>JAMGZD010000019.1:0-1200000 GCA_024713855.1 Morchella sp. 2016-41
TAACCCTACCTAACCCTAACTAACCCTACCTAACCCTAACTAACCCTACCTAACCCTAACTAACCCTAACCCTAACCCTAACTAGCCCTAACTAACCCTAACCCTAACCCTAACTAGCCCTAACTAACCCTAACTAACCCTAACTAACCCTAACCTAACCCGAGCTAACCCTACCTAACCCTAACTAGCCCGAGCTAACCCTACCTAACCCTAACTAGCCCAGATAACATCCTCAAGCCACCCCTTGCACGTCAGCCCCTCAGTGGCCTCAGTCTGCGGGACTGGGTTCGCGGCAGCAACCTCAGCGGCGACCTGTTCAGGGACCTCCTTTCCTCGTTTTCTGATACTGATAGTAATAATAGATCGCGGAATGAGCACAATATCAATATCGTTGAAGGACAAAGAAAATAGAGGCACTAAACTCTGGTAACTGTTTCCACCAACCCTACGCAATAGAAATATCTATAAACAGGTTAGCGGAGGGGAAAATGGCCAACGTTTCAAAGGCACTGGTAAAGAAAATGTCCCCTACCTTGAGAAGTGTCAATATGCAATTACGATACAGAAGGTTGGACTATACATTCCGGCGGGGTGGCTTCACTGTGTGTATACAGTTACATCTGGATTTCTTATTGGCACTAACTTTGCAATTCCGGAAACTATTACGGAATTTGGGAACGCTATCACAGATGAGGCTGAGTGTAACCTTGAGTCCGGGGACTTTTTTTCTAGCCTGGGTAGCTTTGTTACTGCACTTCGGCCCTAGTTTCGGATGGTGATCAGGCGATACAGGCGGTAGGCAGAACTGCTTTTCTGAAATTATGTCAAGGCTTTGTCAAAGAACGGCTAAGTGGTATCAAGAGGTGGCCTAAGGACATCCTAGAGATCTTACTACATTTTGAAACCCGCGATGTTGGTCAAAGTCTGACTCACAGTCATATTAAGACGCATAGATAGTGCAATTCCAGTTCATATTCTTTACATTCATGGTGTTCCTATATTTCTTATTTGGTCTTTCGCCACGTTCTTGTTTCTTCTTATATTTATTCTTTAATGTTTGTCTATCAATCAATACGTTTAGTAAATGTTCAACTACGACGGTATCAATTTTGTATATGAACGCAATACAGTTTTACTTGAATGCTGGACCTGGATCGCAGTGTTAATTTGAGTAGGAGGGTCAAGCTTCAGAAGAAGGCTAATCTTTAAAGGAAAATAGAAATAGCCGATACCATAGATTTAACGTGTCAGATATTAAAAATGAATACCTCGTAAACCATATGACTTAGAGACAAAATGATGATGACGGATTAAAGGTGCAATAGTGACGAAGTCGCTCTACCACGGCGGGAAATGCATCAATTGATGCATTGCCCACGTACACGAGTCAAGTAAATGCATCAATTGACGCATAAACTGTCGTGAGTTGTGTAAACTCGTACGGTCGATGCATTATTGACTTTTCCTTACCTATTTTAATTCGTTATGTCTCGATTTACTATTGAATTATATCCACTGCTGGCTCATATGGTAAAATGCGGGACCCTCAAGCTTAATGCCCAAGGTTCGATCCCGAGAGTGTAATTTTTTTGAATTCTATCTCTGGCTCTCAAGTAATGTCAGCAGTAAAATCGTAAAGTGGGACTGAGGGTGCATTCGCCGATGCATTATACGGGATCATGATGAGGCTGCATTATCACTACACATTTCCCGACGTACTAGAGTCGGTAGTGCGCAAAGCCAAATTGTTTAGAAAAATGCGGACATCATTCTGACAATCAACGTGGTGGTCCATCAGCTGGCGCGAGCAGAAGAAGGAAACACTAACGCAGACGACCTGGTCAGTAAACCGAGTGATATAGCATGACCGAGAAAGTAGTAAATGACACCAGGTTATTTCTCTTCACTCTTCTCATCTTAGAACTCCATATCCACACTCGCCATCGATGGCGCATACAAATATCAAGCAACAAATGTTGAATAATCTTGTAGATAGATGGGTTAAGGCTTATATTCACTCTAAGTACTATTGTTGGTAGTGTGATCTATGAGCCGGACCTGCTTGTGGTTTAAGCTCGAGCCCATAAAGAAAAGGGTTGCGTCGAGCGATACATTATATTCCAGCAACTAACCTTATATTAGAATGGATATAGTCGACCATCTTGGCTGGAGTAATTCGTGGAAATCAACATCAGCAAAAAATTTGGTTCGGTCTGACGCGCTTAGGCGTACCCAGGCGCACCAGGCGCACCAGGCGCATGAGAGGTTATCAGACACACCAAGAACGTCCTATTAAGCTGTTCCAGAGCGGGGCTGGCCACCTCTGAGGGATCATCAATGACAATACATTGAGGCTGAGTATCGACTGGCTGTATTTTGTCTTTCACTGGTGGATATCTCAGTCTTAGCACTCACATGTGAACGGGACTTGAACCTACCTTCCGTATTCCTTTCTACCTTTAAAAATAGTTCTGAGGCATCACGGGAAAGTATCTTTGTACCTGTCGGTCCCGGTCTCCCATTTCGTTTCGTGTTGGGTGCAAACTTGTATAAGGGATGCGCCGCCGCATGTTCGGCTTTCTCGACTCTAGCTAGTGCTCGGTACTCTTTGATAACATCCTGTGTATCCATCCCCCAGCTTTGCCCTGTTAGGACTGACACACATCTTTCATTCTTATTTAAAAGACAGTATCGCCTTGCTCTTCCTGCAAACGTTAATCGATAGAGCATGAACGCATTTAGAGGCCGTTTAACGCGGCCACTGATTCTTGCTTCTTCTCTTCGACACTCAACACCTCGCCTGACAAATTCCTTCGCCTGCTCCAACTCAATATCGTCATATCCCTCAGTTAGAAGGCTCAGAGGAAGTCTGAGGGCAGACCACCTTGGTTTCAGAGACCGATCTCGTGGCATGAGTGACGGCTTGAACTGAACGATGACGGGAAACAGAAAAAGCCAATGATATCGAGATTGATGTTATAGATAGTCGGAATTATCAACAATGGAATGTAGTTAATGGAAATCAAAGTATCACATGATATATATCAGTGCCTATAAGTCGGAGCTTGGTTGTTTATGTAGTTATAGACGGCGTTTTAAGTTGGAACCTTCTATGGGTGTGATCACCTAGAGACCCCACGGCAGGTATTCGATAAAGACTACCGCACACTCCCACACACAATGCTTGGGATGGGAAAGGTCCCCCAGAGCCCAAAGACCTTTTACAATGGACACATATTAGACCCTGGGGCGGCAACCTTCGGCCGTAGTTACACAAGATCGAGACTTTCCGTAACACCACTGAATTCATCATGTGCATTATCTATATGGCGTTAAGGAGGGCAATGGGTCCTTGTTGCAATCTTTGTCCCAAACCTGTTCACGTCCTGACTGACGGATGAAATTGTCAAAGTTGCGACCTCCCTTTTCCAGCCTTAACTAGCCAAGTGTGGTAGTTGTTAGAATTTTTGATTGGCTCTGTTCCGTAAAAAGCAAGATAATTTCTTCTCTAAGTCGTGCACGGTCCAGGTCGCAACTTTGACAAGTTTCATCTTACCATGGGATACCATTTCCTGAACACTGTATTCAACCTTTTATAGTGGTAGCCAGAACCAACAAGAGAGGAATCAGTGGAAGCGCCCAACAGTGCAACGCCGCAACAACGCCGCAACGCCACCACCAACATGGGAAGGAATGAGGTTTCACATGTTTGGCAGAGCTACCGGGGAAAGGATCTAGAGTGCTGGCATATTATCCTACTCTAACTACTACCGCATATTTGAGTGAACCTCAGAGGCTCACAATAAAGAGCTCTCTTATTTTACAAATGATACTCGCGCGTTCATTAAATCGTCGGATGTCGTTGCAACGAAATCTCCACATAAAATGCCGACCATTTAATGAACAGGTGAGTACAAGAGCACCTAGCGTAATTATGTCGCTGATTGATGAAGCTCTTGTTCGTTACTAAGAACTGTTAATTGAGTGTTTAATCGGTAGGCTGGTAGAACGAGGATAGAGCTGTAATAACGATAAGTTTGATACACTGGGTTTTAATAGACGTTTATTCTTTCTGAATAACCCAAATAACTACGTATTGAACATACTGTCCGCCATTCAAGCATACGTTATGGATCTACGAGAGGATATCATGCTGTTCCCGTCAATTCACAAGGTAGCTCGAACGTAGTTAAGGAGGGGACCAGGGCTGGGGTGATGGATTATGGCGTTGCAGAGGTCATTGGAGAGGACACGGGTGAGGGCATGTTTCTGGGCTTGTTCATTCCAATCTTCATCAGCGGCAAGGCGCTGGAAATCGGCAAAGTAGGCGGAGAACTCTCGGGACCCCTGAGTTAGCTGTTCCAATTCTCGTTCGGCAGTGGCGGTGCGGTTGGGGTCACCGAAGGCGGTGTGGTTACGGGCCAACTCGGAGGACACTGGGAACAAATTCGGGAGTTCTCAGTTAAAGAACAATCGGAGCTGGGTCAGAATTGTGTGGATGAAAACTCTTCACCTCGTTCGGGGTCAGGGTTGACGTTCAAAGTTATTGCTGATACCGACAGCATTGTGAGTTTTCCTAACGATAAGATATCAAAGGAAACGAATTGAAACAGGATCGGAATGGCTGAGACCAAGTGGTACGAGGACGGAAGACCACGGGCCACAACGGGGAAGTCATACAACTCGGGTTCGTAGAGGTTCAAAGACAGAAACTGGGATGTATTCTCATATAACAGGAAGTTCGGATAAACAGAAAAGTAGGAAAGAACAAAGAGAAACTACAGCCATAGATATCTCCATCAGAATTTGATGACTAATTTGTGTGATGGAAACCCATAGAAACAAAACCCAAACATGAACAAAATCCCTAAAAAACTTAACCAACGAAAACCCGATGACTAATCGTTCTCCTTCCAGAACTTCTCCTCAAATCTTGGCACACCGTTACAGGTGGTGAGGAGGGTGATCAAAGCTGTGATGTCTACGAGGTTGATGGTTGCACCATTGACCAATGGCATAACTTGGCCAAGGGCACGCCCGGTTAGTAGGTTGATCGCGTACACGAGTTGTTGCTGGTTCGAAGTGAAGCGGTCAGCGCATCGATCATCTTGAGGTGGAGTTGGGTGACAAAGGGCGGAGTGCCGAGCGGAGCTATCGAACTTAGGTGGGTCAGGATTTTATCAGAATATTGGGCAGGGGCAGGTACAGGACTGGGTGCGGCTGACGGAGCTGACTGGAGCAACAGGTTCTGCGGAGGTGCTGAACAGAGGAGGTGGTTAAGCTTCCTTGCTTACATGAGTTGGATTGTAAGCACTTGACTAAGTTCTCGAGTTTGGGGATGGCGGCGGAGTTGTTTCTGGCGATGCGCAGCTGTTGTCGGAGGTTATCTCTTTCTTCGAGGCGTGACCGTGCCGGAAGTTGGCTCTTGCTTGATGATAGGTTTTGGTATAGGAGGTCTGGGTTATCAACGTAGGATTCCACAAATTTATCGTGGGTCCCAGGGAACCCCCATTGGAATGGAGTTGCCATAACGTATCAGGAGTCGTTGTAAGTCGACACAACGTAGTCTAACGAGGCGAAGAACTTGTAACGAGGCGGGTAGGAACCGAGGTGAGGATCGACTTGGGATACGTTCGGGACGGAACAGGAGATCGGCTTGGATACTGATCGAATAAAATATATTTTTTGAACTAACAGAATGGCTCCACCTAGTATGATATACCAGGGGAGACCAATTGATACTGAGTCCAAATGAAGACGTTGCGTAAGGAAAAAAGAAGAGAACAGAAACAGAAACGAAGTGAGGGAGAGCCCTCTAGTATACACAGAGAAATCCTCCGATGACTAACCCCAATGACTCACGACATGCAATCGAAATAGAAACCCATAACCAATCACGATCTTTCCTTCCGCAATCCTAACGCGAAGCGCCTGGGGCTGACCTTTTCCTCCGAGCATTTTCCGAATCCATCTATCCTAACTGATGCGATAGCGATCCTACATTTCACCACCCGATTCCGCAATGTTCTCGACGGCATGGCAGGTGGGGGCGGTCGTGCCGCGATACCTAGGAGGTGAATCCTAGGACCATTCCCTCTCAACTCGTGTCTCCGTCCCATCCTATCCTGCCCCGGTCCCTGTCCCGACTGCTTTGACCCCGAGTCCACTACCTGCCGAACATAGTCAGTCAAGACCCCAGATATTACCGAACCTACAAGGGCCCCTTCACGTCGAGGCCTCTTCCATGAAGCAACACCGTTCACCCGTAACAGGTGCGAAGGTGGTGTGGGGGCACCTGTGTACAACTACACCTCTACTATATTATTGGTTGGCGTACTCCAAAGAGTATAGCTGATGGCTGCAGCCTGTTCCCCTTTGAGAATAGGACCAACGCAAGAGTATGTTACAGCATGATAGCCGGCATTTGTGAGTCAAAGGGATTATGCGAGATAAAGTTTACTAAATAGAATACGGACCCTGATATGGGTTCCTTCATTGATAAATTAGGGGCGGATTCCTGCGAGCTGAGAAGGGGATTCTTATCATCAGACAGCGGAGTCCAATCTACAATATTACTTGTTTAAAAGCTACAGAACCATTGCTTAAAGGTGCTATAACCTTAAATTTTTCATTACACCATTGGGGGTCACATTCTTGCATATTAAGTTTTGGTTAAATTGAATAAAATACTATTCAACTATTTTCTTGATGAATTAGCCTTACCTTGAGTTGATATATTTACTTACCTCACAGTGAATTTCATCTGTGTTATATACTAACATCTATTCATTATATAAGTCTTAACACCAATGTAGTGGCCTGGAGGTATGGGACCGCTCTTGTTTGCTTTGAAGTTTAAATAATCTCGGATTTGGAATCCGGGAGGGAAGTATGATAACTGGGTCGAGAATATTAACTTGGTAATTTAGGTTAAGGTCTTTTTGTTGGCCCTTAGCTGTTGGGATATCTTTTCAATTTTCTGACAACTGTTTTATCCGAAAGGCTTTGCTTTTACCGATTTGTTATTCAATTTTCCAATCCATTTCGTACTTTAGTTCGCTGTACATAGTATTAATGAAGCACATGCTTGAATCATTCATCTCAATTAAGTTATTTGTTTAGCAACTCATATTGTAGAGAATATCTATTCTAGTTGTAATCAGTTTAATAACCTTCCCCTAGCTGAAGTTGAAGAAAACACTTCATCAATAACCACAATTAGCCCTAACAAGCTCTAACATTCCCTAGCCTACCATACAGCCCACTGTCTCAACGTAATGGAGTTTAGTGTCAAATCTGTATATTAATTACCGTCTGTTAGGGTTTGCATAGTTGCTCTGTGGCTCTGGAAACAGAGAGAAATATCATGGTCTCCACAAGTAAGCGTACATTGACATTGCAACAAAACCACACATGATTACCACAATTATTTCTAATGCCAGCCCAATATAGCCAACGGGTAAAATTAAGAAAAAGTCCTAGACATAATCCTATACCCACAGCCCATCTCACACTGTATCTGAGAGGCCAGATTGAGCGCATCCAAGCGAAGGGTGCACTATTCAGAGAGATCTCTCACAATCTTTCTATTCCGCTCCCCCACCGTGGTTTCAAACCACAAAGCAAACTCCAGCAGGGTAGATGGAAATGACCTACCTGGAAAGGGAGTTCCTAGAAAAATCTCACCAAATCAAGACGCACTAATCTTTTACTCAACGCTCAATAATCTCGAGCAAACTTATGAGGATTTACGCGATGCAATTGCGCTGTGTTTCAATCACCGCTGTACAATATCGCCTACTCACTAAATACCTAACGAAATGGCAAAAAAAGTAGTTGACCCACTTAGACAACGAAGTAGCAAGTCAGAGAATAGCTTGGGCTTTGGAGCACTGAAATTGGACTAAGTTAATGTGGAAAATAAGATATCTGTGGGGAGATGAGATCACTGTGGAGAGGGGAGGAATGCCTTCCAGAAGTCTTGTTACTGTCATGGAGAAATATTTTCTATATATTTGGGACGAGGTTTAAAGAGAAAATGAGGAAAAAAAGTTATATCTCATTATTGATAAAGCGAGGATACATTTACTACTTAAGACAGTTCCAAGAGAGTGGTATCCCCCTTAAATCTATACCTCTTACTCCCCAGATCTCAACCTCATCGAGAATATTTGGTCTGTAATAAAGGATAAATTGAATAAGCTGTATCTTAGAGTTTATGAGGAAGTAGGACATGGTGTAAGAAGGAAGATTGGAGATGCTATCATACATTGTTCAGAATTGGTAGAACCCAAGGTTTATGAGTCTTTTGCAGAATTAATGGTTAATAGGTTTCAGGCAGAAAGTGATGCTCAAAGATGGTATACCAAGTATTAATGTACATTAAATTTCATGATGAAACTATTCTCCTACATTTAAATAGCCAGAGGTTGCTGTAATAACTACCCTCATTGAGGATCGAGTGGCGTTGCCATCTCACTGGCCAGCATACGCTTACTTGTGGAAACCAACAATAGCTATCAAAGTACCTTCAGTGAAACCAAATGCAAATATTGAGCAGTGGTGTCAAGGCGGTACCCAAATCCTGGCTACCCTGTCAAGTGTTTCATGCCCTCAACCGCAGTCTCCAGATCACATCTCAGCCGGAGATGCGTTCAAACGCACTGATCAATAACCCTAAATAACCCTAGCCATGCAGGGTTACAAAATATCACTTGCTTCAAACAGGATCAGAGAATACCAGCAGCTCCAGCCGCCTGGGGGTGGAGGAGCCCTGGTACAGGTGTAATACCTGAATTCACTTGTCCACCACAAGTTTGAAGTTTTCTGTGTAGGAGAAAGAACAATCTGAGTGTGATTTGAACACGTAACCTTGTATGTAGAGATAATAAATTAAACTATTGTAAAGCAAAGTGTTACGGGCGAACGGCGTGGCTTCGCGGAAGAGACTTCGACACAAAGGGGCCCTTGTAGATTGGGTAACATTCTCGCGACGCGCAAGTGTTCCGCAGGTTACGGCGCAACAGAAGAGCTGTCGAGTTAATCAAGTCGAGGTGCTACGGTCTTCGCAGAAGAGAATTATCGGCGATGTAGTAAACAGCGTCTTTGTTAGAAGAGAAGTAACAGCGATATATTTATAACCAGCGATATAGTAATGGCTCTCAGCCTGGTATTCCGCAGATTCCCGATATAACGTAATAAGACAATAAGTAGTAGAAGACGTTGCATGGAAAGAAGAAGATAAACAGCGACGAAGCGAGGAGAGCCCTATGATATACCCAAGGAAATCTTACGACGACTAATCCTCCCAGACCCATGGTTACGAATCGACAGAGTTTTCACCAACACCACAGAACGCGAAAGAACAACCATTACTAATCAAACCCTACAACCGATCCATGAAAAACATCTAGAATCTTGGCAGGTTGGGTTCGACAGGACGAACGAGGACGGACAGGGTGGGCCCTAGGAAGGGCAGAGCCGACGCAGAACTAAAACTGACAGGACGGGTCGCATGGGGAAAGTGGAGCCTGGACGCGGAGCGAGGGCGAGACAAGGCAAGACAAGAGGTAGGGTGAGGCGGGGAAGCCTAAGACGATCTTAGGCTTTGAAGACTTTCCCCTAGGCGAGATCCCAGGGGAAGGGACGAGGTCTACGAGGGGAACGCTTCGTAAGTTCTGGAGAAAGACTGAATTTGAAGCGTACGTAAATTACAAGAAAAATGACTGAAGAACTAAAGGAAAAGCCCCTCAAAGAGAATGGGAGGGCTTCCTTGTGTACAAGAATGTTAACGTTGCTGATTAATCCAGACAACGTCACAGGGAACGGAAAGGCAGAACGAGAAAACAGAGACATGGAAAGCAGAAGCGAGGACGCAAAAGAGAAACAGGAACGAGGAAAGGATAGGCAAAGCACGGAGACAGGAACGTATTAGGAAAACAGGAACGCAGAACAGAAACGAAGGGAACACGAAAGGATAAGGATAGCGGAGCATACTCCGACGAGAAACAGAACAGAGACAGAACAGAGACAGAACAGAGACAGCACTAGGACAAGATCGGAAAGTACATGATCAAGGAAACAGGGAAGATGAGACAGGGCAAGGATGTATAGAGGCGACGGGACGGGGACTGGAGCACAGACTGGAACCGATCGGTAAATACCTTAGCGACATGTGAGACGTTAAGGCTAAGCATTACCTCACAAGGTCCAACGGGGATTGGGGAATTGGGAGGGATCGAGGGGCGAGGCGTAGCCAAAATATAGAGAACCTTCTTGAGCCATAGGATGTGCATCCAGCCACGAACATCAGCAAAAAAAACGAACCGCCAAGACGAACCGTACGTCCAGACGTACCGATTCGTCTTTTGCGACCAAAACCTCGTCTTTTGCGCCCAAATACTCGTCTTTTGGTCATCCCGCGCTTCCCGGAGCCCCCAAATGTGACAAGTCGTTTTTCGTGCCTAGTATGCGTCCAAATATGACATCTCGCCTTTTGACGCCTAGTATGCATCTCAAATATGATATCTCGCCTTTTAACGCCTTTTGACGTCGCATGGACGTGATATTTTGCCTAAGTCCTGGCGCTTAATGCTAATACCGCTTAGCTAATGACGCCAGATTTGACTCTTCTCCACACCTCGAGGATCCACCCACACCTCCACCTCCACCTCCACCTCCACCTCCCCCTCCACCTCCACCCCCACCTCCACATATACACCTACCTACCCGCCTCCCACTCCGCCTCCCACCGCCTCCCACCTCACCTCCTACCTCACCTCCCACCTCACCTCCTACCTCACCTCCTCCCTCACCCCCTCCCTCCTGCCAGTATCGCCGCCACCTCCTGCCAGTATCGACGCCACCTCCTGCCTGTATCGACGCTCACCTCCTGCCTGTATCCACGCCAGACACGATTTACCTTCCTCTGCTTTTGACGCCTTAACTGACTGCGCTGCAGGAAGAAAATCGACACCTACCAGTCAACGAATACTGGAGGATTTCGACACCTACCAGGCAGCGAATACTGCACGATTTGGACACCTACCAGTCAACGAATACTGCACGATTTAGACACCCCAGGCAGCGAATCGACACCTACCAGTCACCAAACACTGCACGATTTGGACACCTACCAGTCACCAAATACTGCACGATTTGGACACCCCCAGGCAGCGAATCGACACCCACCGGTCACCAATACTGCACCAAATGGACACCTCTAGGCAGCGAATCGACACCTACCAGTCACCGAATACTGCACGATTTGGACACCTACCAGTCACGAATACTGCACGATTTGGACACCTCCTAGGCAGCGAATCGACACATACCAGTCACCGAATACTGCACGATTTGGACACCCCCAGGCAGCGAATCGACACCCACCGGTCACCAATACTGCACCAAATGGACACCTCTAGGCAGCAAATCGACACATACCAGTCACCGAATACTACACGATTTGGACACCCCCAGGCAGCGAATCGACACCCACCGGTCACCAATACTGCACCAAATGGACACCCACAGGCAGGGAGGTCAGCGGGCAGGAGGGCAGGCAGTAGGCAGGTCAGCGGGCAGCTCAGCGGGCAGCTCAGCGGGTAGCTCAGCGGGCAGCTCAGCGGGTAGCTCAGCGGGCAGCTCAGCGGGTATCTCAGCAAGCAGGCACTTCAGCGGGGAGCTCAGCGGGCAGGCAGCTCAGCGAGCTCGGCGCAGGCAGCTCGCACGCAGGAAGGCAGTGCTCGGGCAGGAGTAAGCGGGTGGGGCGCTAAAACGTACATAGAATTACGCACATGTGATCAATATACGCGACATTTGGCGCGAACTACTGTCCTGGGCTATGTACCGATTGCCGAAATGACTCATTCTGCCAGCGAAATGTGCTAGCGAAGCCATTAACCGGCAGAAGCTACCCAGGTGTGGACCCGTGTTCAATAGACGACGAATTCGGTCAAAGAGACTACGACGGAACGAGAGATTCTCTCCGCTCCCGTCGCGACGATATCGTTTTGCGCCGGGGCGTATGGATGCAGGTAAGAAAACTTCTCATGCGCCTGGCACCCAAAATGACGCCCAATGGCGCCTGCTGCGCCTGGGTACGCCCAAGCACGTCAGGCCGAACCAAATTTTTTGCTGATGAAAGCCATCTTCCGATACGTCCGGTTGAATAGTCCCGTGACGATAACGGTTGACAGGGGTAAAGTCAGAGCAGGGAAGAGCCTACAGGGAATTGGGCAGACTAGGATTCAGGAGCGGGAAGACTACGGGCTAAGTGAGGACGGGGATACAGGACAGGTCAAGGAAACAAACAGGTACATGACTTGAAGTCGGGACGCGACCGATAGCAAGGAACCAGGAAAACAGGAAACAGAACGAAACAGAACTGGAAACGGGACCAAGGAAACAGGAAACAGAACCAAGGAAACAGGAACAAAGGTAGACCGAGACCTGTCCGTACGCTACAGAAAGATGGAACTTCATACTGCATAAGTGAGAGTTTCTCACTCCTTATATACTACAAATCTTGATCCACGATTACATAACCCATAGGCACTACACCTAATCTGAAACCCTATTCTTCCATACATCAGCAAACCTTCAACCTCCGCCAGACGCTCTGGACGCTCCAGACGCCCAGGGTGCTCGGTAGACAAACTGCCTCTCCAGAGAAGCAACGAGCATTCCTGGCGCCGTCTGGCGCATAGCATTCCGCCCTGGCAAGCACTAGTGCTCCCTGCGCGCCCCGAGAGCAATACGCTCACCCTGACGGAGCTACCTTGCTCCAGACGCTATCCCGACGGAGTAATCTCTCGCCTGACGCTCTCGCAACGGAATGCTCTTTCGCCTGACGCTCTCGCGACGGAATGTTCTCTTGTCGGAGACTACTACCTATCTCCTGGGCCCTCCTGGAGCTCTTTGACGACTCCTGGGCATCGCTAATGCTCCTGGAGCACTCCCGACTGCTCCAACAGCGCTCGATACACCGCATGTTACCCTTTAGCGCCCTGTTTTTACAATGCATACTACTCTTTGCATTAGTAGGCACTGCTTATGGAGCATCCAAAACCGTGATTCTATTACTAAAGACTAACACTACAAGCGTATAGAAATCGTTAATCGAATATAATACAGGTATAGGTATCTCTCCAAAGCACTTGCCGCTGCTCGAAAAGCACTCGCTGCTCCCAAAGCACTCGCCATTGCGCTTCAAAGCACTCGCTGCTGCTCCCCAAAGCACTCGTCATTGCGCACCAAAGCACTGCTAGGTGCCCTACAGGTGCTCTTCCTCCTCTCCCTCGTGATCCTCCTCTTCCTCATCCTCCCCTTCCTCCGCTTCAATGCCGCGAAGTTGAGCATGAACCACCTCTTCCTGGCCGCCACCGTTGTCGGAACCAGCGATATCCTCTCGAGCACTCGGGGGTGCTTTCCGAGCGTTCCAGAATGCCGCAAGATCGGCCGCTAACGCTTCGTTGTCCTCGCTGAATCCATCCTCCGGTATCACTGATAGATGCCCTTCTTCTCTCGTTAGCCTCAATATCTGGAAAAGCACTCTGCCATTGTAACATCCATCTATAGCATACCTGCTCCCGGAGGTTATCCTTAATCACCTTCAATGTTGCCTCCTGGTTCTGCCTACTCCTCCCTTCCATGCTTGCTCATTCTGTTGAACGCTTCTACCGCAGCAATATCAGCGCCCATCACTGCTCCCAGAGCACTCGCCATAGCTGTGAGCATCGGGCTACTTACTGACAACACTTTTGTTTTGTGACTGGAAATGGTCTGGCTTCACGTATGTTCCCGTTGCCCATGCCCGAATGCCATGCCAAATCGCAGTGGATATCAGGCAAATAAACGTAGGGGTAATCCGCTCTAGGAACTCGGGATCTTTTACCCCTCGCATCCTGACCCCATCAAAGTATTTATAGTACAATATGTCGATAATCTCCGGCGCAAGAAACCGTAGACGGTAGGTCTAGTATCTGTTAGCAGCGTTCGCGAGTGCTCTCTGAGCATTGACACCCGAGTGCTCTGTGAGCACCCCGGATGCTCGCTGGGATTGATCATACCGTAATGCGCAGCGCCAAGAAGCGATCATTTTTCAAAAGATACTCTACTTGAGCGCCCTCGCCTCAGGACTCGAGAGCTTTCCAAGCCCATAGATGGTCGAATCCGCCAGCCGCTCTTAACTCGTGCATCAAGTGCGAGCGCACTCAGGAGTGTAGACTTCTGACCTATCGCGCCAATTACGCTTATAGAAAGCACTCGTGAACGCTTTCAAGAAAGCATCCACCTGCTTTGATAACGACTCGCCGAGATCTACCGCACATCCCACCCCGCGACTGGCAGCTGCCCACATATTTACTACCAGTACCAAAGCCTCGCCGCAGGGGGAAAGGCTCGTAGAAGAGTGTGGTCCTCGATTAGCGCGCTGCACTCCTTCTCAATCCTCTGGGCTTGCATTGAGAGAACGCTTGCACTCCTCGAGCTAGGTAATAAGGATCGCTGAGATAAGATACTGCAGGAATGTTAACGATGCCTCAAAGCGGTGGTCAGTGCTATCGGGAATACTACTAACCTCACTTTCTGCTATAGGAGCATTTCCTTCGTCCCTGATAGATGAAGGAAGCTGTGCAATATCGTATCTTGGTTGCGCTTCTGGTAAATATACTTGAGGGCTTAAGTGAATCCGGGGACTGCTCATAGAGCTCTCGCCAACGCCCTCAAAAGGCGGGGAGGAACGATAGGAGCGGTAAGTGGGAGAGGAATCGCCGTACCTCGAACGCATGGAGGAAAGATTGATGTGCCGTGTGGAAGAGCTGTAGTCAATATCGCGAGAATAAACGGGCACTGAAGAAGGCATCGATTGTGAGGATATTGGTGGTGCTCTCTGAGATGCCGGGAATGCTTCCTGAGATGCCGAAGATGATCCCTGAGATGCTATGGACAATCTCTGAAACGCTTCCTGGCTGGGTACCGGAGTGGGTCTGTGGATGCGGCACCCATCGCGATGCGTTCTGTCTGGGTGCCGAAGTGGGAGCTGCTCTCCGTACTATCTTTGCACCCGGACGTGCTCCCCTCTGAAACGTGAGCGTTTTGTCCTGAACCTTAATGGGTGGGAGGGAGTCGAATCTGTATCACATCCACCGAGACGTCGGAGGAAGCAATAACCTCCGCTGCCGCTCCGGTTGGTCTCCTCCGAGCATTGCCCAGTGCTCTGGCAGTAGTCGGCTGTACTGTACGAGGCCTCTTCCCCGTACCCTGGGATCTCTGCTGGGTGGAGGCTTGAGGTTCTTCTTCCGGATCGTCCAGATTCTCCTCAGAGCTCTCCTCAGCATTTTCTGGGGAGTCGTCATACTCGGAGTGGCTCGTATCGGCGGTTTCCTCCACCTCTGGCACATGCTCCTCCGGCTGCTCCTCCTGCACTTCAACGCTGTCAGTATTGCCATTGGGGAGATGGAATGCTACCCCTCTAGGGCTGTTTCTTCCAGTCGATGTGTCGGTAGAACGGAGAAGCCCTTTACGCGCTATTGGGGCGGTCGTCAACTGACTGCTCCGAGTGCCGGTCGATTGACTACTCCGAGTGCTGGTAGAGAGTGGGGTCAATGCTACGAATGATATTACAGACCCATCAGTCTGTGAATCGTCATGCTCTTCGGGTGGTACTGGAAGTCGGGGTCGCTTTGCGGAGAGAAATGCTGAACCGGCAGATCGCTTGTTGAGAGGCATTCTGCTTGCTGGCAGGAGTATCCAATGTGCTTTAGGAGCATCCTTTTGCGTGTTTTGATTAGAAATCAACGCTTGGCAACAGAGTTTTCGTCGCCAAGCAAGAAGAATTTTCACATCCGGCCACCCGCATCCCAGTCATTTCTAATCACTGCTTTACTGCACTCCCTGAAGCGATAACGAGTGCTCTGAGAGCAATATAGGAGTTTGAAACGACTGCAATTCAATTAAGAAGAAATGGAAGAACATAATGAAATCTAATCTAATCTAATCGAATATAAAAAATCTAATCTAATATAAGAAAATCTAAACGATGAAACATATCTATTCAGATAAAGAAAATCTAAACATCAAATAGACCAACCCAATCCCAGGAGCACTGGCCAGCGCTGAGAGAAAACATACCACTATTCAAAGGTAAGCGATCGCTCGCAGAAAGAGAAAGGAGAGAATATACCAAAGGAAAGTAATGATGCCAGTAGCACTCGCAAGGGCTCAGAAAACAATACATACCGCTATTCAGAGGTAAGCATTCGCTGAGCAGAAAGAGAAACGAGAGATTATACCAAAGAAAACTAATGATGCCCGCCACCACCACCACCACCGCCACCACCACCGCCTCCAGAAGGTCCACCACCACCACCACCACCGCCGCCACCACCACTGCCTCCAGAAGGTCCACCACCACCACCACCACCGCCGCCACCACCACCGCCTCCAGAAGGTCCACCACCACCACCACCACCACCACCCAGAGGATACTTCCTCAGGTATTTGGGGTCTAAGTCGTCGATAGCATCCTGCTGTCTATCGCGACGTCTAACAAGAGTCTGGATTAGCCTTTGATTACTGGCATCAGTTCTGGGCAAATATACCCTCAGTCCTTTAGCATTAATGCGATGATTTTCCTCGTAGTCAGAGTCCTCTGCTGGAATATCAAGCATGGGTAATCGCCTTCCTCGATATGAGGAATGCTCGTGACAGCGGCGGTGTTTCAGCACCACCCAAATTAGCACCCGCGCCCGCTCTGTGGAGAATCGCGAGTATCCTCCTAGGCCTGCCAACGCTATTCTTCAACCAACCCTCTACCTCTTCCGAATCAGTGATCTGGACCTCCATTGGCCGAACAGGAGGATTGGATGCCGGTGGAACGTTGTCGAGTGCTCCCAAGATACTCCTGATTGCTCTGTCGGCTGGGGTGTGCTTCATTATCAAGTTGCAGAGGTCTGGAAACGTTATCTTTGTCAGAATACCAATGAACGGATTCTGATTTCGTCGATGGTTCCAGTCATAGATACGGGGCGGGGCAACTACGGAGAATGCTCCCAGAGCATCCGGGTCTACCACCGTGACCATTATGGACGGTCTATCGAGATCGGTGGACACTGGGTCCCGTTTACGCTTCTTGGAGCGCCGGCCACTGTCCTCATCATCCTCATCACTCTCGTCAGCAACATCTCTAAACTCGCGATTCCCCTGCCCCCTCGATAGCTTTTCCTTCTGCCCAACATCGGCAATGAGCCACCTCAAAGCGTCGGCGAGTGCTCTGCAAGGTGCATTATTAGGTCCATTCCACATAGGGAGGAACGCACGGAGAGCGCGAGTGCTCAACATATGGAGGCAGAGAGCATCGAAGGCTGCTGCTCCGGAAATGGTTTTTTTGACCCAACCGGTGTTGTGCATCTCCGCCTTGAGGTCGCTATGACGTTAGTGTACGTTTTAGGTAGGTTGATCAAACCTAAAGTCATCTTCGCTTTATTTGCCTGAGTCATCTCTTTATAGTTTCGAGAGCTTGGGGACAATGCTACTGCAGCACCGAGGAACGCTTCTGGAGGATTGCCGTACGCTGACCGAGCACGCGGGGGAGTTTCTGGAGGATTGCCGTACGCTGACCGAGCACGCGGGGGAGTTTCTGGGGCACGATCTTGGGTCCTTTGCCTCTGCTCTGCCGATGGAGGAATCAGATTGGTATCCGACGGGGACGTCGGAATTGAGAGCTCTGTGAAGCACTGGGGACTGCTTTTGGAGCAGGGGCACGAACTGAGAGCTCGGTTTGACGGACAGGCTCCGACGGTGGTAGTGGCGGTGTGCTGCCTAACCCTGGGGAAAAGCTGGAGACTTGTTGAACTGTTCGTTCTCTTTGGGGCTTTGGGCTTGCTGCTGAGCGCTTTTTGGGCTTGGGTGCTGCTGGGCCTACTGCTGTGCCTGCTGCAGAACGTCCTCTGTGGGGCTCGACTTCAGGTTGCCCTTCCTCGCTATCACTATCGCTGTTGCTGTCGCTATCGCTGTCGCTGCCACTTTTGCTGCCTTTTTTGCTGCCGCTTTTGCTGCCTTTTTTGCTATCGCTATCGCTATCGCTATCGCTATCGCTACTGCTTTTGCTGCTGCTTTCTTTCGTCCACTGCTTTGGGAAAATCCCTGAGTGCTGAGAGGGCGGTGGCGAAAGGCTTCGAACGCCGACGATCGGCGGGGTGTCTCTCCTATCTCTATTGGGATAGGCTGGATGCTTTCCTGCTTTTTACGGGACGACGAAGGTGAGGACTTCTCTTTCTGCTTCTGTGCCTTCTTCTCTTTCTCCTTCTGCGCCTTCTTCTGCTCTCTCTCCTGGACCTTCTTCTGCAAAATCTCAAGCGCCTTCTGCTCCTCTATCTCCTGCTTCTTCTTCTCCTTCTTCTCCTTCTTCTTTTCCTTCTTTCGGCGTTTTTTGGTCTCTGAATTGTCGGTGTCTGGATCGCGATGTCGCTTCTTCTGTGAGCGCTGTGGAGTGCTCTGAGGGCGGGGTGAAGGTGTCTATAGTGAATATAAATATTTGATGAGTATGGTTCTGAGAGCAATAGAATTAAGGAGAATATACCATCTTATATATGATTGCTAGATGTGCAGCTTGAAAGCTTGAAAGCTCGAACTTTAAAGTTGAAACTTGAAACTTGAAACTTGAAACTTGAACAGTAAACTTGAAACGTGAGATTTAACGCGCTCCAAGAGATATCTTGAAAGCTTTGATAACAGTGATATGAAGTGGTAGCTGGAAGATGGTTAGGAATCTCTCGCGATCTGGAAGGAGGAGAAGGGTGCTTTTATACCTAATAGAATCAGCTATTCCAGAGCTTATCATGCTGAGAGACCCCGCTATATGAGCACCCACGCGCTATACGAAAGACCCTCGAGGTTCGACCGGCGCTGCAAATGGTTCTCCGCCGCTACTGAATGTTTGCTCCAATAGACGACGAGATCAACGCTCTGGTGCAAGACTCAAGATTCTACTCGCTAGTTTGATTCAATTGAACGACGTAGATAAACGCTCTGCGCAAGACTCGAATGCTCCGACGGTAGTACCAACAACGATGTCGATTGGATTCCGGCGTTGGGTTGGTGTTTCTGTTCTTGTTGGTATCGGGCTCTGTGCGCGATGGCCGAGCTTGAGAGTGTGTATTCTTTGAGCTCGTAGAATGATATTGGTATTGAATTTCGCGTTGAGAATGGTTTCTCAATCGTCTGAATAGCATCCACGAGTGCTCAGCGAGAGTGCGGGGATGCTGAGAGGGCAGAACGGAGCATCGCTGGTGGCATGATTGTGGGGACTGTTGTTTCCTCTCGTTGTATGCTCGTGTTTGTGTTTGCAGTATTCTGTTGGAGATGTATGACGTCAAATCAGCCTTGCTATGCTGGAGGTGCGGGCGCGGCTTACAATCACTTGGCGAGCACTCTGCTAAGCGAGCACTCTGCATAGGGTGGGTGACAAATCGCTCATAGAGAACTCTGCACTACCGCTTGGCAGCGAGAGCCTCATTGGCTAACAAACCGTTCCTAGAGCACTCTGCACCGCCTGCAGGAAAGAGCCTCCGCCTTGGCATACTGCAAATTCTCGAGTCCAATGAAATCGTCTTGCCCTTTTTGCAGCAAGAGGTACAGCTCCTCCGCGAATTTTGACAGACATCTTCGAACGATCCATCCATTAGAAGCAGATGAATGGCTGGGAAATCAATATTCACTGCTGGAGCACGATCAATCAGCAGAAACCCCCGACGACACTGACGAGAGCCCAGAGAGCATTCCCGATTGCTATTCAGAGACGCACTACGATTCGGAGTCCGACACGTTCGACCAAGATTTGGGTAACAATTCGAACCTCGAATCCGAATCATATTTCGTGATTGAGGAGGCAGGCGGCGATTCAAATGGGCATATGGCATCTACGACAGTTTATGAGGGTGCTGGGGAGCAACTTTACCGCTCAGAGGACTACGAGGAGTGCTCACAGAGTCTTCTTCAAAACCCATGGCACCCATTTCGGTGAACATACGAGTTCAGAATGGCACGCTACTTCACACTATCTAAAGCCTCACAGGGGAACATCGATAGCTTCTTTCTACACGCTCCTCCGAGTAGTGGCGAGTGCTCCTACAGCACTGGGTGGGGTTTTACCAAGAGGTTGGAGGAAATGAACGACGTACTGGGAAAGGCAAGCTGGAATCATTCGGAGGTGGTTATTGGGGGGGAGAAGATCTCCTACTACTACCGCGATCCAATGGTTGTCGTCCGATATCTTCTAGGGCAACGTGCCTTCCGGGAGTCATTGGTGTACGCGCCCGTGGTGGAGCATAATGAATTCGGCGAGCGAATGTACGGGGAAATGCATACAGGAGATTGGTGGTGGGAGATACAGGTCCGTAAGCCTCGCTCTGCCAACTTGAGGTTCTCTATGAGCATTCAGTGAGGTGCTCTATGAGCATTCGATAATGTTCCAGAAGCAGTCGCTAATACTTTCTCGATAGAATACGTAACCGGAGGGGTCTACTGTCGTACCAATTATATGCGCGTCGGATGGCACACATCTGACAAATTTCAGCGGGGACAAGAAAGCCTGGCCAATCTATCTTACCATCGGTGGCGCGCCGGGCGCGCAATACAGGGCATTCATTCATTCTCCTCGGTTGCTACCAGTGCCACCAAAGCTCGGAAAGAACACAACACTCGTTAACTCCGCTTTAAGACATTAGAGTCAGATGGCACTGCATTGCGCTTCTTGGGAGATCTTTCAAAGCATTCGCGAGTGCTCTCGTGAGGGCGAGCTAATCAAACGCGCTTGACGGCCACGAACGACTATGCTTCCCGGTGCTCTCGGGCTGGATTGCCGATCAACCCGAGCATTGAAACTTGCAAAACATCAGCACTAGTGCTTGCCCGCGATACGGCGGAGTTTCACAATCTTGAAAGCACTCGCCGCTCTACGCGCAACCACGGCGACTACAGGGAGAAGGTAGATATTTGGCGAAAAACCCGCAATCTAGAACCGTGGAATACCTTGTTGCGAGATCCACAAAGCACTCTTCAATGCTTTCTGGGGTACGCCGGCGTTAATCCGCACGATCTCAATAAACCTGACATACCGCACAATATCTACCTGACGTTGAAACACACGATGGAGTGATCTGCGCTTCCTGAAGAAGATCACCACCGAGGAGTTCGAGAACGCTGAACGGCGCCAAGACCTGAGGAGAAGTTCGGAAGGAGAAGGATTAGTAATCGGGTTTTCGCATTAAGTTTCTTGCGATTTCATTCACGCTTTTCTTTTCTATGGGTTTCCACACGCAGCTTAGTCACCGGGTTGGATCGATATATATATGGCTGTAATTTCCCTTTGTCCTTTCCTACTTTTCTCCTTATCCGAACTTCCTGTTATATAGGAATACATTCTAGTTCTCTGTCTTTGAACCTCTATGAACCCGAGTTGTATAACCTCCCCGGTTGTGCCCCTTGGTCCCCGTCCTAGTAACCCTTGGCCTCGTCTAGCATACCATAGTAGTTGAAGCCATTCTGATCCTGTTCTCGTTCGTCTCCTTCGATATATCGTCGTTAGGAAACCTCGCCTAGTACCTATCGGTATTAAACCCGATAACCCCGAACCCTGACCCTGACCCCGCACGAGGTGAAGAGTTTTCACCTACGTAACCCTGATCCAGCTCCTACCGTTCTCTAACCGAGAACCCCCGAACCCGTTCCCCGCATCCTCTGAGTAAGCCCGTAACACTAAGTTCGGATCCCCTCACACCAACCGGCACAGCACCATGTCCCGCCCCGACCTGGCCGCCCTCTTGGGCCGCCTGTCGGATTTCATCCAAGAGACCCCTCTCCCCCAGCCAGAAGACGGTCTGGAGTGGAACGAGACATACGACCTCATTGAGGACTGTCTCACCACCCTCACCACCATCGCCTCCACCGAACCTGCCGCCCCCGTCCCTGAACCCGTCATTCCTGATTCTGCCCCCACCACAGTCGTCTACCAGGAGATCATCACTGATCTCACCACCGAAATCAAGGCCCTCAAGGCCTCCAGCGAAGATCTGTCTTGCTCTCTCGAGGCCTCCTCCGCTAACCTCACCGCCGCCCAGTCCCAACTCGAGTCAGTACAAGCTGAGCTCGAAACCAGCCTCCAGTCCTCCGCAATCACCGCCGCCAACATCGAGATCCTCTTCGAAGACCTCGTCGCCTGGGAAGTCGCCTTCAACGACTCTCAAGAGGAACTCGACCGAGTCAACCGCAACTATGGGAAATACCAGTGCTACGTAAAGCAAGAACTCTGGCCCTATACCAAGAACCTCGAGGCCTATGCCTCTCAATTCACCCAAGCCTCCGTCCTCGCCTCCAGCCGCCAACCACGCCGCTCCGCTCCCCACACCCAGAACCCCCGCACCATGACCAACTGGCGCAAACCGGACACCCAGATGACCCCCCAGCAGCAGTTAAAAGGTCAGCCCCTCTGGTAGATCCTGACACACCAGAGGGGCCCGCTCCGTCACCCACACCCGTACCTGTCTCCCCCGCCCCGGCCCCGCATACCATGATCCTGTCAACGATACCCCACACCGAAGAGGAGTTGAGCGAAGATCAGTTGGTCATCGCTTGTTCCATCTCCGAGGAGGGCCAACTACCTGTCCCAACCCAGGCCCTGATCGATACAGGGGCCTCGGGCTACGCCTTCATCGACGCCACGTTTGCCCGCTCCCACAGTTTCCCTCTGACGCCCCTCCGGACTCCTCGCCACCTGCAGGTGATTGACGGCCGACCAGTTGAGTCTGGCGCCATCACCCATATTGTCAAGCTGGCTCTGAACATCCAAGGCCACCTGGAACATGCTCCCTTCCTTGTCACCAAGTTGGGTCACTACCCGATCGTGATGGGAATCCCTTGGATGCGCCACCACGATCTCGTCCTCCGGCCCCAACAGAACCAAATTATCTTCTCGTCGCCCTCCTGTGTCCGTCAATGCTCAGTCTCCCGACAGCCAGTCACTGCCCAGGGAATCACGTCCCAGATGTCTCCGCCGCGTGCCCCGATCCATGTTGCCGCCCTCAAAGCGTTCCAGTTCACCCGTCTCCTCCGTAAAGGAAGAGGTATGGTGTTCTGCGCTTCGCTGCGAGCTATCGATGCTGCACTCGAGAACCCCGCTGACCCCCTGGCCCACGTCCCCCTTGAACACCATGGTTTTTCCCGGCTGTTCCTGAAGTCCGCTGCCAATGTCCTGTCCCCGCACCGTCCCCACGACCACGAGATCACCCTGGAAAATGGGACGTCACCTCCCTTCGGCCCCATGTACAGCGAGTGTTCAAAAGTCAAGGCTGACAACCAAAAACACACCAAAACTAGCTTAGAAAGAATGAAGATACACATCCCAATTGCAATCAGAATGGAACAAGACTCTATAAGCGAAGACTTTGGATATCAAATTTAGTATATCTAAAAGGACACTCTCCCAGGTCAGATATGAAGGAAATTACATGAGGTAGAAGTAAAGCAATTTGGAGCTTTGAACATATCCAATACTGGGTTTTGCATTAAGTAAATGAACATAATTGGGTGCTGATAGGTAGAAATATTGCTCACTTACTGAACATCCTGACCTGGCAGAAGCCTGTAGTCTTGGCGTGTTTTTGGTAACTGAACACAATAAAATCTACACAGCTCATGAAGAAGCATAATAGTTAATATCTGAGTTGATAGAACAATTCTTCACATGAAACAGGCATATTTCTTCAATTCCCATAGATTCTTAATAAAAATTGGTGGTCTAGGGCCACGGTGAAAAGTGGCATTTTTGGTGTAATTTTGGTTGCCAGCCTTGACTTTTGAACACCCGCTGTACAACATGACCCAAGCTGAGCTCCTGGCCCTCCGGGACTACATTCGTGAAAACATGGCCAATGGTTTCATCAGCGCCTCCGAGTCCCCTGCCGGCGCCCCGATCCTGTTCGTCAAAAAGTCCGATGGCTCCCTCCGTCTGTGTGTCGACTACCGGAAACTCAACGCGATCACCGTGAAGAACCGACACCCACTACCCCTGTTTTCGGAAACCCTGATGAATCTGTCGAAGGCCAAGTTCTTCACCAAACTCGACTTGCGGTCTGGCTACCACCAGATCAGAATCAAAGAAGGTGATGAGTGGAAAACCGCATTTCGGACCCGTCTTGGCCACTATCAGTACAACGTGATGCCATTTGGACTCACCAATGCCCCGGCCACCTTCCAACACTGGATCAACAACGTTCTACGCCCACACCTCGACGACTTCTGCACCGCCTACCTGGATGACATCCTGATATACTCTGACAACCTGGAACAGCACAAGAGCCACGTCCGAAAGATCCTGACCCTCCTGGACCAGAACCAAGTACACCTGAACCCCGAGAAGTGTGAATTCCATGTCCAAGAAACCAGGTACCTCGGTATGATCCTCTCCCCCAACGGCATCAGCATGGACCCCAAGAGAGTCAACACGATTCAGGAATGGGAAACCCCGACAAGCGTCAAGGATGTGCAAATATTCCTTGGCTTCGCGAACTTCTACCGGCGTTTCATCCGCGGTTACAGTAAAGTAGCCTCCCCTCTGACGGCTCTGACTAAGAAAAACATCAAGTTCCAATGGTCACCCCTGGCAGACGACGCATTCCGAAGCCTGAAAGAAGCATTCACCTCGGCCCCGATCCTCAAACACTTTGACCCTACCAAAGAAAGCATCGTGGAAACCGACGCCTCCGACTACGTCTCCGCCGCCGTCTTGTCCCAATGTGATGACGAAGGAATCCTGCACCCCGTCGCGTTCTTCTCAAAGAAGCACTCCCCCGCGGAATGTAACTACGAGATATATGATAAAGAACTCCTTGCGGTAATCAAATCGTTCGAAGAATGGCGACATTACCTCGAATCTGCCCAGTTTGACATCAAGGTCATCAGCGATCACCGGAATCTTGAATATTTTATGTCCACCAAGATGCTAAACCGCCGTCAAGCCCGTTGGTCCGAGTTCCTGTCCCGATTCCACTTCGTCATCCAGTTCAGACCAGGTAAACAAGGGGGAAAACCAGACGCTTTGACTAGGAGATCAGGAGACCTCCCTAAGGAGGGGGATGAAAGGTTGCAACAGCAGAGTCAGGTGGTTTTGAAACGTGAAAATTTGGATCCTGGAATCAAGCTAAGTTTGTTAGCGGGTACTTTGTCAAATGAACCCGCTGGAAGAATGTACTCTGTCCAAGAACTCATGACCCAAGCTTACCAGACAGACAGTTTCCCCCGTGAAGTCCTCGCCATGCTCGCCAACGGAACCCAACACTCCCGGAAGATCTCGCGAATGCTCCAAGACCCCCGAAGGCGTCCTCCTGTACCGCGGCCTCGTCTACGTCCCCGACTACGACCCGTTGAAACTGTGGCTCCTACAAGAGCACCATGACAAACCCTCCGCCGGCCACCCCGGAAGAGCCAAGACCTTGGAACTCCTGTCCCGCAGTTATTACTGGCCTACCATGAGGAAGTATGTTGACCAATACGTCCTGAACTGTGATACCTGTCGCCGAAGCAAAGGCCCCCGTAACAGACCCCAAGGTGTTCTCCGCCCGCTCCCGATCCCTGATGGTCCCTGGACCGACCTGTCAATGGACTTCGTCACTGGCCTTCCGGAAAGCAACGGCTATAATGCCATCCTGGTAGTAGTCGATCGATTGACCAAGATGCGACACCTGATCCCGACCATCGAAGAATGCGATGCTCCCACCCTGGCCGACCTGTTTGTGGACTACGTTTGGAAACTACATGGCCTCCCGGAAACCATTGTCTCGGACCGAGGAACACAATTCACCTCGGACTTCTGGAAATCTCTCTGCTCCCGCTTGAAAATCTCGCCCCGGTTCTCGACAGCTTTCCACCCACAGACGGACGGCCAGACGGAAAGGATCAACGCCGTAATGGAACAGTACCTCCGCGCCTACGTCTCCTACCAACAAGATGACTGGTCTCGCTTCCTGCCCCTCGCCGAGTTCGCCACCAACAACCACGTCTCGGAAACCACGCACCTGTCCCCGTTCGAAGCCAATTATGGCAGGCACCCCCGGATGTCCTTTGGACCCCTGACACATGGAAACACCACCGCCGAAGACCGAGCCAACAGATTGGCACGTGACATGTCCCAGACCTTCGAGTTCCTCCGTGATGAGATGAAGAGGTCCCAGATGATTCAAGAAGAGTTTGCCAACGCCCATCGTGTTCCCGCCCCCAGATACTCCGTCGGAGATAAGGTATGGTTAGCCACACGAACCTCGGCACTGCGACCCCCAAGAAGCTGGACTGGAAACAGATCGCCCCTATACGGTAACCAGAATGGTCAGCCCCACGCCTATGAACTCGACCTGCCGGCATCCATGAAGGTCCACCCAGTATTCCACGCTCGCCTCCTGTCCTCGCTTCTGAACCCCGCATCTGGACAACAACAACCACCGCCTCCGCCAGTAGAGGTTGAGGGTGAGGAAGAATGGGAAGTCGTCTGACCCGCGCGCCGCAACGGCCGGCTCTGGTACCTGACCCGCTACATAGATACGCCGAACCTTCCCAAGAACTCGCGAAGACCGAACACGCCGACGCCGTCCGGTAGTTCCATACTCGGTATTCCACATAGCCTCAGCCTAGCAGGAGCTAGGCCTTAGAGAGGGACCTGATCTGTAACGGCATGCCAAGACCTGAGGAGAAGTTCGGGAAGGAGAAGGATTAGTAATCGGGTTTTCGTTGGTTAAGTTTCTTTAGGGATTTCATTCACGTTTGGGTTTTCTTTCTCTTCACACACGAGTTAGTCACCGGGTTGGATGGATATATATATGGCTGTAATTTCCCTTTGTCCTTTCCTACTTTTCTCCTTATCCGAACTTCCTGTTATATAGGAATACATTCTAGTTCTCTGTCTTTGAACCTCTACGAACCCGAGTTGTATAACCTCCCCGGTTGTGCCCCTTGGTCCCCGTCCTAGTAACCCTTGGCCTCGTCTAGCATACCATACTAGTTGAAGCCATTCTGATCCTGTTCTCGTTCGTCTCCTTCGATATATCGTCGTTAGGAAACCTCGCCTAGTACCTATCGGTATTAAACCCGATAACCCCGAACCCTGACCCTGACCCCGCACGAGGTGAAGAGTTTTCACCTACGTAACCCTGATCCAGCTCCTACCGTTCTCTAACCGAGAACCCCCGAACCCGTTCCCCGCATCCTCCGAGTCAGCCCGTAACACTTGGGCTTCGATTGCGCCTTACCCTGGGCTGGCAGTTCCAAACAAAGCATCTCGTTCTACCACCCAATGGCAAGGGAAAGAGATGCGGAATCTGGGGCGGGTTGTTCTAGGAGCACTCGCGGTTGCTCTGAGGAACCAGGGAGTGGCTGTCAGGAGCGACTTCGCGAAAGCTTTGAAATGCGTTCGAAGTCTAATAGACTTCCACCTAATGGCGCAATATGGGAGTCATACAACGAGCACCCTGGACTATATGGAGAGCTATCTCGACGATTTCCATAAACACAAGGATGTCTTTTTAGAATTCAGGGCATACAAGAAGACATTAAAGGACGCAAGAGATCGAACGAAAGCAGTTAGTGGCTCCCAGAGCACCCAGCGAAGCTTAGAGGAGATCCGGGAGATTCGGGAAAGATCGCACTTCAACTTCATCAAATTGCACGTCTTGATGCACTACCGGGAGCACGTTGAGCGCTTTGGGAGCATTCCTCAATACTCCACAGACGTCAGCGAGCTTGCCCATGTACGGCAGGTAAAAGAAGCTTACAGAGCGTCCAACAAGGTCAACGCTGCAACACAGATACTGGACTACGGGGGCAGGCGATTGGCATTAGAGATCCGAATTCTAAATCTGAAAGATATTGTCGGAGGTCCTGAGAGCACCGATGACATCCTCTGGAGCCATCAGGATAACCTCAAGGAGTTGCTCGACATTTTCAAAATCGAGGACCGCAAAAAAACGCCGAATGAACGCTCAATAGTAGAAAGCGGACTGCCCCTGAAGCGCCTTTTGCAACCCCTCCGCGAAATCGGCGGAAAGACTGTTCAACGTAGCAGACAGATTGCAAATGAGCCATATCACGCTACATCGCCTGATAAAGGAGTATGCCGAAGATGCGGGATGCTCTCAGAGCTTTGCCGGAAGCTCTGAGAGCATTTTAGAACGCCGGGTGGAGATTTTCACATGCTTGCAGGTTCCGATACCAATATTTCAAAGGCCTGACGTATACGAGGTTCACAATATCAGGTGTACGGGAACATCATCTTTTAGGAAGGGGAAAATAAGAAAGGATTGGGCATGGGTATCGGTAGGTTCCTCAGAGCGGTGGGGAGTGTTTCGAGGACGCTTACCAGGACGAGTAGAGGCTCTGTTCAAGGTACGGGATAGCACAGGGCGCGCGCATAGACTATGTGTAGTTGAGCTACTTGAGGCGAAGGATCGTGGTATCGCTGATAACTCACATGGGCTGCTGAAGGTCTGTAGGAGGAGGAGGAAGAGGATGTGGGTCGTGAATATTCGGAGTATATTAGGAATGGCCCATTTGTTCGAGGTGGATGCTGGTAATTGGCTGGTAAATACTAGGATAGAGTTGCGTACGTGGAATGAATTCAGTTGAATGCTGGAAAGCATTCCCGAGTGCTATGCAGTGATGTGAGAGTATTACCGAGTGCTATGCAGTGATGTGAGAGTATTACCGAGTGCTATCCAATGATGTGAGAGTATTACCGAGTGCTATTGAATGACAGCATTCCCGAGTGCTATCCAGTGAATGTTCTGAGGGCAGTGGCGAGTGCTCTACGAGTGGAATGTTAGACCCAATTGGACCGTCTAATTCAAAATTCGTGTCGTTCTGCTAGTACGCATGCGGATTGGAAGAGGGAGGTGAGTATCGGCCGCTCAGTATCTGAGTCTGTTATCCAGCAAGCTCGCTCCACCAGCATAATGCTGCTTATGCATGAGAAACAATTTCCAGCAAGCTCGCGCTGAAGTGCTGCTTAGGCAAGGCATTGAGCTTTTCAGACGAGCCGTACCATGGCCTAGATCTCAAGGCTTAAATGCCTTTCACGAATTGGCAGATACATACGCCATCGTCAAAGATTTGGTAGCCATCCCCAGTATACACGACAGTGCTCGTATCAGTATTCCGCGACTGACCGATCAGCGGCGTGAAGAATACCCACGTGAGATATCGTTTGAGAGACTGGCAATGCCTACCTCGCCTTTGAAGAAAGCGTATCGATTCATATGGGTCTATGTGAGGGATGTCCCACCTTGAATAGTGTTACCAAAGATGTTGCCGCAGCTCTACGAGCATTGGTCAGTGCTATGAAAGCAGGCATGGTGCTCTCCGGACGTGGCAATATCTCTTAGCAGTCAGTAAAATCCTTGTTGACTAAGAGTGTCTTGGCGCGAGCGATATGCTCCGGTGGTGTCTGGCGAGCAGCTCGGTGAGAATGCTCTCCTGGCGCAGATAGCACTGACGAGTGCTCTTTAGGCATGAGCGATATGTTCTGGCGGCGCCTGGCGAGTAGCTCATTATGATTTGGTCTCCTAGCGCAGACATTACTGGCGAGTGCTGTCAAGGCGCTGGCTCTATCTCCTGTCGGTCCCCGACGCGTCCGTGATTCGTTGCCAGTCCCTGGGCGGAGACTCATTTACTGATCGTTATCCAGACGCAGGAGGCCTATCCCAGGCGTGCCATGGCGGAGAGAGCATCGCTGGGTGCTCTCAGGACGGGCACCACATTGCCTGGACGTGCCTGACGCGCGAAGGTGCGCGATGAGAAGATCGCGGAGAGAGCATTGCTGGGTGCTCTATGGATGTAGGTAATATCGCTAGGAGCGCTCTGTAGACAGTAGCATTAGCAAGCGCAAAAAAAAAGCTCATTAGGACTATTCGGGACAGCTTGGAGCGAGTGCTCTGCTTGGAGCGAGTGCTATGATTCGGGCGACTGCTCTGCTTGAGGCGAGTCTCTGGCGGAGTGCAAGACGATTATGCGCCTTGGGGGTGCCAGAGAGGGAACATACTGCTCTGGGGGCGTCGGGCGCGGTAATAGCATCGCCTGGTGCGAGCATAATTGTTACGGGAGATTCGAGTGAGTGGTTGTGAAGGAAGGACGGGTAACCGGAGACAAGCATAGGAAGGTATCGAGGGGGTGGGGGCGCCGTGTGCGACCACACCTGCACGAAGACTATTAGGCGGCACACCTCGAGAGTGGTGGGCTGACGGCTGCAGGCTGTTCTCCTTGAGAAGGTGACCAACGTAATAGTATAGTGCAACCCGATAACCGCATTTGTGAGTCAAAGGTAATTACGCGAGATAGAATGTACTAGATAGAATACGGCCCCGGATAAGGGTGCCAATCATGTATAAATAGGAGAGCGGATGCCCGTGAGCTAGAAGGGATCAGAGAGCCTTCAGTATTAGCGAGCGGAATCCGATCTACAATATTACTTGTTTAAAAGCTACAGAACTATTGCTTAGCACTTGCCTTATCTTTAGATATCCCATTACACTATATTGTCTCCTATCCGCTTCGCTTACGAAGACCTACCACCACCGCAGACCAGTATCACTCTCAAAGATAAATCATTCCTAGTTCCAAAAGACTTGTGTATATTGTGTGACGGATAGTCACCGTGCGCTTGTCTCCAAGAACAACGGAAAGAAATATCTAGAGTCTGTACTCTATGCACCCCACCTGTTCCACTTCATTCATCGTTAAACGAGGAAGTGCAGAACATCTCTACTGCGGATACCTAGACTCTCAAGGTTTCTTCGCAGAGACGCATACCACTTGTCACTTTCAGGAACTCGATCCTGAAATACGCGAACCCACAGAGCTCCCCCCTATCAAGGTGACTCTGACCCAACAGTCCTACCACCTCGCACATCCTGTACCTTGGTTCGTTCCCCAACCTTGGTGCAAGCGAAACCCAGAACTACCCATCGAAGCCCCCCAAGATGTCGCACCGACGTCAGTTAACATACGAGGACGATATCAACATGGAGGAGGCGATCGTCCTGCGCAACCAGAACACCCACGTAGCGCAATCCCAGCCCAGGCGGCAGAGGGATACGCCCGTCGCCAACCTCTGGCCACAGGAGGCCCCCCCCGTCTCTCGCCGACCCTACAGAGACTACAGGGAAAGATCCCCCTATACTACCCCCACCCGAGAGTCATCCACTATTCGGAGGCGCTCGGGGAGAGTGGAAACGGTCGAGGAGGAGAGCGAGGAGGACCTGCCGCAAACCCTGTTACACCGGACGGTCAGACGAGAGGTAGAGAGGCAGGGAGGACAGGTAGTCGCTGGACTACACCAAGGGGTCAGCACCTTGGATATCCGTACGCAGAACGTCCCCCTAATCGAGGACCTACTACGGAATCACGAGACGACCATCGCCGAGATCAACAAGGCCAGCCAGAATCTGATAGAAGAGCTCACCTCCAAGTTCCAGGAGAGCGACGCCAAGCAGAACCAAATGGCCGAGGCCTTGGTTCGCATGGACGCCAGATTCTGCGAGCAGGCCCAGGGCCAGTTGGCCCACGTCCAAGATCTTTTCGGACAGCTCTGTACCACAACCCTCGCCCAGCAAGAACTCCAACAGTTGAGAATAGACTCTCTACTGGCGCAGGTTCAAGCAGACAGGGATGGTGCCCAAACCGGCAACCAAGATGCGATCACTGCTGCAGTCGATGCGCTTAAGGAAGCCCGAAGGGCGGACCAGGAGGAAATGGCGGAGAAGATCAAGGCGGCAATGAGGGAGGTGGAGCTTGCCCAGGGTCAATGGAAGACCGCTGGGGGGAAGAAGGACAAGGGGAAGCAGCCCCAAGTAGAATCGGTGAGAAGCCACAGCTCACGCAACAGTCGCGTTTCCACACATCCCCTGGAGCCAATCATAATAGAGGCAACTCCAGCGGTTGAGGGAGGAAACGGCGGGAGAGGAGGTAATGGAGGGGGCAAAGGAAGGTCTAGGCGTAGTAACCCAGACCCATCCGATAGCTCGGAATCCAGCGATGAAGGAAGGGACCCAAAGGGCAGAAGTAGGAGGCAGGACAGGCAGAAACGCCGTCCCGAGACCCTTCTCACTCACCCCGAGGCCACCTACCGGAACGATGGACCCAAGCAGGCCAAGATCCCCTTCAATGGTGACCCAAAGCAGGATGTCCGTCACTGGATTGACCAAATGGAGACCTTAATTGAGCTCCAACCCAAGGTCCAGTGGTCCGACAAGGTGAAAATCCTGTGGGCATCCCTCGAACTCGCCGGTAGTGCGGCCAGCTTCTGGAAGAACTTCAAGGAAAGGCTTAGTGTAGAACCTAAGCTCGGAACCTGGGAAAAATTCAAGAAGGAGCTCCTCATCCAATATGGGAACCGGACTAGCCAAGAGCAAGCCAAACAAAAAATGGACAAGCTGAGGCAAACCGGACCCATCGATGACTACCTGAATGAGATGCAGAACCTGGAGTGGGACGCAGAAGTGGGCTCAACCGTCATGAAGTCAATGATCCTAACAGGAATAAACTCCTCGTTAGAAACAAGACTGTCGGCGGCCATCGAGGAGCCCGAGCATTTCCCTGACTGGCTGGCATGGGTACGACGAGTGGGGAGAAAAGACGCGGATGTGAAGGCTAGACACGAGATCTTAAGAGGCAGAGACGCCCCTAAAGCTCCTCAGAAACCCACATCCAAGCCCCCTCGCGATCGCAGAGATAACTCGTCCGTAAAACGACAAGGAAATCAAAGCGAAAAGCCCAAGGGAGACTTAGGGGCTACCCAGGCTCAAAAAGACAAATGGTTTGCGGAAAAGAAATGTCTCCGTTGTGGTGGCAACAAACACTTCGCGAGTGACTGCCATTCCACTACCATTGTCCGGGCCACTACCCAGCACCAGACCAGCAGAAAGAGAGGAAGAAGTCCTTCCGGGGAGAAGAACCAGGAAGAGGGGAGTAAGCGGAAGAAAGTAGGGACACAAACGCAGGCGTTTAGATCGAGGATCACGAATTTGGAGGAATAAGTTTCGTTATAGGAATTCTTAAAAACTGTTAATAGAATGGGACACGGAAATAAAATATATCTACAAAACAAAGGGAACAAAAGTGACCGAATAGCCATCATGTGATAAACTTTAAACACCCGAGTAGTTACTGTTGGGATACACGGCAGGGTGCAGTGAGCACTCTAGGCAGCAAAAATCCGCCAGTAACACAAAATACTCGCGTGGCATGAGTCATTCGATGATAGGAAGAAGCACCGGAGGTTACCCCGCACTTGGATGTATATAAAGCCAGGCATCCCCCTCGAAGGACAGAAAAGAATCATTCCAATTCATACCTACACCAGACTTATAATGTCATCCTCCATCAAAGAAACTCGCCTCGAGATTGAAATCTCTTGGACAGAACCTCACACACCTGCCAACGGCTCATGTATAACGAGAGCTTTGGTCGATAGCGGAACGGAAGACTGGATCATGTCATGGGACTGCGTCAGGAAGAACCAGATCCCCGTCCGACTTCGATCACCACCACTCAACATCAGACAAGCCGATGGGACCTCTATGCCTAACTCAGGCACCCATGTCACCTACCCCCTCTCTCTACGAATAGGTCAACACCTAGACAGGTCCGTTACCTGTGAAGTCGGGGACTTTGCAGCGGAAGACCTTGTCATCCCTCATCGGTGGCTATCAGAGCACCGCCCTACAGTACATTGGGGAGAAGATGCCATATCCTTCAATAGTACGTATTGACAGGGTAAAGGGTGCCTTATCCTAGCTCGAGAGGTAGAAGAAGAAGAAGACGATGAGGACGAGCTAGTAATAAGACTACTACGCTGCGACCCCGTCACCTCCTACTCGAACGAGCACCACCCTTTCTGGATGAGAAGTACCGGGGGCCAGTCTCAGAACATCCCCCCCGAGTATAAGGACTACGAAGATGTGTTCTCTGTTGAGGGAGCCCAAATTCTACCAGAGTTCTCGGAGTGGGACCATGCAATCCCACTCATTGACGGGAAGCAACCACCGTGGGGCCCCATCTACCCCCTCTCTCCACCAGAGCAGAGAGCGTTGAGAGAGTACTTGGACGAGATGCTAGCCTCGGGCAAGATCCGTCCCTCCTCAAGCCCTGCTGCCGCACCAATCCTTTTCGTGCCAAAAGCAAACGGGAGTCTGAGGCTATGCGTGGACTACAGGGGCCTAAACGCCTTGACAGTCAAAAACCGCTACCCTCTCCCACTCATGGACGAATTGGCAAACTCGACCAAAGGTGCTAACTTCTTCACGAAGATTGACCTGAAGAATGGATACAACCTGATACGTATCAAGGAGGGAGAAGAGTGGAAAACGGCTTTCCGGACGAAATACGGTCATTATGAGTATAAGGTGATGCCTTTCGGATTGACCAATGCCCCGGCGACATTCCAGGCCATGATCAATACCATTTTCAAGGATCTACTAGATGAAGGCGTCGTGGCCTACCTAGATGATATCTTGATGTACTCGAAGACAAAGGAAGAGCATGTTGCTCTTGTTCGGCATGTATTGGGGCGGCTGCGCCAGCACCACCTTTACGGTAACCCGGAGAAGACAGTTTGGTTCGCTGAGGAAGTAGAATTCCTTGGGTTCTTATTGTCAGGAAAAGGAACGAGAGTCTCACCCACGAAAGTGCAGGCGATTCTCGATTGGCAAACTCCCACGAAAGTCAAGGAACTACAAGTATTCTTGGGCTTCGCCAATTTCCTACGACGATTCGTCCACAGATATTCAGGAGTCTGCAAGCCTATGACGGACTTACTGAAGACGGGTACCGAATGGAGGTGGGCCAAAGAGCAGCGGGACGCTTTCGATGAACTCAAGAAGAGGTTCACGACCGCGCCAATACTCCGCCACTATGACGAACATCGCCAGGCAATACTTGAAACAGACGCCAGCGACTGGGCTGAAGCCGCGGTGCTCTCCCAGGTGTTCGAGGATGGCCTACTGCACCCAGTAGCCTATCACAGTCGCAAGTTCAACGAAGCAGAGGTGAACTACGAGATCTACGATAAGGAGATGCTCGCTATACTATCTGCACTATTGACTTGGCGACACTGGCTCGAAGGGACTAGTATCCCCATCGAGATCTACTCTGATCATCAGAATCTCCAATATTTCACCACGACTAAGAAGTTGTCCAGAAGGCAGGCACGTTGGGCCGAAAAGATAGGACCTTTTCGTTTCAAGATCCATTACCGACCAGGCGAGAAGAACGGGAAGCCCGATGCATTAACCAGGCGCCCGGAGTACGCTATGGAAGGGGGAGTAATCCGAGAACAACCCGTAAAACAGTTGTTAACAGAGGATCATTTCGCCCGAAGGACCAGAATAGAACCTGGCCCGGAGACAATTGGCGAACCTGCTGAGGAATGGACCGAGCTTGGTCGATGGTGCGACATACCAGGGGTGTCACTCCCACTGTTGGTTCAACAGGACTGGTATGAGTTGGGGGATCAATGGGTTCGGAGAACTGTCGTGCTGGACACCCTCCCTGAAACAGACCCAGATGATAGGTGGAGCCGGAGAGCAATCACGTCTGAAGACGAAGAGACTCTGCCGATATGGAACCCGGATACGAAGACGGCGACCCAGAGAGGCCGCTGGATAGTACCAGGTCATGCGGTGAAGCAGGTGATTGAAGATCACCACGATACGCCAGCCGCGGGGCACCTAGGGCGGGATAAAACCCTGGAATTGATTGACAGGAACTATTGGTGGCCGGGCATAACCAAGGATGTCAGCCACTATGTCAGCACCTGCGACGTTTGCCAACGAGCTAAGCAACGTCGACGTCACCTGTCACTTCCAAGTCCCCTAGAGTTAGCAGCCACACCTTGGACGGACATCTCAATGGATTTCATAGTAGAAATGCCAAAGGAGAAGTCAGGATTCCGGAACGTCTTGGTGGTAGTGGATCGCTTCAGTAAAATGGCGCACTTCATACCAATGACGGGAATCTCAGCGGAGCAGACTGCCAACGCCTTTGTGAAGGACGTGTGGCGCTTCCATGGGCTACCTCGGAGCATTGTGTCTGATCGAGGAACCCAGTTCGTTTCGGCCTTTTGGGCTACCATCACGGAAAGACTAGGGATTAGGAGACGGATGTCTACCTCCTTTCATCCCCAGACGGATGGACAGACGGAACGAACTAACCAGCACCTGGAATCGTACCTACGGGCGTTTACAGCAGGCACTGGGAAGAAGTGGAAGGAACTGTTACCGATTTGTGAGTTCTCCTATAATAACTCAAAGCACTCATCCATAGGACAATCACCGTTCTACTGCAACTATGGTTTCCACCCTCGGATGACTTGGCCTACGGAAGTGGAGATGGAGAAACTCGATGGTCAAGGAAACGCATACCTTGACGACCTCTTATCAGCCCACGAGCTGGCAAGAGAGACCCTGCAGAAAACGTTCAACAGGATGGCGTCTCGGAAAGGGCCAGTACCACAGCAGTTCAGCATCGGACAGAAGGTACTGCTCGATACTCGGAACCTCGGCGGATACGGGAAATGGTCAGATAAGTTTACCGGACCCTTTGAAGTATCAGCAACGATCGGAAGTCGGGCATACAGGTTAGACCTACCGGTAGAATGGAAGGTCCACAACGTATTCCACGAAATGCTGCTTCGCCCATACCGAGAGGACGCCAACCCAGCAAGGCAACAGAACACCAGGAAACGGATAGCGACACCTGAACCTCAAGAAGCCTTAGCTGACGAGAACGTACAACCATCGGCCAGCACTCGCCCACATACTCGAAGCCAAACGCCCATAATAGGAGCCCGGTCGACCCACAAACGACGACGAGTCACGAAGGACTAGCCTCTATACCTTTCCCTTATCTATAGCTTTTCCTTACAAGGTTTTTACTATAGAAAGGTTTTTAACGGTCGAGGGCGACGTCTGTGGAGGGGGGAGTAGTGTTACGGGAGATTCGAGTGAGTGGTTGTGAAGGAAGGACGGGTAACCGGAGACAAGCATAGGAAGGTATCGAGGGGGTGGGGGCGCCGTGTGCGACCACACCTGCACGAAGACTATTAGGCGGCACACCTCGAGAGTGGTGGGCTGACGGCTGCAGGCTGTTCTCCTTTGAGAAGGTGACCAACGTAATAGTATAGTGCAACCCGATAACCGGCATTTGTGAGTCAAAGGTATTACGCGAGATAGAATGTACTAGATAGAATACGGCCCCGGATAAGGGTGCCAATCATGTATAAATAGGAGAGCGGATGCCCGTGAGCTAGAAGGGATCAGAGAGCCTTCAGTATTAGCGAGCGGAATCCGATCTACAATATTACTTGTTTAAAAGCTACAGAACTATTGCTTAGCACTTGCCTTATCTTTAGATATCCCATTACAATAATGCTCCAGCAACGCCTGGCGCGAGCATCATGCTCTGGCGACGCCTGGCGCAGGCATTCATGCGGTGGCGACACCTGGCGGAGGTACCCTGCTGTGGCGACGCCTGGCACGAGCACGCCGCCCTGGCGGCGCCTGGCGTCTCTGGCGCCCTGAGGAATACCAGAGTTTGCTGATGCATGTTATAGAACAAAACTCCTCGTGCCGGCTTCACAAGAGTATAGGTCAACCAGAGGCCACCTCTGAAGATCAATCTGCAGGTTTGCTCTTGAAGGATTCTAGAGTAGAGTAGAGAATGGCCTAGGACAGAGGAATGAGGGTCTATCTACCAGGTGTTGTGGATAAGTAGTCATAATCTGATGTGTAAGTGCTGCGGTGAGTACGTATATTTGTCCGGTTAGAATCTAATCACCTATCGCCACAACCCCTACCAAGAGGCTATGGTAACATGATATAGTGAGTTCACAGACCAAGTTACGGAGTGAAGGTTTCACTCGCGATCATCCTAATGAATACAACTACCATACCCTCTTCCCGCTGAATATCATCATGAATCAAATATATAATAGTTCTCATCAATCGATCAGATATGGTGCGTACACTCTTAAAGGCAACACAATCATGGCTGCAAGATGAACTCCAAAACCAATGGGAGTGCTCATGGACCATACCTTTCGGTGGTTGTCTACCCGATGACGGAATGTCAATTGAAGTGAAACAGTCTGTCTAAAAATGGGTTTCAACTTAGCTGAAGTCTGCAATGCCAGAAATAAGCTTCTAGCAGAGGGCTCGGCGGATACACCTATTCGGCAAATTTGGATGTAAATAATAACCCGTTTGCACTTAGTTGAGGTTAAATTTTCCCAGTTCTTATTGGCTATAATCCCTGTTCGCCAAAAGTGTATGCGTCAAATGATGCAAGTAGTAAGGAATGGGACAATCGTACTCTAGAGTATGTATGGTGGGCGTCATGATATCGGGGTTAGTAAAAGTACATGAACGCCAAATCTATCTCCTCAACCACAACACAATGTATTTTTGATTAGAGGCCGTGGAATGACAGAGAACCAAGAGGAGAATCATTCTACGGCCTGTAATTTTAATTCTCTTGTGTTGTGGTTGAGGAGATAGACTTTGAAGTTGGGTCAGTTTAGTAGGGAGACAGGTCAATTTTTACCCATACAAATTGTTAAAGCCAGATCAAAATCCACTAAAAATACCCCTGTCTATCACTATAAAGCACTCGGTTTATTACCAAAATGGAGTTGATCTGCCATCTGTGAGCTCAATAACATCTAAATAGATGATGATTTACCTGATGAAGATTTTTACATGTGCCAAAACCGACCCGATATCGTGATGCCCACCATACTCGCAATGTCCTGAACTTCGCGAACAGGACCACTATTGCATACAATATAAAAATACGTCAAGCTTCTGGTTTTTGGTATATGCAATAGTAGTCCTATTTGCAAACGTCAGGACATTGCGGTAGGTACAATACCAACCCTGCAAAAATGTAGGTGGTGGAGAGATTTCAGTCTTGGCCCAATTTGGAAATGTTGGGTAGGTAGACCAGTCAGTTAAACCATAACCCACACGTACGCCAAGATAAGAGATTTTCCACCTCCTCCTCCCAGTACTCTCTGCCTACCTCGAGCAGCGTCGTGGACCACACTAACATTGAAAGCGTAGGGATGAAGGTATAGAGGAGATGGTGTAGAAGATGTAGAAAACATTGAAGGTGTAGAAGGTGTAGAGACAGAAGGCGTACGTGTGACCTGGTAATTTGCAGAAGACAAAACGTCTCGAGACTCTGTCCCGAGGTCCAGGACAAAACAAATACAGTCGCACCTCGCTATCTCGTAATTCAAGATCTTGGATCTCTTGCTGTTTCGTACGGGTTTGCGGGACAGGTACTGTCTTCTTCCACACAAACCTATTTGCTGTCTCGTATATTTTGGTATATTTGCTATCTCGTATGGATTGGGCTCCCAGAATACGCTAACGACATAATGAGGTGCGACTGTATTGCGAAGATGAGAGAAGACAAGAAAAGAAAAATAGCAAAATGTCCATTCTCGGCACTTTTCTAGGTATACGAGTGGTTTTCTGTAACCTTGCTTTTTGTTTAATTCATCACAACACTGAGATTCCGAGGTATGAGCCTGAGTATTCTAATCCCTAACCCTAAGTCTCGAGATTTTGCCCAATAGATTGCCCAAGTAAAATCGTTTCCAAGATGGTTTACAGTAGGTTCACTAGCAGTAAAAACACTTCTTCTATCGTCAATCCAGACGAAGGGATGGTCTCGAGCCAGCATTGCCACGCCGAGCATTAATATCCTTGATCTTATCAGATCATCATGAGGCTCCCGCCAAGCCGCGGACAAACCCGTGTAGCCCCACCTCCGCCGCCGCCATTCTCACCCGGTCGGTCTAGCCAAGGGCCAGGGGCACCAACAACTATGCCGTGCAGCCGCCGGGCAACGGTCTACTAGACATCGCCGTCAATTTATGCCAGGAATTGGGTTGTGAATTAATGAATGGATTTGCCGCAAACTGTAAGTGGCATTGTGGAGGGTTGCAAAGAATTCCTTGGCAATTTGGCTTGAGCCTCATCTCAACCCTTTTTGAGCCTCATTAATCCACCAAAAAAAATAAGAATAGAAAATTGTCACCCGAGAAACTTATAACCAATGGATTAAGCAAGAGACACGTTTGTGGACATCCACAAATGTCCAACAATTATGCAGCACCTGGCGAACCAACTCAATTCAAGGGCCCATCTCAAAGGATTGCACGGACCTTGGAGTGAACCAGTTCCTAACATCACCCGCACGCCGCCGAAGCTTGGAACTCCCCACCGCCAATAGCGTACCCATCGCCCGACACTGCTTGCATCTTTCGGTCCTCGACGCGCTCGATAGAACCACCACTGCATGTAACCCTCATAAAAACATGATCACAACAGATACAATAAGAACTACGTCTAAGGTGATTGGGATAGGGGGGGGGGGGCACCAGCAGTACGTGTATACTCTTGCACCAGCACCTTTTCCTACAGCACGCGTCGGCAACCGACTGGAAGATCTCTAGTCACATATCCTCAATCTATCCACGGCCGGGCTCCTTCATTTCTCTTAATGATTATTCCAGTCCTGGGTAAGCGGTCGTCTTTCTACGTTCCTCCACCGTACATCATCCCATTGACAGGGTACATAACACATGGGGTACATGGTTGACGGGCCCATGCCTAAACACCCGACCTGACCCACCCGAGTCCGCCCACCGGGGATATGTACTTGTGTGTATTGCGGATTCTCACCCCGGTGGTGCGCATATGCATATTCTAGTATACTTAGGTCGAAAAGATGCTACCCCTGGTGTCGAAGTAACTCCGGAGGTTGATTCTTAGTTACCTGTATTGATGGTGAGAGAAGAGGGATTAGCCCTTTCCCCTCGTTTCAAGTACAGAGTTTCCTTAATGACAACTAGGCTAAATTGTTCTTAATATACGTATGACATACGGTATCCTTGGTACTATACCTAACCCTGATGGTCATGATCAGTATTAGATCTGGGCTCTCTTTTCTGTAACGTATTCCGGATATCCCCCTGCATACCACCAGATGTCAGGGACCTCTTCCGGGTGCTTACCTTGGGCATTTTCTATATGCTTCCGTGCATGCCCGCCTGTTGATTCTGAGATGTCTCGCTGGACTCACATCTTGTCCGTACCCTACTCGGGCGCATACTCAACGCGTCCTTGAGCTCCCATAGCTTGCTTTGGTTAAAATGACAATATGTTTGAAATCTCCCTGTTCGTAGAGACAGGGCTCTCGAGGACTGAGGCACCCTCCAGGAACCCTCCCCGCACTCATTCATACCAATCTACACTCACTGTGTAACACCTATATTATGGTAGGAAAAGCAAATGCCACCGACTAGGCCTCTGGGTTGTACGATAGATATCACTTGTAGCCCGAATTGATGCCGCAGTTCTTGCACCTTTCATGGCAGTAGAGTACCCACAGTCCATACTTGGGCCGAATGTACGGACTAAACTGATGCATCCCGTCCGAATTCAAAACCGGGCTCAGAATAATATAACTATCAATGTTCATGTCAGAAGCTGAAAAGAACTTTCCTTTCATATGAGAATCGAGCCTCCACAGCTTCCCCCGACTGCATTGGAGAGCTTTTTTTTCGTTTAACTCATTAATTGCATGCAGACCGTAGTCTATGGCAATATCGGGGCCCCAGAACTACCCTACATCCACCGCTGACCTCAATTGAACTGAATGACAAAGTTGTTTCCCTGCTTTCTTCAACCGCTAAAAAACAATTTTGTACCCCCCCTAATCCCAATCTCCCCTCTTGGGCCGAATAAGTTCCCCCTCTCGTAGGCCTTCCTCATGAGCTCGTAGTCTTCCTTCCCCACTAGGGGCTGCATGCCTGTCGTCGTAATATATTCCGTTTGAAATTCGTAGCCGAGGTCTCTGTCGTGCATCCCCGATATCAGGATGTTCTTCTTTTCGTCTTCCTTGTACCGTGCCCAGCTTCTGAGTGTGTAATTTTCTGCTTCGTCCGCCTTGTTCCAGTCGTGTACCTTTGCTTCCATCCCTACTACTAGGAGGTGTAACCGCCACACTGCTCTTGTCCTTCTGACTTCTACAGCCGGGGGTGTGCGTACCGGTCGTTCTGTTTACTGCATTGCAGAGCTCCCAGTTACCTCCCCAAAAGATCTCTCCCATCAAGAGTCGGAACAATATAGCTAGCTCCGCCCCTCCAGGAGGAGGGCTGAGTACGACCCTACCACCATCCCATCACTCAGCGGCATCTCCCTCGTATACCAAAAGCAACACTATGAGCAATGTCTGGACTACGTACCATTATAGAGTGTAGATACCATTCGCTATCCTGCGGGGGCCCACTAAATCCACCGCACACAGAAAAAGGCGGGCGGGAACAATGCAGCGCACAGGATGAGAATAAGAGTACACGGGAGAAGAGTAAGGGAAAAGAAAAAGAAAAAAAGAAAAAAATATAAAAGTTATCGTTTCCGGGGGGACGCTTGTGGAAAAGGCACAACCGATTCATTTCCATCGCCGGGTGTCCCTTTTTCATGATGCCTTTTCTTGACCACTTTTCTTGATTCTTCCCTTGATGCCTTTTCCACTGCCCTTTTTGGTGTCTTTTCCGCTGCTACACCGGAAATCAGAAATGTGTTCCCCCAGCGCTAATGCCGTATCCCAAAAAGTACAGAGCGTAATATATCAATCAATGGTGTAGGTGATAAGAGAGGGACTATTTAATCGCAGTTCCCCAAGCTCAAACCCGACTCTTTTTTATTTTTATTTGTTAAGAGTCAAGTATAGTCTCATATATGATTCTAGTAATGTGTTTATTAAGGTAATATATAGAACTTAAGATTCATTTCTGGATTCGTTTCCCTATATTCAAGCGACCGGTCAACACTTGCAGCCCTTGCCCTGCGGCGAGTCTTGGCGCGAGTGATATGCTGTGATTAACTATACGGAGTCATGGGGCGGGATGGCAAAGCGTCACAGATTGTGGGGTGAGCAGTGGCCAGGATATCAGGGTTACCTTAATCAGGAGATGCACATTTCAAAATCAGTCCCTTGATGCAATTTCTGCAGTCGGTGGGACCAGTACTGCACCTCCGCCACGTTATGTACGAGCCATCTCTAGTCCCGCAGCTCTTTCTCGCCACAAAGGGAGGGAATGGAGTCTACCGGCAAGAACATTGGAGATCCTGTGTTGACAGTTACTCTACCATGTGGCCAATGTCGTCCCGCGCATCACACCGTGCCCTCACAGCAATCGCCGATGACTAGATGGTGAGCTTCAGAGCAAAAGGCAGCTAATCGTATTGCTTAGAGAGCCCTGTCTCCTCAATCGGGCACATACGATATCTCCCAGATCATTCATCACGTAGGGTAACTGGCCAGAACACCGCTTTCTCAGTTATATAATATCACTCTCATGCCCGAGTCATCGAATATCACTAGCTCTCGGAGGCAGGTACTGCCGCTGGTGGTGCTGGTGGCGGAGGTGCAGTTACATGCAAACACATGAGATTTAGAGCTTAGTTCAGAGCTCTCATTGCATGCGTTGCCGGTGGTACTCTAGCTGATCACTCGCATCTCTAATCTCTAAATATCACTCGATTCGATGCTGAGGTCGCTGCATTCAGCTCTCCTCTCTCTTTCTCTGTTTTAACTCTCATCCGGCGCTAAATGTATCCTTAATTGGTCTCTTCTTCGGACCCTTCTCCTTTCTCCATAAATAGGTCCTTCGTACCCTTCGTACCTGTCTAATAATCCACTAAGCCCCAATCTAATTAGTTAAACAAAAAAAAAGAAAATTTAAGCCCACATCTACGAGCAATATGCCCGTCTAACAGAAAGCCTTGTGTGTCGCTGTGTTTGATCCATGCCCAGCCTGTGAATATGAACTTCATTTTGTTCTCGTTCCAATTGTCGCAACCTTCCTTGATTAGGAGCATGCCTAGGCGCATGCTTTGGTCAATAAGCTGGGGATTCGATGGCGGTGAGGGCGGAGGCCGTTTGTCGCTGTCAAGGTTAGAGTCATGGTGCGCGGATGCGTGGGTCGCGATTTGTAAGGGGCCACTAATTTGCGGTGCTTTGCCTTTGGTGAGACCACGATCTAGTAACCTACTACCTCCGGTGGCGGAAGTAAGCGCAGCATTAGATCAGGATTCTTGAGAATGCACTTATCAATTATTTCTTTATTTACAGAGACAAACAGACCACTTTGGGCATTAGAGGATCAACCAGCCATTGCATGAACTTTGATAGAGCGTGGGGTTGTTGATATTCAGTCTTCGGAATCTGGTTTTTTCGAGGCCTGGTGCAAGAGAACCCTCCCTACAGAATGCTCTACATCAACCAACAAGAGAATTATAAATGAAATGAGACTTCTGGTATGTAGGCTGAAACCCGAGCCTCACATTCCTGTACATTTGCACAACACAACTCGTTGCTAGCTTTTCCTACACGTGCAACCTCAAAAATAATGATATTAAGCGTAAACCTGTGGTATATAATGAAGCCTTCTGCGTTACAAAAAAACATAATTCTTTTATTAAATTTCATATACCCTAGTTATCTTTGTAATTCTTTCAACAAAATCTTGTTGCCTGCATTCAAATCCCGTCACGTATTTGTCATAGAAGAGTGTAATGGTCCATGGGATACAGCTGATGCTGCCATTTAACCCTTACTTAAATATAGCCATATGCATGTATAGCCGCATCCGGCAGGTTTTGGTACCCCCAGTCACGAAGCCCATGAGTTTAAATCATGATATCAACAACCGGAGAAGAGCGACTACCAAGAGAGAGTGATAGATAGATATTTCTATACTGCTGCATGTCACAACACTTTGTACGACCGTCTTATAGGGCTGGAATATTTTGTTTGTTGCAATCGCGGACGTTTCACGGGGTGCCCAAACTCTGCAGACGTGGCTGTACGTTGACAGAAGCCGCACATGTGGTGACACTATTTAAACTATTTGCCCCCCATTTAATCTTACCTGAGGTGTCGGGGGAGCCGGAGAGCCCATAGCTGACTCTTGCCCCGATGGCTTGCTCTGATTAGCTAAGGTCGCTTGTAAATGGAACATCTTCTTTTTCTAATGACTGAGCGCACATAATTCAGTTTCAAGGATAGAGATGTAGCGGAGAGGTGTCGTCGCTTGGAGAAACGAAGGTTTCCACTTTTCTGTTCTACCAACCCAGGTGATCAATTAATCAATCTTCTGATTTGGGGCGTCTGGTCATAGAATCACATCTGGTTCAGACAGGGGGTTGCGCTCATATCTACTTATTTTCATACCTTATGCACCTTGTTCAACTAATCTTATCAAGTACGTAAATAAATTTAAAGCTCAAGCTTCCCATGGCGAATTTTCGGATTTTCTTCCCCTTCTGTTACAATAGAGCACTTATGATAATCTAGGTTATATAAAGCCCCATCCCTCCTCTCAGGGAAGGTTTCGCCCTGAGCCCCATTCTCGGCAAAGCAGTTCTCAATCTCCGCCCTCCCCACATTTTGCCCTCTGCAATAATCTGCATAAAAGGTCTCATCATCCCTTAGCTCCGCCAGGCAAATCTGCAGACTATGCCGCCCCCTATCCGCCATCTGCGCCAAAACCTCACTCCCCCCCGCTGACAGTAGCGTAGATGCCGCGACCACATCATATAGGCTCACAAACGCCGACGTTACTCCCAACAATAACCCTCTATTCTCCATTGGCCGCATCGACAAATGTAGCATCAGAAGCGCAAACTCGGAATGCCAGGTCCCCAGAACCTCTTTGAGACATGTCGGCTCCGGAAGGCCGTGCCTCCTGATCATTTCCAGTCCCAGCTCGACAAGACCAATGCCCTCCACCCGTCGTACTTCGTCCATGCCGGCAACCCCGGGGCCTTCGGCGGTGAATCCGGATTGCGCGCGGAGGAGACAGAGTATGGAGGAGGCGGCTTTCGTAGTGGTTTTGGCGGGGATGCAGACGAAGGACTCGAGGAGGCACGGGTGGGCGAACCAGAGGGGGAGGAGCTTGGCCATGTTTGGGGTTGCTGTTGCAGAGAGGGAGGTGGGTGTCAGACGTAGTGTGGAGGATATTGAGAGTGGATGAGCTAGAAGGAGAAGGTCTTTGGCAGGAATTGGGGAGAAGACTGGGTAGTCAACACAGATATCCTGCTTTTGGAGGACCTCGCTGGATGAGGTCTCGGGCTGACCGGTGAATGACCAGTAAATCTGGGGGATATCCGGATTGCCCAAGGAGTCAATCCATTGCCGGACAACCTCAACCTCGGTCTGGGTGAATGATCCAAACATTCTTCCTTCCCAGGATAGCTCCTGGATCAACTTGCTCTGTCTGCTATCACCCTTGCGTACCCACGGTTTCATGTTGCTTAGGTCCCTTAAGAAATCCATTTGCCATTGCTTCGAGGCCCATGCACTTGGCTCAAGCCAGTCGACCAGGGTGTGACGCCCAATCTTCATTCCGCTGCTGCAATGGATTTTGTGAGCCACAAGTGATTTGGCTTTGAATATCCTCGCCAATTCGGCTTCGTGCTCGTTGTAGGGTAAGGGATTAGCGCCGGGTGCTTTCAAAGTTGCACAATCCGGTGTTGTGGGGAGGCCTGCGGAGAGGATGAAACCTGCCTGAACACGTCTCCAGGCTTGTTGTGCTGCGGAATCACCATGCGACTTTCGTACGTGCTCGATATACCCGTCTACCGTTTGCATCGCCATCGCCGTGTGCCCCGAATCGGCATTGTCGATGGAGATATGGAGGAGGAAGTAATAGGGATTGATGCTCAGTTCCTTCAACTCTTTGGCGGCCTTCAGGGTCTCCAATGATACCCCCTCGAAATGCATATTAAAGCCGAGGATCTCGGGAAGAAACTCATGTGGGAAGAGGGATATCAGTAACTGGGTAAGGGCAGCTTTCCAAATGCACACATGACTAATTTGATGTCGTGGATGTATAAAATCCTCGCTGTCACCAGATGGTAACCCAGGCTCGATTTCCATCATCAGCTGGCGGTAGACATGGACATGGTTCTTGGCCAGATCCCCATCGCCCAGTTCTTCCGAAAGCACCTGGAAAGCGTCCTTGACAGTCCGCCGGAGAGCGAACGGAGTTGTGATCTTGTTGATGTAGCCTAACCAAGCGCCATCGATGTATTTCACCGGGGTGATTTGTCTAAGCCACCATCTGGCTTCTTCCCTGTCTCTGAACATCTCCGTTGGCCCGCCTGCCTTTCTTCTTGCGAGATACTGCTCCCACATCTGCGTAGTTCTGTAATCTTCGTCCCGCATGAAGCTTGCCAGACTCTCCCGTGTATAGTGCTCGACGGACAAGATTCCAGAGTCTGTTTTACGCAATGCCTCTGCAAGGGTTTCCGAGAATAAAGTGATCAAGAGATCCCTTGACTGCGATAGAATCTCAGGATATCGCTCGAGATGATGCAACTTGAAATACAGATCTTTGTAGAGCTGTAGTTCCCCATCCCGAGTATTGTGTTGTTGATGTTTCCGAGGCACAGCTACTAGGAATTCCACATGTTTTGTCAGAGGAGGATTTAGCTATCAGACTACGTGGAAACTTGCCTCCAATTTCTCTATCCCTTTCTCTTGAAAATAGCTTTGCTCTGGCTTCCCATGCTCGTATAATCGATGGCGTCAAGACGAAGAGAGCGACGACGCCAAAGAGCGCCTGCAGTATCAAGGGTATGTCGATGTAGACTTTGAAAGCCATGATTCTACAAACCATGGGCGATAATATTACAATGTATATCGAGGTTAAGATCAACTTGAGAGAGCTATAGTTTCCTACCCAGTATATATATAGACCCGATTTTATTCCCGAGGGTGGGATAGTACTGACATAGAACATATCAAATGCCTGCCGGTTGCACGACACGGCATAAATTCAAGGAGGTTTCCCTGCTGGGTCGTATCGGGCATGCATCAATGGGATGGGAAACGTCATGTTACACAAGCAATTTCATGCCCGGTAGTTATCAGATTAGGAATGTGATCTTCAGCGGGGACGATTGTCGCACCCCTCTGTCTCATGTAGTTTAGCGGGTGGCCTTGGCAATCCCTCCCCGAATACTCGGGATTTGTAGTGGGTAAGAAGCTCGATACTTAGGCCAAAAATGACCAATACCGGAGGATCATCGCTGCGCCCTTACTAGTAAATTTACTGTGCTAGACATATCGTCGTATGATTCGAGGAATTTCGATTTGCCATTGTATGTAGGTACATGGTATTGTGAGTGGCAAGATATGGCGCGATAATCCAGGTGTATGCAATAACAGATCCAGACTCACGCACGTGTGATGGTTGTCCCGATACAAAGATCTCAACATCTGCAGGCTGAGCCATGATGGGCAGGCACGTGACCAGCACAAGGCGTTGTTTTACATTCTGCGGAGTGTGAGTTCGTGTGGGCAACCCAACAGCGGAAAAACCTCTGAATCCGCTGCTTTGCATATTGTGATAGCTTGAGAATGTTTCGGCCCACCAGGCGACAATCCACCGGAGATTTGAATCAAACCCCGGGGGTGCACGCACTTCTACATCATTCTTTACTCGACCAGTCCAGGTTTATACTTAACTAATAAAGCCTTTACGCAAAGACTTCAACTCCATTTTCCGGTAATGTTGTTGGTGTTGATTCTCTCATTGGCCAATCGGATAGTCTAGATTTAGAGCTAGTGCTTTAATACCCTAGAATACACCAGGGCGCCTAAAGATCATTGTCGACTGATTGGACTAGATGTGGTCACTTCATACCATTGAAGAAGACTGAAGTTCTTTGTGATAGTTACACACATGTGCATGCATGAGACGCGGGGTAATTGAATTGAAATAAGAAACGAAGGAAGAAGAAAAAGGCGCGAGATAACCTGATCGGATATCCCACACACTAGGAGCCAATATATTTCGGGGCGGCGGGGCGGGAGGCAGGAAGGGGAATATGTGGGAGCAGGAGGAGGACTAGAAGAGGGGGATGAGAATCAGAGTGAACAGGGAGCCATTCTTCCTTGGTAAATTAAAGAAAAGCTCCAACTTCTTCTGCAGACCGTCACCGTCACCGTGCAATACGGCCAACCGTCCAATTCAACCAACAATTGAGTTGGGCTGAAAAAGAATTGAGTTGGTTTGCCAAGTGCTGCACAATTCTTGGACATTTGTGGTTGTCCACATATGGAGTCTCTGGTGGTGCCAGCAGTCAAAATCTGGGGGATTAATGAGGCTCGAGATGAAGTTACCACGATTTGCAAACCAAATTGCCAAGAATATCTTTGCAATCAGTTGCAGTCATTTACAGTCCTTGGTGAATCTATTTATCAATGCGCAACCCAATTCTTGGCTTCAATTGGCTCCGATATCTACATACAATCGCCCGGCTGCACGGCGTAGTTGCCCCCCCTGTGCAGCAGCAGACGGCACCCCCGTTTATCCGTGGACATAAGGCTTATTGCTACCAGCGGGATGCCATGTCTTGGGGCAGCGTTGGATACTTGCACTTACACCATCACTACAAGTTCCATTATCCATGGACTAGTTAATCCCAGCATTCATAGTTGGGGGCTGGATTGGGTGGGGTTCCTAGCCCACTCTCCATATAGGTGTTTGTAAAACTTATTACGACTCAACATCCCATCTAAAGGTTTATGTCAACATGTGCCATCAGGGGTTAGTCTTCTGAACGTGGTACGAATTTTGTTGTAGCCCAGGTTAGCAAGGCTTTTTTAAGCTAGACATACATTGGCACTTGGTGTTTTTCCTATCTCTCTGCAACTGCGGCGGGGTTCATGATCGTTTACGTGCAAGAGATACCTTTATATATCCTTGTTCACAATTAGATCGATAATGCACTCTAAAAGATCGATAATGTATCACAATTACCAGTTTTCCAGGCGTCGTCAGCTAATGCATCAAACGATACATTTTCTGAGAGGCACTGCCAGGCATTGACCGATCAACTTCGGTTTGTTTGCGGTGTGGGGGTCTATAGTTGACGTAAAAGCTATCACAAAGGGGAAAGAAATCAGATGGATCAAGCAGAGCAGAGCTCTTTATACTGCGTTCAAGGTCATTTACGAAGTGATACATTCCTATGGTAGGCTGTCAACGTATTACCGGATATCTCACCCTTCAATTTTAGGTCTCAAAGGTGGGTCTGCTGAGTGATATGGGATGATATTTAGATACACTTGTTTACATTCACCTCTTCATCATCGGGATAGAATATGACAGTCGCCTGAGATACACCATGTCTAGGACCCCTATAGAGTCCGGTAGTTACAAGATATCAAGGTCTCCTCCACCATCCGGGAACACCGAACTCAGCATCCGTGTCCAGGCCTTCTTCACCTTCTCCGGTCTCAACGGTGACCATACAGATTCTTCCCCGTCTCCGGTCTCAAGAAGCACATTACATAAGCCCCGCCTTACAGGGCTAGCTACATAAACCTATGCAAGCATGAATGCAACCTCCCACAGGACAGCTTCTGCAGCGAATTCGCAACATTGACCAAGGCCCCTCATTGGGCTCTATAAACGCCTACTTGTCAGTCCCTTGGGAACTGGAGCTCCGTGTCCCAGTGCTTGCCAAACAGGATTGTCAGCATGCCTCCATCGGTGTGCCTATTCACCTCAATTTCTAAGGACTATATGAGCGGCTCGTAGACTAGCTTCAGGCATGTGGTGCTGGGTTAGTCGTCGCGGTGGCTCTCTCCGAAAGGGATACCGGGCTTCGTCGGAGAGGGCGGACAGCATGGTTTTTGAGAGATGGCGGGAGACGGTGGTGAACTGCCTGAACTGACTGATGACCTGGGTGTCGTTCATGAGGATTGCGGGGAGAACCGAATGTCCCTGAACGACCTCGTCGCGCGGAACCTAAAGAGAACGTTAGTGCAAGTCGTACCAAGAGGCAGTCGGAGGTTTGGGGTATTACCCCCAAGGTACTTCCAAATTCACCAGGTCTGTATCTATCGTATGGCCAGTACATGGACTTTGTGCGAATCGTGGGCGGGGGGATGCTTACCCCCGCTCCTCCGATTCCCGATAATCGTTGATTTCGACATCGTGAGGCTGCTCAAAGTGTTTGTCCATGACGGGATTTAGGGCTTCCACGGAGGCGAGGTATGACTCGGTGGACTTACTCCTAAGGTCCACGTAGAAGAAGCCCGGCCATTGGGCGGCCTTGCAGAGCTTTTCGACATCGGCGAGCTCCTTTGAGGCAAGGCAAGCAAAGTCAATCACCTAGAGGGCGGAAACGTCGACCTGGGTGCCGTTGATCATGGGCATGGTGGTTGAGGAGGTACTGTGAGGCATAATGCCTCAGGAATCGGGTGTGATGTGTGTGTATAGAGCGAAGAAGGCTAAAACCGGTACTTGTAGTAATTGTAGATATAGATTAGGAGATGGGGAGCGCGCTGTAGTATTTGAGATGACGGGTTTAGGAATATACTGGCGGAAGGCCTGGAGCGCCCGACCTCTACTCCAATAGAAACTGCAGATCAGGACGTTACCTGCCGCGGGTAGATGTATGTATACCTACTCGCGGTGCCGAAACGTTGTCAGGTCACGTGAACTCATATGTTGTTGATCTCGCTCCTGTTTCTGCTTAGTCTGGTCACATGACCCCACGGATTTTCGGCACCGCGAGTAGATGCTCTCGCCATTAATTGCCATTACCTTTGCCATTGGATCGAGCAGACCACTCCCCTGTCACGTCCGTGCGTGTTGTCGCCGGCTCCGTTGAAGTTGCGAGTTGTTGATGATCTTCAACATCTCGATCTCCACCGACGAGTGCATATGCAGAATTTTCAGCTTAGGGAGGGTTGTTCTGAACATTGATGGTGTTGTCATTGTGGCTGTAACTTCAGCTCATGTATTCACTCAATGATGTCGATCAACAGCCATATCGTGATCAGGATAGGTAGTGCAAGTGTGTGTTCCTGTGTCACAGCGAGGAGAGGGTAGGTAACTCAGCACACACCCCTATAATAATAATAATAATAATAATAATTCAAGGTTTCCACCGGTATACCATACTAATCAGTTGTGATATACGACAAAACCGCAGCGACTATTAAATCAAGGGTCTCATACTGTACCGACTGTACCGGCTGTTTATCTTTCCAGTTTGAACCGGTTTAACTGCTTAAACCGCGGTTTTATATCTTGTAATCCTCACCATGATAACCGCCCTAAAAATAGCTACCATGTTCTTGATTCACAGTTCAAGTTCAGGAACTTGGGTGCAGTTAAACTGGTAAACCACTTGTGGGCCCTCTGGACCGTGCATATGCAGGACAGCGCAGATCAAGGATCAGGACTCCGACCGGTAGAGTGCTGGCGGGTGGAACCCGAGTATGGAATAGCAACCAATCAAGTAAAGGGACAGGGATTGTTTGTATGGAGCGGCGGCGCTCCCCCGTGCAAATACATTACCTCATTGCACGAGGATGTAGTAGTAAACCACCAAAACTGTGGGGGAGCCGATAGCTCCATGCAGGTTCCGCCAGATGCAGAGAGATCCGTCGGGCGCGGGGTACCAAGGACCACCCACACCAAAACTTGCAAAGTGGCCGAAAATTCGGTACCGGTGTAGAGTATGAAAGGGAACTGCTATTGCATACTATGCATACTACCGCCAAAACTCGGCTATCTCCGTCCAGGGGATTATCTCTAAAACGATTGGCTGAAAGGTATCGATCAACCTTAGAAGTATCTGTTTGTAGCAAGTTTGATCTTGTATGCATAGCCAACTTTTCGAGTTTTCGCGGTAGTCTAAATTCTGGACCTGGCGCGTATTTTGTACTCGCCGAAGAACGTTCTGCCATACAAACAATCCTTGACTTTAAGCAACAGCATTTTCTGGTTCTTATGCTGGTAGGCGAGCATGCTATGCAAAAATAGTTGAATTCCTTTTTTACAAACTTCAGGGTTTTACGAGTACCGCCAAATCTCGAGTTATTCGGAGGGTTGCCAAGGGCACCTGCCAGAGAACATGATATGTCCACTCTACAAGTACTCACACGCGAGTATATAAAGATGCGTATCAATCTGTTGAGATGGGCATCGGATATCTCTCCCCCTCTCTCTCTATCTCTCCCTGTCGTCTAGACACTTCTACCACCCCCTTCACTTCTGATACACTCAACACATATCCCTCCCACAGATGTCTACCACTCTGAGCCCTGAGCAGAGGTTTGACCTCATCACCCGGGGGCTGGAAGAGGTCCAGGACGGAGACGCAATCAAGGCCATCTTGGCCGCAGGCAAAAATCCCAAGGGCCTGTGGTGTATGTGCATTTACTCTCCCCCCGTCGCCCCACGCGTGGAGAAAATGGTATTCATCTAATGCAACCTCTTGAACAGCAACTGCACCTACAGGAAGACGTGAGTCCCACAGATAGAATCCTTGCCTTGCCTTGGGTAGCGCTGAGAGATGGTGCAGCACACTTGGGATATCTTATCCCCATGATAAAGATTGCCGAGTTTGCACGCGCGGGTGTACAGGTCTGGATGCTCTCCCGAAGAAACCCATTGGGGACTGCGCTGATATTTCTGGATAGGTCGTCTTCAATGTTGCGGGTAAGCCCCCTCTCCCCCGGGTGAGCGCCACTGCTGCCATGAGCGAACGCACTGAGATTATTGTCCGCAGACATCTGGACATTTCTCGTAAAATACGTACACACCTTTGAACTTATATCCTATCGCGGGGAGATCTACAAATTCGTCCTGGGCGCAGTATTGGACGCGATTGGCGTCCCACGTACAAATATAGACTTCGTCAAGGAATCCGACCATCACCTGACGAGGGAGAATCTTTTCATCAACCTCAGGATGTGGGCGCTCTCAACACAGGCTGATTCCCTGGACACCGGAGATGATATTAAGTACACCCCCATGCTTAGTCCCATGCTCTGTCCCCCCATGGAAGTGCTGAACAAGGAGATCCACGACGTGGACTTTGAGTTTGGCGGTGTGGACCAGGTAGCTGACGCCCTCCTGTGTTTCCCTGCTGTGGCGCTCTGGCTGACCCCACTTGAAGCGTGGACTCTTTCTCTTCGCCGATAATTATCTCCCCAAACTCGGGTACAGGAAGCGCGCGCATCTGATCAACGAGATGCTCCCTGGACTTAACGGCGGCAAGATGTCGGCCTCCATCCCAACCTCAAAGATTGATTGCCTAGACTCCCCGGAAACGATCGACAGGAAGATCAAAAACATTCCCTTCGAGGAGGGCGATATCGCCTGGAACGCTATCCTGGCTATCGCCAGGCTGATCGTGATGCCCATCAGCAGACTTCGTCTTGAGACGATGCAGGATGCACGAGGGGCGCAGAATATGCCTGGGCAACACCCGTTCAGCGGTGCAGGTGCGCCGGAAGGCACCCTGCTCACGATAGGGGCGGGCACTAAGGACGGGGGCGACAGACATTACTCCTCATACGATGAATTGGAGCGTGAATACGTGGAGGGGAAACTGGACCCCGAGGAACTGAGGCTTGCTATCGCGGAGGCCATCAAGCAGGTACTTGCCCCGGTTCGCAAGGCCTATGAATCGAACGAGGAGTGGCAGGCGGTGGAGAAGCTGGCCTTTCCCAACCCGGAGAATCAGAAGTGAGTTGGCCCGCCATGCCTGCGCAGGACTCATAGCTGAACTGACATCCCCTCCCCCACCTCCCCTAAAGCGCTCCTTCTACAGCCCCTATCCAGGTCAACTTTTGCTACCCCGTCCGCGACCTTTCCAACGATCTGGTCAAGCTGACCCCCTATAACGTTAGTCCTCCCACCCCTCATTTCGCACCCCCACTGATCATTGCCTTCTACTACAGCCCGCCTGCCACGCCGCCTCCTACTTCGCCCAGACGTCCGGATCCCCCCACCCCGAGGTCTACTACGCCCACAAGCCCCTAGGCCCCTTCTCCTCCGCCGCCGACTTCACCGTGAACTTCTTCGACACCGTCTTCTACCCTGACCCTACAATGGTGGTCTACGCAGTGATCGACAAAACCCGCCCTCCCGCCGAGGACACCGACGGCGCGCTCGCGGGCATTATCGCATACATCAACACCTCAACCGTCAACAAGTCTGCCGAGATTGGCTACCTAGTCCTCTTTCCCGCCTTTCAACGGACACACGTCGCCTCCAACGCTGCCGGGCTGCTGCTGCAGTATGCCCTAGACCCGCCTACCAAGGGGGGGCTAGGGCTACGGAGGGTGCAGTGGCAGACGTCCAGTGCGAACGAGATCTCCATGCGCTCGGCAGAGAACATGGGGTTTAGGAAGGAGGGGGTGTTGAGATGGGACAGGGCATATTCTAGCGGGGGAGACAAGGTGAAACAGGGGAATTTGAAGAAGATCCCGAACGGAGATGGGAAACAGATTGCGAACGGAGATGGGAAGCAGATTGTGAACGGGGGTGGGAAGGATCTGGGTAGGGACACGGTGGTGTATGGTATCTGCTGGGATGATTGGGAGGAGGGAGGGAGGGAGAGGTTATTGGGGATTATGGAGAGTCGTAAGGATGTTTCAGATTAGATGGACAATAGATCAGGCATAGATCTAGGGGTTTTGTAGTAGGCTGAGGACTGCTTAGGTCTCTTAGTATTGCTGCATTAGATGTTTTGCTAGTAGTTTGGCTAGATGATACAGCATGATATTCATTAGTCGGGTCTTTCAACGCTGCACTTTGGTCCGTATGTGAAGTGATACGAACTCAAGTCCCAGAAGGTTCTAAGCTAGTTACTATCAGTTAGCTATTATCATGATGCTAGTTCCGGTCGGAACGGACGGCAGGATTGGTCAGTCTTGAGAGTCGCTCTGGAACGGACTGCGCACCGGGGCCATAGGAGTGAAAACAGCGGTTATGACCGCCGGGTTATTGGCGTTCTTGACAAGCCAAAATTGGGACAGAGGAGTTCAGTATATATATATCAGAAGGGCTTATGAGAAGTGGACTTCAAACCATATATCGTGATTCTGCAGTCAACTGCAGCCATCTACAAAATCTTGGAAGAAGCTTCATGTCCAAAACCAAAGTCTCTGACGATAACATCAGGGAGTGCCATTTTAGACTTATTAGGCTCAGTAGCTAATATTTCACCCCCCAAAGCCTTATTTATTATTAATGGCAATCATGTTGTGGGTGATGGTTGCATTTAAACCAATTTCTGGCGAATCTTGGGTTGGTTTGGTTGCTGGTCAATGACTTTTGATATCGCGCTATAACCAAAACACTAGTTAGTAAATGTGTGCCTACAAACCCAAAAATTATTTTTCAAAAGTATACCCTTACTGTTCACAGCTCACTATAGGAAAATGAGAGTTGATGGCCCGTTGGATGAAACAACATCGGGTTATCTTTGATACTGAAATGCTTCATCACAAAATATGATATTCTAGGGTTAGGGGAATGGCATGGCTATATTTCAAAAAATACGGATTTCTTTTTTTGTGTTTAACTAATTAATTGTCAAAAAAATGCGGAAGTACTAGGGCAGAATAAATATAGCTGCCACATGGAGTATGTACGCAGCCCAGGGAATCCATGGATTGTAGAACGCAGTATTTATACGGTATTGATAGAGCATTTGCTGAACAGCGGCTTTACTCGCTCGGCAACCGGAGCGCTACCCGAATTTATGGAATGAGCGTAATACTACCGTACTAACCCCCACCCGTTTTTTGGTACCATACTAAGTTTAGGTCGACTAACCCTAGCAGGTGATTTTTCTCAACCAAATGGCCTGCCTTAGGTTGTTGCTGAATCCGCCTATTACAACCTTCATGAAGGGCTATGGGCTAGCAGTACTAAACCACCTTTGTAGCATCTAGGGAGGTCTTGTAGTTGGCCTATATAAGTTATAACCTCACGGAACATAAGAACCTTTCACCAACCGTTCTATCCCAAAAGAGTGAAGCTAAGCTCAAATCGCATAGTTAAAACGCAATATGTGCTGTGGTGGAAAGTGACTGCTTAGAGCAAGAGTAAACGATGCAACACGTGATATACGTTGTTTCTGTCCCTCAATTGTAGGTTCTGCAGGGCTTTGAGATCCCAGAATATCAACCTTTTCGTCGCCGTCTGATCCGAGGGGGGATCTTCAGTTAGGGTAAAAAGCCATCACCAAGTACATACAATAAAAGTCAGACCACTCAAGTATAGTAGTGCGCTTGGTGCGTTCAATTCATCAAGAGTAGATACAAAATGATAGTCGTGTAGTGGACGGCCAAAGTGTTACCGGATATCCTATCCTTTATTTATGGTTTGAAAGATGGGCTGGCCTACTGAGAGATGTGGGATTATAGACACATTTGGTTATATTCACATCTTGGTCATGGAATAGGATATGAGTATCTCTTGAGTTATACCACCTCTCAAACCCATGTATAATATAATCAAAACATATCAAAAACCCCTCCACCATCCAGGAGCGCCCGGGCCCTTCCCCTTCTCTGGTCTTAAGAATACAGATTTGTCGCCGTCTCCGGTCTCAAAAAGTACCATATAAACGGCCTTTTCTGCGCGCCATCTGTCGGCTGCGTTACCCTGTGCACGCACGAATACAGCTCCCCCCCCGACAGCTTCTGCAACGAATTCGCAATATTGATCACCGCGCACCCATTCTTTGGCTGCACAAACGCCCACTTGCCTGTGTCTGGGTACTGGATTTGCGTGCCCCACTCGTCGCAGAACATGGTTGTCAGTGAGCCGCCATCGGTGTGCTTGTTCTCCTCAACGTCCGCGAGGGTTTTCCTGAGTGGCTCGTCGCACAGCTTGAGGATTGTGGAGCTGGGTTGGTCGGCGCGGTGGCTCTCTCCGAAGGGGATACCGAGCTTGTTGGAGAGGTGTGACAGTATGGTGGTTGAGACGTGGTGGGTGAATGTTATGAACTGCTTGATGAACTCGGCGTGGTCTTTGAGGACAGGGGGAAGGATCAGATTTCCAGTTTTCGCATCGTCGTACGGAAACTTGGAAAGCTGTTAGTACAAGCTATCCTAACAGCAACTTGTGGTCGGAAATGTGGAGAGTGTTACATCGAATTCGCCATCCAATTCGGTAGGTTTTTGGAACCTGTCGTATGTGAGTACGCTGAACGTGCTTGGTGCGAAGGGGAGGTTGATTCGTGAGCGGGAATGCTTACCCACGCTCCTCTGATTCCCGGCAATCCTTCATTTTGACCTCTAAAGGCTGGTCAAAGTATTTGTCAGAGAGCGAATACATGGTTCGCACTTCGCCAAGGTATCGGTCCTCGCCCGTGAGGTCGAGATAAAAGAAGCCGGGTGATTTAGAGGCCTTATAGAGCTTCTCGACCTCGGCAGGCTCATTTGCGGCCAAGCGGGAAAAGTCGATGACCTCGAGATCAGCAACGTCGACCTCGGTGCCGTTGACTATGGTGGTGGAGGAGGTATTATGGGGCATTGGGTGGAGTGTGATAGGGAAATGTATGTAGAGAAATGCAGTAATTGATCGTGTTGATTAAAGGAACAAGGGCAGTCTAAGCGGGGAATGGCCCCGTATTTATACTAAGAAAGCGTAGTACAGAAATACTATCAATCTTGGAGAATAAATAAATGCGTTGCGGTTTGAATATAAAGATGGAAGTAAAGGATAGTAGAAATGAAAGTAAATAAATGGACGGCAAAATATATAGTTCTTATAGCAACCTTCAGGGATTGAATGGACATTCATATCAAAGAGTCTATAATATAAAAAAAACCCGCCCTTCTTGATATGGTTGGGGACGCCTTGAGCCGGAGTGGTTTCGGAGGTCCTTCAACCGCTAATGACTTTCCCCAACAACACCCTAATTTGATTTTCTCTCTGTTATTCGATGGTTCCGTTTCTTCCCTACAACATGACAGAGCCGGATTAATTTTATCCTTTGTTGTGGTGGAGCTTTTGATTTTCTAAAAGTTGGGTTTTTTGGTGGGGTGCCCAGCCAATGTCATGCCATAATTGCCTATTTGGGATAATAGAATTACTTGATTAGGGGTGTCAGTATCTGTATTAGGCTCAAATTTCTTGTTTGAGGGCGCCAAGTGAATACTCTTGGCAAGCCACTAGCTAAATAATTACCCGATTGGGAATTTGATCGTCAGAAACCAATGTCGCACCCTCCGTCTCAAGGTGCCCCCAACCCCAACCATACTTGTTACAATTTCACTGACATCCATCTCACCTGCTACCCTCCGTCACTATCTACCGTCTATCGCCCGGATAACTGAGCAGGATGGAGAATCTCTCTCATGCATTAGCGTGCCCTACCCACGGAGTGATTGACTAAGGTAGGGCAGCAATATGTGTATTTTATTGCATTTATATCTAAGTACTCCAAGGGCTGATAAACGCGGCGAACTGTTACCCCACCCAAAATTTAGATCACCCGATATTTATGCATACAGAGATTCTGCACCTGTCTTGAGAAAACATGGTTCCGGACTATATAGTGCAGCAAGGCACGGGAGTAGATGAACATGTATACGTATAAGCAGTACATGCTGTTTGAGCTTCTGTGAACGGCGATAATAGAGTATTTTAGCTGCGCGAGTTGAACAGAAAGTCTAGCTGTTTTCGGAAGAGACTTGCAGTCGTTCAACCAATAAGATGTGCAGGACCTTTTGTCGAAGTGCTCGACTTTCTGTCCAACTCGCGCAGCTAAAACACCCTAACAATCCAGTGTACCAGGGTGTAGCGAAAAGTGATCAGAGTCTGATATGAGAAAAACACGTATTCACCGCAGCATTTACTTATCAGATTCTGATCACTTACCTCAACACCCGGTACTCGGTGCACCACGTATGATATGAGCAGAGAAGGGAGGTACTATCCTTTGGATGAATGAAGCTTGTCCAATTCGAGACCATCGGTCTCACTTTGGGCTGTCACTAGCCTGGTGTGGTAATTGTTGGAAATTCGTGATTGGATTTGCTGTTGCTCTTACCATAAACACCCCTCGTCCGTCCGAGGGATGATTCCTCGGGATGTTTACGTACATGTAGTTACTCAGTTCAACCAAAGCAGCTAGCCAGCCATGCTCTATCCATTGGGCAGACCACTCCCCAATCAGGCCCGTAAATAGGTGTACGCATCACCGTCAGTGTCGAATGTTGATGATGCTCGACATCCCGATCGCCATCGACGAGTGTAGATGCAGGCGGGGTATCATCAGGCGGGGTGGGGTGTGGTTCCGAATCACCATGGTTCAAGATTCATGCAGAAATCTCGTAATTTACATAGTCATATTGTCATAATTGTCTATCTTGCGCAATTATCGGTCTAATGCAAATTTCTATTGTGTAAATAGTTGTGTGCTATTTACACAATCATATATCTTCCACCTAAGATAATTGTGTACTGTTTACACAATTAGCTTGCCTCATCAGGTCATATTTCAATTTTGCACTAATAGTTCAATTCTTCACAGTACAGTGGTATGGATTATACAGAACTTGTATCTATAATGCTCAGAGATTAAATTCATGATCCCGGGGTTTTTTTTTTCTTGTTGTTCTAAATGATGCACAGTTAAATTATGTAAATATCCATAGATAATTAACATACATCCTTGTTCAATATGTCACTTCAGCTCCAGCAAGTACAGAATTCACTCAATCAGCAGCGGTATTATGATCACGATGACGGAGCAGATTCTTTTCCTGTATCACAATACGAATGGGTCCTAGCGCCAATCCCTACACGCGAGCAGAGAATAATGGAAAAACAGGGGTGGTGGGATTGTATGGCGAGATATCTGTGCACAATATCTGTTTTTTCCCATAGATCATTCCTATCGCCGTAACACACCATGTCGCTGCATATGCACAACAGGAGTGTGGTTGGCACATGCTGCGGGGGCTGGCTGGGTATGTCCAGGAACCCATGTACCTACATGCATGCATAGCTGTCGATCAGTGAAGGGCTGGAACCGGTACCCAGACCAGTCTCTTCTGCACGTCCAGGATTTACATAGGCTGCAGGTTCCACCAGATGCAGAGATGGCCGAGACCGAATGAAGGTTGCGCTAGGGCCAGGGTGCGGGGTGTGCGGGGATACGAGGTGTGCGGGGCGATATGGCATGTACTCTAGGGTAGGTGCATACCTACGTAGAAGTGAGCACTGAGTACATGCAGTACTGCACTGGGTTTCGGCCAGACGAAAATACGCGCGTCTCGGCGCAAATCTTGTCCTTCCCGATGCCTATTAGTAAGCGTGCAATTGGCGCCAGGCTTGCCGCCCACGACTCCGCCAACGTCTCCTACCCAAAGAGAGCATACCGACGCCCAAATACAACGAGCTAACACCCAAGGACACCATGTTCACGCCCGAATACAGCATATTGACGCCCGAATAGAGTATATCGAAGCCCAAAGGAAACATACCGCAACACTATTCGGATATCGACGCCCAAAGACAGTAAATGAACGAGCGGCTGCACCAAAGGCAGGAGATAGGCAAGCAGGCAAGGAGGCAGGCAGGCAAGGGGATATGAGGCACGCGCTAGAACAGACACAAGGCAACGGTGCGGTGTGCTGCGCAGTACTATATATATAGATAGATAGATTGATAGATAAATATAATGGCAATACTTGTCCCAGTCGATGAACTTTTGCCGAGTAACTTCATTCTACCAGGAAAAACGATAGCAAGACCCGTCAACCGGTCCTCCAAAGATTGAGTTTGGTGTAGAGCGAAAATGAAACTGTGCTCTAGTCTCTCGGTGATATCGCCTAGTGGCGCTGTCCGATCACTGATATCACTGCTAGTTAGTGAGGTTGTGACTTCCTTACTGGCTTGTCCGTTCGAGGAGATTACCAGCTTGAATATTACTCAGATCCGCTTCGCATATTTCCGGTGCTGATATAGCTCTCCAGGTGCCTGGAGGTGCCCATATAGCTCGAGCGTAATGTGTCGCGAGATCAAATATAAATTATTACAGAAATCGCAACCCAGGACCTTTCTTTACGGTCTAGCCTAGCTCGTTAGACGCACTTTGCAGCACTATTATTAGCTTTCTCTTGAGTATGTACCTTTATCTTTCTCGCCACGTTTATTTCTCTCCTAGGTATTAAAATGAATGGTAGACTCGCTTGGCACGGTCAACTCGCAGTCAGATCGGACTACCTTTTTTTTTTTTTTTTTTAAACTCATTAATTGCATGCAACCTTTTAGTTATGGTAATATCGCGCTCCCCAGAACCTCCCGTCTTCTGCCGCCCCGCACAGAGTCAAAATAAAAAATAAAATAAACATAAAATCCAAATAAAACAAACAAGGCATATCTCTAGGGCTGGTTCCAGTCAGTCCTTGGTCCAAAGCAGGCTTTCGACTATTGTGATTTCTTTGTGTCTGTTTCTCGTCAGATCGGGCTACAGGTACAGCGATGGTAATAATAATTCATCAGACAGAATACTTGTGGCAAGGCCGTGAGATGACTTACAGTCACTTGTAATTAATGAGTTAAACAAAAAAAAAAAAAAAAAAAACTTACAGTCACTTATTCCCACCCTGCTATACAGTGGTGGTTCCTATTGATCTCACTGAGTGGTCTAGTCATTGCGGAAGTCGCAATATCACATATTGGCCTGGTCGACCAGGTAAGCTCTCTGAGTAGACTGGTCCTCTCAGTGAGGCCACAGGAATATCACCGAGCGGACTGGTCGGTTGACTGATATCACTGGACGGACGAAATCACTCTTTTGACCAGAGCAACTGTGGTAGGGTCTAGGGTTCGCCCCCAGGAGCTACTGCCGGGTGCGGTCACAAACCGTCACCCGCACGCACCCACGGTCCCTCCCCTATCTTTATGGCTGCCTACCTATTAGTATTTAAGCGTTCTATTTTGTATGTAGTAATAAATCAAGCAAGTTGTACGCGAACACCACAACACGGGTGTGGTTTGAACACCCACTGCTGTTTTAATCCTGAAAGCTAACTCGTCCTTTCAATTTGTGCCTGAAAAGGGCCTATATATAATACACGCCAAGCAGACAAAACGGGGGAAAAAGTCGCCTTCGCCTGCACCTCACCACCCCCTCCTCCGCCAGCACCAAATCGAGCACCTAATCAGCGGGGGGAAATAGTTCATTGAACAGTTCCCTATAATGGGCTTTCAATGAGTTTAAACAGCGTTGAGAATGCTAGTCTTCGAAATATTCAATTTATTCACATGCAGGCACTCATGCTGTGATACGGTCTATTCCTAGGGGTTATGGAGGACACGAATTATGCTCTGGTGCTGATACCGAAAACGCTCTATTTCGGCCGCATTCCACCCAAGGAACTGTTATACTCCGTTGATCGAGACGTAAACTTGGTCAAGTGGGCGCATCCGAATTAGTTATGCCTCACTACCGATGGTGGGATGGTTTGATTGTGGGATGGTGGGATGGTGGGATGGTGGGATGGGCGGGAACGATTATATTATCTTCTCTAATGGGTCACACCAATCAACTTAATAATGGCTTTTAATGGGTCAAACTATCGATCAATCTTAATTGACAAAGTGAGCACGCATTTGGTCAAACCGAGATCTTGGTCAGCGGAGTATCCCATAAACCGTCGAGGCAATGCTGACACCCTTCGCAAAATGCAAAGAGGTGGCTAAAGCCAATGGGCTTAGTGATTTTTCTTGATTTCTTACCCAATTCTGCTGTGGCCTTCGGTCTCGCATGAGGGGTATCAGCATCGATGGTTTATGGGATAACAGCGCACTTGAGTCTAGATGTAGTTGATCTGGACCTATTGACGCTTGGGGCAGTGGGCTGATATTGCCCCATTCAAATGCATACCGCCTCCGCCAAGTAATTATGGTAGAAAGTAGGCCTTATTGATTAGAGACTATCGCGCACAGAATGCGCTTACGAAAAAAGGAAGGGCGCCCGCCACCAGGAATATCCGTTTGTTATCCGCGGATTGTGTGTAAATTATTACCTACGCACCGGATAACACAGTTAGATATCATAGAGGCATTACACCTGCCAACACAACACTCCCTTTATCTCCCCTCCCTTTTCCCTGCTGGTCTCGCTGCATTCTGCTGCAAGTATTAGCCTCCTCCTCCTCTTCTTCCTCCTCCTCCTCCTCCTCCTCCTCCTCCTCCTCCTCCTCCTCGGACCCGCCCTCAACCTAGCCAACACTCGCCTCCCCCTTTCTTTTTCTCTACTCCGCATACGTTGATACTATAGGGGTAGATATCTACCACTAGCTACCCATATTCCTTCCCCTCCACTTCCTCCTCTTCCAACAGTCCTCCAACACCTCTGCGACCCCCAGTAACACGGATTACACCTACGCATCCACCCATCCACCCTCTTCTCCATTTCCACCAACATCAGCGCCAACAGACTACCCCTTCATCTCTCAGCCCACCTATCCACCTCCCCGCATCACCGACCCATCCGGCACTACCCTCACTAGCCCTCGTTACCCTCGTTCTCCATGTAGCCAGCAGACGCCTTGAGATGCAGTATACGCGCAAACACTGTATGCAGCTGGAGCAGCGGAGGATACGGAAGGGGGAGCTCCGCCGGGTTAGGTGATGAGATTCCCGTCCATGATTTCGCGAGTGATGCAGGTGCCATCCTCGGTGGTATTATAGCCGACGAGGTCGATGACCTTTCGGGAGAGAAATCCGACTCGTGGTGGGTACTGGTGAGTCGGGTTAGCTGGATGAGCTGTTGGGGGAGGTGAGGGGAGGGGGTTGTGCGTATGTATGTACTATCTACCCTGCACTGCACATATCTCACTTCTATTCTTTTCCACTTTCACTTCCTCCTTGGGTTCGGGGGGAGATGGAAGGGTCCTCCTGCTTGGCTCCCAGAATAAACCAAAAATGCCATGTCCCGCTCTTACTCTACACCGTCGTCTTGTGAGCGAGCGAGCTTACGCACATAAGCGATATGGGTTAGGGTTGAGTGGTATTTACATATGTACAGCGACAGGTAATAAGTGATGGAACGCCCTGAGATACGGATATACTGCAAACACTGTATGTTGGTGGCGTTTTACCCAAAACAGGTATCACTCTCCCTGTGGTACATATGGGTGTGATTTAAATAAACCACTCAAAAAAGACGAGGTGGTGGTTTGATTTAAACCACAAGATGGTTTGACTCAAACCACGAAATGGTTTGATTCAAACCACAACATGGTTGATTTAAACCACCGGTTCGCAAAATAAAATAAAATAAAATAATTATGCCTAATGCTACTAGCTCTGTCTCAGCCGTTCCATCACTTATTACCTACCGCTGTACGTACCTACAAGTAACGTCCAATTTGCCAAGCCGGTGGGTCCATGGACTGATGGTGGACTGTATATTGGACCGTATATATGTGGACTGCATGAAAGAGTCAGTCGACTATGGTCCACTGCAAACTCAGGTTTAGTGTAATCCGAGAAGGGTGGCAAAAAATAGATATAGAAGAATATTGTTCGCCCCATCGCACATTCAAACTTTAGCTAACATTTATTTGGCTTATAACACCAGTAGTTTTACGGGAGCGGGTCTCGGACGAGCAAAAGAATAGATTTAATTACGGTAACTCCTCTCACCCCTCTCTATTCTTTTTTTGAACTGCATAGTGGTCGACTACAGGATGGACTGGACGATCCACCCCGTTGTTTAAATTTTCGAATCCATCTCTATGCAGTCCAGGACTTCACGGTTGGTTTTTTTTTTTTTCGTTTATTTAACTCATTAATTACACACTTCACGGTTGGTGGTGGTGGTGGTCTGTAACGCGGTCACAACCCGCCTAGGTGGCTGACCTTCGATCTCCCAAGGAAACCTTGGGTGAGATCACTACGGGGTTTACTGGCGGGTGCGGAGCTGGACTAGCGTTGTGCGAGGGGTGCTGTACCATGGCCAATGCCGTATTCCTATCCCAATGCTAGCATACCTATTGACAGGAATACCGTAGTGACCCCACCCCTCTTTTTGGTACCGCAACTCTGTTTTATAGAAGTAAGACTATACTCGGGTGTTCATTGAATCGTCGGATATATATCGTTGCAACCAAACCCCTACTAAGAATTATGAACCCATGAGTATATACCGCCAAAACTCGAAAGATTGGCTATGCGTACAAGATCGAACTTGTTACAAACGGATACTTCTGGGGCTGATGGATACCTTCCAGTCAATCATCCCAGAGATAATCCCTGGGCGGAGAAGGCCAACTTTTCGATTTTTGGTGGTATGTCATACTTCAACCAAAGTAAATACCTCTCCGGTAGCGCAGGCAAACTACTTGGCTCCTTCGCCTTATCAACTGTTATTGCCCTCCGAATTGAATGTGCAATCCGTTCGGGCGGGTGGCCTGCATCTTCATCATGCCGGGAATTATCCCCGCGCTGTGGTGTGGTAAGATTTATCCAAGATAGAGACAGCGAATGCCTTTCCATATGTAATTACAGGCTGTGTAGGTAGGTACAGCAGTGCCTCGCAAGCCTTGGTCTATGCCACCTGGGTATTAGAATAAGGAGCAGGAAATCCAAGTGGCAGTACAAGGATTATCTGTATGGAGTGGCGCCGCTCTGCCATACAAATACGCCTATTGCATTGACTGGTTCTTCCCCCCACATCCTACTACGTGGGCTCAGATCACTGCCGGACGGAGTCGGGTGACTACCAGATCAAGGCTACCCTACCGACTAAGTAAGTCACCATAGCCCACTCTTCAGATCCTACCTCTATAGCTACAGACGGTGTGAGGAGAAACGTCCACCCGTAACCCTTACCAATTCTTATCATCAATAGTCACTTAATATCACTCGAATTTCGGGGGCCAGGAGGTATCGCTCGAAATCGCCGGCGGAGGTGCTAGTGGCCGGGATGCTAGTGCAGGTCGAGATCAAGGCCGTATTGGTGAGGTCGACTTGGTAGGTCGTATGAGTTTGCGGGTAGAGTTTATAAGTTCTAAATACGAAATAACTCTCTACCCGGTTCATTTTTAACTATCCTATCATTGCATGTGTCCATCTTTATTCGCAATTACCTCTACAATCCTATCTCGTATCGTATCTACATATCCTAGAATCTCATCACTCGTAATCCGATGCCATTCCTCCAAGGCCAGCTGTTTCATCCCTTCAGTACCAGTAGGTGCAGATCTGTTCTCAATATGGCCCCTTAGAAGTCCCCATATACTCTCAATAGGATTGGGATCTAGTAAGGATACGGGCCATTTTAGGGATAGCATATTTTACCACTGTCTCTCCAACTATGAAGACCGAGCCCTGTATGTTAGTGAACCATTCTCTATTCAAGTCGCTCACATTCTTGAACCTAGATATTATGGATGATCTGGTAGGGGAAGAAAGAAAAAGAAAAAACAACAACAAGCTAAACCAACACTATTGTGATACCAGAAGGGGTGAAGACTACACAGTAGAATATAAAAGATATAAGGTGCTACAATATTGATGCTTTCTCAGTTGGCACGATCTCAGAAAATCAATTCTGACTTCCTACTAACGATGATTACCTCTTATATCATGACTGAATTAATTTGTTTAAATTCAGGGACAATATAATCATGAAATTGTTGTTCCTTTCTGGTCACATAGGTCTTGTCTTTCCCATCTGTGAGAAAGTCATAATACTTATCTATTCAAATTATCTTCCTCCAGTCGCAAACTATCTAGTGCCGATATGCTAGTCCAAGTAGGGATCTATTCTCTTTGTTTGCAGCTTTCAGAAATTTCCTCTGGCTACTTGCCGCCTTTAGCCCTTTGAGAAATGGTTTATGGGGACCCGATTGTTGGCTGTAATACTGCATTCATATGTTTTTTTTTTTTTTTGTTTAACTCATTAATTGCATGAAGACCGTAGTCTATGGCAATATTCATATGTTATTTGATAGAGAGGCTTGCAACCTTGCATATATACCGTTTAGAATAGCTTGTTCTACTAGGAGTTGTCGGGAAGGGGCTCAAGCTTATGAGGATGACCTATTTCTTTCTTGGGTGTAACAGGACCTCGGCAAACATTCCAACCGGTGCAAGGAGACAAGCCCTGGTTACTTGCAATTTTAGTGATTATCAATTTCTCATTAAAGTGGATAGCAGGTATATATGCTCTTTGTTTATAGGAATTCTCATGAATTTTCACTGGCATTTGAACAGAGAAACCCTAGCGGAAGAAATAGAATAGTGGTTAGTAGGAGGACTTGGATCTGAAGGACGAGAGGTCTAAATCAGTCACAGCCTCTTTTATTGCCTACAACCCTCATTTCCGTTTTCTCTGCCCTCTACAACATTTCATTTCCGTTTCTCTGCCCTCTACAAATTCCATTTCCGTTTACTCACCACAACACCTGCTCTCCAATTTCCGTTTATTTTTTCTTTTCTAATACTAATACGTTTCATTTTGGTACCCATATCCTTACCAACACCCTGGGCGCTTCCTTGTCCAAACCTTGCCCAATCACGCTGCACACAACAAAATCAGCATAGCTCATGCTAGAGGAATAATAGTTTAGTTTTGAGCTAATAAGTCAATTTTTGACATGCATGAAATATACTTTTCCACTTCTTGGAGATTATTCATGATAATTGGTGGTCTAGGGCCACGCTGAAAAGTGGAACTTTTGGTGTAAAGTGGGTGCCCAGCTTTCAGTTTTTACGTCGCGCTGTACAATACAATACAATGCCTTTATTTCAACATATTTTTCCTAAGCCGTTAAGCTCCTTAGAACAACAACCCATTAAATTCATCACTATCTCCGGCATCTTTGATCGCTTATCGACGGGATTAAGAAAGTTAGGAAACACCTCTGAAACATAATGCTCTGTTGGACGCTGGGTGTCCACTACGGAGCCGACCGTAACCTATCTAATCGATCTCATCTAGATACTAATATATAGGATTGAGTGTCTACACCTTTGTTAGCAAAGTGCCTAGAGGTCCGGAGGACCCTATATGATTCCATAGTAGTCTCCTGGCACCCGGAACTAGCCTGAGATATACGCCTGCCTGCGGATATCACCCTTACATATAAAGACATTTGTCTATGTTTGAAACCTTTACCCTGGAACACCCGCTTCCCCCACCACAGCTAGGAGGTCTTCCTTCTAACAAGCGATAGCGGCGATCAACATGTCTAATCGCGCACTTGTACGTGACATCTAGATCTACAATGCTAACAACCCCACTATGGTGGTCTGTGGCTTCGTCCTCACAAACGGCCCACTTCTACTCGACGGTGGAAGCCTTTCTGTTTTTCGGCAGCAGCTATGTCTTGTGAGATCATGATGTTACAGATGCTTTGAGTGGTGTACCGAGGGCTGAGCAGGCGCTTGAGTCAGGGAATTACTACATTCTCACGGATGGTAGGTTTCCTCTACGACTATCCCTCCGGCAAAGGGACACCGTGGGGTGATTCTACGGGTGATTTAGGTCTAGAAATAACTCAAGCGCACTATTGTATCTCACTGTCGAGATCTTTTTACCAAATTCTGAAATATCTCAAATCTCTTCATGTGGTGATTATACGCGTAATTGAGGTCTAGGAACATCTTTTAACCTATGTTGAATCTAATTGTGAGGATTGAACGATAACCTCTTGGAATTCAACGACAAATTAATGAGTTAAACAAAAAAAAAAAAAAAAAAAGGTCTCAACGACAGATTTTCTTATTGTCAACAACCAGCAGTGGCGAGCACAAACACATAATCAAGGCCCAAAATCAAGTAACAAATAATATTTGATCTGCTTTTGAAGGGAAAAGCTATAAATTCCAGAAAATGGGCTCTAGTGTCATTGACACACGCTAAGCTAAAGCAAATATCTCAACTGCTGGATCTTGTGATGCGGATGAGCTTTCCCTCACCCACCCCCAACACAAAATAACCTAAACCCCTACTGTAAACAGAAATTTTTCTGGGCTTGCCGGATCCTATTAATAGTAGCTCGCATTTACTAATTGTTTAGTCCGACTCTCAGTGTGGTCCACGAGACGAGCTGGCTCGTGTCCTCGACTCTAGCCCAAAGCTTGAGCAGCCACGAGCAGCAACCCTCATGAGTTGAGTTGGCTCAAGCTTTTTCTGCTACTCGACCTGCAAAGCTCGAGCTCTTTTGGTGCTATTTTAATCATAATATCTTTGGTAATTTATTTTATAGTAATGAACCCTAACCCTACATACGCATATTTCAATAATGAGATCTAGAATAAATTCAGTGTTGAGAACGATGATAGATTTATTGATTTATTCGTGCTTGATCCAGAGGTAGTAAAAGGAGAAGAAAGAAAGTTCGTTGCCTGTGACCATCACCCTTGCTCACTCGTCCTAACCCGGCCTTCAAGTTCCTCCTCACTGCCATTCGTACCTCACCCTAATAAGGGGCATAGGACGCTCGAATTCAACATTCAGGGAGTGATATCTATGACTGCTAAAAAGCTCGAGTGACTCGAGCAGTACTCGAGCATTTATAGGTCGAATCGCAGCTATTAGAGCGTATCTGTCAACCGTCAATTCTAAGAATTTAGAAATTGTGGGGCTCCGAAATGGCAACCGGGGCTGTTAATTTTGAATTTCGGTGGGTCAGCGTGCTGTGAGATTCACCAGGAGGATCATAAGTACCAGTTTTCTTACTACCGAGCCTAGTATCATGGGTATGAATTCTCAGTTCCAACAGCGTATTTCACAGGTAGCGTGATGAACTGTCTGATTTTCGGGGTTTATTGTGTCATACCGCTAACCAGATCTATTTTGACCACTGAGCGGAACAGTCAACTTTGCCCCACGAAACTGTCAATTTTGAGGTGTCAATAGTTGAAATTGACGGTTGGCTTAGTCGTATTTTACAATAGCAATGACTAGTTTAAAAGTGGTTTAATCAACACCCCCCAAGAAAATGTACTACAGCGTAACTGTACTAGTTCTGTCATGTTACCAGGCCAGCGCAGCTCCAGCTAACAGGTTACCAGAGTTGACTAGACAGGGAAGGTGGTGGTGGTGATAGGGGGGGGGGGGTGTGAGCTGGTGGGGCATCCCCCACCCCCCTCCCACTTCTCTGGATCCTTCAGAGCCTCTGCAATTCCCCCATTGTTCCCCAACATACCTATCATCTACAGACTCAACAAGATGCCGTCTACCAGAAAACGTCCTACGAATACTTATCGCACCGCGATCCGGCATAAAAGGATGCAAGAAGAAATGCCAAGAATGCACTACACGTGCCTGCACAGCGGCACCTGATAAGGTTCCGACCAGCAGACAGAAAGGACAGAACCATTATAAGTAGACTACAAACAGGGCATATTGCGATCAATCAATACCTCCACCGGTTCAAGAAAAAAGAGACAGCAGAGTGCGAGTGTGGAGGGGGCGAGCAGAGCGTAGCCCACATCCTGACAGCATGCAAGGCAACAACCAAGGTGACAGAGCGCTCAAAATATGAAAGGAATTTTCAAAATGGAGGCGCGGAAATGGGGAGAGAGACAAGGAAAGAGAAGAAGAAGAAAGGGAAACGGCGCAAGGATGGGGTGGACTAAAGAATAGGGAGGGAGAACAGAATAATTAATTCGTTCTTTGTTCCTGGGATTTTGTTTTCTTCACAATGGTAAGGTTACCCATGTGAGGCGATGAACGGGCAGTTCTGGGGGCAGTGTGATATTACCTTAGACTACGGTCTGCATGTAATTAATGAGTTAAACAAAAAAAAAAAACTGTGACCAAGCTCATAGAATATCACTCGCATATGTCCGATCAGGGGATATCACTCGGTCATTTTGTGCCGCAGTGACAACACGACGTCCCACACAAGCCAACGACATCGCCCTACCACACCGTGGATGCCCTGTTCAAGCCCGCCGGTGCGCGCCCACAACAAGGACGAATAGGCCGTGATCCTTTCTACGTCATTAGATTCCGCACAGTTGGTCATAAAGTATCACTCGCGCCAAGACCCCATTGAGTGGGCAAAGGTCAGCTGTTAGAGACCGAGCCCTAGTGCAGGCGCCGATAATCAACAACAAATGAAATAGAAACAACACTCTAGCTCTCAGTCAAATGTTTTCACATCGGTCACTCAAAATATCAATCATGCGAGATCACTCGTGCCAAGACCAGACCACACCCACAAAGATTTCGTCCCTGTAGCCCCCTGGCCAAAAGCGGTCAGCACTCCCTTAGACAACCAATCCGTAACTTGTAATACCAGACCCGGAGTCAGAAATATGGCACTGTGCACTACTCGCAAGCACCCGGCCGTTGCAGCACCATTTTCAGCTGCGCGGCCTGTGCACCCCCAAGACCCAGCACAGCACCCCAGAACCTCCGCTCCATTATCCTGACGCCCGTAACGAATAAATTAATTGTTATACCGTCAACCTTTTGTGCCCGCCTGTAGACTTGGAACAGGTAATCAAAGGATATCACTTCTCCCTAGGATAAAGTGTGGTGTAATGTGTATCTGGTAAATGTGTAGTGAAATGTGTAGTGAAATATCGTAAATGTGGGAAATGTGTAGGGAAAGGCATCTCATGATGCAATACCACGAAATATTTGTATGGGCAATGCATCAAATGACGCATTTTCAGTCGTAGTAGAGTGTCCTTGGCTGTCCTCGAGGTTGATCACTCCTATCGATCCTCGAGGACAATTCCGGACGAGCAGGAAACGGTCCTTATCTCAATCAAGAAACATATTCTATTCTTAATTAGTTGACCTCTTTTTATTCCGGCACATTATATAAGTGTATAATCTGCTAAGAATTGTCCTCGGGGGTCCTTGCGGCGAGGACAGGTCCTTGGGGCGGGGACAAATAGTATCCTCGAGACTCCTTGTACTCTTGGACCATTATCCTTGAATGTCATCGGGCGCATGTCCCCGAGGCAAGGACACAAGGGCGCTCGTCCCCGTTGGTAGCGTGTCCGGTTGCGACGGTCAAAACTCGTTTAACACGACTGTAGTGAAATCTCAAAAGCCTTAGGCTTTGCAACGAAAAATGGTATAAAAAAAAGCGGAAAAATAGAACTCTAGTTAAGGAGATGAAGTTGAGTTCTATTTTTGCAGATTTTTGATATCTATCTAGGTCGAAAAGCCTCAGTAAGTTGAAATTGTGAATTCTTGTATGTAAAAATGGGCCAAGACTGAGCAAAGTGGAACAACATTATACCATTTATACCCCCAGAAAAGCAAACCTGACTGATCCGTGGCAGTAATGCCCTCTTTGGCCCATGAGGGCTTATTGCAGCCACCATTGTTCCACTTCGATCCGTATGCCACACATCACCTTTAAGAGTGTGCGCACCATATAGACCGCATCCCTTGGACGAATGAGACATTGGAAAATCCCTCTCATGTATTAGCGTGTTGCATAAAGGAAGTGATTGACTGAGCTGAAGGCAGCATGCTGCGAAATATATGGAATACAAGCGTAATATAAAGACTGGCAAACGCAGCTAGTTGTTTACCCGGACGGTTTTTCACCAAAATATAGAGATCACATGATATATATACATGAGAGAGATTTTCCAATGTCTCATTCGTCCAAGGGATAGCAGAACATTTAAATAATATTAACGATGATTTATACGGGTTTGCAGACTGATTGGTCAGTTGCTCGCGCTGAGTTGCATTATTAATATCCAGGCCTTATCAGATGCTCCTCAGGCGACCACCAAGCCACAGTCACCATTGATCCCTCCGGCTCCATCCCGTAATCCAACTTCCCCCCCCAAACAAGGGCCCCAAAATAACACCCACCAACACCCCCGAGGACGGGAAAATCGTATCTATCAATTCTGATATTGTACGGCCCTCCTTCCATCACCCCGGCCCTCACTCATCACCATTTTTATATCGCATTTTCTCCGTGTAGGTATGTTGCCTATGAACCTCAGGGAAGGTCGGTGATCCCCACCTCGCAGCCTCAGCTGAGTCTATCAACGTCTCTCTCGTAGTTCATCTGCAACGCCAAACCACTACCTCGCCAGAACCTGAGCTGCATAGCGAGAGGTATGTACAAATTCGGTGCCAAGGGAAGCAAGTGTGCTGGGGCACTTGACAGCGTTGGGCGACATTATTAGGGATACACAATCTAAAAACCTCGACCCCCACCAGCACCACTCTGACGTCAATCTCCATGCAGTTCCCCAGAGCGGTAAGTGTCACAGCATTGATTCTAGATATGTATGTATGTACCCAATCATTCAGAAACCCTAACCCTGGCCATGATAACCTGGTGTTTAGCGCACCAGTCGGACGCAACTTCAAACTCTCCCACGGGTTTTAGATTATGTTCCATCCCTATCGTATACGCTCCCATACGATACAGGGCCCTGAGGGCGGGCGAGGGGATCGATGTAGTGGTCCTAACAGCAGGCAGCGGTTGGGAGGAACAGGTGCTGGCCGACAATGTCACACACCTCGCCCCTATCCTCAACCCCTCACCTGCCCCAAAGATCTTTTTTAATTTGTCCCCTTCGTCCTATTATATATTCTCTTCTGACACAGTTACAATCAAGTGGTGGGTTCACACCTGGACTTTTGCGCTCAGAGTATTTATCTGATTTGTAATTTTAGGGGTCATTGTTAAAGAACTAGAACTGCCAATGTCTCTGGGAGTTGAAGGGGAACAATGCCTGATATCGCCTCTGCCGGAGATCACCGCTGCACATGCCACAGTGCCTTCGGCATAGCCTTCCTGAGTAAATAAACCCGACACCATCGTAAACTTCACCCCCGATAATAGAAAATATCATACAAGAAACAACATCAGCTCCGACGGTTTATTAAACATCAACTTTAAAACTGGTATCTTACAATCAATCTTTTGTCTTCTTCTTCTTCTTCTTCTTCTTCTTCTTCTTTTTCCCCCCCATTTCACCAGTGGTTTCTTTCTCCTCCTTCGAATCGGCACCCTTCTCTTTCCTTGCCTCCTCCACTATATCATATGTTAAAACACTAAGCCCTAAATACAATGCCTGCTGACGTTCAAGTACCAGATAACCATGCGCCTGACTCAAAAGCTTTCCCTCACGAACCTTAGTATCGAGATTATCCTTGAGCTCCCTCGGCGCCGTTTGAGTAACTTCAAAGGCAAACCCATAGCACTCTTCATCGCCGAATTGGAAATACCCATCTTTCTTCGCACCGGAATGTGAAAGCCCATGATTGATCATGGAATCTCTGATAAGCTCTGCATCTTCATAAAAAGCCTCCCATGCCCATGCCGGTTTGCTCACCCTCGTTTCGAGCAGCGACAACAGATACTCTCCACCATCCCCATCAGCGCCACATATATCTTTGAGATTTATCTCCGGCACAATGTAACGGACGTTTCCTAGCCTCTAAAGTATTTCCCTACATCAATATGATTCGTAAATATTTCCACCTGAAACGTGTACACCTACTCCATCATTGCGATCCAATAGTATACCCTCAACCCCCCCCTTGACGCCGCGAAGAATACATTCCCTGCGCCTCTTCTGGGAAAGGCTCTTCCACGTCTCAATTATTGTTGCGTTGTGTTGCGTATATTCTCTCGCTAAATCCTTCTGCGCCTTAATCACCGCACGAGCAAGGTCTGTATACTCACATTACCCTTCAGCAACTCCAGAATCGTAATATGTCGGAACAAACTCACCAGAACCCATATTGTAACCTTGTGTACTGTCAACTACCCTAAAAGCTAACCACCAGCTACAATAGCGCCTCGCTGTGTTGTTGGCGAATTCGGGATAACGAATATAATGTGAATGTGATGGAACAAGAAAGTAATTAATTGTGTTCGAAATCTATACGAGACAACACCAGATTTGACTGTATACCCCGCCTTGCCAAGCCACATATGTTCACTTATCCAGATGGATGCCTGATCAAGTATGTACATAAGCAGACAAGATGACGACTTGGTGTGACCAGATGCAGGTCAACGGTGCCCTTGGTGGGTGCTGTATCTTAGTCAGTCACATACTCTTGTTTTCTCATCTCCTAGCTAGCCAGGTCAGAATTAGGCCGCCAGTCGTAATCTCCAAAACGTGTAAACGTTGCCCCCTATAATAGAGAATTGAACTCCTGGTATAAGGCCCATGAATTGATAACAAGATGGGGGAAAAGCCAAATCAACGTTGTGGCAGCATTTATTGAAATCCTAAGGGATATATAGAGTATGTAGAGTATGGTACACACCCTGTGGGGTGTTTGGCGTATCCCAGAAATATCTCCTGATTCGATACCATTCGAGTACGAGTATGAATGCGAGAACAATGACGACGATGACTGATGATTAAGCTTGTGGCGTCTGACAGTCGAATATTAGCTGTCTACTATAGAGTCACAAGGATAGGTAGTTGGACGTCTTATCAGGCTACCGTAGGGTATCTAAACAAACCATGCCGCTACCTCAGCTCCAAGCAGCAGCCTATTCATACCCGTATACCCCACGGCCACATATCTACGAGTTGCATCACTTCACCCCAAACACAATCACACCCACATCTACAATCCTATCAGCGAACCAATTGCTCCCGGAAGTAACCACAATCTATCATACCTCGAAGGCTACAGAGCATGGCCGGGGGCGCTATCTAGTGCCATTATGTTAGGCTTGGATACTTTCCCGATGACCAGCACACCCTTCCAGGCGTGTAGTAGGACCACAGTCTCACCAGAAACCAGCAGGGATCGCTCGGTACCCTTTAATCACAATACATATATAAGCCACACGCTATCATGAGATCGTGTGGAAGGTAAGGGAAGGGGAGGCGGGTGGAAGGGGGTTGTAAACTATTGTCATATCCCTAAGACTGTATGCATCAGTGAATAAAAAGAAAAGAATAAGAGCGCTACCATGGGTTCATATTTGTTCTGATTAGACTGCACACTCACTGCGGCCTCAGGAGAGAAAGACGAGGAACACAAGACCATCACCAAACTCCTATGGACAGAATCGGGATTAGAAACAGCGATTGAGATCTATAAAGAATTGGTGAAGGAAAGAAGGGAAAGGGTCGGAGAGTGATTAATAGAGACAGAAAGCAAGAAACACTTGGTGGGTGACATGATGGGGCGGATTGAGACAGCAGGAAGAAGAATGGCTATGAGTTACACAGACGGACGTCAGAATTTGCTCCGTGTATGGCGAAGCGGATGAGTTTCCTTATTCGAATGGACGCAAAGTGGGGGTAAGGGGGAGGTGAGGGGAGTACAGTGACATATCCAAGGCATGCATACACATAATGAATAAAAAATATAGAAAAAACTCGCTAGCCTACAATCATAATACATCACTCGCCCTATAGATTACCCATGACTTATGGATCAAAATGGATCACTCGTTGTAGCATGATGGCTTTTCATTTTTCGTCCTAGGATCTACTGTTTAGCGATTTACCTCTTCTCCTCATTCGCCTCACATCTCCCACTGGATGGTGTCATCTCCCTTTTCAATTAAGCGACGCAAAGCCACGTAATGAATAAAGAAAAAAGAATTCATCAATAGCGGATATGGCAATGTACAGCGCCCTCTCAAGAGTCATTGACCGGCAGCCAAACCACACCAAACCACACCAAACCACACCAAAACCTGATCCAAATTCAACCATCACCCACAACATAATTGGCATTAATAATGAATAAAGCTTTAGGGATGAAAGACTTGCTATTAGATTCAATATATCTAAAAGGGCACTCTCAGGTCAGATGTGGAAGAAAGTACATGAGCTAGAAGTAGAGCAGGCAACGAAAAATAGACCAAAAATGCTACTTTTCGGCGTGGACCTAGACCACTAATTATCATGAATAATCCAGAAGTACAGCCACTCATCAAAAGTTTTCGTGATTTGGTTTTAATGTCAGTGCGCAGTGTGGCGCACCCGTAATGTTGATGTTAGCGTTAATGTTAAGATCCAAAACAACGAAAAATATAATGTAGTTCGTGACTATAGATAAAAGAAGGTAGGCCATCGACCACATTCTTCATTGGTTACCGTTGGTCACTTGGAAACCTCCTGGGGGATTGATGATCCGCCACGATTACATAGTGAAATGTCTCACTCAGAAATCTGAATCACGAACACTTTTGCAGAGTGGCTGTACATTTCTCACATATCAAGAATTGCCCTATCAGCTCAAATTAAACTATTATGCCTCTAGTATAAGCTGTGTTGATTTTATTGTGTTGAGTTGCCATAAAACACGTTAAGACGACATATTTGTATGATATGTAGCCAAATCTCCAAATTGCTCTACTTCTAGCTCATATAACCTCTTTCACATCTGACCTGGGAGAGTGCCCTTTTAGATATGTTAAATTTTAGACCCAGTCTTACTCTATAAAGTCTTGTTGATTCCTTATTGCAATTGGGATGTGTGTTTTCGTTCTGTTTAAGCCAATTTTGGTGTATTTTTAGTTGCCTGCCTTCATTTTTTACCTCGCGCTGTACCGGGCGTTTAGCATAAGTCTGAAGAACTCAATCTGCCGATTTTGCTGGTATTTCTCCTATCAGATTCTTCAGACTTTAGGTGAACCCCCGGTACATTGACTAGGACACGATTTCCGCGCTATTGCCATATATTCGTCTATCTGTCTACCCAATTCTACGTATATGGTTGCTAGCGCGCTAACTAACTCTGCGCCTATCTCTGAGCGCTGCATGCCCGCCTGCCTACCCCCGCTCGCTGCCTGCCTACCTGCCCCCGCCTGTTGCCTGCCTATCTGCCTACCCGTCTATCTCCGCGCCTGCCTACCTACCTGCCTGCCTACCTGCCTAGATTTGACATCGATTTGGTACACCGTCAGGCGTCGATTCGGGCGTCGATATGGTGCCCGATTTAGTGCTTAATAAGTATCGATTTGGTGCTGATTCAATACACGATTTGGTGTCTGTTAGGTGTTGATTTGGTTCCTATAGCGGTGTTAGTAAAGGCATCAAAATCCAGAGGTAGGTAAAGGTAAATACGTATCCAAACGTCGATGTAGGCAGGTGTCGAGGTACGTGTCTAGGTAGGTGTCGAGGCAGGCAGGCAGGCAGGATTGTGTGGGTGGATCCTCGACGTGTGGAGAGCGCCAAATCTGACATCATTAGCTAGCGATATTAGCACTAACGCCAGTAGAGTACCTACAGTCACTCACGGGGTGAAGGCGGATCCTGTCTGATGGCGGTCAGGGATTTGAGGCCAATAGCAGAGTTGAGTTTGGGACACCAAGAGTAAATTACTACAGGCACAACCATCAGACAGGATCCGCCGTCACTAGCTAGGTGAGCGACTGTACTGTATTTGGGAGGCGGCATAGGTGTTAAAAGTGGCATAAGTGTTAAAAGACGGGCTATCATATTTGGACGCATAGTAGGAATCAAAAGACGACGTATCATATTTGGGAGCAGCGAGACTCACAGGACGAGCAAAAAATGAACTTGTGCGCCTGAAAACACCGGTTCATCGGTTTTTTGCTAATGTAAAGGACCCAGCCAGGGAAAGAAATCACATTCTTACAGTACGATCTGACAGCCGGAAAGTCATAAAACGATGTAAGAAAAGCCAAGGAACATTGGGAGAAATGATGACCCACAAAATCCGGTAGCTGCAGTAGTATAACTACAATACCGCAAAAACACAAAATATAGCGGTTAGGTTCTCTACTACATCGGGAAATGTGTAGTGATAATGCATCCTCATCATGCCCCCATATAATGCATCGGCATAATGCATCGGCGAATGCATCCCCAGTCCTACTTTACGATTTTACTGCTGACATTACTTGAGAGTCAGGGATAGAATTTAAAAAAAAAATACATTGTCGGGATTGAACCTGGAGCATTAAGCTTGAGGATCCCGCATTTTACGGCATAAGCCATCAGTGGATATAGTTCGATAGTAAATTGAGACATAACAAATTAAAATATGTAGGGAAAAGTCAATAATGCATCGACCGTACGAGTTTACACAGCTCACGACAGCTTATGTGTCAATTGATGTATTTACTTGACGCGTGGACGTGGGAAATGCATCAATTGACGCATTTCCCGCCGTAGTAGAGGTTGGAATGGTAAAAGGTAATCAGGAGGCTGATGAAGCAGCAAAGACGGCCACCAATGAAGGCCCGACTGACAGAGACACTTTCATATCCTTCGCGTACCTCGAACGAGAATCCCACTAAATCACCATCAGAGACTGGGAAGAGGCCTGAAAAGCTGGGAGAAGCCTCAAGAATGCACGTCACAAACCATGAGAACGTCATCTCATCATGTTCGAACCAACGGACAGAAAAGACGGAATAACGGGCACGGAGTGATAAACTACTATCTCTACCGAGTCGAGAGAAAAGAAATGGCGGAGTGCGAATGCGGAGGAGGCGCGCAGTGCGTCTCGGGTGTGTACTGGGGTGTAGCGAAAAGTGATCCGAATCTGATAAGAGAGATACACGTATTCACCGCAGCATTTACTTATCAGATTCTGATCACCTACCGGTACAAAAGTGATCAGAACTCGACGACGATTGGTTATGGGTTTGCTAAAGACACACTGGCTGGGAGCCAATAAGATCCGCCAAGAATTTACATCTTAAATGGGGGGAAAACTCGAAAGAATATATAAAATGTTTTATCTATCAGTACCTACTCTATATTCTCTTTGGACACACATTCGACTGTGTAGATTTGACTTTCAGCAGATATCAATGGGACTGAGGGCGAGATTTGGTCTCTAGAGTTCCTTGGGGCATATAGTTGATATAAGCCCAGGGTGGCCCAACTTGGCACACCAGAAGGTTCCCTCGAGTCTCCAACCAGAGGCAGTTCTGATCACCAGAATATGAAGCAACGGCCATCCCAAGAAACAAAGATCAAAATACAACCACCGACACGCTTTTATTGATAATGACAGTTATTGAAACACCACTCGCAATCTGGAAAGAATTTACAAAATGGAGGCACGAAGAGGGGGGAAGGACAAGGATGAAGAAGAGGAAGAAAGGGTGGCAAAAAGAGGGTGGGGCGGGCTTAAAGACGCTGAACGAGTGTGCATTGCTTCATTTTTATTCTTCTACTGGTACTTGTGCAAGGCGGCGGTTGAGAACAGGCAGTTCAGGGGCAGTGCGATACCGCAAATACTCGATAAATTGGCTAGCGTTATTGCTCTTTATCACACCAAAAAAACAGCACTTTGGGTACTTTTGGTGCAAACGGCGCTAGCCAATTTATCGAGTATTTGCGGTATTACCACTGACTACTGTCTGCATGTAATTAATGAGTTAAACAGAAAGGAGGAAAAAAGAGAAGATTATGCTTTGAGATATATATTCTGCTTCCGTATATATACCATTATGTGAATCATGATGCCTCGAGCCTTAGATTGCTTGGTTGATATGTAATCGCACAAGTACCTGCGAATGGAGAAGACGTTCGAATGTTATATTGAAATATAGAGAACCGCATTGGAACCACGAGGTGCCACACCCCGACAGGCACAGAACTGACCACAAAGATTAACAGGTTCAAAGAGAGGTAATTATAGAAACGATTAAATAACATTTCCTCAGCACGCGTTTACATATCATAAAATACAACAAAAGAAAATGCACGATTGGCCACGTAATGGAGCGGAGGAGAGCCTCCACAGCTACCAGATTGATAGAGAAGGATGATGTTGCGAAACTGGCCTGCCAATCGTATTCAACTTACCCCCGCGAAGTCAGGCTTCGGAAATTGAATCCTGTGTTTTCTCCCGATTCCGAGAGAGTAACCCTCCGGATTTAGTCGTCTCTGGGGATTGGGTTATTCCCCGCTCTTGTGTTGTCACTGATTGGGGTTCCTCCTGGTTTTCTGGGTCTGTTAACCCCAACGCTTTCTTGATTTTGTCATCTGGGGCCCATAAAAAGAGCGCCATCAGTAATGTCATCGCCGACGTGACAGGGCCCGCCACAGACCAGAACTTTGACCCCCCGAAATTCTCGGGTATCGCGTAGTACTTTTAGTATATATCTCACGTTAGCTAGCCTTCTGCAAGTATATATTCGTGTTCCAGTGACCTACACTACAAAAGAATCCGAGAGGCAAGAAGATAGCTGTTACAAACGTAAATACTGTGATTGTCTGGCCCTGTTCCTTAAGGCTTTTTTCCATATTTTTCTGGCTTTTTGCCTGTGCCTCCAGGGCCCCCGAGATAGTAACTTGGGCTTCGGCCTGCGCTTCCAGGGCCACCCTGGTAGCATCTTGGCTATCAATTTGCCCCCTGATCAGAGTTTCTTTAAGGGTTTTCTCTTTTTCAATTTCGTCCCCTTCCAGACACTACGAAACTTGTAAGCCTTTTATTTTTTTTTCGACAAAGGACCCAATCACAGATAAGAGCGTAGATATTACCAATGTCTTGGCAAGTTCAAGATCTTTTACCAAGATGCGCAACTCGTTGTAGAACCTTTCACGTTCAGCGATAACTGCTGTGAGACTCTTCACCACATCCTCTAACTGTTCAGGTTGCTTTCTCAAAAGCGGTATTGGATATGAGTTCCTATGGGGTCGGGGATTCCCTGTAAGCCGTTTGCTGTCGTATGAGTTTTCGTATATTTGTCTGAGGTCCTCAAGGTAGCCGATCTGGTAGCGCACGATTCGAATCATCGTGGAAACATCTTTTATGTAGCTCCCATACGACCTCAAGGCCCCATTGCGGACTTTGGCATCGGTGTTATTGTCCTCGAACTTTAGTTCCTATCTCATTCAATTAGCGTCGACCATCTCGGAGCCTATCTAGCAGCTAGACGAACCATATCGTTGACTTTTGAGCGGAAGATCTTTAGCGCTTCGTACTCCGATGATGTCAATAGATTGGAAATGATATGTACTAAAGCCTGAGACGCAGCCATCCGTTTTTGATATGGAAATAGTGGTGCTCGGTCCGAGTAGTGATCGTCCTTCGATCTAAATATTCCAATCCGTTCTAAATCGACTCAACCGTTAAAACCCTACGACATATAGTTGAATTAGGAGCGCAAACCATCATTGAAACTAAAAAGCCATGTCTGATGTACTAGTATATCAGGTCGGGCAGCACGTATAGCTGGTATGTTGTTGACCTGGGTCTCAGTTGGTTGTCGGAGGCGATACTCACGCAATGTTCGGCTCTCATAGGTTTGAGTGGCATATCCGACGCCAAGGTAGGGAATAGAAACGAAAATTGTGAAATATCTAGGGGTGTAACTCGCACGCAGCGAAACACCCGTTATGAAATTACCAAACCTGTCGAGACTGTTGGCCTCTAAGACCTCCGGTGCTTTGGATGGGGCTCCGACCACGGCATTGATGAATATCTGTAGAAAATTAGTTTCTGATTAAACAGTGAGTTTCAGCACGTAGGACCATCAACGAATGAGCATACGTTTACATACTTTTGCTTGCGCGGGTTGACAGCCAACACGATCCCTAAAGCCACGATACATTATGGGTCAGCATTATAGCTCGCCTTTGCCCTCTCCCCAATTGCCCCGGCCCGGGGGGATATACATAACCCATATCGTTGAATATGACTTCTGACTGGTATGGCCATATTTCCCGTTGATTTTGATTGGGATATTTCCCGCGTCGGTTCCGGTCGCGGTTACGTTCGCGGCTTCTCCCCTGCTGGTTGCTGTTGGGGCTCCCTCCCCGTCGGCTTTGGTTGGGGTTTGGGGTGTATACAGCTCGCTCTCTGACACTATGCGGATCTCTCCACACTGATCTGGCCCATTGTCTCCACCATCATCGGTTTCCCCACCCCGCTCCGGGTCCTGTGAATAGTATAGAATGACCACCTCTCCAGGCTTTCTCGGTATTGGGTGAAGAGCATAGCTCCTCAGTAAACAGGAGCCTTCTTCAACAGACAGAACACTAAGAGGTTGAGGACCGGTGTCTGATGGAGAAGACATGATGGTAACACCACTGTTGAATTTTGGCGCGTGTGCGTACGTATGTACGTGTCAGAGGCAGCGCTCGTCAGAGGTGAAATACAAGTTATATGGGCCCTGGGACTACCTGGGGGTCTTATAATTCTGGGGAGTGTTGAGGCAAGCTTGAGAGTAGGCACATGGATTAATATTCGGGTATCAACAGTGTTTAAGGTGTTGGATCTCGTGCATGCATGCGCAGCGTGCACTTATATACGTTCGGTATAGTTGGTGCTTTTGGCGGGTACACCGTATAGTCATGTTTAGCTACCCAACTGAACCACTCAAATACCCGAAACTTGGGGAGTTATCTCCAATTCGCTGTTGCCAGCGGAAATTCGTACAGGGACTTAACATACAAATTCTAATTTTGGTTTTTAGAAACGGTTTTTCAACATGCTAATTCTCAGTCTGGGTATGGTGAATCTCAGATAGCTGTAAGCTACTGCCTAAAAGTCAAAGATTGGAGCGACTTTGAGTGGTTCATTGAGGCCGCTACCGCTAAACATTTGGTTGTAATTTGCCAAGCCTTTGCTTACTGGTAATTTTTATTGCCATTGCAACACAAAATCTATATAGGAACACCATCATCACTACAGAAACTGGAGTGCACATGCCTGAAGATGGGACACAAACTTCTAGAATTCTCTAAGCTCCATCCCGTGGTCATTTCCAACTGTCCTTGATGAGCTAGAATCCTTCTTGATGTGGTTGAGTGGCTGTTTCGGGCAGCCCAACATCAACATGGCTACTTTCGTGCCAGTGCTATACATACAGCGCCATCTCAAGGGAAGTCAACCAAACTACACCAAGAAATTGGTCCAAATGCAACCACCACCCATAATTACCATAAACAATGGAAAAGGCGTTAGGGTATGAAGTATTAGCTATTAAATTTAATATATCTAAAAGGGCACAAATATTACCCTGGCCCGACCGCTCCCACCTGCGCTAGGGGATAGTCTAGAAACAATTGACTTGATATAGAAAAAATGAAAATACAAAAATGTAAATACTTACTGAGCCGTCCCTCTCATCCTCTGGCAACACCGCTAATCTGACTTGACGAGAGCGGGGTTTCCTTCCATGACTCGGGTCATATAAAAAGGAGTGAAATTTCGCATGACCGCCTGGAGAGATGTCATCAACCTCATCCTCTGGGTCTCTTCTTCTTCTTCTTCACTGATGAGGCTCGCTTCACACCGGGGGACTCTTTCCTTCAAAGTCACTTCTACGCTACCCCTTTCCCCCCTCCCCCCCCTCAATCCAGTCACCATCTCAACCCTTTCTGCTAGGCGCGAAGATTGGGGTCTTTTCCTGGAGCGGTGCAAACTCACGTTTTTATCTCTATTCTATCTGTGTTATACGGAGCTTTTTTTTTTTTTTTCGTTTTTCTTTTTGGTGGGGGATCTCTCAGCTTGGATTTTTATTTCCATACTTGGAATTCTTGTTCCTCAGGTGGCAGTATTCGTCAAGCGACCGTCAACGACTGTAGTCACCAACATTAAAAAAAAAAGGAATAAAACGTATCTACATACTGGGCTAGTTTCATTTGGCCCTCTCGTTGTCATACTCCGGAGAGGTAAGAAGAACCTGAAAATGACTTTTGATGGTAACGACCTCTGATTCGCGCCTGGCGAAAAGCTGCACCAAATTGAGCCCTGCTTGCAGCTCGCATCTTCAGGTTCTTATTGCCTGCCCCGTGTATGCGTTGCCAGCCTCCTCATGAACTGCATAATCCTTGACGTCCGCACCCTGTATGCCAATCACAGGGTCTGCCCAGGGAATCCTACCCTACTGGTTGAAGTTGCATAGCTCGGCCTGCCCGATTAGCTAGTTTTAAGATATTGGTTTTTTTGGCCCACTTTCCGAATCAAGTAATAACTCGGTTCTTTCATGCCATGACCTTAAGAGAAAGTCCAAAAGTTGCCTAATCGGGTATTTAAATGCCTAAATAGGCAACTTTGAACGATATTCATCTATTCCCTTACCAAAAACTCAACATTTAGAAATTCAATAACCCTACCAAAATAAACGACAAAACTGGTTGGGCTCTGTCATGATGTAGAGTAGAGACTAAAGCAACATTTAACAGATACAAGTGTAGTGGTTGGAAAGTCATCACCCCCAAAAGTGGAGGTCAAATGCCCTGTTAACGGACATGCGCCTTTTAACAGGCAAAATTGGGCTTGGGTGTCTCATTGTCGGCTTGTCCGTCAATACCCCGTGAACGACAGTACCTACAGCCACTCTGCAAAAGTGTTCGTGATCCAGATTTCGGAGTGAGACATTTCCCTATGTAACCGTGGCGGACCCTCAAACCCCACCTCAAAAGTTTCTAAATGACCAATGGTGCCCGGAATCAATGAGGAATGTGATCAATGGCCTACCTTCTTTTATCTATAGTTGCGAACTATATTATATATTTTTGTTGTTTTGATAGCATTACGGGTGCGCCACACTGCGCACTGACGTGACATTAAAACCAAACCACGAACACTTTTACAGAGTGACTATCAACCAAGAACTTGAGAGTTCTAAACATAGCTAGACAACACATCCGAAACGCGGGGAGGAGACCATTCAATTAACGAGTGAAAAATGATGTGCTGCAATGCCCAAGAACAATTGGCCGGGGACTGCAGAAATACATGCATAGAGGTACTCCCTGCTACGCGGGGCCTTCTGACCGAGACTTGGGGCTGGTTACTAATTTCATGGCGTCAAATCCACTTTTTCGTACATACATATGTCATGCAATATTGGTCGTATTTGGAACGCTATGAGATTACCTGAAGATCGCTTCCTCAAGAGATGAAGATCTTCCGCTTTTTGCTTTGGCAACCCTCCGGCGTTTGTAGCTATGGCGGAGGTTCGCGACATTGGTTTCTGACGATCAATTTCCCAATCGGGCAATTATTTACTCAATTTACCGATAATAATTCGCCAAAACCAGCCTCTGGGCGCTCACAAAGGCCGTATCTAGAATGTGGACCTTCCTAATCGGGAGATTTACCTGTCCTAAATAGGTAATTATGGACACGACATTGGTTGGGTCCCCCACCAAAAACCCAGCTTTTAGAATATTCATAGCACCAACACAACGAAAGATATAATTAATCTGGCTCTGTCACGTTGTAGAGAAGAAGCAGAACTATCGAATAACAGAGAGAGGAATAAATTAGGGTGTGGTTGGGGAAAGCCATTAGCGGTTGAGGTTGACTCCCGAAACCACTCCGTCTCAAGGTGTCCCCCGCCATATTCAATCTATCCCTTGGACGGATGAAATTTGACAAATTCGCGACCTACTTGCATATACTTCTTTTAACTCTCACTAGCCTACTCCGGTAAGTTGTGGCAACTGTTGTAAATTCCTGATTGGCTCTGATGCTGTTGTCAACCATAAAACCCTCCATAAAAGCAATACTATTGCCTTAATAGATAGTGCACGGTCCAGGTCGCGAATTTGTCAAATTTCATCCGTCCAAGGGATAGAAATTTGGAGATCTACTACCTCGCGCCATATGTGAATCTCGCACAGTAGATCTCACTGAGCCACACATCTAATCCCTGGAATTACCTAAACAAGAGTGGTACCGTCATGGCTGCCCGCCATATATTTTACAGAGCCTCGACCGCCAAAGCCACTGTGTAACCTGGGTGATCTGGCTTTGGAGATAGGTCTTTATGTCATAGTCTCGGACTGCACGCAACAATTATATGTACCTAGAAACAAATCGAACCGATTTCGGTTGACGGTTGCAATCCATAGATTTTTGTACCAACCGAACACTCCCTACAAGAAAGAGAGAAAAAGATCGACAAAACACCGCACCTGCATAATGCGCAAGAGTGGGGGCTTCTAGAAACTTTAGGCCAACGATAAATTTTGAATTTCTCTATGGAGATCGGCATGGGACCTTTTAAAATTGATGGCTATCCTGAAACCTCTAACATTGAGAGTGCGTAGTACTACGCACTTTTTCTTTTTTTCTTTTTTTAACTTGTTTCGATATCTGTTTCTAGGTACACAATGATCGCATAAAGTTATAAACTATGGCGTAAAGAAACCTATCCCTAATCTAAACTTAACACTCACCCCCTTGAAAAGACCAAAGCAGAATTCCAAAAAGAAAAATATGTATAAAAGAACGGCAATCGCATAATGAAAGTAACAATGAACAATTTGTAGGTAGGGCTGACTGCCTCTCCCTGTGAAATCCTTCTGGCCATTGGTTTTCAGCAAGACTTTTCTAGGATGCGTAGATGGTGGGTATTGGACCCATGTATGATGCGGATGACTGAGAGGAGGATGTGATGGAGTTGATGGGTGACATGGTCCCTGATCCTGAATTGAATGGTGAGGGTCTGCGGCTTTCGGGTTACCTGTTCTAGTTATAGTAATGTATGCCCCGAGTTGGAGCATTAGGGTGTAGTTCCTCTATTGACTCGGTGTCGTGCAGGATTATGCGTACAGGTACTGCCTGGCTCTGCATTTCAGGATTGCATGGTGGGGGGGGGTCTCGTCTTCGAGATCACATTTCTGGCATCTAGGTGAGTGGTTGAGCGAAGGTAGCTTTTCCCTAACTGAATCCGGGCTGCGCACTACGTGTCAACTTGATAGCACATACGCAGCGCAAAATGAATAGCCAGCTGTGATTGAAGCACAAGCTTTGTACATAGTGCTACACGAACTAGGCCGGTGATCTAGCTCTCCGCTTCATTGAAACTTTTTGAAGTGGGCAGGCACTGCTCGTGTGCGGCGCTAGGGTGCGCACTTTTCGACTGTAAACAAGGACTGTGATTGGCTCCCCAATCCCTGCCACTGGGCAACTGCCAACATCTTTAGCAGCTGCGCACGATTGTTCTCGCTATTGGGCGTGTTTGCTATCTCAATGCAGTGTACCTACACGTCGATGTTTGGATTACGCAATGGATAGAGTCTTCCGGTGCACCCTTATTATTATTTTGGAAGGAAAAGAGAAATTCATCACCCAAACCATGGATGGGCATAGGGGAGACACGGATTTCCCTTTTACTTTGAGAATATTGTCCCATTCACTGATGCTACCTATTCACTGGTCAATTCAAAATATACTAATGTAGGAGTCGTGGAACAGTGACATCTATTTGACGGTAATTACTTCGAACTGGGAAATGAAATTTAGGTGAACACTTAGACCTTGTTGCTCAAATTCTGAAATATGATGAGATGAACAATTAATGCCCGCAACGATGTTCAGTTAGAGGCTTCACTAAATCGGAGCAACCTGCAGGAGCTCTGAACTCAGGAGATAAGAAATTTCAAAAGTCTTTCCCTCTTCCTTCCAATTGATCAAGGGGTCAGAATTTTCTTCCTATCATTTCCTTGCTTCAGGTATCTCGATAGCAAAATAGAGCCTATGACATTAGGAGTGACACGGGGGCTGCTGTCATGGCCCCTCTAGTGCACTAGTGCTCTCAATGATAATGCGGCATGGTAATATGTATCGATAAAATTCTCTGGTGGTACAGTGAGTAGAGTACGATACGATCACATTTTGATAATTGTCAAAAAAAAAAAAAAAAAAAAGGTATGGTGTCCTGGCGCGCGAATGAACTGTCTCTCCGCATTTTCTTACTTTTTCTAAGTTTAATCTATCTTTCGGACACAGCTTCCGCAACATCAATCAATGAATTAAACACTTTCCACAACATGAGATATCACTCGTTTGAACTATGATACATCCAGTAATGGTCTGAACACATCGCAATTGGTGCATAGCACGTCTGTTGCACCGAGACGTATTATTGAGAACCCTGCCTGAGTGTACCAGTTCAATTATATACCGAAATGTCAGCCGAGTGGGTTGCCATCTAGAAGACATCCGAAATGTTAAAAGTATCTATTTGATGGGATACCCATTCAATGGATGCCCGGTGAATGAGTAGAATCCGCGAATGGGATAACAACCTGCAGACCTTGTCGATCTAGCTCGGCAAAATAATTGTTATACTATTGGAGGAGGGACTGGGGTCTCTGTACAGTGAATCATGCAACCCCTTCGAAATATTCCCGAGGAGGACTGCGCACTCAACCTTAGATAACACCGTATGGGTCTGAGAGCTTAAAGGGAGCTTCTCCCCTATCTAAACCTACATCTGAACAGCCTTTTCCTCATACTTCGTCCTCAAAATATACAGAAATCCTGACAAACATGGCCACTGAGAATTTGAACACCGATGCTGCCACCGCGAATCCGGATTCCGAGAAAGTAAAAAGGAAGGCAACAACCACAGCCAAAGATTGCGTCTCGTTCTTTCGAGACTATATTCAATCGGATAGGAAGGCTCTGAAGACTTTTTATAAAGATGAAGACCTTGAAAGACTAGGCGAACAAGCGAAGACAATGTTTGGAGCCATGATAGAGTTGGGGTGCAAGAAGGAAACAGCGCAATGGATGACCGTACTAGTTCTCTATGACATTGTCATGTTGATTGGTTTGAATCCACCCGGAACATGCGATTATATTAAAAGGATACTGACCAAATGTATTTATAATAGATGACAGTAGATCTATGAAGTCGGAACAAGAGGGGAAACGCATTGAAACCCTGCATAAAACAATGGATGAGATAACCCGGGTCTACGATTACGCGAACGAGAATGGTATCAAATCAGTCAGGTTTCTCAACGCGAAGAGGGGAGTGGCAAAGATCAAAAATACAAACTGGAAAAAACAATTCGATAAGATAGTATACAACGGTGTGACCAAGATCGGTACGTCATTGAATCTAAAGATTTTGGACAAGTTTGTGTGGGGCGAAACAATGACAAAACCGCTCCTGGTGATGATCATTACCGATGGAGATGTAAGTTCATTCTTTTGGATTCAAAAAGGCTACATCAGCTAACATTTAATTAAAGGTAGAAGGAGAGCGGGACGGGCTGTTGGCAGATGTTATCGCGGAGTGCGTTGAGAAGTTGGCGAAGGATGAGAAACGGGGAAAGCAAGGTTTGTGGCCTAGTACATGTAACCTTGCTCAAAGACTGATAGCTTCTGTAGCTGTTTCATTTCACTTCTCCCGCGTTGGCGATGATGAAGATGCACAAGCCCTTCTTGAGACGCTAGACGATAATGAGCAATTTGGAAAACACGTTGATTGTCTCCCTGCAACTGATGCTCTCGAATTGCTTCAGGACGAGACAGGTCGGGGGAGGTGGACAGTGGTAAGCTATCAATTACACTTCACGGCGCATTAATAGGTTGAGACTAACTCAGAGGGCTTTCCCACCATATGCATCTTAGTTGCCTAAGCTTTTGCTAGGAGCGATTTCTAATCTCGTAAGATACCATGAATTCTGCATTCGGAGCTCATATCACTAACGATATAATGCAGTGGGACGACGACCAGAAGACGGTCAATACTAGTGTCACTGCAGACACGACTGTGCTGGCTAAGGGTGACGAGCAGGACGCGGATGGTGACGCTGATGACTCTGGTGATGAAGACGCAGATGCGGACGCCGACTAGACTTGTTATTATTCACTAGGCAGACTGCATCTGGCCGTTTTCGATGGTGAAATAGGGTTATGAATCGTTACAAGAGTGGAAGTTCGGCGTGAGCAGCAGAAATCACCCTCTCTATTTCCTTCTTCAACTACTTTTGCTATATAAAGAAGACAATCTCTGTTTTTTAGCTTAAATAAATATAAACAGCTTCTCGGAACGTACCCCCTTGATAATATAGAGGAATCAAAGTGCTCTTTGAGGCACCAACCCAGCACTAGCACATGCTGACCAAAAGTAAACGCAACATTTTTATTTTCTCCTCGTACCCTACTATTGTATCTATGTATATCTTCCTTATGTGGGGGTCGGGATCTCGGGAGGGATATGTTTGAGATAACTCCAGTCAGTACTGGGTAGCCCAAAATTATAATCCGATGCGGCCCCACGCAGGGTAGAAAACATTGTATCTCTTAAACCGTCAACAAAATGCTGACCCACCAAAAAATAAGTAAATTTTATGTGGCTTTACTAAAAAATCTTGTTATCTTCCTTATCAAATAATAGATCCGCCACACAAATTCAGCCCTATATCACTGTGGGTCAGCAATTGACGGGCTAAGGGATACCGGATGACCGGATGGAGGGAATTCCAGCCTTTCATATGTAGGAGGTCATGCCAGAGGCTTCTATATCCTGTCATTCTGGTTTCATGTGGCCAGCTAAGACATCCAATGCATATCGAGCCCAACCCAAACCCCGGTTCTTGGAACAACTGGATGTTATTGAATGGCATATTCTATGTTAGAATCGAGTATAGAGTCATTGGGGCTTTAATTAGCTGCACAGTCTATCAGCAACCACCGGGGCCAGCCGGAGGCGTCTTTGCATAAACGGATTTTCACCTTTGGGGTTGGGACAAAAACGTGGCTCAGGCTTTGGTAGTACGCGTAGATATAGCAGGGTGGCAGGTTGGACAGGAAGGCAATTGGCAGCATTGTTCTTATGTCTGCCTGGGTTTGCGTGGTCCTCGAGTGTAGGGTGACCCTACATGGGCGCTGCAAGTGATAATGCATGATCGGTGTGATAGGGTGAGCTGCGGCAATCACGTCAGGCCGATAATCAGATCTTGTCTTATCTTATCTTATCTTATAATATTCTTCTCATCTTATCTCTCTTCTTGCACCAGCATCGCACCAGTTCGGTCCCTCCATGCCAATACAACGCTAATTCGCCCATAGCCCTATTCTGCTCAACTACATAACCAATAAATCTACAGATTTTACAGTATCGAGAGTGCATTTGAAATGACCAAGATTATCTTTCCATTCAATCAAGTGGAGTGCTCGCCTGCCTGGGAACAGTATCTGGAATTCAGGTTTAAGGAGAATTACCTGAGGAAGTTATGAGGAGCCCCCCCTACTCGATTGTTCCCTTCTGCAGGTACATAGCCTTTATTGGCTGGATAGGAGTCACCTTTATCATTCAACCACCGATAGGAGTCTCTTCCTACATGATTGTTCCTCACCGGAGGTAGTCTGTATTGGTTCTTGGGCGTCGCGTCGCGGGATAGGAGTCGCTTCTGTTAATAAACCATTCAGCCAGGATATACATAATTTCCTATAAATGCTCTTCATGTCCATCAATCACTTTGTAGGATTCTCTTCTACACGATTTTTCCTCTTCGGAGGTAGTATTTATTTGCTCTTAGTTATTGGGAGTTGAAGCTGCTTCCAGCAGTCAACCGCCGGTCTCTTTTACGCGATCATCCCTCTCCGGAGGTGGCGTTTATTCACTCTTGGATGCTGTGGGATATGAGTCACATTTATTAGAAGGTAATTTACCGCCGGGGGTTCTAGAATGGAGAGATCCTGTCATGGGATAGATATTGGAGTACAGTCGACTCTCGTTATAGTGATGAGGTCGGGACGGGAAAATGGCATCCTTATAAAGAGAGTATCACTATAACAAGTACAGGGTTAGGGTTTCTCGAGAATTCTAACTAGCTACTAGGGATGGGGAAAGACCTGGTTCAAGTTGATGGGTGAAAAAAATTCTGCCACTCAAAAAGAGGGACCGGCAACCGTCATCCTTATAAGAAGAGTATCACTATAACGAGAGTCGACTGTAGTTGGATTAGACATGATTGTAGATTAGATATCATTGTGATTGCGGGTTGGACAGATTACAGACTTTGCGCAAATGGAGCCAGCTTTATATTTTGATTATCTTATTGGTTAATGGTGTGATCGGCACCAATCAGGTTGTCAGAAAATGGAACTGGCTCCATCTGCGCAAAGTCTCTATTGTGGATTAGACTGTGAGCTATAGTATAGATTAGATTACAGATTAGATTACGGATCAGATTGCGGATTGGATAACCGATGAGATTGCAGATTAGATTACAGATTAGATATGGTATCTACTACGTACTTCTACTTGATGTACTCGGGTGTGAGGGTAAGTGATCAGAATCTGATAATTAAATGCTGCGGTGAATACGTTTATTTCTCTTATCAGAATCTGATCACTTACCCTCAACACCCGGTACATACTGGGATCAACTGTGAATACTGAGAATCTGATAAGATAATCACACCTATTTCACGGCAAGATTCCCTTATCAGATTCTTCAGCCTAATTAGCTGAACGGTGTGGGGGTCCTTAGTAAGCACGACACACCAAGTTACTGTGCGGACGCTTGCGGGGGGTGGAAAGCGGTGGCATAAACTGGAGCTCACATTAGTTGAAGCTGGTATTGGAGCCGGCATTAGAGCTGGCAGATTGGAGCAGGCATATATTCAGACCTCGAGGAACTCAGCGCACCCGATCATGGTCGGTCACTCGGTAAAATACGTTGATCGTGGCGGGCGGCGGGCCACTAAAAAACCCTCCCCTCAGGAGCATTCAAATGACCAATGGTGCCCGATATCGGTGAGGAATGTGATCGAGAGCCTACCCTCTTTCATCTATAGTCTCTTATATCATCGTTGTTTTAAATGGTGCGCTCAGGCTTGAAGGTGACATGACGCCGCATATGGATGTGGACAATCGTGGCTGCGACCTGGCGCCTCCACAGGCCAATAACAGCCAGCTTTGTGCCTCACTGCCACGGCTGCCCTTTGGGGTTATGAATGGGTATACCCCCTCGTCTGGTAGAACATGCTGGGGGGTGGCTAGTGTTATCTCTGCCAATATCTCGTCAGCTTAATAGACAAAGGGGATAACTGCACAACCATGATAGATATCAAGAATCTGTACAGACAATCTCTTCTTTGTCGTTATGTCGAGCGTTCTCCTGACAGATTTTCTATATCTTTTGCGGTCAAGTTATACCGGCTTGAACTTTAGTTACCTTTAAGACCGGGGGGGCACCATACATACAGGGCTCTGCATTCAGTGAGTGAACGGATTTCTGCCTGTCAACACCCAGCCTTGTTCATTCACTTGATGCCCTGACATTGTACATACATACTAGGGGTGGGCCACCTCGCGACCGCGAGGTCTCCGTCTTTCCCACCTCCATCTAGTAGTCTCTCATTGCCACCTCCGCCCCAGCTCCCGTAAATATCAATCTCCTCCAGTACATGTAGTCATCTAGTTCTTTCCGTGAAATTATTAGGTATCTAAGATATGTAAGTAATAAAAAGAAAGAACAAGTACTAGCAAAAGTCCAAGCCTCTCCTGCTGTCAACAAGAACGATATACTCACTTTATTTTTAATTGAAGCACATATCCCCAAGGTGGGCCAATGGAGGCAATTTCCAGTAGTAACTGAATGTACATGCACATGTATACATCTCAAGGGATTGGAACCTATCCCATTGGCCTTCATATATTAAAGGAAAGGATCAAGATTACCTTTGAATATTTCTGGTGTACGGTATGTATATGGGTTGCATGAAATCGTCAAATCTAAAGACATCAGGGCCCTGGAGAGTCTTCCCACCAGGAACACTATGGCAGGTACAATATCAAAATACACATCCTAAAAGTCACCACCTTTCGAATACTCGTATACACTCTTGTGTTGATGCATGCGCACTTTATCAATTCAGTCATCACATAATTTGCCTCTTCCTCACAAAAGTTGATTCATGGCCAATGTCTCACTTGGGCGGTGTCCCGATACTGGGCGGTCACGGCGTACAACTCGTGCTTCAAGTTTCAATTGTGCTCTATTCCCATGGTACTGCTAGCTAGCTACTACACATCTCCCAGCCTCCAACTACCGTCACCCTTTCAACCTGCTGCATCAATCCCCCCTATACATACCTCTCACCTCTGCGGGCGCGGGCGCAAGCCCTTGTACACTGGTGATGGCGGCCGGATAGTGTCAAACGTCGCCACCGTCGACGCCGACCCGCGCCTCGACGCCGACGGCGGCGACGGCTGGGGCGATGGCGTCCGCCCCCCGGTCCCCACCCTCTCTAGGTCCAACCCGTTCCTCCTGCGCGCGGACTTTGAGCCGGCGCGGGGAGTGGCGCTGCGCTGACGGCTGCCGCCGGCGGTGCCGTTGCTGCGCGTGCTGCGCGTGCTGCGACTGGTGCTTCGGCCTCTGCTGCCGGCACTGCCGGTGCTGCGGTTGCTGCCGCGGGATGAGGGGCGCGAGGGGCTACGGGCGGTGCTGCCGGCGGGTTTGCGGGTGGGGCTGCGGGCGGGTTTGCGGGTGGGGCTGCGGGCGGGGGCAGGGGCGCGGCGGAGGCGGAGGTGGAGGCCGGGGATGGCAGGGGCGGCGGGGGCGGCGGAGGGGGCGGCGGAGGGGACGGCGGAGGGGATGGCGGAAGCGTCGCGGCGGGCTATGGCGCTGTCATTGGGCAGGGCTCGGGCGGTGACGGTGGTGGTGGTCAAGGCCAGGAGGAGGACGAGGAGGGGGGTTGTGGGGAGCTGCATGGCTGTGGAGATGTGAAGAAATGTGGAGATATAAATGAATGTGGAGATGTCAATGAATGCGGAAATATAAATGAATGTGAGTGCTCTCGGACCGGCCTGAGTGCGTGTATTATGTCTATAGATTGAAGAGAGAGTGTTTTTCGTGCGGTGTATCAGTGACGCTGGGTGAGGGGGAGGGAGCAGGTGCTTTTATACGTCCAGGCCCGGAGCAGATGTCGCATATATCTGTGTATATCTATGTATATCTGTATATATCTGTATATATCTGTATATATCTGTATATCTGTATATATATATATGTCTATATACACATCTCGACCACCGGCCCGGAGGAGTGCGCATGGCATTCCTCGCAGCCCGCCGAGGGTGTCTGGGGATCACCTTCACGGCCTGGTTTCCTTCCCCGGTGTCTCATCTGGAGAGTACTCCAGCACCGATTCCACACATGCATCATGTACACACACACACACACACACACACACACACACAGACAGACAGGCCTGTTTACGGTCTGCGTGAGGAGGCCACTTTCTGCAGACTTTCTTGTCTCCTGGGCGTCGACGGGGGGCAGGACTTGAGGGGTGTATCCCCGCAGCTTTGCATCTCCTTGAAAACCGAGGCGCTATATGGGCAGATCTCTATCCTGTGGTCAGTTCTGTGTATGGTGCGCACACTCTTAAAGGTGACGGTGGCATACGGAGGTGGAGCGATTGTGGCCGTAATAGGGTCTCATGGGCCAATAAGAGGGCCATTCTGCTGCAATACTGCCAAGGATCAGTCTGGTTCGCTTTTCTGGGACATAAATGGGTATAATTCTGTTTCACTTTGCTCAGTCTTGACATATTTTACGTACTAAAATCTACAATTTCAACTTGCTAAGGCTTTTCAACCCAGACAGATATCAAAAGTCTGCAAAAATAGAACCAAGCTTCGTCTCTTTAACGAGAGTTCTATTTTTCTACTTTTTTCATATCCCTTTCCGAGATCTCGTCACCTTTAAGCGTGGGCGCACCATATTCCTGCACAGTTGAATGCCTATTTGCATCATACAAATTGCCGCTGTATGTACATAGCTGTGGCGCCCATAATATCACTTCGATCCAATGTCTCCATGCCCCCGGGTACTAACACACCCGTGCTTGATCCACCTCCTCTGTCTGCCCGTGAACCCGCAGGCCACACTGCGGGCCACATTCCAGTGTCTGACATGATCCGCCGCCATGCATTGATCAATCTATTTTAGTCGCATCCGCGCCACACATGGCGCGGATCCTGGCTGTCTTGGCGCTGGCCCACCGGAAGGGCGGGGAATTGTCTATGGCTGCCGGACGGTGTCTGCTGTGGGCGGGGAAGGGAGGGCGGGGGCGGGGGACTGAGGAGGGGGCACGGAGGAGGGGCGCCCGGAGATGTGTGCAATCCGGCATATCGGTTTGCAGCTGTACTCCCCACCGCAGATTGAGGAATGCCGCTGACTGCAAGGAAGCCTCCGGACCTTTCCCCATGACACCGCGCAGCCACCACAGACCGTGGAGGGCACGTTATATGTACATATGTTATACATATACCGTTACTGTACGGGGACGTTATGCACCGATCCTGTACAGCTGTACAGCGCCAGGGAGATGCACGACGAGGTGTACAATACAGCCAGCCGCCGGCGGAGCTACGACGGCGGCGCTCAAGGGATGGCCGAACCATGAGCGGATTGCCGGCCTGGGTCATGATCATGAAGGCCGGGTTGGGCACTGTGGTCTACAGGAGAGGCCTGCTGTCTACAGATGTCTACAGAAGAAGAGCGCTGCTGTGCAGCAAGATTCCATGCCCTCTTCGCAAACACCAATCTGGCTACCGTACAGTACTGCTACCCCCCCCCCCCCCGTAATATCGATTTCTATAACTCCCCCTGTGCCGCCAACCCCGACCCTCCCAGGCCCAAGGCCCCCGCCCCCTCCGCTGCGGCTCCCACACACCATGCCCCAGGGCCCTTCTCATACAGGTTCGACCTGCCCACCACCGCATTAGCCACATGCCCACTATACTACCCGCCCAAGAACGGCCATCCCAGAGAGGGAGAGAACAAACCTCCAGGTCGCACCACACATCTGCATAGCATCCCCTTTACACGGCGTACTACACTCCGAGAGCGCCACCTCCCTCCCGCCATTCAGGTTGTCGCCGCAGAAGCACTGACTGTGGGATCCGCGGGCGTTAGCGGGCTCTCTCTCTCTCTCTCTATATATACACACATATATATGTATATATACCTTACCCCCGCCTCTCCAGCCGCACAAGGGGGAGGGGGGGGACTTACTCAGCATACTCAACGAGCCCGAACCGGTAGGAGTTGCAGCGGGCGAGGCAGCGCTCAACGGTCATGCCGCTGTCGACGAGGGTCACGGCGCTGAGGAGGCGGTTGGGGGCGTCGACCCAGCAGCCGCGGGAGAGCCAGCCGTGTGTGGAGGAGGGGCGGGTGGCGAGAACCAGTGCAGCTGGGAGGGCGAGGAGCGGGAGGAGAAGGTGGGAGACGTACATTTCCGGCTTCGGTGTTGGTGGTTCTGGGTGGACAGGGGAGGGAGTGGTTGGTGGTGGTTGGTGAAGGGCAGGCAGCAGGAGGAGGGGGAAGGGGGAAGGGGGACGGGGTATATATAGGCAGACGGCCGACTAGGCAAGCGGTGGATCGGTCCTAGAGGTGGTGGATGTTGCGATAAACACCGGGGGTGTCGGTACCTATTCACCTGGTCCTCTCTCCTACCCCGCATCTTGACTCCCTTCGCTGGGCCTAGGGCACCAATAAGGCATGCCCGATCCCTAGGTTCGATGTACAATGTCTGGGAGTGAGTGTCAATGTCTGGGAGTGAGTGTTAATGTCTGGGTGCCACGGCGCGGGAGTTGTGGATGTAGGGCCTAGACTATGCAAAGAGGGTACACGGGGGCTGCTTGGTGTAGATACGCTCCTTCATGTGAGTTTGCTCATGCTTCAGTCTTTAGAGAAGAACCAACTCAGAGTTTGCAATGGCTTTATGGTGTAAACCGGTGTCGTGGTGATACCGGGGCTGCTAATACGGTTTCGATGCCCTTCCTATGTGGTCTGACCGGGACACCATTCGCTGTAAACTGGTAAAGACCACTCAAGCAAATGGTGCATGTATATAGGAATTGATCTTTCCTCTCCCACACTCGGGGAAATAATCGATCATTATCCTCCCCAGAACCCTAACCCACGTACATACATACCACTTTCCCCTCTTTTATTTTGTTTGAATTCCTTCTATACATACACATGTAAATGGGCCCCGGTTGTCGATGGTGGGTGGGTGTGTAAACTGGAGTGCCAATTGATTTTGTGGGGAGAGCTTCAAGTAAAGACCCTCGTCTACGCCTATTTCAAGCTAAAGGTCAGTTTCTGCCAATTGAAATTCAAGTTGACACACCTACCCTCTCTCGAGAATCGTACTATACGCCGTGTCCTGGAGTACATACATGCAAGGTCATGTCATGGCCATGGCACAAAATATACACCGCGTCCTCAGCCCTCTCCCTTCTGATCACAGCCTGGATCAAGCAAAGCCAAACCAAACAACAGAGGCAAACAAGAGGAAACCACATAAAAACAGGGCGTATTCTTCACGCCTACCCACGTACCACTTAGAATTCTGGACCCCAGGTGAATCAAGCAGTGGGTGCAGTGTGTAGATTATCGTGGTAAGGTTACTATAATACTTGCACCGGTTCACACTACTCCCGACACTAAATGAGCGCCGGCCACGGGTAAGAGGAAGTGTTGGATAGGGACCCGACACATCGAAACGCACAGAGTATGTATATGTAGAGTACTACTCTAGATCGCCTAGGGCAACCTTAAGGTACGTATACATGCACTTCAGCCCTACGGCCCAGCCATTGTACGTCTTCCGTTTGTGCATTAGAGAGGTTTTCCCAGCTCAGTGGGTGATATGTACTCTACTCGCAGTTTTCTGGCATTTCCGGACCCAACCACTATTGCATGCCATACAAAAGATGGCCTTGGCGGGGGTTTTGTGTGTATGCAATAGCAGCTGTGTCCGGAAACGCCACAGAACTATGTACGAGTACAGTCACTCACGGGGTGAGGGCGGATCCTGTCTGATGGCAGTCAGGGATTTGAGGCCAATAGTAGAGTTAGGTTTGGGGCGCTGAGAGCAAATTACATTACCACGGGCACAACCATCAGGCAGGATCCGCCGTCAGTGGGTGAGCGACTGTACTCTAGTGTGGTATGTAGTAGACGCGAGATCTTCTCTGCTCTCTTCAAGGGTATAAATGGGTATAAATGGGAATAACCCTGTTCCACTTTCACGCTTTGTACAGCACCCTACCAAATTCGTGGGAAGTCATCCATTTTACACCAAAAATGCCACTTTTCAACTGGCCCTCAACCACTAATTAAGATAGGTATTATCTCAGAACTGGAGGACCATATATTTTGTATATAAATAATCTCTTTATCAGCTGAAAATTATAATATTACATTCCTAGCAGAGCTGTATTGGTTTTGGTCCGTTGAGTTGCAGAAAATACGCCAAGACCACATATTTGTATGGGATGTAGCCGAATCTCCAGATTGCTCCACTTCTAGCTCCTGTACTTTGTTCCACATCTGAGTTGAGATAGCGCCCTTTTGGATATATTAAACTTAATAGCCAATATTTCATCCCCTAAAGCCTTATCCACTGTTGATGGTAATTATGTTGTGGGTGGTGGTTGCGTTTGGACCAGGTTTTGGTGTAAAATGGACGACCTCCCACGAATATTGGTAGGGTGCTGTACATACTAAAATACCGAATTTCAAGCTTGAATAACTTTTTAAGCAGGACAGATATCACAAATTGGGTCGGTAAATTTGAAGTCCTAGTAATGAAGAATAATTTTAGCGACCCGATTTTTGATATCTGTCCTGGTTAAAAGGTTATTCAACCTCAACCTCGCCCTCTTTCTCACTACATTTATGACTGGGCGCACCATACGATGGGTAGCTATGTGGCTCGCTGATTGGTGACCGACCCGAGATCGAGAACAGGGTTGGGGAAGCGGAAGAGTACCAAACCCACTTCCCCAACCACAACCAAAGGTTTTTATAATTGCAGGCCATGACTAACAGAGGATGGAAAGGGGGATAGGTCTACTTCTCTAACTTAACTAGTGTCGTGGCTGATGGGATAGGTTTGAAATGATGTGGTTGTTGGTGGGGGGATAATTCTTTCCTATTTAAATTGCTGAAATTTATCAAGGTAGCACCGAAGTAGAGTAAATGAAGCTCCCTAACAATATGGGATTTGGTGGTATGTCCCGATTACCGGGAGAGACGCTACTTGGGTCGTTGTGTTTAGAAACTCTATGAGATTGGGAGTAGAGGGTGAGGGGGAGTACCGATATTTGCCTATGGGCATAAAGCAAAGTGGTGGTAGAAAATCGCTTGCTGATTGGCTCAAGTCACGGGAATATGCGTACACCACCAGTTTTCCTTAACTTTCCTCCTACCACTTTGCTTTAAGCCCATGGGCGTACTCGCCAGAAATATCGGTACTGTTCCATCTCAAAATACCATTGGCTGGAGATTACTGTAGTGTACCAAGGGGTGCCAAAAGTGATGCAACGTTTAAGCTAGCAACGCGGAAAGGCACTCGGAATTTCATTTCTTAACATGACACAACGCTTAGGCAGAATGGATATTTTAGCTCTACACATGATATATCAGTCTTTAGAACAGAGTCTGCATTTTGCCAGGTCATTGACTTGCGGTTTCTAGCCCGAAAAAGGACAACTGGTGACAAGACAGAGTAATAAAAGGAGGAGCAATAGCGATTTGTAGTAACTCTCACCACAACTATCTTCCCTAGCTTCTCAATTACTATAGACTCGCTCCGTATTCTGTTGGCTAGTCTTGTGATTGAGGAATATGGACTATTTGATCGTTGCATCACTTCCCAGCACCCCCGGGTACAACAATACCTATCCAAGGTCCTGCCAGTAGTTTCTTGGCTGCGACCTTAAGTTTTCGCCTTGGATTTTTGGAGTAGCGGAGCTGTGCTTCTAGTCACCCTTTATGAGAAGATCCGCCATATAGACATCGTGCTTGTTGCACAGTATACTTTTCTGTGCCGAGTTAGACCTGTCGTGAGGCTTGGCGTGACTGTTATGCTGCGATTAACTCTACGAATTTTGGGATGGTATGGTGAGGCTTCGTTAAGGCCTATGGGAGTGGGGTACATATCTAGGGAGGAGCGTAGAGTGGTGATGGGGCCTGCAGGACAGAAGGTCGCTTCGTGCTGCACTGCTCTCGGCGTGGTCGTCCTATCTATTACGCGCTAGCCTCACTTATCTCTTATCACTATCAGTAGTCTTATCTGGATCAGATAATCAATAGTAAATCAATAGACCGGGTTAGCCGTGACACTGCATGCTCGACAGCGCTTCTGACAGGAGTGCGTGTGCTGGGATTAGTTTGAGTAGATGGATACTTTATCTTGACCCTCGTTCCTTGAGTTCCTCGAGGCAGAGACCCCATGGACCACCCTATGCCCGGGGGTGCCAATACCTTTAGCACTTGATCGAGCAATATGAGGCGAGCTTGTTTAATGGGACGCCCTATTCATCATAACTGGGCATTTTGGGGGGATCGCCTTATAATATCCATCTAGGTATCTTGAGAAATTGTGCACGCACTTGGCCAAATTGACGTCTTGGTCGGTGATCAGAACACATTACATTAGATCATGTATGCGGTCGGGTGGTAAAATATTTTAAGCCTTGTTGGACTCCCAACATCTCTAGAGCTATGTACGTGCCTAGCTTGAGTTTATCATTCTGTATCAATAGGCCGCTTACATGATAACAATATCTTAAACCAGAACAACTACTCATTCGTTAATTAAAAGGTCGGAAGTCATTACAACCAAATCCCCACACAAAATTCAGAGTTTTTGATTAACGCGCGAGTATATATGGGCATTATTACATATCACAAGGCATGAAATCATAGCGTTTTAAGAACTTGAAAAATACAAGATCAAAATCGAAAAAAGGCGAATATAAGGCGAATATGGATATGCGTTCAGGCGTTAACATACATATGTATATATACCCTCCACCTTCAACTCCCAATCTTCGTCACAGTCAGCTCCCAATTCATCCCAGTTGCATTTCCAGTCGCCATTCTCGGCTTCATCTTGTCACTACACCAAACCCACCAGTCAGCCCTATCCACAATTCACGGGGAAATGGAGAGCATACCTAAAGACATCAAGAAACTTATTCGGACCCGTGAAGTCTGTGCTTAGCCGGAACGTCGTACCCTCAGGGCTAACCTTCGTGAACGTCCAAAATTGCCCGGTGAAGTTACCCGTTTTCGCAAGGTGGACTCTGTCATTTGTGCCATCGTTGATGATATCAAGGGAAAGCTCGTCCCCCTTGTATAGCGTTCGTAGGTAGAACTTGTTGGCTTGGCCGTTCACGGGGACAAGCTTCCAGTGTTGTCCGGAGTAATCACCGGCTTTTGCTATGCTCAGTTCGCCAGAGCTGTCAGGGACGACATCGAGTGCCCATCTGGGTCCGTTATATTCATTCGTCAAGCGATAGTAAACAGTTGGGCTAGACATGTTGCTTATCCTGGGTTTACTGTATGATTGTGCTGTCGGGGGCTGAACAGGATGGGTTAAAGAGACTCGGTGTATTCAGCGGGGAAACCCTCCCTCTTGATACCTTCTCCATGAACTGTTGCTATGCGATTCTTACCCCGTGTCACCACGCACGGCCCGCCCCGCAAAGTCAGATCTGCAGCGCTGCAGACGAATCGTTACTCTCGATCATGCCAGCTGATCCCAGTCATATATGTATGTGGAGTACAGTATATCGGCATAGGTACTCTATCCGAATTGAGTGCTTACTCGGGTTTCTCTGACGTCAACACCGAGCTCGTTACCTCGGGTGCATGCAATAATGGTCCAGTTGAGAACTCGTATTTTTCTCACGTTTGTAAAACAAACCGCTATTGCATACTATACTAAATTGTGGGCTTGGCCCGTATTTATATGGTATGCACTGTAGTTTGGGGTGCAATGGTCACATATCATATAGATACAGATATATACGTAGCCACACAGACCCCTAGAACTAAACCGGGCTTCTAGTCACGATACCGTCTGCATGTAATTTTTGGACTTCAGTTTCTTCTGCCTCAAACTATATGAACAGATAGCTTTTACACTAACATGCAGGATAGTCAAGCGTAATACCCCAGATTCGGTCCCGACAACGTATTGTTTTTAAATTTTATCTCTGAGTATCAGGTAATGTCAGCAGTAAACTCGTAAAGTGGGACTAGAGATGCGTTCGCCGATGCGCTCACCGATGCATTGTCATGATACCTATATTTCCCACCGAGGTAGGGCAACTACAAAAGAAAAAAAATACCTTATATAGCATATATACGTACCGTGACACTGACGTGGTGCTAGAAAGACGACTGGAAAGTCGTTGTATTGTGCAGCGCGATGTCGGAAGTGAAGAGATGGCAACCAAACCACACCAAAATCCGTCCAAATGCAACCACCACACAACGTAACCTCCATGACCAATGAAGAAGGCTTTAGGGGGTGAAATGCAGGCCACTGAGTTTAATATACCTAAGAGGGAACTCTCTGAAATTAGGTGTGGAAGAAGTTACATAAGCTAGAAGTAGGGCAACTTGGAGATTCAGTTGCATCCCATGCGAATATGCGGTCTTGGCACTGTTTGGCAAATTAACACTATAATCAACACAGCTCATGCTAGAAATGTAATGTTGTAATTTTGGGCTGATGGAGCAATTATCCATATTCAAAATATATAGTTTTCCAATTCTCAGGTAGTATCCATCAAAACTGGTGGTTGAGGGCCGGTTTAGAAAGTGGCATTTTTGGTGCCATCTCTTCACTCCCGAGATCGCGCTGTAGATCAATAGTGAATCGACCATACCACTTTCCACAACGACAGCCTATGAATCAATTGATACATAAACTGCCGTGGTAGAGCCATAAAAGACTGGCTAGAATAACCAAACTTTGAACCCACGTCAATTAAGCTCATGTCGAAACTTAAATGAATAGAGGCATAAGAAATCGCAAGAATTAGCTCTCTTGTACGTACTCTCTCCTTGTGGCTGTGGAAAATATGGTTCCTGTCCATAGTCCGGTACCCTACCGATATGTAGTCCGTTGCAATGCACCCGACACTCGATTTTCTTTTTGCACACTAGTCTACAACCATAACCACTACCGCCAGCAAGTACCTACAGTCACTACCAACACCAGAGACAACACAAGAGCCATCTGCTAGCATACCAAAGACACCGAACCCAACCGCACCAGAGTTCCCGCTTAGTAAAACCAAACCGCAGCACACACCCCGGAGAAGTTAATCGTGCTGGGACGGAGAAACCCCCAGGTGTCAAAGATGGAGAAGACAGTCAATGAGTGTAACAGAACAGTATACACTTAGAGGCTGGGCATGCATGGTATAACGAAGACAACGAGGCAAGAATCATTGCAGCGATCAACAACACGGAGTACGACTGGCATGAGGAAGCGAGGGTGACGCTGAAAAGAATAATGGAAAATGGGTATATGACAAGGACGCTTTGGGCATAAGGCAATGGAGAATGACTAGGGTTGGGAATAATAAATTTTTATTTAAAACATTTATTTATATATGTCTACAATTATACCATCCGCGGAGTTTTTTCTTTGGGGGGGGGAAGCTAGAGTAGTCGTTGCGTTGCGATCGAAATCCTTAATTGCACTTTGGTAGTTATGAGCTGCTTGCGCCGCCACTTACAAAATAAAAATAAAACAAAGTAACTAGTTAAAACCAACTTGTGCGGACCCCTTATTCCACATCCCCCCTTGGGCCGATCAGATTGTTCCCCGTAGCCATTCTTCCCCCGGAGTCACTACCGAATATCTCGCTCCAGAAATCATTTTGTGTTTTTCAGAGGGGATTAAGATAGATAATGTTTGGTTGCAATGCGACCGATAACTCCGTACTATTGCGGGTTTCCACAAGTAAGTGAGCATTGAGATGCATGGTAACCATACAAACCACCTAACAACATCAAAATTTCAAAGTCGCATTCCCGAACTGACATTTTAGCTGTAGATACTACCACTACCGGAGAATCCATATCTAAGATTCCTTTGTTCCATCTCCTTGTGGTTGTGGAGAAATACGCTTTTGAAGTTGCATTCCCATACCAATTTACGCTTACTTGTGGAAACCCACAATGTCATTATCCAAGTAGAGAGTGTTGAGAAATAATTATTTACAACCTTTCAAATGAGAAAATATTCGGATTTATTTTGCCTATGGAGTTTATTATGTCTATGGAGTGAATACAGCCGCCCACCTAGCGACGGCGGATCTTGAACCCTCTACAGCCACTCGCGGGGTGAAGGCGAATCCTGACTGATGGCGGTCAGGGATTTGAGACCAATAGCAGAGTTAAGTTTGGGACGCCAAGGATAAATTACTACTAACAAAACCATCAGACAAGATCAAATACATTTACGGTATGTACATAGACCTGGGCAATGATTATGGAACGACCATTACCGTTATCACTAGCTGCAGTTCCCAATTTTTTCTTCAATCATTACTATTGTTTTTTCTATGCTATTAATTCTTTTACGAGGGCTTCAAGGTTTAGAGTACGGAGGTCTCTGCAATTTGGTGGGTCGCGCGCACTGGTTGCACCTGAAATCCTTGGTACATACATGGTTACGAGCCGCCGTATTCTGGGGTACAAGTAGTGGGCTATCGCCATAACCGAGGTTGCATGCGATTACATAGTATTGAATTAAACAACAAAAGAAAAGTGCCTATACCACTAATATGCAAACCATCTTGACCATAAGAAATACTTCCTGATGACGATGGACAAGCTTATACTATTTGAATATTTAGATACGTGTTATATAACGGTGCAGCAGCTACATTTTGGCTCCTGGAAACCACAAGTTGATACATTGGATTAAAATTGGCTACATTGAGGCCCTCTCTACTACCGTTGGAAATGTATAATGTAATGCATCGGTGAATGCATCCCATGCTGTTACCTGAGTGTGCCAGAATAATGCATCAGTATAATGCATCGGCGAATGCATCCCCAGCCCCACTTTACGATTTTACTGCTGACATTACTTGAGAGTCAGAGATAGAATTTAAAAAAATGCATTGTCGGGATTGAACCTGGAGTATTAAGCTTGAAGATCCCGCATTTTACCGTATAAGCCATCAGTGGATATAGTTCGATAGCAAATTGAGACACAACGAATTAGAGTATATTGATTGCATGTAGGGAAAAGTCAATAATGCATCGACCATACGAGTATACACAGCTCACGACAGCTTATGCGTCAATTGATGCATTTCCCGCCGTGGTAGAGCCTGAACAGGACAAGGTTGTCTACAACCTGCAGTACTTTCCATAAATCGCACTCCCTAGATAGATCTACCCATATCTGAACTTGGAGGCTATATATAAAGTCCTTAAAATCTTCGAGTATAATTAAATCCTTAGCCTCAACAATACCCAACACACATATAAACATCCCCAAACAGTTCATTAGACAGACCTTCCTTGAAAATAGCCCTGTTTCAAGATATCTGAAACCCATTATGGCACCGCCCGCACCAGCAAGCCCAACAAAAAACTGCCCCAGCTAGCCCTTAGCGAAAACTCATGAGGGGGGCGGGGTGAGTGGGCTGAAGGTATCAAACTCGGAGGGACAATGGAGGAGACGTAGGGAGAATCAAGGATATGGACATAGACTCGGTCATTGAGACCACCAAGAACGACCTCCATGGGACACCACTGGAGACACCCCCGCCACCGGGGCTACCACCGCAACACTCAGGTGTCAAGTCCTGGACCAAAGAAGAACTTGATAAACCTCCGGACCTTCAATTATAGGAAGATATAAACATATAGAGTTTTAAAGGATGAGTTGAAGGAAATATAAGGAGAGTATTCTAGCCTATACATCCATCATACCCCATACGCTAAGCAATGTAGGCTGACCCAACTAGCTGCTATCATTAGATGGCACTACCGGTTCAACAGTGTGTAGCATCATCCACTGGATCGGTCACCGAGTCATGGCGTGGTGAGTCGTTTGGCAACCCAAACAATGTATGTCGGCTTGGCGCAATTGAACTTGCGCTTCAACCCCTCACTCGGATCGATCCCCTCAGCCATACCCAGCCAAAATATGGCCAGAAAGTAGGTCAATAATAATAATAAATGCAAAAGTATCTTCAGTCCGTATACCCATGCTGTGGTGGTATGATCCAAAGTGACAATCAAATAACGCGTCAGTCTTTATTCATTATAGTTGAATATCGAATACATATAAACTCGTTGAGTCAGGGCGCTGTTATACCGAGGAAAAGGTACCCATCTGTATGATTGTACCGGACCTTCAGCGCTTTAAATATATCTATATCATTTGTGATAGTTATCGGCAGGTATTTTATGGGATATATCTGAGTAGGCTGCCCATTTGTAAGTAGTCACTACTTATCTATGAATGGGGAAGGCCATATGACGATATCATGTCGGCGGGTAGCGTCCTCTATTAGGTCGTGTCAGAACATATTCACACCGGCATGTGGAAGCATTAGGGTTAGGGTTGGCCGGTGGAGTTCTTCCAGGGTTTCATAGTTTGAGCACATCTAGCCTGGTTTTCAAGCGGTGATTCAGAGATATACCGTCTAGAAAGCTGAGGCTTTTTCAAGTCGAGTAGCAGAAACTGCTCGAGCTTTAGGCTCGAGTTGAGTGCTTTATCGAGCCGACTCGACTTGTGAGCCATATTATTGCGTTAATGGAAGGAGGTTCCCAGCAACATAGCTGAAAATATGGTGGGGATATCGAGTTGAATACGGCAAGGCCCTCGGAGAACTGTACAACTTGGGAAACGAGGTCGGCAGTTTGTACGCAAGCTACTCGGCACCAACAATGGGGACATCAGCATATATATATATACTAGGAGGCGGTATGAGATCCTGAAAAATCCGCCAAAAGAACTTGTGAAGGAGAACCGGCCTGATTGGCAAAGCATTGTAGATCCTTTTTGAGGTAAGCAAGGCCAATCAGGAGGCAATCGAGGAAGAATTACTAGCTCGCCAATTAAAAGCAACAGCACTTACCCCTTTCATCCATCTAATGGTTACGTGACAAGGGATTCAGGAAGGAACAAGCTGGGTTTGGATACGGAGGAAAGAGGATTTATCAGAACGAGGGTAAAAGAAGAAAGAAAAAGAAAGAAAAAAGGACCAATTATGTTGGATTACGCTGAGATAATCAATGAGTTAAACAAAAGAAAAAAAGTTACGCTTAGATGAACGATGACGAGGATTGTGAGTTAACAAGGGAAATGGGAATAAGGTTGGTATCCGCATTGTCTCAAAAACCACTGGCACACAAAATAATCCAAATCCACGTTTGGTAATGGTCGGGCATGTTTTTGTAGAGAATATTTCACCTTTTCGGCAAATTGACTCAGATCTCTCTTCAACAATGTACCCACGGTTTCGGGAAGTGATGCACATTGTCACTAGGACCTCAATATCTCAACAACCATAAAAAGAATAGTTACGGGTATTGATTATATAGTTGATCAGAGGGTGTAGAATTAATCAATAATAATAAAATAAAATGAAAATAAAAATTGAAGAAGCTATTTAGTATTTGTCATACCACCCTGGGAATCAATCACAGCCTGAATCCGATATGGCATTGTTCTCATCAATGAACGCAAACTTGTCATTCTTATCCTCTCTCATGCCTCCTCTATAGCCGATTTTAGCACTTCTACCTCCTTTATCCTACCAGATCACCGTCTCAAATATCTTTCCATATCGTTTCATATATCTTCAATGAGATTGAGATCCGGAGATTGAAGTGGCTAGTTAAATATATCAAGGTTATTTCTTTCTTGGCAGCTATATTGAGGCTAACAAATATATATATATATATAAAGCGATTTTAATTCAGTTAATTCACTTTATAGCAATTTATGACTAAGAGCATTTTCCTCGGCCACCCAAATCCACCTAAACGTTTTAAATATTTCATGCTGAAATGGAACCAATAGAGGACCAAGTATAGTTTTTGTATAAGAAGAGGAGTCAATGGATGATTTAGGCGGTACAAAACGAATATCGGATTTGTGTTCAGCGTAAAATGTCTCCCACGTCACAATATTTATTCTTCTAGAGTCCCACTATTCATCGACGCAGTGTGGATTGTTTGGCTCCTCTTCTCCACCTTTTAGGATTATAGGAAGACGATGGCCAGAGCACACAGTCGAAAACTGTGATTCTGCTGCCTAAACAACCCGCAACCAACCCTGAAATCTCCAGCCTCTATTGCCAATCACGAAATATCACTCGGCTCGATGTCTCCTCCTATAAACAACCAGTCCTCAAATCTCCAACCTCTATGGGCAAGTGCTCAAGTTAGTCGTTTAGGCCTAGATGCCTCCCGTAAACCAAGTTACAGTTGTGGCTTTCTCTTATGAAACCCGAGTCTTTTTGCTGTTTTCTGAAGGTTATGGACAGCACATTTTAAACCAAGTTCGTCATGGGTATTCTCAAAAGCAAGTTGGCGGGTCCGTTTCTCTCTTGTAATAAAGGTTTCCAGCTCTTGAAGCTGTTCTGGTTTGCTGACAAATGGGGGACAGCTGCGCCGTTCGCAATTAGTTGGTGCACCGGTCTCCTTAATGCGTTTGTAGACCCGCCCGCAAGTAGACACATGAATATCCAATTCAAACCTTTCCACAATAGTTTTGAAGGTAAACTTCGTAACTTCATGTAGAATAGCGCTATAAACCCTGTCATCTCTTGTGGTTTCCGCCCTGCCTTGTATGCGATCTAGTCTTACGCTTGGTATATATAGCGCGAGGACGTAAATGACTGAAAGTGCGGTGTAGCAACGGGTTTGACCACACCCTGCTGGACCACGATTGTGAGTACGACAACCACAATTGATCCTTTGAAGAGCTGATAATTTGTGGAATCGTTATTCAGTGTATAAGGAAAGAATAAATGACATTTAAATATCCTATATACCAGCCCCTTGCCTTTATTACAGCCTCTATCCTCCTAGGCATAATTTCAACCCGCCCACCCAATAAAGCACCGGGTTTCAGTTCCCAGCAATAAATAGGAGCTGCCTCCTTGAGAGGCCTAATTACTTTAGGTGATCTAGTATCATATGTCAAATGGGGGTAGTGTTGATGGTAGAGTTTCTTGAGGTGCACCTAAACATTGTTAATGGGATTTAGATTAGGTGAATAAGCAGGCCAGTCCTCCAGAACATCAACCCCATTCTCTAGAGAAGTGTATGAGGAGAATTTAGTATATTGAGCATGATAAAGAAGCTAAGTGATGGGGGAAAGCCCTAGTATTTTTACTAAGAAATGTGGTACAGAAACCTAGTATGACAAATAGAATCCTGTGCCATAGCCATGGAATATAATATATCCTGAGTCATATCCTACGACTGATACCTTATTCAATGACTCATGCCGGAGTTATGTCCTTACAGATGAGAATTGACTAATACAATGAAATCGTGCCGAGCGTACTATTACGAGATTCTCCTCCAACCATTAAGTGGTAATTTCGGTAATGTGTACGTTATGATTATCTTGCATAAAGACCGATCTGATACCCTTCTCCTGTAGCTCTGCCAAAATTGTGAAACATTTTTTGTTCTGATTGTTGCAGCATTCAGGCGGCGTTGCGCCGTTGCACACTATGGGTGATTTATATCCTCGCGCGGTACTATTGTTCACCTTCTCAAATATTACCCGCTCTAAAAGAGACCTGGTCAGATCTACTTTCGACATTACTGGAACCTAGTACTTGAAGTTTTCTGTGTGGGAGAAAGAACGATCTGAGTGTGGTTTGAACACGTGACCTTGTATGTAGAGATAGTGAATTAAACTATTGTAAAGCAAAGATAGAACTATTGCGCCGTGAACATAAGAACATACAGGTGGGAGTTTGTCGCTCCTTATATACTACAAATCTTGATCCCGATTACATAATCCATTGGCACTAAGCCTAATATGAAACCCTGTTCCTCCATGAGTCATTCCCATAACCGATGTCGCAATGCCCAATTTTAACACTTCCCCTCACTTGCCACATCTTATCATCTCTGACAGTTTCTGGTGTGCGGGTTTCGGTAGTCCTTTGGTCATGATGTCCGCGACATTATCCTCAGTAGGGACATAGAGGATTTCGAAGGTTCGCCGAGTTGTTCACGCGTGTGTAGTGGTAGTGAGCGTCGATGTGTTTGGATCGATCGTGGATTCGTGGGTTCCGACAGAGTTCGATAGACCGGTATTGTCGGCGTGTATTTTGTACTGGTAGTGTTGTTGGAGTTCAGTCGGGCATTCTTTAACCATACCGGTTGTCGAAATGCGAGGACAGCCATGTATTCGGCTTCTGTTGTTGAAACTGCTACTGATTTCTGCTTTCGGCTTCTCCAGCTTATGGTTGAGTTCCCTAGTCTGAACACGTATCCGGAGAACGATTTTCTGTCATCTAGGTTTGAGGCGTAGGAGCTGTCTGAATATCCGTCAAGTGTTCTAGTGTTTCCTTTTGGGTAGAACATTGTCCAGTTTTTGGTTCCGTTGAGGTATCGGAGTGCTCGCTTGGCTGCTCGTAGGTGGTCCTCAGTTGGGCATGAGGAGTACTGGGAGAGGGCGGTAACAGCGTGGGTGATATCGGGTCTTGTAGCTATACTGGCATACATTAAGGATCCTATTATCGATTGGTATAGTTTTTGGTTCTCGATCATGTCTTCAGGTTCTCCTTTGTGTAGGCTGAGGTTGGATTCGAGGGGAGTGCCGACTGGTTTAGAGTCTTGCATCCCAAACTTTTCGAGGATCTTGTTGATGTAAGCTTGTTGAGATAGCTTGATACCGGTTTTTGTTACCGTTATTTCTATTCCCAGTATGAAGTTCGAATTACCGAGGTCCGTACATTCGAAATCAGCCTTGAGTTTTTGTTTGATTTCTTTTCTGAATGGGGAGTCGGGTCCGTATATCATGATGTCGTCTACATACACCGATATGTATGTTCGGTGGGTCTTATGTATGAAGACACATGGGTCGAATTTGGACAAATCCTTTCCGTTGAAGGGAGTCTGCAGGCAAGCGTACCATTCACGGGGTGATTGTTTTAGTCCATAGATGCATTTTCGAAGTTTACATACTTTGTTTTCCTGCCTGTAGCCATCAGGCAGTTCCATATAGATTTCTCCTTCAAGATACCGTAGAGGAATGCTGACTTGGCGTCCATTTGTTGCGGTGTCCAACCGTTGTGTGTGCTGATAGTGCTAGTAGTCGAGGGAATCATATCGGGCGACGGGGGCAAAGGTTTCATCGTAGTCTTGGTATTGTACCTGGGTGAAGCCTTTAGCGACGTACGTGGCTTTGTACCGTTCGATTATTCCATCCGCGTTGTGTTTGATTTTGAATACCCATTTTCCTCTGACTACTGCTCGGTTGGTTGGTCTATTGACAATGTCCCAGGTGTGGGCTTTGTCTATGGCGTCCTTTTCAGTCTGTATTGCTTTCCTCCATAACTCCTGATCTTCGCTTTTGATGGCTTGATTGTACGTTGTAGGTTCGGATACTAGATGAATTCTGTGGTCGTCGAGGTCTGATGTGAATGCTTCATTATATTTCTCTTCCAATTTGTTTCTGTCCTGTTTAAGGTCAGATTGGAGAACTTCTATCATGAGCTTTTGTTCAGTGTTGTCTAGGTCGTGATCATTGAGTATGATTCCTAGTTCTTCCTCGTATTCGGCCGTCAGTTTTTTCAGTTTATCCATGTATTCGTTTCTCCTTTCTTGTGTATCAATTTCCATTTTCTTGTGCTTCCGAACTTGAATTCGTTTAGATCTTCGTGGAGCTTGTGGTTCCTCAGGTAGTTTTCCTTTCTTTGGTGGGGAAGGTGGTATTTCTGAGGTTCTTGTGATTCTTGATCAGTATCTTGTTTTTTATATTCAGAGGGGTGACGTTCAGGAGCGGGCCTCGTTAACCCGGCCCCCAGTCTACTTGCGTCTTCTTCGATTGCTGACGATTCGGGTTCTAGTTCAGACCTGTCTTCTGATTCATATCCGTCGTCTGTTGGTGCTGTATTCAAGTCTGGTTTGAGGTTAGGGGTGAAGTCGAGTTCCACCGAGACTTCCCCTGATTCAGGAGGGGGGAATGTGATGTCTCGACTTTCAGTTACCCTATGTTCTGTACCTATCCAGACTCGATATATTTTTGTGCTGTCTGTATATCCAACCACTATTGCTTCAACTGCTCGGGGTGCTAGTTTGCTTCCTGCTGGCCTAGAGTTTTCTGGGATGTGGACGTAGCATTTTTTACCGAATGGTTGGACATGTTGTATGGATGGTCGTTTACCCATCAGGGCTTCATAGGGGGTTTTTCCCTTGAGCGTACTGTGTGGTAGTCGATTTTTTAGGTAGACAGCTGTTGCGTATGCTTCTCCCCACAACAATTTTGGTTGATCGATGATCATGCACCTGACCATTGTTGTTACCGTTCTGTTGAATCGTTCTGCTATTCCGTTTGATTCCGGATTGTATGGGGGAGTTAGCGTGTGTACTATTCCTTGGTGTAGGAAGTAGTTCGTTATGTCTTTGTTGATGTATTCACGCCGTTATCCGCTTTTGAACTTCAGTATTGTTGTATTGAATTGTTTTTCTATTCTGGTTACTGAAGTCTTGGATTGCCTTTGTTGCATCATTCTTCTGTTTAAGAAGTAGATCCAGGCATAGCGGGTGTAATCATCGATGAATGACATATAGTACTGAGCTTTTCCTTGCGATTGTATTCGAATTTTCCTGATAGATCTGGAGTGTATCATTTCGAATGGTCGTGAGGATCTCGCATTTATTGATGCTGGTTTCTTATGTGTGCTTTTTGATAGTGCACATTGATTGCAGTGGAAGTTGTTGGGTTTCTGGGGGAGTTGTTTAATGTCGTTGTACAAGTTGTCTAGTGTAGCAGGGTGTCCTAACGCTTGATGCCATTCTGTGTAAGTGGTCAACCGAATTGTATTGCTAACTACTTGTACATTCCATAATCCCTTTTCCAGTTTTTCCCATCACTTCCTTGCCTTTTCCAGTATCCTTTTTCTTCCTCCTCCTGACTCTGTTCTAAACCCTTTTTATCGAAGATACTGTTTCTGAGACCAATCCCACATTTCCCAGAGTTGGGACCCAGAGCACGCGTCGGTGAGGACAATGGAGTGTCTATTTCCATTGGAAAGTTCGCAGTCGAAACTAGCGCTTCCCATTCGGCGACATGGTGTTTGGTTCCATCACGCGCGTGCATTGTGTGGTTGTAGGTTAATGAGTTGGTATTTGAAAGGTGTTACGTGAGAAGTAGCTCCAGAATCAAGGATCCAGGTAGGAGAGGGAGGATGAGAGTCGCGCGTACCATGAATGCTGTTGTTTCTGACTCATGTGTTACTACTGCTGCCGTTTCCCTTTGATTTCTTCCCCTTCTTTGTTCCTTTCTGTTCTTGTTTACTTCCTTGAGCTTTCTGCAGTCTGTGTACTCGTGTCCTTTGTAAGGATGGTTCTTCTTCTTGCACCAGGTGCATTCCTTAGGTTCGTTGTTGTTGTTGTTGTTGTTGTTGTTGTTGTTGTTGGGGCCGCTCCTGGTGTAGAGTGCCTTATTTTCTCCTGAGGGAGGTTGTTCGTTTTCGCTCAGGTCTAGAAGGCGTTATCGGACGTCTTCGTAGGTAATATCCTGTTTGGTTTGGATGTTGTCAACAACGTTACTCATTGATTTTGGTAGGGAGGTGAGCAGGAATGCAGCCATGGCTTCGTTCGAATTTGTGAGGGGTAGAAGGTCCTTAGCGAGTTTGTGATCTGCGCTAGTCACTGATTTTGAGAGTCTTCCAGTTTGTCGAAGGTTGCTAGATCTTTCGGCAATGGAGTACCTTCTTGCATTTTGGTGTCTAGGATCTGGTGAGGAGGGTGATCGTGGTGTTCGGCGATACACGATCAGATAGTTGTTTCAGTGCCATGCGTGGTATGCGCTTTCTGAGGATTCTTGTTGGTTGGATATCTTCGTCTGGCAGATTAGGAGGCTGTGCATGGTTTCTTTTTTGCTCCGCGCTGGTGAGGTGGTGCATCGATGTTGGTTTCTCATCTTCCCACCATCTGCGGCATCGAATGTAATCTTAGGCATTCGCCAAGTCGATAGTTGGATTGCCCATGGGTTTGGGTCACCATCTGAATATTCTTGCGAACGTTGACTCGGAGGTGTTAACCGCAGCCTTAGATGATTAGCGTGTTCAGACATAATGTTTTATGGAGTGTGTTGAGTTTGTAAGAGGTGGCGATGGGGTAACGCGGGGTTTCAGTTGGCGTAACCCGGGCTCATAACCTGAAGTTTTCTGTGTGGGAGAAAGAACGATCTGAGTGTGGTTTGAACACGTGACCTTGTATGTAGAGATAGTGAATTAAACTATTGTAAAGCAAAGATAGAACTATTGCGCCGTGAACATAAGAACATACAGGTGGGAGTTTGTCGCTCCTTATATACTACAAATCTTGATCCCGATTACATAATCCATTGGCACTAAGCCTAATATGAAACCCTGTTCCTCCATGAGTCATTCCCATAACCGATGTCGCAATGCCCAATTTTAACAGTACTTACTTCTATCACCCTGCAATCTCTTTTGTTGAATTCGAGCGTCCTATGCCCCTTATTAGTGTGAGGTACGAATGGCAGTGAGGAGGAACTTGAAGGCCGGGTTAGGACGAGTGAGCAAGGGTGATGCATACAAGGGTGGTAGTCACAGGCAACGAACTTTCTTTCTTCTCTTTACTACCTCTGTATCAAGCACGAATAAATCAATAAATCTATCATCGTTCTCAACATCTTTACCCGCATTCTGGCAATTCTCTATTTGATTGTTGAGGGTCATGGGTTGATGATTGCTTCGAGATCATCCAGGGTAGTGGGAATCGAGCGAAGCCCGACAGGGGCGCATATAGATTCTGTCTGGAAAATTATGAACAGTCAGTAACCTAGAACTTGAGACCTATCACTACTGGTTGGCCCAGGGACGACTGATAGGCGAACAATCTTTATATCTACCACTATGAATGAAGGCGACGGATTGTAAGGCTTTCATTTATCTTCATGATCGAATGTGTTCTGGTCGTTGGCTCAGACGCCGATTGGGCAAGTGCGCGCCAACTCCTCAAGTACACAAACACAGAGATTCCGAACCCTATCATTGAGCTGTGATGAAAAAGCTGACCTATCAAACAATGATATATTTGGTGTGATTTTACTAATACATCTCGTTTTCCCCTTATCAGATAATGATTGTTTAAGGTTCTCGCATCGACAGCATAGGGATAGCGTGTTTCACCGGGAAAGCGATCGTCACCGGGAACGCAATCAAGGGTGACAACGGGATGATCCAAAGTTGCTGAAGAAAGTTGAATTTATATATAGTTATGGAACTAAGTAGCCAGGAGTGTTATTTAGATGTGTCCCAACTATTTTTGGCATGATTTACCTTTATCTGGCGAGTCTAGCTATTGTTTCAGAGAGGTACTTGACTGTGTTAAGGAGTGAAAGCTTTATCGACTTTACCAAATTTTAGTTTATATTCATTATATAACTCCGGTATTCGGAAAAGATACACTGAACCCTCTTATAGGTGCCTGGCTTCATCATATATTGTGTTTTGATGCTTCATATATTGTGTTTTGATGCCCACAACCTCCTTTTGTGAGGTTCGGTTGCTTTCCCGGTGATGATCGCTTTCCCGGTAAAATACGTTATCTATCAACGAATTAACCAAAAAAAAGGTTTTTGGGATGCATTACTTGTAAGCCTCAAGAAAGGGTGGAATTACCTGATTCAGCGGTGTTGGAGCATTGGGACAGCCGAACTCTTGAGCAAATATAGCTGAAGGAAATATTATATCGATATATCGCGTCCACCCGGCCCTGCAGCATAAACCCTAAGTGCCCGTTTGCCTGCTCAAGTTGTTTTCGCGGGTACGGACTTATCCAAAGGGCCATCTATGCACAAATACAGATGATAATTAGCTCTCCAGAAAAGCCGGTCATTTGACGTTTGATAATTCAAGTTGCGTTGACCGAATGTGGTTTGGCCGGATGTGATATTGTTGCAACACAAATAAGAACGGGGTCGGAGCTGCCTTTTTATTTCAGTCAATCTGTTGGCTTTGGCTATTAACAGGTCCGGAATACGTGTATACCCGAATAAGTCGTTCCCGACTGAAATCAGAAAGGTCAACCCCGTTACCAAAAGGACCCTCAGTGTATGTCGGGAATGGCGACTTGATCATTTGTTCAAAAAATTCATCGAGACCCCATCTGGGTGGTAGGTCGTCCCGTCCATCAGCTTGCTCGATAGGGCGCTCATTTGACAGAATGTACGTCTTGGTTAACGGATCAGAGCATTACTGTCTCTAGTAGCTGTGCAATGTTGACTTAATTACGGGAGATTGCGCTCCGGTGGGATAGCCATAGCTGGGGGTAGTATGAGGTCAGCCGACCGAGTGATATCTTATGATTACGGTCGAAGTTGTGAGGTCGCGGGACTGGGGTGGTCGAGGTCGCCATAGTGGGTCGTGGGTCGATGATAGCTTGCGCTGTGTGGATGCTGTGATCGAGGTCTGTACCAGCGAGGCGGGGCCGTGTACTGGAGGTGTTGTGCTGGCAGGGATTGACGAGTGATATTACATGATCAGGACCTTTTTGTCTATCTTTTTCTTTTTTGGGGGCCGACTCGAGGTCGTGCTGCTGTATGCGCGATATACAGAGGAAACGTGTAGACCCAGGGTGAGGGGACGGTGAGTATTGCCATCCTCGATCTGCATTTACGCCTAAGGTTTTAATAGTTGGAACGGATTGTGATATAAGACAAAACTGCACTGACCACCAAACCGAGGAGCTCGACCTGTACAAGCTGTACGAAGTGTTGATCTTGACAGTTTGAACCGGTTTAACTTCTTAAACGGCGGTTTCATTCAAACCGATTTGAACCAGGTAACCGATAAACCACTGGAACCCTTGTTTACGCCTAGAATTAATGAATCCATCAGCGAGTTGCTGTAGCACACACACCACACACCGACCAAGTGCCCCATTCGACAGAGGCTCAGGTCCCCATGTCAGCGATCTCGGCGGATGGGCGAGATCTGCCAGAACACATCCAGCCCTCACCCCCGTCGTCTTGAGTCTTGGCACGCGTGATATTCTGTGATTAACAGTAAGAATTCTGGAACAGTATGGTGAGGCCTCAAGGTTTGCGTCGAGGGCTAAGGGGGGGATGGAGTCTACCGTGATTTGTGGTAAATATGGAACCCGAGAGACTTATGGGATGAATATTCAACCGACATAGATCTCCTCAGGAGGCATGGGGCCTGTAAGATACGTAGTTTCGTGCTCCGCTGGTCTTGGGAGGGGCTTTTGTCGGTGTGATTATGCGTATAGAATTATGGGACGGGCTGCGGGATGGCAAAGTGAATGTGTGAATACCGGGAAGGCTAGGGACGAGGCGAATGAAAAGGTGGCGCAGCATATCGCGTAAACATCATGGAGCCAATCAATCGCAGCATTTCGGCTACCTACCACGTGATCTTGCCACCCCGCACGGTTATGATAAGTGTGAGGCAACAACGCACCTTCTCTAGATCATACCTGCTATAGAACGCAAGATGGCTGAAGCAGCGACTTGCGTCCCTTCAGCACCAACAATCCGAATTTCAAATATCCCGATACAGATCTCACGCGATGATCTCCATAGATACCTCCAAGACCTCGATAGTCAACTTGGTGCCCTTGCAGCAAACACGGTGGGGCACCCTTATATATCTCTGGCCCCTGAGGCGTCGGAGGGAGGACATCAGCGATTCCAGGTAGCTACCGTGACACTCTCCCGGCTTATTCACCCCCTCCCTAGTGGCATCAGGCTGGGACCAGATGGAGCAGGATTTGAAGCGACGGTAGACACCCATTTTCGGGGGCTCACACCGCTGAGCAGCCCCAAGGAGCCAAAGATCGAGTACGTGTCATCCATGTGTTTGTGATTTCCTGTTCTCACAACAAGAACTAATTGCGTCTAGCATAATTGCTGTGACTGGGCTTGCTGGACATGCCTTTGGCTCATGGAGGTCACCGGAAGGGTACGGGATGTGGCTGAGGGACTTCCTTCCCAGTGATACGGAAGAGCACAGCGCAAGGATCTTCACCTATGGCTACAATACGACACTCACAGGAAGTCACTCGCATGCTAAAATTCTTGATTTCTCCAACCAATTCATCGAGGCAGTGGATGGAGCGAGAAGCGACGTAAGCAAGGCACCACCCGCCCCCATACTATACTTTCCTATGCTTATGTCAAATAGTGCTCATCTCGACCACTGATCCTGATTGGGCACAGCCTGGGTGGCTTGGTCATCAAAGAGGTAAGCCCTCCACAGCTGGATCGGGTACTACGTACGCCTGTGAGGGTAAGTATGTAGACAGGTGGCGGAGCCGTACAAGCAAATATTGAAAAGTCCATGACGGTTCACAGCCAACCGTCTACAGACTTACCATCACAGGGGTAGTACATATTCTTTCGTCTGGCAAAAAGGTGCTGCCCACCAAAGAGGGAAATGTTGTGGTGTGGCTTTACGCAAAAACCCCGGTATCACTCTGAACAAGTAATAGATGCCCCATTGAAAGATAATCCCTATGAGATGCAGTGGGCAGCATTGCCAGACGAAGGGATACATGGGAGAGTCGAGCTGATTGAATGCAGGCCATCATCCAGTGTTTTAACAGGAAGAAGAGCCCCCTAGGCCCGGCTATTGGGATCCTATTCTTCAGTGTCCCGCACAAAGGGCTTGCGGACACTAGTCTCACTTCGATGGTGCGCGGGCAGCCCAACGAGAATCTGGTTCTGAACTTGTGCGAAGGCAGTCAGTACTTGAACGTTCTTGACCGGTTCTTTGGCTACCACATGAACCTCCGCGGAATGGGCACCAACATCATATCGTTCTACGAGACTGATGAGACCCCGAGCGTCAAGGTAACCAGGGCATCGCTGTCGATATAAATGCGAGTAGGGGCTGATTGTTCTTCGCTATAAATAGGAAGTGCGTCCCGGGAAATGGATGAGGAGCGGGCCCTGCGTTCGGATGGTCACCGAGGAATCAGTCAAGCATGCTGCAGTTGGTGGCCAAGGTTTTCCAATGGATGCTAACCATTCCTCGATTGTGAAGTTTAAGGATCGCTCCGATCAGAAGTATCAGCTTGTCTGCAGCAAGCTGCTAGGCATCGCCCGTCAATTATTGATTGCACCACCAGAAACACAAGGTACGTTTCGGAATTCCACGTAACACTATAAGATGCTAATAAGATGATAGTCCCGTGCAAGGAAAGAACAGAACTCTGCGAATGGCTATATCCCGGCGTGGTCGATAATAAGCACAAGGAGATAAGCAGCAAGAGGCAGGAGGGGACGGGCGGCTGGCTCCTCGCCGACGATAGGTTCATCTCCTGGAAGGGCGGTTCGGGACCTCGACTGCTCTGGGGCTGTGGAATTCGTAAGTGCAATAATTCTCCATAAAGGGGTGGTGCCGGGGGCTACGATTCCGACTCACAGTGAGATAGCCGGCGCCGGAAAGACGTTCCTGAGGTATCTGAACTCCCCTAGGCCGCCTTTTCTGGATGTAACTAATGGTTCCTGCCTAGCTCCCTGGTCATCGATGTGCTCGATGCCAGTTCGAGGGGGTAGCGACGGAATGGGGAAGCACTATCCTCATCAATTACCTACTCAGCGACGAGGGAGCCGGCATTTCCTCTGATGGGACCGGTACGCCACTGCATGTTGCGGCCGCGGAAAACCTGGTAGGCCTGGTACGATTCTGGCTCCAGAAGGGCGTCGCTGTGGACACGCGCGGTGCATACAGCAGGGGAACACCCCTCTCGTGGGCAATCCGCCAGGGTTCGATAGATGCGGCTCAGGTGCTGCTCAGCAGCGGTGCAGATGTGATTGCCGCCTTGCAGGCGCCCGGTTGGAAAGGCGAAGAGGCCCGCGATGCAAATATGCTGGGTCTCTTGTTCGAGTTTGGTCTCGAAATGGAGCCCAAGTGGCGGAATAAGACATACCTGCAAGTGGCCATAAGCCACAATTACTCTGCTGTTCTGGGGCTCCTTCTACGGAAGGGCGTGAAGATACACGCCCGTGACAAGAAAGGGCGCACGCCACTGCACAAGGCGGTGTTACATCAGAGTACCGAGATTGTTCGACTGCTGCTGCAGCACGGGTATGGGGGACACCAAGAGGAGGAGGATGAGGGGGAGGATGATGGGGAGGATGAGGGGGAGGATGGTGGGGAGGATGAGGGGGAGGATGAGGAGGATGAGTGGGATGCCAGTGAGATCAAGGATAGGTGTGCTCACTGTGGTGATTGCACGCACAGAACTCCCGTGGGCAGACTGGTGGATGCGGCAGACTGCTTTGGTGCAACACCGCTGCATGATGCGGCAGACTTTGGTGAGCCAGATATACTCCGGCTGCTACTCTCCCACGGGATAGACGGGACGTCGAGTGGCAATGTCCGGGCACCGCGTGTGCATGAGCACGCTGCTGCGATCAACGCCCGGGATCGTGAAGGACTCACGGCACTGTCCCACGCAGCCAATGAGTTCAATAAACACCGTACTGTCATGATCCAGATGCTGGTCGATGCCGGCGCTGACCTTACTGTGCCGCCTGACAGTGATGAAAGTAACACATGGCTGCATAGGGCCGGCGAAATGGGCAATGTGCCCTTGTTGAAGGCGGCGCTGGACGCGGGCGTGGACCCCCACACTCGGGGCAATGACAACATGTCTCCGCTACACTCCGCTGCCTACGGCGCGAGTCTGGAGGCGGTATCGCTGCTCATGGCTAGAGGTTTAACAGTCGATCTGCGCGACGGAGAGGAGAAAACACCGCTACACCGTGCTAGGGGTGCTGCCACCATTGCCTTGCTACTTGAACGGGGTGCCTGTACCAGGTCAACAGATATTCATGGTAGTTCGCCGCTTCATTGCCGACTGGATAGTGCATACCACAACGACCGATGGGATAGTGCCTGGAGGTGTGACATGATCAGGGAGGATGTGGAGCTCTTGATCAAGGGCGGTGCGGACGTGAATGCGCGTAACACGCGCGGTGAGACTCCGCTATGCCTTGCGGCAAGTCTGGGATATGCAGGCCTGGTGAGCCTGCTGCTGGAATCCGGGGCGGACATGGGAGCGCTCGACGTCGACCAGATGTCGGCACTGCACCATGCTGCTACGTCGATGGAAGTCTTGGGTCCGCATGCGATATCGGTTCTCGTGGAGTGCGGTATGAGCATTGACGCAGTGGATATCAACCAAAGAACACCTCTGCACCACGCGGTGCTGGCCCCGGGTATTTGGGGGACCGAGAAGAAGGTTGACCTCTTGGTGGGGAAGGGGGCCTCGGTGGAGCCCAGGGACTCCGCTGGGTTTACACCGCTGCGGTACCTAGTTGATGGATACATCGACCATAGCACCACGCGAGTGGCAAGAACGTTGATTCAGGCGGGCGCCGATGTGAGCACTGTTTACGATGGTGGAGTGAGCTTGCTGCATCTGGCTGCGGAGAGGTGTAGTAAGGAGATGCTGGCTCTGCTCCTAGATGGCGGCGCCGACATACACGCGCGCGACAGCAAGCAAAGAACACCACTGCACCACTCAATGCATAACGCTGAGGATAAAGATGATGGAGAAAAGGTCATATTCCTGGTGGAGAGGGGTGCCCACATAAACGCCAAGGACATCAATGGAAACACGCCATTGCAGTATCTGCTGGATCCACCTTTTTACAGTGCAATGCCCAACGACACGATGGAGGCGTTGATTTCCCTGGGCGCCGACATAAACGTTGTCGGTAATAGTCACAAAAGCCCATTACATCTGGCTGCGCAAGGAGGTAACAGGCAGTTGCTCGCGCTCCTGCTGGATGCTGGCGCCGACATACACGCCCATGACTTCAACCAACAAACACCACTACATCACATGGCACGGGGTTTCGACGCCCCCGAGACCGACGTCATCAGATACCTGGCTGATAATGGTGCCAATGTAAACGCCAGAGACCTCGATGGACAAACACTGCTGCACCTTCTGATGGACCACCGCTGGTCGCATCATTCTATAATAGATGTCGCCAAGATACTTCTTTCCTTCGGGCCAGAGGTCAACTCTGTCAATGATACGCATCAAAATATAAGTCTATTCCATCTGGCCGCGAGAGGAGGTAGCCAAGATATGCTCCCCCTGCTCCTGGATGCTGGAGCCGACATACACGCGCGCGACAGCAACGGAAGAACAGTACTGCACCATACAGTGCTAGCCCACAGTGAGGAGTGGGCCAACTTGCTCAGCCATATGTGTGATTATGAGTGTCCGTGGAGAGGTGTGGCGGAGATGCTAATTTTCCTGGGCGCCAACGTGAACGCTATTGATAAGGATCAAAATAGTCCATTGCACCTGGCCGCGCAAGAGGGTGAGAAGAATTCGGAGTTGCTGGTCCGGCTCGTAGATGCGGGCGCCGACAGACACGCGCGCAACTGTAACCAGGAAACACCACTGGATATCGCCATTACCCGTGGCTTTAGCGCCCGCATTACGGATATGCTGGCTGATCGATCGCGATGCGCTGAATACTGCCCCGCCAACCAAGTAAAGACGGGAGATCCGCACGCAGAAATGATGGAAATAGACGACGCGTCTTGCGCCATCGAAGCCCCTGGTCAGTACCCGGAAGAGGAAGCTGCGAGGAAAAGAAGATATTCGACAGGTACATCAAGAGCTTCAATTTCTATCATGCCGTAGTCCGGTGGCACATGAACATACTAGCTGACTGATATCACAGCGTTTCCAACCAGGTCGAATTAGTCCCCTTTGTCCTTGGTCGATCCAATGCTAGCCATTTCATACGGGCAGGGAAGAAGGCGTGGATGTCTATTTCGGCTTGTTATCTGTTCTCTGTTCGCCACAGTTTGCTCTCATTTGAAAATTGTCTTGTTGTATGTAGTTGAAATCAGGTTCTATGGGTTCTTGTGATTCCCAGGTCCTCGCAGTCTGTTTGCCATGCCGGTCTCGTGGTACAAAGGTTCAGCTTAGACACATTGGTAGCAGGTCCCCCCCGCTCTACTCCAGATCCTATCACCGCTCAGGCACATACTTCTATTTCAAACCCATCGTAACAATTGTAAAAGGGAAACTTTACTTTCTACTCCTCAATATACCTTTCTAAAGTTACAATGGGACAATAGAATTGAAAACACTTTCAGCTCCAATAAGAGGTCATACCCTCTCCTGCATCCATTGGTACTGACTGCTCTAGTCCATATGGGAAGCTTGGGATTTCGGGAATATCACCGACAGCACCGACCACGGACGGAGGCACGCAGTCGAACACTAACTACCATAACCACCCCACAGAGAATGGATGCAACGTGACGATGGCCTTTAGTGTTTTCCGTGGATGGATACATATTAGGCCAACGACAGCATGGTGATAGCAGGGTTTCCAATTGTCCGCCCGTTCTACCAAACAAAACAAACCGGTTTTGGTAAACCGCTTTAGTTGATATTTCGGCCCAGTTTTCGTGCTTGAGCTAATGTATGTAGATGTGTTCAGGTTAAACACTGTAGAGTATATTGTAATCTAAACAGAAGTCGATAGTTCAGGCTAAACAAGCAGCTAGGATTGAGGTTTATGCTAAAAAACCCAAAAATGGTAAACACCTCCAGATTTAAAAAGGATATAAGGTATCTCGAGCCCCCTATTTGATTAACTTGAGCTGATGGCGGCTTCTCATTCAACGCTCACGTACAAACTTTTTATCGTAGTGGCCCTCGTACCAATAGCTAGCCAACCACCACCTCCACCACCGGCGTCACCATATTAATCATTATCCTTATCCACCGCACGCAGAATAAAGGTTCGTGGGAGAAACGAAAAAATGAAAGAATCGGCTACACGTATCTGTGGCCATGGATCACTCTCCACCGATCCACCGACACCAAAATGAAACTCTCAATCCGAAAAGGTATGTGAAATGGGACAAGGGTTATGCAACTTATTATATATATGCATATACAGGGCGGTCGGTAGCGGCTAGCTGGGAGCACTAGAGCACACACCATGACAGGGTTCCTGCGCCCCAGATAAGTGAGATCTGAAGCAGAGACACAGTGACCCAGCCAACAGTTAGGGCCCTCACCCTGTCGTGAGTTTTAGAGCGAGTGATATGCTGAGAATAACTGCACGATTTCTGGGGTCGCATAATCAGCCGTCATAAGTTGCGTCGAGGGCGAGGGGTGGTGGTGTCTGGACTGAGTTGGGTGTGGCCTTTTTGTAGCGTCGGGTGAGGGACGAGGGCGGTGTTGACGGAGGATGTGGTTGAAGGAGTGGGATATCATAACGATAATCTAAAAACATCTCTCTCCACGCCCAAAACCGGTTCCACACAACCATCTCCGGGTTGCATCGATCCCGACACACTATTATCCACCCCCACCCCAAAACATCGAAAAAGAGAGCCAATGAGGGGGAAAAGAAGAAAAAGCACAGAGCACTCCCGATCGCCACTAACACAAACGGTGACAACCCACCCTCGCAAACCAAAACAACTGCCGCACGTGATATGGAGCCTAACAATTCTAGAGCATAGCTGGGGTTAGGAAGGATATTGATGCGAGGACAATCTAGAGGAAATAGAGACTTGGGTTTCTGTCTCCGGAGCTCCTGGAGCTTGGTATTATTGGATTCCCGCTAGTTCCCGGGAGTCAAAAATAGAGATAGGTGCTGTCTACTACTGATCACTATACCTAGTTCTTAGTGAGAGTGAGGATGCAACCCTATGGAGTATGAATTCATTCCGCCATCAATACAATCTCTACCTTTCTGAATGTTTTATGGAAGTTCAATTTTCATGTGAATTCTATAAGTAGTCTATATAAAAAAGGACCCTCATTTCGTTATGTAGCAGTAGTTAGAAGAGGTGGAGGTCAAATCTCGTGATTCGACCCTCAGCCGGCAGTCAAATCCACACAGCTGGACCTATAATTGCTTGGCTAATCAATGCCAAGTCTGTAAAAAAGTCTCGGACCTCCCAGCACAGACTCTGGCTTACTCATACACCTGCTGCAGCGCGAATCTTTTCTGCTCACTTGAACTTTCTCCGAGTACCTGTATGCTTAATTCCGGTGGTTATACCACAACCCCCGTTCGCTAAATCGGAAAACATAACTCACTCCCGTGGACATGTGCCATGCATATCTATACGTCATCATTTAGGTGAAGATATATTCCATCGTCGGCACTTCAAGCCAGAACAACACACACGAGAAACTGCTAGGATGAAACAAGAAGCAAGCTCAGGTTAGTACTTGACTGAAGAGACCAGGCGCCTCATGCGATGGATTTTCACACTTGATCCGCCTTGAATCTCGTTCGATTCAGCTAAAAATGCTAAAAGTTGGATACGATGTCCATCCTTAACACTACAGGTATACTTAAATGTGCACCCTCCCAGCGATGACAACTGTATGCCGTGTTTCCGGAATGGGCTACGCGTCTATGAAACCAGAGGAGAAATTTACTTAGCATGTGTTTGGCGGCACCGATCGTGATGGACGAGTTGTCTCAATCGATTAGGCTGCTTCATATGCTCTGCACTTGTACCAGTCAATTTCAATTGAAGGAAGTACTTGAAGCTCACCCAATTCGGAGCTGCGCCTAGTAATGCCTGCGTCATGAGCTACGCCTAGGAAGATTGGGAGGAGACTGCGAGGCTGCTCTGCTGGGTATATAGCATGACATTATTCTACACTTTGTAGAATTAAAAATGAAACGCTTACATAACCGCCTCCATCCGCGTGAGAATAAGCCCAACAGCGCCAATTCTACATTAAAAACTCATCCTCATCACAAATTATTTATCATCATGGGCGACGTATCCTCCAACACCGCTGCCCGTATCATTGTAACCACAACTCCCTTTACTATGACCCCGCACTGTCTCACAGAGATACACCAGCAAGTGCTTAACCTCGATCGTAATGGCAATATCTGGCAAAGAGGAAGGGGGTGGAGAACTGGTCGTTGTTAGGAAGGACGCAAAAGCCCACCCCAATGCAGGAATGGCGGTGTTCTGGTCGAGCAACAATATCTACAGCATCTCCAATGTACGAATTCTATCGCCTTCATATATATATACTCTCCCAGTCTTTCCTGCTCACATTACCTACATTCTAGATACGCCTCTACTACACCAATCAGGATGGCAAGACCTTTGTGGCACGTACATCCCACTTCAGCGCATCACGTGGTAGAGACAAAGGGACCGCTGACAGTTGTTGGACAGTGGTATTTTACGCAAGAACGCGGTTGGTAGGGCGGCGCACTAAGTGGCGAGTTAAACGCCTTCCCCGGCGCAGGGTGGCAGTGACAACGCAAGTTTGACATGGCTCCTCTATCAAGATATGGATACGCGTCCTGTTCCGTAGCTCTGTAGAAGCTGCATTTGTCAAAACAAGTGTCAATTTCCCACCGGGGATTGATTCTACCTCAATCGCTCTTGGTACAAAGGGGACTTCGGAAGTGTACTATCAGACCTAGACGGTACCTTAACTTATTCCAACTCAAGGTAAAGGCCTCGATAACTCTGGGACGGATGAAGGGAGGGGGGTGGGGGGTGCTGCAGTGAGATTGTTTTTGTTTTTATTTAACTCATTAGCGCTACATTGGGATATATATAGTGCAGGTGCTTAATATGAGTCCATGTGAGTATAGAGCCGTTCTCCAGCGAGCGCCCCTATCCGCCCCGTACAGCCATCGCTACGACAAAAGACAAACTCTTCTGTTCCACGGAGAACAACCAAATTGAGGGCAACTTCTATGATTCCAACAGCAATAAGTAGCAGCCGTCTATTGTGATTGATGGTGTGGCTGAGATCCCAACGGCACCGTTGTCAGCAAACGCGCACCCTCCTCCGAGAGATAGCACCTATACCACCACACTAATAACGCAGGGCGAGCATACACAAACAAATATTGGGTACACAGGTCCAAACGCTTTTGTTATCACCGTGCTCGACTAGTCGGTGGTTATGGGTTTTGAGTTTGTTTTTTATTGGTAAGGCCATGGCGCCAGCCAGGATTCCGATGAGCCACTACCTGTAGCACAGCTATATCAACACTTGAGTGTTGTTGAAATCTAACGATTTATCTTCGAAATGGGGAGAGTACCTAGTGCTCTTTAACTTCATCTATAGTGAATATGCTGTTGGCTGCTTCAGGTTGAAATTGGATACTTACTCACCGGGATGCAAAAGAAATGTGTAATTTTAAACAGTAAGGTTGGGTAGGTACAGTACGGAAAAATAGGGTGATATTACTACGGTAGAAATCCTTTAATTTGGTGAAATGTAGGGTGGCACACAATATGGCTTTGAAACGGCATACTTTGAGTAAGAAACTCTAGAGAATGCTATATTGGAGCTCCAATACAGTAGTTTGTGGGGTCGTTCGTTCCCAAATGCTGTAGGGATACAGTAGTAGTGCGGTAGGCTAATTTTAGCGATTTTATAGTAGTTCGGTACTTTTGAGCACTAGTTGAAATCATAATATCAACAACGTACAGCATAATCTACCGGCCTCTAGCGGCACCAATAGCTACTACACCAAGACCCTTATGCTTTTACCTCATATCTGCATTACACACCTGTAAAAAGCAGATATGAAAGGGTTATCGAAGATTTCAGACCTGGTGATAGTAACCTGCGAGATGCTTCATACTCAAAATCACATCAATTAGGGTTAGGGGTATGATAGTTTTTATTTTTTTGTTTAACCCATTAATTACATGGACGAACCTTGTATGCACCACGGTGATACTTTCTCTCTCAATGTTTTTCTCCGCGTCAGTTTCATGATGGAGTGCTCTAACATGATGCATGTAATTCTGTAGTGTTATCCAGGGTTAGGGTTCATTTCAGTGGAGTCGCAGTTCATCACTCGCCCCAAGGACCCATCTATAAACTTGTTTTCTTTTCTGCATGCAGCCTAGAACTTCACTAGCACTCACTGTAGCTGGGCTCAGCCCTTTTTTGAAGGGATATACGGGGAAAACAGAACCGAAGCATAGCTTGATGAGCTGCTAATAAAGAATTATCCAGGCCAGGGTGGGCGAGCAAGAGGAGAAAGCTCGACTCGGCTTGTAATAGAAACTACTCAAGCTGGCCCGACTGCGAGAGCTCAAGTGGCTCCACAAGCACTCGGGCCTCTCCAGATCTATCTGCAAAAACGTACGTTGTTAGGGTTAGGGTTTCAGAATCCGAGATTTGAAAATCCAATTTAAAGGATATTATGATATATAGGTGTCTCTAGTATAATCCCAAGGCGCAATAATCAAAGTAATACTTGCAAACCAACTCCCACGCGATGGTGGCTGCTTGTAGCTCTTTTGACCCATTCCAGTGATCGAGACTTCGGAGGCTAGAGCCAACTCGTATTGTAGACCTTTTCTTGAGCGAAGCGAGTCTCAGAATATTGTAATCAGTGGCTTCTCCATAGCACAGCAAGATCATAGTCTTCGATATAGTAAGTTAAAAACGTAGGAATAGAAATCATGCAAATCTTGACTCAATGATTTACTCCGAGGCTCGGAGTTCAAGCACCAATATTTGAGGAACGGCCTTAAATGAAATTAATTGGAATTGGATTGAGGGCTTTATATCCATTTATACCCCCATAAAAGCAAACCCGACTGATCCGTCACCAGGGCAGTCTGAGATAAAAAAAAAAAAAAAAAAAAACCGGGCAGTCTGTGGCTGGTTGTGGCACCGCCAAGCCAAGCCACCACCTATCCCGTGGCTTACCACACAAAACTCAATGATTTCCCTTCGTTCGTTTGGAGGACTGTGGCGTGGAGCAGTTAGGATTGCAAATCGACAGAAATAAGTTACGCTTGTCCCCCATAACAGCTCTTTTCTACTTCTGGGCAGATTCTACAGGCGAGATTAAGGTGTCGGCTGTTGGGGCCGCTGTCGGGCCCATTTATACTCGGAAATAAACTTGAGGTTTATTCTGACACCGGTTACAAGTCGACTTTCTATAGGTCGGGCTCCTACATCATAACTCAGAGCCCGATATCACATTTCAGAGGCCGTCGTCGTCGTCGTCGTCGTCGTCGTCGTCGACGTCAAGAGTGTCAGGCGACATTTGTCGGGGATGTAATGTTCCTACAAGTAACGGGTTGGGAGGTTTAAGGTAACCGAAAATGGCGGAGGGCCGATGGCCAATAATTTTTTTGGAGAAAAAGGTTAAAGAAAATGTAGTTCTGGTTATGAAGTTATTAGAGCTTGTAGGCGAGCTCGATCCCATGCCGAGGCTTCTTGGCAGTCACGTGATTTATGCGAAAGGTTTTGTGATATTCGGGTACGACTTGCTTGATTCATTACTATATACAGAAAGAGACCCTTTTATACTAATAGGCAGGCGGCCAATGGCGGTCTGTGACCGCACACGGTACCAGTGGGCGGAATCCTTAACCCTGAGCCCTTTACCCTTCCGCCTTTACCCTTCCGCCTGAGCCCTACCACAGTTGGCGCAACCAAATCCCTTGAACTATACCCTGTCGATCGCCCCAGGCAGGGAATTAGAACACCCAGAAGAGGTTGATACAGGCCACGGCTAGATCTAGAGAGGTGCTGGTGTACCCAGAGCAGCATTAGCAACAAATCAAATCTTCATGTAGTACTACTGTTTCCCACCATGGCTAAACATTCGTACATTGAAAACAGATGAAAGGATACAAAATACTAGGCTCAGTATGAGGTCATGACATTGGGTATTTTTATATATGATATGCGCCGAGATGGAACAAAAAAGATCAGCGTAAAAAGTTACTAATCCCGTGTTAGTCTTTCCCTAGACCGCTGATCTTTCTTGCCGGACGATCTTTTTTGTTTGACAAAAAATTGGGTGGGTCAAACTCTCAAAAGGGCAAAGACAATTTTCGAGGGTGCGCACTGCTGAGTGTAGTGAACCATGGCCGTGGAGTGTGGGAACTAAATTATAATATAATGCTAAAATTAGGTTGAAAATAACAATAGAATTATAATGTATGTAGTAACTAGATATGAATGGGCCCCTCGCTTTAAACCATATTCCGCTACCACAATTATTAAACCAAATTTCATAAAACCGGAAATCTTTTCTGCTGCCCAATGTACCCACTCCCGAGCTGCTCAAAAGTTGAAAATCGCTATAAATTTAATCTCGTAAGCGAGTGTACATCATTTAATCAAATATCTTTTATCTTCTTCTAATATGTGCTGGCTGCAAAAGCTCTCGAATGAAGGTTTTTTTCGGTTACTCAATTGGGAACTTCGCAGGTGCGATTTGGAACCTCCGTACAGTATATCATTTACCTATCATTCTGATTCTGCTTTTTGTGCATAGTATATTGCTCTGCCAGCCATGAGAACGAATCATTTGATTCGTTTCCCACCAAGTGGATTTTGGAAATGAACCACGCGATTCATTTCCGGGGGCGCTTGTAGGGATGGCACAAAGGATTCATTTGCATGGCCGAAGGCGTCGTTTCTCGATCTCTTTCCTTGATGTCTTTTTTTGATGACTCCTTTTGATGACCTTTCCGCGGCTGCACTAGGGCCGGCGTTGTCTTTTCTTGTACCTTTTTTGATACCTTTTTGATGGCTTTCCTTATGCCTTTTTGTTGCCATTTCCGCCGTCGCGAGGACCAGAAATATATTTTCCTAGCATTAATGGCATAGGACAAAAGTACAGAGTAGAATATATCACTCACTGGTAGTGTAGGTGATAAGATACGGACTCTATAATCGCAGTCCCCAGGTTCAATCCCACTCTTTGTTTGTTTTTATCCGCTCAGAACAAAAACTTATATAGAGTTTTTGATTAATGATAATGTTTGTTAAAGCAACATATGGAACTTAAGATTCATGTCCGGATTCGTTTCCCCATAGTAAAACGATTCATTTTCTTGTAAAGACAGTTCGTTTCGTAAACACATTTCCAATGACCGGTTTCACAGGGCCTCTAAGTGGACCATGGAGGTAAGATGCATTCCTTATTCATTTCCATCGTTGGTAGACGGAGTGCATGCTCATGGCTGGTTACTATACAATAATAGGCCTAGCTTAATTACAATACACATCGCCATTTTAAGATATTAAAACAATAAACCCATTATTGAGAAAAGAGCAGAAGTTATATTCTATGGCTGCGGCTATGGTTGTGGTGGGTCTGTTGTATACTTCTCTTCCAAACTAGGCAGGTTGATACTGTGGCACTGGTAGCCAGTAGTATCGAGGCTTGGTGTTGCCAGATTAATTAACCCGGGTAACACCACCCCCGTAGAGATAATTCCTGTTTATTAGCGCTGTTGCATCACCCCGAATATCGCGAGCTTCAATCCTTCCCCAAACAAATTACTCTCAATATATACAGTCAAAGAAACCTCCGTACACCACTGGAACATAGCAGGTTATTATGGGCGCAGCAGTATCGAAGCTAAAATTTAGGGTGGGCCGTGAGCGTCGTCGCAACCAAATTGTTTCTCCAGGAACCTCCAGCCCCACTCTCCCTGCGCCAAGGACAGAAACACAGAGCTCCGTTGTCAAGTAAACCAAACTCATATCTTCTTTAGCCCGAAGCTACTGCGTCTAACTTTATTCTTAGTGCAGGAGTGTCTCACCCAGAAAACGCTCCGTACTCTGCTCGGTCTCGTACGGCTCCGAACCCCCCCAACACCCCCACCCCCCCCAACCCCCACACGCCCCTGAACCCCCCACCACATACCCGCCCGCCGCCCCCCCCGATCCAAATAGCCGTCCAAGTCCCATAAATCCCCCTACCATTGGATCGTCGAATAATTCTAGCCGATCTCTACCCCAAACAAGATTTGAACCTACTCCGACAACATCTTTAACGTAGGATCTCATATATAATTAGAAGAAACCATGCAATATAAACTGACATCATGGTGCGCAGGGCCCCCCCCCTATGGAAACAAGCCGTGGATAAGCTTAAAGAAGAAGATCGAAAATATATCACTAAATCGGATGGTGGTGTCTATCGATTCAATGACCTCATTGAAGAGATAAACGAAAAAAAGGAACAATGCGACGGCAAGAGATGGTTTTATACTAACAGCAGGGGAGAAAACGTATACTATGTCGAAGTCCTTACAGGCCAACTCAACAAATACGCACACCTTGGTGATGTTGCCCTTCAGCATAATCCTGACATTGTAGCGCTTGCATGGGCAGGCTTTCGATTTCTATTGCAGGTATGTTGCATCATCTTAGTTTACCCCGGATGCATGTACACTTCCAGTCCTCGATAATTGTACTAGCTCATTCATTTACTGGATCGTTAGGTTGGAACAGCTTACACGGAGCATATGCGAATCGTTTCGGAAAACATGGGGTGTATAGCAGGCATATTGGTACACTGCGACGTCTACGAAAAGATTTATTGTGGAACCGATATTTATGCAGTTGGGCTCCTTGAGGCGTCACTTGTCGACCTATATGTTTCCATCCTGGAATATCTTTGCTACGCGAGAAGGTTCATTAGCGAGAGAACTGGAAGTGAGTAATTGATTTAGCGTTCCTTTTGCTCTAGATGTAGAGACTGACACTCGTTCCTTTTTGTTTGCGAAGAACGTGTACTTGAGAGTTTCTTTTTAACGTTGGGGAGGTTATTGACCGCTGTTAAGGAGTCCGAAAAGGGAGTAGAGCGCAATGCCAGCATCGTCGAAAAAGCAGGTACGGTACCTTAACGTTTATATCAGGCAAAGAAGATGAAAGCTAATATGAGTACTCAATATAGCCTCAGCAGCAGCGCAAGCAAGTATGAGCCTGTTTTAATATTTATTTATTGATTTGCAACTGACCAAGTGATAGCAAACGAGGCACTAAAAAATATGCTATTATTCCCTAAGAAGCCCAGCCCTATGGCCGAGGCAGCAGCACGAGAAAGTATGACCCCCGCTTTTCATTTATTTTATTGATTTGCCATCTAATTAAGGTATAGAACTGGCGAAAGCAGAGGAAGAGATGAAAGCAAACAAAGAACTGAGGAAACAACTAATAGCCTTAAAGAAGCCCCTCGAAAACATTGAAGATATAGTACAGATGGTATACGAAGCTACTTTAAGTAAGGATAAGCCAAATTCACATACCTTTCAAGACTAAATATATATGCTAATGTGCACGTTCACATCAATAGGTGATAGGAGAGCCAAGATCTTGAATTGGCTATCCGACATCAAGTTTGCAGATCACCATTCATTTTCAAGTGGACGTCGTCAGGAGAACACTGGAGAGTGGTTGCGGGATAACGAAACGTTCAGGGAGTGGAGGAACTCTAAATCATCTTCACTCCTTTGGCTACGTGGTGATGGTATGTTTAGGCGTTTACCCCTATTGTATCGAAACCATTAGCTAAAATGCGGTTCTTTACTATGTAGCCGGATACGGCAAAACTATCTTAGTGTAAGTGTGGTTCAGTGCCTTTCTATATGCACAAGTTGATTAACACTTTGTACATGTAGCTCTTACGTGATCGATGAGTTGCAACATCAAGCGAAGAGCAATGAGCATGTTTTAGCGTACTTCTATTGCAACTATAAGGAAGACGACCGAAGGAAACCAGAAACGGTTTTGCGTACTCTTGTCAAACAGTTTTGTCTCAAAAGCCCCGGGGACCCGAATCTTGTCCCAAAGCTTGTTTCGTTAGCATATGAGGAAAGAGAGCGTCAAGGGCACGCATCCGGCCCCCTCCAATGTCAGGAAAGCACTGATCTCATCATAAATCTATCCAAGATATACTTACAAGTCACCATTATTGTTGACGCTCTGGACGAGTGCTACCAAGATACCCGAAGCAATTTATTCTACGCACTCAAGTGTTTAGTGGAATCTGGGAGCAATGTTAAGGTCTTTTTGGCAAGTAGATATGAGCAAGACATAGCACGTATGTTTGCCGGCTATAAATGCCACTACATCCAAGCATCGGATAACACCAAGGATATCAATGATTACATTGATTTACAACTCGATATACGTTGTGACCCCCGAAAATGTAAAACGGAACAGCTCCTGCTTGACGGTGACGCCAGTGATGAGCTAAAGGAAGAAATTCGTTTCACCCTTAAAGAGAAGGCGAACGGAATGTACGTATCTTCTACCCCCTGGAAATTTCACTAGGCTCACATCAAAAAATCCTAGGTTCATGTGGGTGAACCTACAGATTTTAGCTCTGTGCGAGGAACCAACGGAAGGTTGTGTTCGAGAGGCCCTTGAAAAGCTGCCAAAGGACTTGAAAGAAACATATGGCCTGATCATAGAGCGGATCGAGGCCAGAGCTAGCTCTAGCCGTATCGCCTATTCGGTGCTGAGTTGGTTGCTCTATGCACGTCAGGCGTGCTCACTTACAACAATTCTTCAAGCCTTTTCCGTGGGCCCTGGCGAGAATCAGTTTGATCGGGATATACTCAAGTTGACCATGTCCCGAATACTCGATTGCTGCAAAAACCTTGTCGTTCACGATACAAATCTTCAGAACCTCCGATTTGCTCATTTTTCTGTACAAGAATATTTGCTCACCAATCCCAAATTCAAAGACGAGACTAAAAACCATACCATGATGGCAGAGATCTGCCTGAAAGCACTTCTATATCACCACTCGATGTTGAAATCTCGTCAGATAGACAAGCTCATGCAATATGCAAGAGAGAATTGGGGAGAGCATGTCCGACTGTCAGGCCCTCTTCTGCCTACTAGTCTTTTGTATAAACTGTGCATAGAGTTTTTGAAGCCGTCAAAACCTTACAATGCGTGGGGTCCCCCAGCGGCTAAGGGAAACAAAGACTTTGCCGGTTCTAAAACTGATTTTGTTTCTCCATTATGGGTCGCATGCTATTATAGACTTTACGGTTTTATAGACGTTATAATCGCTGCGGGAACTCCAAACGAGTCAAATTATGAAGGCTGGACACCACTCTCATGGGCGGCGGTGAAGGGTCACGACAAGGTGGTAGAGCTTCTTCTACAGGATACCCGCATAGACCTCAATGTAAGGAACGATGGCTGGACACCACTCTCATGGGCAGCAGAGAAGGGTCACGACAAGGTCGTGGAACGTCTTTTGCAGGATGCCCGCGTAGACGTCAACGTGATAAGGGATGGCTGGACACCACTCGCATGGGCGGCGGAGAAGGGTCGTAACAAGGTGGTAGAGTTGCTTCTGCAGCATAGTGGCATAGAGGTCAACCTACCGAAAGATGACCGAACACCACTCTCCTGGGCGGCGGAGAAGGGTCACAGTAAGGTGGTAGAACTGCTTCTGCGAGATAGCCGCATAGGCATCAATCTTGCAGATAGTGCTTATCACCAAACACCACTCTCATGGGCAGTTGAGAAGGGACACAGCGAGGTGGTAGAACTTCTTCTGCGGGATAGCCGCGTAGACGTTAGCTCAAAGGACATGAATGGGCGGACAGCACTCTTATGGGCGGCGGAGAAGGGCCACGACAAGATGGTAGAGCTCTTTCTACGGGATGACCGCGTAGACGTCAAGCTAACGGACAACGACGGCCGCACACCACTCTCCTCGGCGGCAGAGGCCGGTCACGACAAAGTGGTAGAACTGCTTCTGCGCGATAGCCGCGTAGACGTCAATCAGGCAGATGGTGAAGGCCGCACACCATTCTCATTGGCGGCGGAGGCTGGTCACGACAAAGTGTTAGAGAGGCTTCTGCGTGATAGCCGCGTAGATGTCAATCTGGCAGAGAGCAGGTATCGCCAAACACCACTCTCATGGGCGGTGGAGTATAATCGCGAGAAGGCGGTAAAACTCCTTCTTCAGGATAGCCGCGTAGACGTCAACTCAACGGACAAGAACGGCAGGACACCACTCTCATGGGCGTCCGTGAAGGGTCATAATAAGGTGGTAATACTGCTTCTGCGGCATCGCCACCTAAACGTCAACTTGGCGGACAAGAGCGGCCGGACACCCCTCTCATCGGCGGCGGAGAGGGGTCACGAGGAGGTGGTAGAACTGCTTCTGCGGGATAGACGCGTAGATGTCAACTTAACGGATAACGATGGCCGAACACCACTCGCCTGGGCGAAGGCAAACAATCACGACTGGATCGTAGAGCTATTATCCTATAAAAGAAAGTAGTAATTCATAGTCCACTAAGATCTACCTAAGGATCGTTGAGCAAGGGCGGTCTGGTTCTATACATAGCATCATCCTAGCGCATCGCATGTATCCCGTACTCATTGAGGAGAGATTATATATGTAGCTATGCAGTTTGGGAGATATTAGAAGAGCTTTGAGATGTAATAGGAAGCGTAGCTAATACATGATGAGGTTTGGTCGTTATCTTTGAGGGCCTATGTCTTCCCTTTCCTTTCTGATTCATATGATATCAATCAAAGTACATATATCGAAGGCTCATAGCCGGAGCTACCTACCGTATTCGAGATATTCTCATTCAAGTTGAAATGCATTGAGGTGTCTGGTCGTTGGGGCAGAGAAATTGATAAAAATAACAATTTTGCCAAACGCTGCGAAACTCTGCGTTGAAGGGGATATCGAAAATATATAGTTAACTGTTACTGCGCAAATATACACATTACAACCTTTTTATTTCAACTCGCAGTAAATGATTCCTTTTTTTTTCAGTGCGCAGCGAATATTCCTCTGGTCACGCCCGGCATTCCCAATGCCTCCACACTCCGTTACAATCTCAATTTACTGATGTTTGATGGGCGACACAACTCAGAAACGATTCGAACCTCTGATTATCTCATCCTATTGTACAACGCTAGACATTCTGCCTGTTGGCTCTCGCAGTGGATAAGCAAATGAAGTGAGAGAGTGTTGGATAATATCGATGTATTATCGAGAGGTGCATTTTTTATAGTTGATAGGAAAGTTCGGGCAATAGGGGGGAATATTCCTATTACCTAGTCAAGAGGAAAGCATCCTTAGAAAAACTAGATCTAACCGATGGCCCCACCTCTCTGTATAGATTCCCAATTGTAAACTCGTAAAGCCTGTCTTGCCTGAGAGAAGAGACCACTCTCCAGTGTAATTGGCTAATTTGGCTTACTTTTAGATGATCAAGGCTTGCGGGGGCCGGCTGCGCAGCTGCATGCAGGTAGGAACTCCGAGGGGGTAAGTACGAAGAGCATCCCAGTAGATCTTCCATCAGAAGGTCTTCCAAAAGATATGTATTATGGATCGGATGTCAATCTCTCCTTTAGACTAGTCCACGGGAATGTCATACGTATTAACAAAAGGCCACTGTGTCGCCCAGTCAATAGGAAAGATTCTCCCTATCGCCTGTGCTTTCCTGTCCACAATCCCGAAACTTGCCTTAGCGCAGTCATACCCCACTCCACCAAATCGTCTCCACCTAGAAATGTACCCACACCCAATCCGCGTGACATGTGAGTAGCACAGTTCTACTCTGTGTATGTAATGGCTTATGATAAGGTGGAATCACGTCTCAGCAATAATTGAATACTATATGATCATACTCTCCTCTACATATTCAACCGGATGTTGCCGGCACCTCCAGGGTTCATTGAATTCTGGGGGCTCCTCCGCAAATCTGTGGGGTGGTCAGCTAAGTACACTAAGGCCTGTGGTATAGGTGTAGCGTGGTAGGAGGACACTCTGGCAGAGGGTGTCGTGAATGTGAAATGCGCGCGGCGGGAGAGCGGACAGTCTTGGGACGTCAATGCGCTGGCTGTGATTGGAACCCGGCAGTCATACATATACAGTGTCTCATCGTCTGTTCCTAGTCTCACCTGCCACCTTGAGAGGGGGGAGGGGGTTCCTGTATTTGGAGATATAGCCCCTTGTCGGGTCAGGTCGGACACACTTGCACCGCCGGCGCCCCGGATAGCGGCAGCCCCCACCACACCAACAGCAAGCACAGCTCCCGAAGTGGAAAGGTGCGCTGGGCCGGAGGAAAACAAAGAGCGCGGGAGAAAGATAAAATGCGCGGTTGTGTCAGCGGCTACCGCATTAACTCCGTTTGGCGTTGGAATCCCTCGATCTGGTCATTTATCTTGAAAACGCCCGCTCATACGCGCTGGAAAACGCAACATGGAGGTCTGCAACCTGCAACCGTCCGCTGAGACGACTTACTGCGGTAGGCGATCTTTGTTGAGCTGAGGATAGCTCCATCGACTGTACAGCCCCGAGCGCGTCGTTGGCGGGGTTGTTTGATGCATCGTTATTATTGGCGCGATGGATATGCGGTGATGAACCGTATACTATCGCCTGATTAGCATTAGAGACAACAGGGAATTTATGGTAAATAAGGCAAGAACAAGTGTAAAGAGATTATGGGAGGCATGCTTGGTTGGTATGTACAGCGATAGCTAATAAGTGATGGAACGCCTTGAGATACAGTTATCCCATGGTAGGATGAAACTTCTCAAAGTTGCGACCTGGACCGTGCACGACTTAGAGAAGAAATTATCTTGCTTTTTACGGAACAGAGCCAATCAAGAATTTCTAAGAACTACCACACTAGGCTAGTGAAGGCTGGAAAAGGGAGGTCGCAACTTTGACAATTTCATCCCACCATGGGATACCTGCAAACACCGTATGTTGCTGGCGTTTTACTCAAACTAGGTATCACTGCGTCACAGCCCATTCAATTACATACCTACCGCTGTACCCTCCCCAAAAATGCGCCGGGGCAAAAGCAGGCGCATTCTGACGGTTTGACCCACCCTTGGTTACTTTTGCAATTTATGTTCCAAGAGGTGCGTTTGAAAACTTGATCCCAATAACCTCCTTTGCGACGCTAGGATCATTCCCGCTTTTCTCTGGAATTTCCACGGGTTTCCTACATTACGTTTTCGAGTCTCAAAGTCAATGAGAAAGTTCATTAGACCTCCTATCCGCCTCCTGCAGAGACAGCTTTGAGGCTTTGTTGATGTCTACGCCTCGAGCTAAGACCATTGAGCTCCCATCACACTTTCCGCACTAGGGCTAGTCAGTAAAACCAAACACAAAGGCTCACGGAGGCAGGCAGCTGGAATCAACTAATTAGATAAAGAGTAGGCAACCTAGCCCGCATAGAATCTGACTCAATCCACCAGAATTTGGAACGGGCATGCGGCCTACTGTACTACAGAGTCAGGGATTACCTCCTTGCCGATTGCTTGAAAGGTGTAGTACGGCAGCGTAAACGCAAAATACGATTCTGAGGACGCAACTCAATGTGCCCCACCAAAGTAACCACCACCACCATCTGAGGGAAACCATAACCAGAACGTGGAACACAGCACATTCGCCCATCACCCCATTCCTTTCATTCAGAGTACCTTGATCATATGTAGACCTCAGCTGTGATTGTCGCCACTTCGGTGTGGATCGAGGCAAAGGAGCTTTTCTACAACGAGTAGTAATACGAGTAGAAATACATATTTCTGAGAGTATGTCGGTTTTCTGGTAGGTGGAGTGGGTAAGTATGTACCTATGTGTTATAAACCGAGTTCAGACCCATGGTGTGCCTCACTTAATACACCCCACCTAGGCAAGCGTTTTTATCAATTACACTTTTGGCTTCAAACGAGTACGAATACGAGACTTCCTGCAGTAGAGAAACAGTCTTTTGGGTGGTAACGAGGAAACTGTTTGAACAACGAATAAGGGTCTTTATCAGTCGAGACACTGGGAAACACATGGTATACGAGGTAGAACGTCAAGACTATGGAAAGCTGGCAGTATCTGATGTGTATGCACTAGCGGTTTTCTTCTTCCTTCAACATCCGGGAAGGAATGGAAAAGGCTTTACAGCGGAGTTTGTCGGAGAGCGTTGATTTATCGGAGCATTCGCGCGTTGTCCATACGCATGACGACACAGTGTATCATATCAGCGTCAGAACCACGCGGCCTCCTTCTCTCTCCGAACAGAATGCCATGTGAAACTATAAATCTTCAGAATAAATTCGAACTCAGCAAAACACGCGGTGAGAGCTAGCCGGGAAAATGGAAAGGGCTTAGAGTACAACCAGTTCACCTTATACTGCATGGATGGATTTAAAACATCAGATCTAATCAGTATGTGTGGAAATATATATTGTCATTGGCGTGTAACAGGGGGCTTGGCGCGGTGGACTGCTATGGTGGAAGAAGGGGGCGACCTTGTCAACCCTGTATACACCACTTCAGTCAATTCTTTCATTCGCTCTTGGAAGCAAACATGGTAGCGCTTCACCTCCGACTCGACCTTTACTGTTGGAAGGGCTACCTCCCTCGCTAAACAGAACCATATACGAGGTGTGAGAGGCGAGAAGACAAGAGAGTAAGGAAGTATATCTAAACGAACACCCGGCATAATGCTCTACCACGACGGGAAATGCATCAATTGACGCATAAGCTGTCGTGAGTTGTGTAAACTCGTACGGTCGATGCATTATTGACTTTTCCCTACACGCAATCTTTATACTTCAATTCGTTATGTCTCAATTTACTATTGAATTATATCCACTGATGGCTTCTATGGTAAAATGCGGTATCCTCAAGCTTAATGCCCAAGGTTCGATCCCGACAGCGCAATCTTTTTGAATTCTATCTCTGACTCTCAAGCAATGTCAGCAGTAAAATCGTAAAGTGGGACTGGGGATGCATTCGCCGATGCATTATACCGATGCATTATACGGGGGTATGATGAGGCTGCATTATCACTACACATTTCCCGACGTACTAGAGATGACCGAAGAGCTTAATTGCCCGGAAGTTATTTTAACACGCTCAAGGCCCGACCTTGACCTCGACTGCCTCCGCCAAACAATACCGTCAGCAGCAGCAGTAGCACCTCCGCCGGCAGCACCTCAGCCAGGGGCAGCGCCCCCGCTAACACGCATCAAATTGGGCGTTGAATTGCTACCATTAGCCGCCAATTCAGGTCTATAGTTGGTCCTAAATCTTTGTCAAATTGGGCGCCCTTTTCGTGCTTATTTGGCGCTATTGCGAGGATCGAATAGGTGGTAATTCGCAGTTAATCATGGCGCTCATTAAGTGTCGAATTAGTTGTCAATTTGTCACAATAAGCTGACGGTTCGGGCGTCAGTACAGGTAACTGTGATAGCGGTAGTGCTGGTAGTGGTGGTAGTGGTAGCGGTAGGGGGTGCCAGAGCGCTCCATGAGGTAGCGGACACGTGTGGTAGAGCTATCATTGAGCAACCATGGCTATCATCGCGACCAGGGGAAATTTGTGGGGGCAGGAACCGCACCCCCATAGTTTCAGAGTATCTTCTTTTATTACCAATCTGTTCTGGAGTCCCTCTGTATGTATAGTCCTATTGGTATACTTTTCTATGCTAGTCATGATAGGTATTCATGTTATGAGAGGTCTGCAGTTGAATTACCACTTTCAGTGTCCTATTGCTAAGAGCTTAGGGTTTAGAAAGCTTGTTCACTTCCGTATCAGTTTGCTCGCTTCTGTTCGGGGAAGATGGTTGTCGTGCCATCTGTGCTGGGGTAAGTAGCGTACATGAGGTTTATTGTCTTTCTTACAGGCAGCTGTCCTAGGTACCAATATACCAAGTCCTTAGTGTTGGCTGTGGCTATTCCATTATTGTATTCCTTCTTGGGGTATCATCAACCCATCGGCTGCATCTATCTACACATTTATTTCGTCCCTTTACCAGTTCGCCATTCCCGACTGATGCTGGGAGGATGTGACCAGTGTGTTGACAACAGATACTTAGCCTGTGTAGTATATTACAATAAACGTAACTACCAATCTTAATTAATTATGGAACAAAAAATAAAATATGGACATATCTGAGTAACCAACCCTAACCCTATTTTCACCCCAGCTGCGATGTCAGAATATCGACCATATGGCGCTTCCAGAGATAGCCGCTCTTTAAACATACCTATCGTATGGTGATATCACTCCAGCTGCGCTCTGCGCTGTCAATATAACCACCGTCCGTGTACGATGCCTCTAGCGCCAGCAGTGCACCTCAAATAGCGACCGTACGACAGCACCAGCACGGCTCTCAGCGCTAGGTTCTGTTAAGGTTTCAAGTATCGGACGTGTCCTTTTTCGAGGAGGTTTTCTGTTACGGGAGATTCGAGTGAGTGGTTGTGAAGGAAGGACGGGTAACCAGAGGCGAGCATAGAAAGGTATCGAGGGGGTGGGGGCGCCGTGTGCGACCACACCTGCACGAAGACTATTAGGCGGCACACCTCGAGAGTGGTGTGCTGACGGCTGCAGGCTGTTCTCCTTTGAGAAGGTGACCAACGTAATAGTATAGTGCAACCCGATAGCTGGCATTTGTGAGTCAAAGGTATTACGCGAGATAGAATGTACTAGATAGAACACGGCCCCGGATAATCATGTATAAATAGGGGAGCAGACGCCCGTGAGCTAGAGGGGATCAGAGAGCCTTCATCATTTAGCGAGCAGAATCCGATCTACAATATTACTTGTTTAAAAGCTACAGAACTATCGCTTAGCAATTGCCTTATCTTTAGATATCCCATAACACTATATTGTTTCTTATTCGACTCGCTTACGGAGACCCATCACCACCGCAGACCAGTATCTCTCTCGAAGATAAATCATTCCTAGTTCCAAAAGACTTGAGTATATTGTGTGACGGATAGTCACCGTGCGCTTGTCTCTAAGAATACAGAAAGAAATATCTAGAGTCTAAACTCTATGCACCCCATCTGTTCCACTTCATTCATTGTCAAACGAGGAAGTGCGGAACACCTTTACTGCGGATACCTACACTCCCAAGGTTTCTTCGCAGAAACTCGAACCACTTGTCACTTTCAGGAACTCGATCCTGAAATACTCGAACCTACAGAGCTCTCTCCCATCAAGGTTACTCTGACCCAAAACTCCTACCATCTCGCACACCCTGTACCTTAGTTCGTTCCCCAACCTTGGTGCAAGCGAAGCCCCGAACTACCAATCGAAGCCCTCCAAGATGTCGCACCGACGTCAGTTGACATACGAGGACGATATCAATATGGAGGAGGCCATCGTCCTGCGTGACCAGAATACCTACGTCGCCCAAACGCAGCCGAGGAGGCAGAGAGACACGCCCGTCGCGAACCTCTGGCCGCAGGTGAGCCAGCAGGCCCCTCGCAGGCCCCACAGAGATTACAGGGAGAGATCCCCGTACACTACCCCCACCCGAGAGTCATCCACTATTCAGAGGCGCTTGGCGAGAGTGGAAACGGTAGAAGAGGACAGCGAGGAGGACCTGCCGCAAACTCCGCTGCATCGGACAGTCAGACGAGAGGTAGAGAGGCAGGGAGGACAGGTAGTCGCTGGACTACACCAAGGGGTCAGTGCCTTGGACATCCGTACGCAGAACGTCCCCCTAATCGAGGACCTGCTACGGAACCACGAGAAAACCATCGCCAAGATCAACGCGGCCAACCAGAATCTGATAGAAGAACTCACCTCCAAGTTCCAGGAGAGCGACGCCAAGCAGAACCAAATGGCCGAGGCCTTGGTTCGCATGGATACCAGATTCTGCGAGCAAGCCCAGGGCCAACTGGCCCACGTTCAGGACCTTTTCGGTCAGCTCCGTACCACAACTCTCGCCCAGCAAGAACTTCAGCAGTTGAGAATAGACTCTCTACTTGCACAGGTTCAGGCAGACAGAAGTGGTGCCCAAACCGGCGACCAAGATGCGATCACTGCTGCAGTGAATGCGCTTAAGGAAGCCAGGGAGCTGGACAAGGAGGAAATGGCGGAAAAAATCAGGGCGGCGATGGCGGAGGTGGAGCTTGCCCAGGGTCAATGGAAGACCGCTGGAGGAAAGAGGTCTCGAAATAGTACGCTCGGCACGTTTTCATTGTATTAGTCAATTCTCATTTGTAAGCACATGACTCGGGATTGAGTCATTCTATTAGGTATTAGTCATGGGATATGACTCAGGACGTATTAGTCATGGCTATAACTCGGGTTTCCATTTGTCATCTTCTTTCTGTTTCCTAGTATAAATACTGGGGCTTTCCCCCATCAGTTAGTTTCATTATCACGATCAATATACTACATTCTCCTACTACATTTCTCTAGGTTATGAGCCCGGAGACCACGACGCTTTTACTCCTCACCATTTTTACTACAAAGTACACTTTATCATTACTACCATCAAAGCGTACTACACACACGTGAAAATTCCCTCGCTCGCATGCAAGCTGGATGGGCTAGCCCATTACACTGTATGGAGGGACCTCGCGTCTAGAATGTTGATGGTCCATGATCTGTGGAACATAGTCAATGGAACGAGCACGCGTCCGATCCTGACCACCACAACTGTTAGGACAGCACCAGCAGAAGAGGCAGCAACTGCCGGAACATCTGCTGAACAAGAACAACAAGGTGAAGAAGAGACTGAAGACAACATCGAAGAAATACTCGAATGGGATAAGAAAAACAACCTAGCAATAGTGTTCCTACAATCCAACATCGAGTTCGAAGTACAACTCACCCTCTCACCATCAGAGACCGCACATCAAATGTGGACTCAACTCGAAGACAGGTTCGATAGAGAAACAGTCGCATCTCTACACTCCCTCCTTGGTAATGTGTTGAACCTACAGTACTCTCCCGACAAGGGACTCAAGGAACATCTAACCGAATTCTCAACTCTTTGGTCACAACTCCTCACTAGAACTAGTAACTCTACGGACAGCACCAAAGACCCACTCGGTTACCACCTCCGACAATTCGCATCCGTCACGGAAGTGAAAGCATCCTTCTTACTCCTCTCACTCAAGCATGAATCTCTCGAAGCGGTCGTTGACAATCTCCAATCCAAGCCTAACGTTACATATGATGACGTATACGAAAAGCTCTTGGACCTAGATTCACGCCGAACTCAGATTTCACATACCGGAGAAGCCTATAACATTAGGCGAGGAAACCCAAGAAGCAACAACAACAACAACAACAGAGCAGAAAGAAGGCCCAGACAAAAGAAGGAACTCACCTGCACATGGTGTACCAGGAATGGCGAATATGCAAAAGGCCACACGCACAAGGACTGCCGCAAACTTAAAGCTTTCAGAGACAAGGAGAAGCCCGCTGCTTCTGGTAATGTCAATGTTGCGTCCGGTACTGCATTTCACACCAAACTAGACTTCTCCTGGCTTCCTGACCTTTCTGGCCTACCCGCTCTCGACGAATCGGACGTGTTCACCATGCCGACTTCGTTCGACAACACACACTTCTCAGAGTCATCATCGGACATAGTTATGGAAGATTACTTCGCCCTCGTTGCAGGACCTTCCACTTCCGAACAGAACGCATGGATCTTCGACCCTGGTGCAACCAACCACATGACCGGAACCTTGGTAACAAACCCCGCACCTCACTCTGGCACAATCACTGTTGGAGGAGGACGGAAACTAAAGATAACCGGAATTGTAGCGTCGCACCATCAACGGATCACATGGCCTAATCACTCTTGAGAAAGTCTTGTGCTGGCAGCAACACCAACTTGATGTCTTGGTCCTGCATAGCAAGGAAAGGATTTACAACAACGGGAACGGAGAACGGCTTTACCATTTACAAACCGAACAGCGAAGAGATTATTGGGGTCGCTGACGCAAACAGTACTGGTCTTTATATTTTCAAGACAAAGGAACCATGCGCACACCTCACCACCGCCACCACATTCTACGACTGGCACCAGCGGCTCGGTCATCTCCCCGCCTCCTCGCTCTCACGGTTACGCAACATGGTCGCCGACCCGAAATCCCTGCCAACAACAGGTCACATGGAAACATGCAATACCTGTGAACTCGCCAAATCCACCAAACAACACCTCACCCCTCTCACCTCACCACGATCCAAGGCTCCATTAGAATTAATCCACTCAGATCTCAGCGGCAAATTTTCCACTGTTTCTCTTGGTGGGTTCAGTTATTATATCACTTTCATAGACGACTATTCGCGATATGCACACCTATATTTCCTTAAAAAGAAATCGGATGCAGCGGAAGCAACAAAGGCCTATATAGCCTATATGGAAAATCAGCTGGACAAAAAGGTAAAGAGGTTTAGGAGCGACAATGGTGGCGAGTATATATCCGAAACACTAAAACAGTTCTTCATCTCAAAAGGGATTAAGCATGAATTAACCGTTCCCTACTCACATGAGTCGAATGGAATCGCGGAACGTTTTAACAGGACTATAGCAACAATGGCACGATCAGCCTTGCTCGACCACACACTCCCTAAGGGGCTATGGGCAGAAGCGATCAACGCAATGGTACATGTCAAAAACCGTCTACCACACAAATCTCTCCCAGAAATGACACCATACGAAGCACTTACCGGAAACAAACCCTATATTGGGCATCTCCGATCCTTCGGTGAAACAGTGTTCATACACATACCAGTCGAATCACGGCCAGCTGGAACAAAGTTGGACGCAAGGGCAATAACGGGAAGATTTGTTGGATACGGAGACTCGGCTAAAATATGTCGGGTTTACATACCAGAACAAAGGAAAGTTGTACTATCTCGACACTTTCGCTTTAAAGGACTATCGGTAGGGGAAGAAATTGCTCCAATCATAACCGAAGTACCCCCAAAACCAAAACAAAAAGTCGAGATCAAAATCAAGCAGGAACCCACCTCAGAACACGAATCCAATGACGATAACAGCGAACAAGCATCCTACGATAGCGAAGAAATCACTGAATCTGAGGATGATACTGAAGGAACGCACGCAAGTAAAGTGGGGGCCGGCTTAACGAGGCCCGCTCCTGAAAGTCACCCGCTTGATAAAAACAAACCAGATACTAATCAAAGACGTAACCCGATAAGGGAGCATAAGCACCAGAACGATACGGACGTATAACGAGAATGGCGACACCCTCGCAGGAACCCAACACATACCAGCAAGCGATAACCAGTCAGACTCGAAAAATGGCAACAAGCTATGGAAGCAGAGATGGAATCATTAGCTAGGAACGACACATGGAAATTGGTCGATCATCGACTCGTGGACTGCAAATGGGTATACAAAATCAAACTCGGGCCCGATGGTAACCCCATTCGGTACAAAGCCCGATTAGTCGCAAAAGGATTCTCTCAGGTACCTGGTCAAGACTTCGATCAGACCTTCGCCCCCGTTACTCGTTACGAATCAATTAGACTCCTCCTCGCACGCACCTTACAAACGGGCGGCAAATGCGACCAAATGGACGTCACAAGCGCATTTCTCTACGGCGAACTCCAGGAAGAAATCTACATGAAATCTCCACCTGGCTACCCTACCCCCGGCAAAGCATGCAAACTAATCAAATGCATCTACGGCCTGAAACAATCATCAAGGGAATGGTATGCCCGCCTCTCAAAAGCGCTAATCAAAATAGGATTCAGAAAAGCAGACTTCGACCCTTGTGTCTTCATACACGAAACAGGGGAAGTAGTCATCGCAATATACGTCGACGACATCTTGATCTTTCATTGGTCAGATGAACGCAAAAACAAAGTTAGCCTCCAACTCCACGCTGAATTCGAAATGACCGAAGCTGGAACAGCGAACTGGGCACTCGGAATTCACTTGATCCACACCTCAACCGGCATCATCCTATCACAGGAAGCCTACCTCAGGCGTGTACTTATCAAATATGGTTTCGACAACTCCAGACCTGTGGCAACTCCAATCGACAACAACGCCTCCCTCCAAAAAGGAACCGAAGAAGAAAGAATTGATGATCCAACACTATACCAATCAATAATCGGATCACTCATGTACGCAGTAATCGGTACCAGACCGGACCTCGCCTACACCGTCACCATGTTATCACAATTCTCTTCCTGTCCCACCAAAGCTCACATGACCGCAGTACACCGCGTCCTCCGTTATCTCAAGGGAACCCTCAATTGGTCACTCTTCTACGCAAAAACGACGCCAACTGCACTCATCGGCTACAGCGCAAGTTACGCCTCGGACCTCGACGATCGCCGATCCTTTACCGGCCACTGCTTTATGCTAGGGGAAGCTCTCATATCCTGGCGCTCATATAAACAACGATCAGTCGCAACCTCCACCACAGAGGCAGAATACATGGCTCTCTCGGACACCAGCCGTCAACTCATATGGCTGCGGAATGCAATTCACGAACTGGAACTATCTCTTTTATTCTTGGCGACAATAATCTCTTTCTTTGGTTGAATCCAGTTTTTCATAAACGGTCTAAACATATCGATGTTCATTTTCATTTTGTTAGGGAGAAACACGAGGGCGGTTTATTTCAATTGGAGTACATTTCTACAAGCGACAATGTGGCGGATCTTACTAAGGGATTGGATAAGGGCAAGCATGTTTTATTTTCTTCTACAATTCACTGTGGCTCACGAGGAAGTCTCGAAATAAATGCGCTGTGGCGTTTTCATTGTATTAGTCAATTCTCATTTGTAAGCACATGACTCGGGATTGAGTCATTCTATTAGGTATTAGTCATGGGATATGACTCAGGACGTATTAGTCATGGCTATGACTCGGGTTTCCATTTGTCATCTTCTTTCTGTTTCCTAGTATAAATACTGGGGCTTTCCCCCATCAGTTAGTTTCATTATCACGATCAATATACTACATTCTCCTACTACATTTCTCTAAGAGGGACAAGGGGAAGCAGCCCCAGGTAGAATCGGTGAGAAGCCACAACTCACTTTCCGGTCATGTTTCCAAGCAACCCCTGGAGCCAATCATAATAGAGGCAACTCCAGTAGGGGGGAACGGAGGAAACGATGGGAAAGGAGGTAATGGAGGTGGTAACGGAAGGTCTAGGCGTAGTAACCCAGACCCATCCGATAGCTCGGAATCCAGCGATGACGGAAGGGACCCGAAGGGCAGAAGTAGGAGGCAGGATAGGCAGAAACGCCATCCCCAGACCCCCCTCACTCACCCCGAGGCCACCTACCAAAACGATGGACCTAAGCAGGCCAAGATCCCCTTCAATGGTGACCCGAAGCAGGATGTCCGCCACTGGATTGACCAGATGGAGACCTTAATTGAGCTCCAACCCAAGGTCCAGTGTTCCGACAAGGTGAAAATCCTGTGGGCATCCCTCGAACTCGCCGGCAGCGCGGCTAGCTTCTGGAAGAACTTCAAGGAAAGGCTTAGTGTAGAACCTAAGCTCGGAACCTGGGAGAGATTCAAGAAGGAGCTCCTCATCCAGTATGGGAACCGGACCAGCCAAGAGCAAGCCAAACAGAAAATGGACAAGCTAAGGCAAACCGGACCCATCGATGACTACCTGAACGAGATGCAGAACCTGGAGTGGGACGCAAATGTGGGCTCAACCGTCATGAAGTCAATGATTCTAACAGGAATAAACTCCTCGTTAGAAATAAGACTGTCGGCGGCCATCGAAGAGCCTGAACATTTTCCTGACTGGCTGGCATGGGTACGACGAGTGGGGAGAAAGGACGCGGATGTGAAGGCTAGACACGAGATCTTAAGGGGCAGAGACGCCCCTAAAGCTCTTCAGAAACCCACATCCAAGCCCCCTCGCGAACGCAGAGACAACTCGTCCGTAAAACGACAAGAAAATCAAAGCGAAAAACCCAAAGAAAGCCTGGGTGCTACAAAGGAGCAAAAGGACAAATGGTACGCAGAAAGGAAATGTCGACGCTGTGGGAGAGATAACCACTCCGCGAAAGACTGTTTTGCTACCAGCATTGTCCGGGCTACCACCCAGCATCAGACCAGCAGGAAGAGAGGAGGAAGTCCTTCCGGAGAAAAGGACAAGGAAGAGGGGAGTAAGCGGAAGAAAGTAGGGGCACAAACGCAGGCGTTTAGATCGAGGATCACGAATTTGGAGGATTAAGTTTTCATTATGGGAGTTCTTAAATTGTTATAGAAAGGGGCACGGAAATAAAAATATATTGGCAAATACAAAGGGAACAAAAGTGACTGAATAGCCATCATGTGATAAACTTTAAATACTCAAGTAGTTACTGTTGGGATACGCAGCAAGCAGCGGTGAGCTCTTGGCAGCAAAAATCCGCCAGTAGCATAAAATACTTGTTTATCATGAGTCATTCGCTGAGAGGAAGAAGCACGGTGGTTACCCCGCACTTGGGTATATATAAAAGCCAGGATCCCCCTCGAAGAAGAGAAACATCCATTCCACTTCATACTCAACGAAGCACCAAACCAACCCACAACGAACTTATAATGTCATCCTCCATCAAAGAAACTTGCCTCGAGATTGAAATCTCTTGGTCAGAACCTCACTCACCTGCCAACGGCTCATGTATAACGAGAGCATTGGTCGATAGCGGAACGGAAGACTAGATCATGTCCTGGGACTGTGTCAAGAAGAACCAGATCCCCGTCCGACTCCGATCACCACCACTCAACATCAGACAAGCCGACGGGACCTCTATGCCTAACTCAGGCACCCATGTCACCTACCCCCTCTCCCTACGAATAGGTCAACACCTAGACAGGTCCGTTACCTGTGAAGTCGGGCACTTCGCAGCGGAGGACCTAGTCATCCCTCATCGGTGGCTATCAGAACACCGCCCTACAGTACATTGGGGAGAAGATACCATCTCCTTCAATAGTACGTATTGCCAGGGTAAAGGGTGCCTTATCCTCGCCCGAGAGGTAGAAGAAGAAGACGATGAGGATGAGCTAGTAATAAGACTACTACGCTGCGACCCCGTCACTTCCTACTCGAACGAGCACCACCCTTTCCTGGATGAGAAGTACCGGGGGTCAGTCTCAGAACATCCCCCCCGAGTATAAGGACTACGAAGACGTGTTCTCTGTCGAGGGAGCCCAAAGTCTACCAGAGTTCTCAGAGTGGGATCATACAATCCCACTCATGGACGGAAAGCAACCACCGTGGGGCCCCATCTACCCCCTCTCTCCACCGGAGCAGAAAGCGTTAAGGGAATACCTGGACGAGATGCTAGCCTCGGGCAAGATCCGTCCCTCCTCAAGCCCTGCTGCCGCACCAATCCTCTTCGTGCCTAAGGCAAACGGGAGTCTGAGGCTAGGCGTGGACTACAGAGGCCTAAACGCCCTGACAGTCAAGAACCGCTACCCTCTCCCACTTATGGATGAATTGGCCAACTCGACCAAGGGTGCTAACTTCTTCACGAAGATTGACCTGAAAAACGGATACAACCTAATACGAGAGGAGAAGAGTGGAAAATGGCTTTTCGGATAAAGTATGGTCACTCTGAGTATAAGGTGATGCCTTCGGTTTGACCAATGCCCGGCGACATTCCAGGCCATGATCAATACCATATTCGGATCTACTAGATGAAGGCGTCGTGGCCTACCTGACGATATCCTGATGTCTTTCGAAGACCAGAGAGGAGCGTATTGCTCTAGTTGGGCGTGTATTGGAGCGGCTGCCTAACACCACCTATCTGATAACCCGGAAAAGACAATTTGGTTCGCCGAGGAAGTAGAATTCCTTGGGTTCTTATTGTCAGGAAAAGGAACGAGAGTCTCACCCACGAAAGTGCAGGCGATTCTCGACTGGCAAACCCCCACGAAGGTAAAAGAGCTACAAGTCTTCTTGGGCTTTGCCAACTTCCTACGACGATTCGTCCATAGATATTCAGGAGTCTGCAAACCAATGACGGACTTGCTGAAGACGGGTACCGAGTGGCGATGGGCCAAAGAACAGCGGGATGCTTTCGATGGAGTCAAAAAGAGGTTTACGACCGCGCCAATACTCCGACATTATGACGAACATCGCCAGGCAATACTTGAAACAGACGCCAGCGACTGGGCCGAAGCTGCGGTGCTCTCCCAGGTGTTCGAAGATGGGCCTACTGCACCCAGTAGCCTATCATAGTCGCAAGTTTAATGAAGCAGAGGTGAATTACGAGATCTACGATAAGGAGATGCTCACGATTGTTTCCGCGCTGTTGACTTGGAGACACTGGCTCGAAGGGACTAGTATCCCCATCGAGATCTACTCTGATCATCAGAACCTCCAATGTTTCACCACGACTAAGAAGTTGTCCAGAAGGCAGGCACGTTGGGCCGAAAAGATAGGACCTTTTCGATTCAAGATCCATTACCGCGGGCGAAAAGAGCAGGAAGCCGATGCATTAACCAGGCGCCGGAGTTCGACATGGAAGGGGAACGAGAACAACCCGTAAAACAGTTGTTAACTGAGGATCATTTCGCTCGAAGGACCAGAATAGAACCTGGCCCGGAGCTAATTGGCGAACCTGCTGAGGAATGGACCGAGCTTGGTCGATGGTGTGACATACCAGGGGTGTCACTCCCACTGTTGGTTCAACAGGACTGGTATGAGTTGGGGGATCAATGGGTTCGGAGAACCGTCGTGCTGGACACACTCCCTGATGCAAACCCAGATGACAGGTGGAGCCGGAGAGCAATCACGTCTGAAGACGAAGAGACTCTGCCAGTATGGGACCCGGATCTGGCAGCGACCGGAGAGGGCGCTGGATAGTACCAGGTCATGCGGTCAAGCAGGTGATTGAAGATCACCACGATACGCCAGCCGCGGGGCACCTAGGGCGGGATAAAACACTGGAATTGATTGACAGGAACTATTGGTGGCCGGGCATAACCAAGGATGTCAGCCACTATGTCAGCACCTGCGACGTTTGCCAACGAGCCAAGCAACGTCGCCATCACCTGTCTCTTCCAAGTCCCCTAGAGTTAGCAACCACACCTTGGACGGACATCTCACTGGATTTCATAGTAGAAATGCCAAAAGAGAAGTCAGGATTCCGGAACGTCTTGGTGGTAGTAGATCGCTTCAGTAAGATGGCGCACTTCATACCAATGACGGGAATCTCAGCGGAGCAGACTGCCAACGCCTTTGTGAAGGACGTGTGGCGCTTCCACGGGTTACCTCGGAGCATTGTGTCTGATCGAGGAACTCAGTTCGTTTCGGCCTTTTGGGCCACCATCACGGAAAGACTGGGGATTAGGAGACGGATGTCTACCTCCTTCCACCCCCAAACGGATGGACAGACGGACCGGACTAACCAGCACCTGGAATCATACCTACGGGCGTTTACAGCAGGCACTGGGAAGAAGTGGAAGGATCTGTTACCGATTTGCGAGTTCTCCTATAACAATTCGAAGCACTCGTCCATAGGGCAATCACCGTTCTATTGTAACTATGGTTTTCACCCTCGGATGCAATGGCCTACGGAAGTGGAGTTGGAGAAGCTCGACGCTCAAGGAAACGCATACCTTGACGACCTCTTATCAGCCCACGAGCTGGCAAGAGAGACCCTACAGAAAACGTTCGACAGGATGGCATCTCGGAAAGGGCCAGTACCACAGCAGTTCAGCATCGGACAAAAGGTACTGCTCGATACCCGGAACCTCGGCGGATACGGGAAGTGGTCGGATAAGTTCACCGGACCCTTCGAAGTATCAGCAACGATCGGAAGTCGTGTATACAGGTTAGACCTACCGGTTGAATGGAAGGTCCACAATGTATTTCACGAGATGTTGCTTCGCCCATACCGAGAGGACGCCAACCCAGCAAGGCAACAGAACACCAGGAAACGGATAGCGACACCTGAACCTCAAGAAGCCTTAGCTGACGAGAACGTACAACCCTCGACTAACACTCGCCCCCATACTTGAAGCCAGGCGCCCATAATAGGAGCCCGGTCGACCCACAAGCGACGAAGAGCCACGAAGGACTAGCCTCGATACCTTTCCCTATCTATAGCTTTTCCCACAAGGTTTTTACTATAGGAAGGTTTTTAACGGTCGAGGGCGACGTCTATGGAGGGGGGAGTAGTGTTACGGGAGATCCGAGTGAGAGGTTGTGAGGGAAGGATGGGTAACCAGAGATGAGCATGGAAAGGTATCGAGGGGGTGGGGGCGCCGTGTGCGACCACACCTGCCTGAGACTATTAGGCGGCACACCTCGAGTGGTGGGCTGGTTTGAGAAGGTGACCAACGTAATAGTATAGTGCAACCCGATAGCCGGCATTGGTGAGTCAAAGGGATTACGCGAGATAGAAGGTACTAGATAGAATACGGCCTCAGATAAGGGTGCCAATCATGTATAAATAGGAGAGCGGATGCCCGTGAGCTAGAGGGGATCAGAGAGCCTTCAGTATTAGCGAGCGGAATCTGATCTACAATATTACTTGTTTAAAACGCTACAGAACTATTGCTTAGCACTTGCCTTATCTTTTGATATCCCAATAACAAATACATATCTAGATACTAGTGTGATGTGGTGAAGACGAACAGTGAAATCAGGTAAGAATAAAAAAATTCTGGTAGGAACCGTACTTTATCTTAGTACTGGGTGATTCACAGGTAGGAGTGTTGTATGCGATTATATCGCCAGGTTGAAACTTTGCATTCAGTTAAGAATGGTAGTTGTCCAAGTACTAGTTAGATACAGAGCGTCACTCGTCCCTAAGTCTCTAGCAGTATGGTAGTTGAAAGAGGGTGTTTGATCGCATATCCTATTAATATGTGGGATTTGTGGCTCCTTATATATATGAAAATTTGAAAAATGGATACGTGACAACTGTGTTTACTCATTCACACCACCTTCCGGTTCCCCTTATATTTTATTCCGTTATACATAGAACGATGTCAATACATAACTGATGTTACTAATGCATATTTTAACCACAAGCTCTGTAATTTTTCACCACCAGTGCTGTAAATATGATCCGATCATGTAGTTTGGATCACAGAATATCACTCATTCATGAGGGCACATTATATCACTCGGGCGTTCTGGGTCACGGATTATCACTCGTATTTGCATTATCCACTGACGCAACTAGATGACAGTTTGGTGCTGATTGGTTAGCATAGCATTCGGCTCAGCATAAATCTAACGAGGCGTAGGATTCCGTGTTAGGTTAGGCGCTGTCGGTTCGGTCGATCGCGTCACAGGTTGTCACTCGAATTCAAAGAGTCACAGAGTATCACTCGCTTTGGCGCTACAATTCGGAATTTGTTTAATTCATTCATTCCACGGGACCTTTGGGTCATGGTAATATCGCACTCCCCGAAACATTCTGTCTTGTACCCTCTCCGAATATATCAGGTCGGTGCAACTCGCTGATGAGTAGATGCTTGATTGGGTGCTGATTTCGTTCTCGCGGAAGTACTGCTGGCGGTCGCCCGGTGGTGGAAACGCATCACCGGCCCAGTTCCACATAATTATCTCCATAAACGAATCAAATGGGTCATCACCTAGTGCTTTTTGCAGGAAAAGCCACAGTCCACTTGTTTCGAGTTTCAAGTTCTAAGCCGTCCCTACACTGCACGCGTGGGGCTAGGATTATTTACATGAGTCTCCGGATGAAGCTCCTGAGATCTGCCGTAGTCGCAAGGATTTGCAAACCTGTTTCCAGAAATACCCTCTGCAGTCCACAATTTCAATTCTTTGAGAGAAGAAACAGACCATCAGCCATACTCGTTCATTGATGATGAAGTCTCGCCCCCGATAGATGTCATGGAATCCCTATCAAGATCGTAGTTTTCGCTATGGTGCCCAAGGATGATCGGTTGAGCGGTATTCCTTTTGCGCTCCGTGAAAATATAAGCGCATGAAGTAAACAGTAAACTCGGTTATTTCCCCCTCTAGTCGACCCTTTTTAACACGCTGGAAAGCGTAGTAAACGCAGGTAGAAGCTGGCGCTGTGTCATGTTCAGTTATCTTGAACTGGGAGCTGTGTCTACTCATTTTTGTGGCATTTTAGGGCCTCTTCTTGCGATTAATGAGTATGACAGTTCCAATAACATAGGCCACTATCCCATAGTAGGATAAAAGTTGTCAAACTTGCACCCTGGACCGTGCACGACTTAGCGACTTAGAGAAGGAGTTATCTTGCTCTTTACGCAATAGAGCCAACCAGGAATTGCTAAGAATTACCACACTAAGTTAGTGAAGATTGAAAAAAGGAGGTCCCAAGTTTGACAAGTTTCATCCTATCATGGGATAGTCGTCTGATGAAATCCCCCCCCGCCCCCGCCGCCTACTGTGCTTAGTGTATGGCTCGCCCTACGTCCACGTCTAACTCGACCCCGACCCCCACCCAACACCTCGCCAGCTTCTTCGCAGCACGTCGCGAAAGAGGCCACCTCTGCTTCCACCGACTCGTCGACGTTCAGAACCCGTAGTCAATCTCAAGCTAAGAGTCACAAGTGGGTGAGAGTTACAATCAAAGATCATGCTCAGGATCTTCATACCTGCCATGAGTACATAGTGGATATGCAGATCCGAAACTATATGAAATTAGGAGGCTAAGATTGTGAAACTCCTATACCCGTGTTTCTAACAGTTGTTACCGGTTTGTGCTTTCTGGAAACCTCAACTGAACTGAACTGAACTGAACTGAACTGAACTGAACTGAACTGAACTGAACTGAATAAAAATGGCGTTGAACTGTACTGCGCAAAAACCGGTTTATACAAAAGCAAAGGTGGTCAGGGTTAGGGTCTCCTCCGAACAAGGTTTTCGAACTTTGTATGGGGAGTTCCAGCTGCATACAAAAACCGCTTTTACCCTAGCCCAAATAGAAAAAATAAAAAAAATAAACAGAAGGTTTTGTTAAACGGTTCTAGTAAACCGATTTAAACTGCTAAACCGAAGAACCGTTGGGAGCACTGTCCAATACCAGCCGCTACAGGTGGTTCAAAATGAGCTCTGGTCAAATGGGCAAAGATGCGACAGGCGGAGTGAAGAACTCACTACGTGGATACTTATGTGTGGGGCACAGCGATAGGAATGATCTATGGAAAAATGGTTCTGATGCTCATGCGCAGAGATTTCGCCTTAGAATTTCACCCCCCCTGCATAGCGGGCTGTTGCCGCCTGACCTAGTGTGTTGAGCTCTAGATAGACTCTTAGCTTTTTGACCGGGGAGCATTTGAGCCACGGGCTACAGCTATGATTGGGATTGTATCCGGAGGGAGTTATCAGGCACATTGAGGTATAAAATCGTGAGGGAATACAGAAAAGTCAAGGCGTCACCCAATTCTACCAGAACAAGATAACGCGTGGCCATTGTGTGGTAGGTGTCGGGGTGCATTTCGAGAATATTAGATAGGCGGGCACCAATTTATCAACAAAGGGAAGGATACTCATAGATATTCACAAACCCCCGAGGTCGATGGTTACTTCAGCTGAGAGATAAAGGTAGAGGCGGATTGATCACAGTAGGGAAATGGTCATATATCGGTCGATGCGACGCACCTGATAGCAAGGCATGGGGGAATAATCCGAACCTCCACACTTCTGGGATTCGAGCTCGTGTGCTTGGTATCATTGAAACTGCGTACAAATCCAACAGAAATAAATGTTAAATTCTCGAGATTACATATTGACTTGTAAAAAGCAATTCTCCAACTCGCCCCAACCCCCTTGCAACTCAGGGTATTCCGGTACTACTCCTCCCTCAGAGATCCTTCATCATCAAACAGCCCTCTATATCTACCCAGCTCCACCAATGTCTCGATCAAAAAGCCCCGCATGTACTCGCCATGCGCGTACCTCTCATTCGCATAATAGTACTCGGCAAGGTTCCTCGCCCTCTTAGTGGTGCTGTCCTTGAGCAGAGAACCATCAGCCAATATCTGACACATGTACCGGTCCCTATTTTCCAGACGCAGCCCAAGAGCCGCTAGACCACCAAATGTCTCGTCCGCATTAAGAGAGTAGGTGCATGCTACACCAGGAGGGAATAGGCCGCGCAGCTTCCGCCGCACAAGGCCGTCCAGCTCCATCAGGGCGGCGGGGGGTAAGGCATCGACGTCCGCCATATGCGCACGTCCAAGACGGCCGTGCCAGTTAGTCTTGGTGATCTGCTTGAAGATCTGTGGAGAGCCAGCACCCCGCCCGTAAACCGTATTCGGGAGTTGAGTTGGAGGCAAACATGAGGCTTGCGCGGGGGCGCCGGTGTAAAAGGTAGGTGTGGGGGTGGTAGAGACGGGGGTGGTAGGGACGGTGGTGGTGGGAGTGGAACTAGCGGGGGTTGCCTGCTCGGCTTGGAGACGGGCAACTGAGGTGGCAAGGTGGGTGTTGACGGCGGTGGTGGCTTGGAGCTGGGCCTGGAGAGCATTGATTATGGAGTGAAGGGCGGAAACGTCAGTGGGGAGGGACGCGCTGGGGGCTGTGGTGTGGAAATCATAGTTTGAGCGGGGAGGGAAGTTGCCCCCTTCTAGTGTCTATGTCAGAGCCGGCGCGGTGGGGCAGACGGGGGAGCAAAGTATATACATACGGTCACTAGCTGAGGAGTGCTGTTGCTTGGGCGGTGTGCCAAATAAAGACATGGTCGAAGGACACGGAGATTTGTTAGTGCGGGTTGAGGTTAGGCTCGCGCGATGATCGAGCTGTAGACAAAGGAGGGAATAGAGCTCTCTTAAACAAAATATGTTGTTAGTACAAAGTGAGGTGTCACGTTCCTGATGGCCATAATCGGCAATGATCAGATATCTGGATTGGATGCCTGATTCCTTTTTCCAACATGGTGGCGGACACGGCAACGGGTCGGTGAAAATAGAAGAACGCCAAATCTATTACTTCACCACAATTCAATACAGTCACCTTACTTCAGTAGAGAATTAGTAGGAAAATTAAAGTATTGTGTGTTGATTAAATTAGATTGTGTTGTTTTAGAGAAGAATGGATCTCAATTTCACCCATACAAATTTGTTCAGACCCTATTGAAATCCTAATGCGACTGTGTAATCTTTTCCCAAAAGGGCTGACCGATCTTTATCAGGTTTAATCGTTTCCCAAAAGGGACTGATCAGCGCCTGGAACTTCGCTACTTCTGCCAAGACTGACCCCATTGTCGTAGCCGACAGTGGCGCAACACGACACACCCGATCACCCGACTCAGCGACGATATTCCGATTTTTGTCAGTTATTGGTGACTTCTGGGAGAAGGAGAGAATAGCTTACCGTAGCTGGTGGCGCCGGGAAGACGATAACCTAAGGTGGGTCGGTGTGAAAGCTTTCCGGACTTTAGAGTATGGTGCGCACAGTCTTAAAGGTGACATGGCGGTATCTGCAGTATCTGTACTCGCAATGTCCTGACGTTTGTAAAAGGAACCACTACCGCAGAATCTCAGGAATAACGAATCTGACTGGGCTGGAATACCACTTACCCATTGGTCAAAATGACCAAAAGTTACGCTTTGGGTCTGTCGGATTGAGGCTCAACAAGCATTTGACCAATCCGAAGCCCAAGACTCCAGTTCAGTTTGATTCGTTATTCCTGAGATTTTGCGGTATTGCATACCATATAAATACGCGCCAAGTCCACAATTTAGTATGGTATGCAATAGTGGTTCCTTTTACAAACGTCAGGACATTGCGAGTAAGTAGAACAATCCTGGCTATGCATGGTGAACTCGCAATGGTACGCTCGGCACAATTTCATTGTATCAGTGGATTCCAATTTCTAAGCACAGGACTCCGGCCTGAGTCATTAGAATAAGGTATTAGTTGTAAGATATCACTCAGGACTATATTAGTCATGGATTAGCCTCGGCCCCAGTCTCTATTTGGTGCGCGCAACAGCACGACCATCTCAGAGCTTGGTGAAGTTGAGGGAGCGCTAAGACCATCAAAAAAAAAATTCATAAAAACACACAGTTTTCTCTCTGAGCAGTGCTAAGCATTTTAAACCTTTAAGATTTTCTGTGCGAGCCCTGGTTGTAGAGTTATGAGCTCAGAAAGTCTCCATTTTGGAATGATTTAGGCCCCGCAATGGCGGGCGCGCTATTGCGCTCCCTTAAATTCACCCCGCTTTAGGAACGGTGAGAGGTTGTGCTGAGGTAAGCACAATCTTCCACCGACACAAAGCCTGGGAACGAGGCTAGTCATGCGTATGACTCGGGCTTTCTGTACTACCTTTCTTTAGTATAAATCCCTCCAAGGGCTACTTTCTCCTCAACCATCAAGGCAAATATACGCGTATCTTCCACGATACCGGAATGGGCACAGCATCGTTGAGCTAGCATTAGTAAATCCTCGCGTCTTTGTTCTCCAAAGTAAATGGTCCCCATTTCCCAAAGCCTTTGACTCTGATCACCGAATCCTCATAATGAGCTTTACTCCTCTGAATACTGACTCCACCCTCAGAACGCTCCCAACTAGAACGGCACAGACTGGAATGCCCTCCACTCACTCCCAATCAACCACACCCCCCATAATATATCTTACTTTCCAAGTCAAGATTTCTAGTTCAAGGACTCATTCAAAGCACTAACATACCTCCTCAAACTTTACAGGTCTTTCAAAACCACTACTAAATACTCCAAACTATAGTAGATATCGAATATATTCGATCTACCAGGCTGTACACCGTCACTTTAGAAAAAGAGTTCTCTGCTTTCGAACTGAAGACAGCTAAAATGCCTACCTCAATATCCCAATACACGTGAAGTAGTCATATTAGAACTGGTACATTCCCAACACAGCAATCGTCATACATCTGGAGATTCAACAAAAATAGGTTCCAAAACCGAAGTAAGGATCTCCAGCCTCTCAAGCACCCCTAATGACCTCTCTCTGTTACTAAATTCTCGTCTGTGCATTCTTTCTTGTTCATATCAACAAGCTTCCTCCCCCCCGGCCATTTGCGTTAATCACAGACATCACTTCGAGAGAGATACAAAAACTACTAGGCTCAACCTCCAACCTTTCAGCCCCTGCCCTGGAAAACATTCTCTACCTCGTTTCAAAATGGTTCAATAACATCAACTCCCTGACCATCCCTGTACACTTCAGGACCATCCTCGCAAAACAGTATCACCCACACTTACTGAAAAGCGCTAATGGCATCATTATAGCGAAACCTACAAAGGCGACTACTCTCTGCACTCCTTTTACCGTATTATAGTCCTCTACTAAAATTGTCCAAGATTAGGGACAAGATCGTTACTCTACGCGTCGCTTCGTTTGACTGAACGATTTGCGTTGTCTAACTCTATTAATCTAGGCCAGTGGCAAGTCTTTCAACAGCCGACATAACAACTAGACTTCTATACTAAAAAGAACAATGCAAAGCCTTATCTCAAAGTTCCCACTTTAGGCCCCGATATGAAAGATGGATTCATGAACATTGCCAAGCACATCCTCCCTTCCATTCTTACAACCAAACCAACTCCCGACCAGATAACAAATTGGTTTGTCTCTTTCCCGTCGGACAGACATATTTTACACCTTTTTACCAGCTCTCTCAAGATTGTAAATATTCCCCACCTCCATGACCTCCTCATAGGAATAATGTTGTCCTTCGTGGAAAACTTCGCAATCACCATTGATTCTATCAGCTACCAACAAAATATACTTACCTTCAAGAACATTTCAATACTATAATCTTGATTGTTTCCCCTGAAAATTCAACATTCTCTATCTTGAAGACAGTGCTTACGCGCTGGCAGTCCACCAAGGACAGGTCCCAATATTCAACCACCCAATAATCCGATAACCAGCAATTCCACCCAAGCCACCAAATGTGATGAGTTGGATTCTCACTGTCCAAATTCTTCAATCTCAATACCCAGTTCATCAGATAGCTAACCTCAGCGCAAAGCTAACTTACAACTCTACACCGCTTCCCCTCCAGAGGCAAAAAACACTTCACAAGAAAATGCTGTAAACTTGACATCTTTGCTGTATGTCATGAGGTTATGCAAGGTGCCTCAGTCCTGACATCCACAAGCTCTCTGAGAGCCCTATCGGATTTCTAGAACAAAGTTGTACAACGATAAGGTGCTTCAGAGTCACCAACCAATACGCTCTGTCGGCAGAATTACACTGCTCTGCCTCAAAACAAAATTTGGAATACGTGTTCCATTGCAGACCATATAGCAACCCAGTCCTTAGTAATTACCACCCACCCAAATCAGGTATTCTCCCACACTTGACTCCCCCAATATCTCCCCAACCCCCCATACGGAATGTAACTCAAGGGCCAACAAAGACGTAGAACATCTTTCGATAGAGCATCTCTGCTTTCAACTCTAGGTGTCTCTCTCCCGAGGAAGCAAGCAGACCAGCTCCCATCTCTCGTAAAGTCATAACTGATTACCAGACGGAATCAATAATCCCACTCCCCCATACAACGCCTTTAACCTCACTACCACCCTGCCGACTTTAATGAATCACCAAAAGCCTATGACTTAATCCATCATTCAAGTCCGCTTACACAAAGGTCAACTAAAAGCCTATAAGTCATGGCTTCATATTGAGCGCTCTGACACCTGTAATAGATACAATGAAGACCGGGGAGTCTTCGAACACACAATCTTGAGCTGCTCCATCTTCACCCAATGAAGGACCCAACCCTTCCCAAACATTACTTCATTATATGACATGTGGGGTATCCAGATCGATAACTCGCCATTACTACGTATTTCTGCGCTACTAAAACCAACTTCCCTCGAAAGGATAGAAGATCACCGCTCCGCTCAGGTCTCTCTAGGGCGTCCTTCATTGTGAGCTCACCACAGACCTCTCCCTTTCGTCCTCAATGCTCGCAATACGAGACATTGCACACCACCCTCAAAGGTCGCTGATATGTATCGTCAGATATGAAATCCAGTGGAAATATACGGACCCTATCGGAGAAGCTAGACCACCGGATTCTCTTCGTCGCTTTCCTTTGTTAAATTTGGCTTTTATATTTCGATATGCTACTATTGGTATCTCTAGGAACATATTTGATGTTTGATATTTTTATTTAGGGGGAGGTGCTTTTATTCCATAGTCATAACTGCATACAGGGTTCTGTGTCTACAACTAACAAACTATGGTGCACACACTCTTAACGTTGATGTGGTAGCATACGGGAGTGGAACAATTCTGGCTGCAACAGGGCCTTATTGGCCAATAAGAGTGCCTATTTCCAGTCATCTTGTTGTATAGTAGCTCTGTCCGAGTTGAGTGACCTTGAACGCATCGCACCCGATGTCTGCGATACCATAGAATCAGCGATGCCAACCAGCAATCACCCGCGCCAATGGACCTCGACATCAAAAGCCCCTCAGAGGTAATTTCCAGCCATAGCACAGCTGCAGACGGGGTTACAGTCCGCCAGCCATCAGAATCCCCAGAGTTGACCGAGAGACATGGGGGGAAAGCGATTAAGGATAACAATAGGGAGCAGCTCACACACCGCGGCGGCGGGGAGTATAAGGACACGGTCACCGACCCCGTCGGAGACTATATCGGTGTTGGGGGGATTTGTTGGGAGGAGGCCTCCCTACCTACCCGCGGGTACGCAGTTGACAGAGCACCGGAGTCGGCGACCACCAACAGTAGCATGGCGGACCTTTATAACGGACTCGATGCCGAAAGCCAGCTCGACGTAATAAGAAAGGGGATGCCCAATCTGCGTATACAGGTGGTGAAGCAAGGTGAATAGCTGAAGACTTACGAGACACACATGGCCGTCCAAGATGCACGGCTAAACACAGATGACCAAAAGTTGCGGGCATCGAGGGGGATATTGGTCAGATCCGGCCAATGTTGGAGAACCGTCAAGAACAGGAAGATAAGCGCAAGGCAGGGAAGGAGGAGAAGGAGAAACGTCGGCAGCACTACGAGGGGAACCAAGGGAAAGCGATTGAAAGGTTGGTCAAGAACATGACTGTTCTCCTCTAGGATAAGAATGGGCTCACACCGACAGATTCTGGACAGCCAGCTGCCCCAACGTCTGTTTCCAATATGTCGCCAGCCCACTCTGACGCAGGACGTAGTTGCGGGGGTGGGCGCCCGCCCCTGCGACCGCTCCCGCCTGCTTTTTCCTATTCAAGATATGAAAATCGGCCTACCAAGAGCTCGGATGCAGGAGGCAGTCGAGTAACACGCAATCGAGCAATACACAAACCATCCGCTCCGTGGGCAGAGCCGGCCATGCGCTCCCTGCTCTCTCGTAATTTAATCTGAAGGCACGCTTTAGCACGAATATGCCCGTTAAGATTATCTCTGTAGTGTTAGGCACTTTGGACACCAAACTACATCTCTAGTCAGTCAAGAGTTTGTCGGTGCATCTGTGTATCCTATATTGCATCTATGTTATAGCACATTGATATCGTGTAGTGGCTCTGTGAATATTTTACCGAGTGCACAGCATCTGGTAATATTATTTTAGAAGTGGGTTCTCTGTGACCCGGGAGTCATATTGGCCCTTAGAAGGTATTTTGCTCAAGGACAGACCAACAAGTCCACTCTTTTAGCTCTGAGTCTCGCACGCTTTCTACCTGATACTGTACATAACGAGGCCTCTAGCTCCGTGATTGTACATTTTCTTTTCAAGTGGGCTTACATTACATATATGCCGAGGCACTCATAACCGGTCACATTCCTCTGTCCGCATCGGAGGTTTGTCGGTGTTCTGTCTCATTTGTGAATGCTGCCTAATCACTGGACAACTCCATGTATCGTACTAACGTGAGAGACGAGGAACAGCGTCATTTCTTTGAACCGAATCATTTCGAACCGGCAATGACGTGCAGGCCAAATGCTAGACCTTGTTGCTTACATTCTCAAACATGGTGAGAAGCACGGTGAATGCCCGCAACCATGCTCAGTCAAAGGGGTCACTAGATGAGAGTAAACTGCAGGTGCCCTGCACTCGGGAGATACGGAAACCCGTTGCCTTCCGATTGTTTAATAAATCCGAATTTTACGTATCATTTTCTGTCTTCGGGTATCTCGATGGCGGGATGGAGCCTATGACATCAGGTCCGAGTCAGGCCCTGCTGTCATAGACTCCAGTGCACCAGTTCGAGTATGCACCAAACTGTCAGCCGAGCGGATCACATACCGCACACATCCGGAGTATTGAACGCATCCATTGGTCTGGTGTCCTATCCAAGAGATGCCCGGTAAGTGTGCAGAGTCGGCGAATGCGACAGAACATGTATAGTCGTATTCTTGAAGGTCCATAACTGCGATGTCATTTGTCTCGGCACCTCTGGAGCTTCAGTCATGACATTGCTGTCGTTGGCCGCCCCCGCGCGTTGGTATTCAGAGCCAGACGCCTATCTTCTGAACTATCGGTGTTTATGAGGCTTATGAGAGCTTCGGGACAGCCGACAGGAACCATGTGGAGCTCAGCGTGGAAGTGCCATTCACAAAGATCCCACCGAGGCCAAGACCGTGATCTACACCTCCTGAAAGCACCGCAAGCTCTTTAGAAGTCAATATTGACATGCCGTGCACGCACCGCAAGCGTGACCAGGACCACGACCCCTGACCCCTGACCCCTGACCCCTGACCCAACCCCGTCCCACAACCCCGTCGCCCGCCCGAAGATGCGCCGGATGCGCTCACACACATCCTCCGACCGCACCGCCTCCCTTGAGTCTTGACACAATCTGTGACACGTTACATCACTGCACTATAATTCCCCATACGTAATCACAAGGGATCACTCGCGATCATAAGCGATCACTCGCGCCAAGAACCACGACAGCGGCAGAATCCTCCCCTCGCCTAGTGTCCAGAGCGCAGCTACCTCTGACGCGCGATAGTTCCCTGTAACGCGGCCCAGGCCACAGCGCTCATGTCCCCAATCCAACGAATCTACGCCACAACCGCACACACAAACCATCCCGTCGAGAATCTACCTTGATCATGGAATATCACTCGCGCCAAGCCTCACCATAGGCCGAGCTTGATTTTATTGGCCGTGCGACCGACCGTGTATGTACCTGCTCGCTTTGTGTCAGATCTCGACAGACTGGCCACGAGCCCCGACACACTCAAATTAATATTTCGGAACCCGAATCGTGATGCCGGGCGTGCAGACGTGACATCAGGTCCTGAAATGTGCTATCGCGGTTAATGTAATGTTTATTTTCCTGTCGTCGCCCAAATCGGGCTCCGCCGCAAGACAAACACCATATCTGTTGAATGTAAACAGCCCTCCGGAATGCCTCCGACAGCCTTTCCGGCGTCGGGGAGCTCCTAATACTCGTGAAAAGTGATCCGACTAAGCGTATGAACGATAATGCCCCAGCACCTCCGGGAGGACTTTTGGGTACTGGCAGGAGCTGCACTCCCGCGCTTTTGCCTACTCCACTCCACCGCGGCCGACAGCGATACCCAATCTGGTCTGTACCCTCCCACTCAGGTAATGGGAACCAGGATACACAGTTGTGCGTGCGACGTTGGGTGGGTTGCACATCAATGTAACCCGAGCTGTGAAACATTCCTACCACCGTCACAACAGAAAGATAGATTCAATCAAGGTGTTCTATGGCGGAGAGGAAGGGATGTGGGGGTGGGGTTGGGGAAATCCATTGGCGCTTGAAATCTACTCACTTGAGCGCTGTGAATTGCGGGAACGAACGAATGTATGGAATAGTGGTGATCTCTCATACAGACTATCCCTCTCCACGCCACTTCGTTCTTTCTGTACCCACAACTAAGGGTGTGTTACCTCCCGGCCGCGAGCCCGGGTTTGTAATGAATGAGACATCGCTTTGGCGGTACTAATCGGTACAAGATGCAATGATCATGGGGTAGTTAGTAGAGTTTGTCTTTCATCCGATGGTAGTTATACTGAGACATGACACACCATAAGCAGATATAGCCTACCAACTAAATGTACGAAATATTGCTTTTCCATCGCATCGCGTGAAATATTTGTTGCTATCAACCTTTGTTACGCCAACAGTTGTGCTCAGCTGGTGAGAGTATTGTACATACACTTCATCTCAGTCTACCATATATTTCTCTTCTACTGCGAGAGCCCAGTTATATGGTCAGCTGTGAGGAGGAAAATGAAAGTGATATACTCAGCGGGTCTATTAAAACTGCCTGTAATGATGCATGGTTTGTATTGGATAAATAATGGGCTGAATCTGACAAGACGAGACATGGACAGGTCTCGTCTTGTCTAATCACGCACCCAGCACTAGATTCCACATAGTAAGAAGGGTAGATCGAGTAAACACTGCCCCATGGCCGAGGATCTCAGTAATACCAAAGGTTGAAACCAGTCTTTTGGGGGCACCACACTATACCAAACTGAACGGAACTAAACTGGACTTAACACAATTGCATTCAGGGCTAGATACCTCGGTTTTCTAACTCCAACCCTTCCTTTTTGGCCGCGTTTAGTAACAATGAGTTCTCCTGATAGAAGTAGATCTAGGATCTAAAGTCTCAACTCATTGCATACTCCCTCTCTATCATTCGAGTACGTCCAAGATGAGATTGAGGAACGGAACTACCCCCTCTATCTCACGGCCAACAAACTCAACACGCCAGGATTTGAACCGAGATATTCATAAAATCTTCCAAACCCGGTTTATAATATAGGGTTATATAACGGGTGACCCCTCGGGTGCACTGGGTGGGACAACTCCTTTATCAAGAGGTAGCTGGACCCAGTCCTTGCGCCTGCGCATAGTTGCCGTTTGTAAAGCACCATCTATGTCACTGCCTGCGAAGCTGACATAGGCACAGTTGTCTAGGAGCATCTTCACCACAGATTTGTGCTCTTCCCAATGGAGGCAGTTATGGCAATGCCCCGCCCACCTCCCGTGAGATTGGCCTCAGCGCTGTTGTCCAGGAGCATCTGAACTGCCACTTCGTGATTGCCTCCCGCCGCTGCGACCACTGCGGTGCCGTGTTTACCACCCGTGAGCTTTGCATCGGCTCCACTGTCTACGAGCATCTGCACTATGATTTCGTGATCATCCATCGGCGCTGTTGTGGGTGCGGTGTATCCGCTTTGAGCAGCGTGAACAGTTGGTGCCCTTTTTCTTCTTGCTGTTGTTGTTGTCGTTGTTGTTGGGTGGTGTGGGTGCTGTGTGTGGGCCGGGAGTTTCTTTGTGCGGGAGTTTCTTTGTTCTACTACTGCTTACTGCAACGCATGTTTGTGCACCTCCTGGACCACTGATGTATCCAGGCAATGTGACAGCTTGTGCAGGTGCAACACATTGAAGGCAAGGCCGTAGTTGAACGCATCGACTGTCGTGTGGCGCAGATATACACTACTCCGCATGTGGGGAGAGACCCGAAGCGTTGAGGATCGAGAAACTCGTCAACAGCCCTGATCACTTGGCGCTATATAGAACCCGAGTCCAGCAGCCTCTGGAACCGATAATACCAATACCCTGCTGCATAGGAGACAAAGGGATACTCTGCGTGATGCGTAAACACGGGTCTCGCGGCGTTACCGGAGGCGGTGAGAAACCCGTGGACCGTATAATGAACCAGTCTCATAATTCTATCGTCTTCAGCCAGCAGATCGCAACACATACCGAGACGTAGTTGTTGCCCATACACTTCCAGGCCTTCCAGTGTTGACTACCGACATGAGTGCTCGCTGTGCGATCTTCCACGGTCTACCAGCTATAAAAATCAGTAGTAAATGTGTACGTAAATGAATCACTTTTTTTATTACACGAGAAGTAGATTTTGGTACCGTACTAAATGCATCGAATAATGTATTGAGAGCGAATCACAGTCCGTAGCTAGGGCTTTCCCGGGCGGCTTAAACCTACTAGTATTTATGACATGCGTCAGTAAAGGCATCGATGTCAGTAAAGGCATAATCGCGAAGAATATTCTTCTTCCGATGCAAAATAAATGAATGGGGGGGGGGGTTGAACTTGAATCATTCTGATAACCTAACCTACAGCGTACCTACTATACCATTATCTGGTTTTCAGTAGGTAGACTCCACACGCGAAATATATTATCCGCCAGGAAGGACAATATATACGAAGGGCGCTAGTATCTTTTACCCGAAGACTTTACCTACCACTTTCCTGAAGGCTTTCCCTGCAATCTTTCGTACAGGTAATGAGGAAGTTGTCAATACCCCCATCTACTTGAAAGGTAGTATGGAAAGGCGCTAGCAAAGTCAAAGATACATCCACCGGTATGGCAGACAACAGGAAATGTGTTTTAAATGCATCGATCAGGTAGGTTTTGGCCAGGCGTCGTCAGCTAACGCATCAACTGTTGTATGAAACGCAGATGTTTGTATGGGCAATATGTTTAAAATGCATCGTTCGATGAATGTCCTGGAGTGTTGGAGGCCGTTCAGCAACCTGCTTGTTTAATTCGAATGTATACTGCGTTCATTTCTGGTGGAACTTAATTGAGGACTTTGTAGATATGTCCGACAGATGGCTGCACGTAGTTATGATCGAGCTGGTATTGAATCCACAAAAAACTATATGATATGGTCAGCGCTAGTTCATTCCTCGTCTGCGGTGTGGTCAATGAAGCTGAGGTATCTGGAGGCCCGAGGCTGGCTTTCCTTCAAGGTGTTTCGATACATCCAAGAGCCTATATCTTTACTAAAGAGCAGGCAAGCTTCAATGCCTAGCAGCTCCGTCATATCAGTTTATCCACCATCATTGAAGATCCCCCTTCTTCACCGCCTCAAGATACCTGGTGATGTCTCTGTACCAGCCATGCACTAGTATAGCTTCGTGAACCATGAATACGTTGCCACTCCATCGTTGCATAGTAATAGTGAAGTGATCGCCTTACATTCCGTCGGATTTGGAGATAGGCCTCTGCGCAACCTCGCCCTTCACATCTTGGTCCATGATCACGTCTCTAGACCTCTCCTTTAGCTGGGACTGAATGAACAACTCAATGTCAGCATCAATTTTTCTTGCCTCTGTTTTGATTATTGGAAAGCAGCATGAAGCGAATGCCTTCTCTATGTCTCTTTCTCTACGAGATGTGACAAAGATTTTGAATGTGGTGGAATCATTCCGGGGCGAGTAGTGGGTGGAGTAGGGGCCTTGTGCAAATCTACTGACGATTGGTAGGAATCCCTTCCGGTCCTCAAACTCATTCATCGCATCCAGATTGAAAAAAACCTGATCAAAGCTCGCTGAAAGATGTGGGAGCTGTGCCTCGAACTTCACCTCCGTTGGGAAACTGACCTCTCAGTTATGCTGCTTGTAGAAATCCTTCAACCCTTCTGGTAGTGCCTTATCTTGGCGCGCGAGTTGCTAGATCATTGTGGAGATCACCTTTCTTGATTTCTGAACTTCCTGCTCTTGACAGTTGAAGTATACGAATGCTGAGCCGATCCGACTATTTAGTGAATATTTAGCCGAGATTATTTCTAGAGCCAGGGACCTATGAAATGTCAGCATTCTCATTCTATATATGTACTACTTCAAGTGCCAAGGTAGAACCGGAATGTCATCTGTTAGAGATATACGTCTATAGGCGGTAGAGAGAATGAAAGGCCATTGTACTCCTTGACTAGCAGTTAGAATTCGGTGCAAACCAGTTCCATAACACCAAAATAACCACGATTCTTTAGAATCCTGCAAAGTTTTGAGCTCAGGGGAGTCCACCAGCCAGTTTCCGGTCCTGAAATGCCATCATGGATCTGCTCATGGTCCTTGTCAAAGTCTAGCTCTGAGAGGCAGGCAAACAAGTCGTGCCTCCGTTTGTCTATGGAAAGTGTTTGGACTAATCTTGTCCAATGAAGACCCATAGTTTGAGGTTTATCGATGCCTTGTCTCTCCTCCGCCCTCAAAGCATCCTTGGGAAGTAGCCTCTGAGTGACGATATCAACATGATTGCGGGAAGCGGAGTTTAGAGTATTGAAAGTTTCTTTAAATGGCTCCCATGTGGTCCTCAGGAAAACCCGGCATGATGACCGGACTAGGTTTATCAGCTGACAGCGCTAAAAACCACTACAGGGGTTGGGATCATAGGTGTTGGTTCCCTGGCTGTCAACAAATACATTCCGTGTACCTTCATAAATGTCGGACAAATCGCCACAAGCCAAAGACAAAGCCTAGTGGCATCAGCGCTACTGTAATATCAGACGTAAGATGATCTTAATTCTTACCTCTTGTACTTTCTTGTAGTGTACAAAGTTCGACGTATATTAGAAGAGACACCCGAGGTGACCAGCTAGGTATTCCATCATCTCCGTCAATTTGTTGAACAAGGCGGCAAATTTCAGTCCAAAGTGCCAAAAATATTAGCAGTGGAAATTTAATTACTACGTGTACTTGTACGTGTGAATGTTTGGAGACATGCAGATATCTAACAAATGAGCCTTACCTCTCCAACGGCGAGTGATGAAAATTATAAGGTGTGCCCGACCATGATTGACACTGGTTATAAGTATGCGTCGACCGCCTTCAGGAATCCTTCGACCTATGATGCGTACTGCCGGGAGCGACTCGTCTGGTTGTGACCATTACAAAGCGACTGACCTCAGCTTTAAGTATGTTGGGTGTGATTGAGGTATGGCTGGCTTTGAATACCTTGTTCCGCAGGGGAAGGGCACTTGATATGTATTTTTAACGCTAAAACAAAAGCAGGGTTTTCCCCTGGGTCAGAAGGCTACGGCGATTGTCATGGCGGTTGTGGTGCTGGTGTGATTAATACTACAGGTACGATCAGTAGAGATGGGGGTGATGCCGGTGCAGTTAGAGATGTGGAAGTTCTCGCGGTCTTAGAGGTGGGCCTGGCACAGATGCAGGCGGCACGGGTGGTCCCAGTGGTAGACTATGTTTTCAATAAAGTCAGCCAACTCTCTTTAGTGGTCTTCTTCAACCATATCCGGGAGAACACCTGTTTGACGAGGAAGATGTCACTCGAACCGCGGCTGGAACAGAAGGGGCTATGCAAGGGGATCTTGAGCTTCGGTGACGCGCACGGCCCGTTTCTGTATATTTTGCCCGTGCCCATGCCCGAGGGCTAGGTCTTTGAGGCATACTGAATCGAATAACAGTATTCTTAGTTTAACCAAAAAAGCCGTTTATGATTGTAGGAAGTGATGGGAGTGGTGGTGGTGGTGGTGGTGGTTGTTGTTGTGGTTGTGGTTGTGGGAGTGGTGGTGGTGGTGGCGGCGGAAGTGGTGGTTGGAACGTGGAAGCGGTGGCGGTGATACTTGAAGGAAGATGGGATGAGAAAGCGGGGTTTTGAGCAAAGAGTAGGCGTCGTATAGATACCGCTGTATTTTGTTACGCTGCGGCAGGGGTATAAGCCTGGCAGATTCTCGTGGCCCCATTGAGCATGGAATGTTATGTAAAGTTTGGGGTTGCCCTGGTGCCCCCACCGATAAGAGGCGCTCGTCTCAGGGCAGGTGGCAACGACATATCAATGATACCGAGTTGAGTCCTTTGTCAAGTCAACATCTAGCAACGTCCGATACTCATTACATTATTCCTTATGACACAGATCAAAACACGCATCACATACTGATATTTCACAGGGGGGAGAAAGGTTTCTGATCATCTTAGCACTTCTACCAATACTAATTGCTACCGAGTTTCCCCCCTAGAAGTACCAGCGAAAGTAGCCCCAAAGTCTATTTCCGAGCTTGAGTCGAATGGGATTGATGAATTGTGGGGACTCTTGCGCAACAATGTGGGATAGTTAGATCAGTGCACATCGGGAGATGGTGTAGGTGTAGCGGGTTCGTAGGAGGCGCTGGCGGAGTGTGCCGTGACTGTGGGATGCGCGCGGCGAGAGAGCGGACTTCCGCGGGACATCAATGCGCTGTGTGTGATTGGAACTCGGTAGATATACCTTGATGGCTGGTTGAAGTAATCAACTAGCTGCTCGTTGAGCACAACGGCCATCAAGGTCATCATGTTCATTTTCTATCGGGTGTTTTTGCAGATAGAAGTGTGTGTGTTCGGCGCCGCCGCCCCGCGCCCCGACCGGAAAAGGAGCTGTCCTAGCTCAACCAGGAAGACCGCTTGCACAGGAATTTTCCCGAATGAACTCGCTTAACCAGGGAGCCTCCTTGGTGGACTGATTTCTTCTTCGATGAACTTGATTTCAAAATCCCCAGTTGATTGGGGAAATCCGAGTGGATTCTCAGTTCACTCACGAGGTATCACTGGTGTAAACTTAATCCTATCAGTGGTCACCAATGGACCAATCAGCATTCTGTTTCACGGCGATAGCGCCGGCGATATAATCCTCTAGACACCATGAGCTATTGATGAAAAGGGTTTACCTATTTCCATACTACCAATTGCATAATTGCTATTGCTCCTGATATTATTTGAATATGCTATCACTGAGAGTAAGTGGTATAAATATTCCTCGCTATTTCGATATGTAATGATCGATGTGCTAGCAAAGTAAAGAAGTGTGAGAGCTTCCCGGACGAGCTGAGCTGTCCTGGTAGCCTCCTCAGTGGACTGAATCCTTTTGAATCCAGTTTTATGAGTCCACCGAGGACACTTCCTGGGTAAGCCAGTTCGCTCGGGAAACTTCCCTGCATACGCGATCTTCATGGGTAAGGTCTATAGAATAAATTGATCTTGCATCCTGGATCGCCAGATCCGCGAGATAAGCTGAAAACAGCAACTCTTATCATAACTCTCTCCCTGGACCTCTTAGTAAATAACTGGAGGGTACATCATAACACCACATGTCCGTCCCCAAACCTCCGCCTACGCCCAGCCGAGTTAGCGTAGTCAGTCAATGAATCCAGTGGGACATTGGTTTAAGGGTAAAAACCGGTTCGAGCGCGAATGGTAGAGAGATAGCTGGTGCAGTTTTGACCATTCTACCGGATGGTTGAACTGGGACGAGCCTGTATTTTTGAAACCAGTACTATACAAACCGCATTACGGAATTGGTCGTGTACTAACGAACGTGCATCACCCAAAGTTGAAACCTCGTCCCTGTAACAGAAAAATGCACATTCTTGATCCAGTAGTGTATTTTGAGAAAGGGGCGGGGGCAACGTAGGTCCGGACATCTCGAGATGGTTTAGCGAGATCGAGACTATAAATTGCAATAATAAGCTCAATATTTGCGTCGTGATATATGTGATACGAACCGCACAAAATCTCGGTAATACGGTTAGTGGGTTTACGCCCTCAGCTAAATAGTAACTATAAAATTGATACAGTTCTTCGTCGCATAAGAACCGGTTTGAACCATCGAATCTATTAGCCAATGGAGGGTCTGTACAGCGCGATCTCGGAAGTGAAGAGACGGCAACTAACCAACACCAAAAAGGCCACTTTTCAACCCGGTGCTCAACCACCAATTAGGATGGATATTATCTGAAGAGTGGACGATTATATATTTTATCCATGGATAATCGCTCCATCAGCTGAAAATTACAATATTGTGTCCCTAGCATGATCTGTGATGAGGATGCAACGATTTGATAGCGGATATTCCATCCCATGAAACCTTTTTGCCGTCTCATGACTTCCGATATCGCGCTGTACTTTGAGCATCGCGTAAGCTCACCGCCGTGGTGTACATTCGCTTCTCCAATCATGTAGCTGGGAAAGCGATGTTATGTGCCCTAAACCATCCCTCGCATATCAAAACTAACACTATGCGCGATATCCGGCTTACTTATTATAGAGGAAAGATGCCAATTGCTTTTCTGAGGGTTCATAGTAAACCCACCGCACGTAGAATAAACCGAGGGAGAGAATACGTAGACCAGGGTGAAAAAGAAAGGTACACAAGAGAGACAAAGAAGAGAAAGAAAAAGCGGAAAGATTGGTCATCTCCGGCCATTGTCACTTATTGATCGGTCCACCGAGGTCGGGTGCCTTTGCGTCCCACTGCTCTCAGGGGGAGCGTTGGGTGCATGGAGCCCTTGCCGGTGCCATGGTTCTAGTGCGATTCATATCGTCTGATTAGGTATGTGCTAGCTCACCCAGGAAGTCGGTTCACCTACAAGGTTTCTATTTCATCTGGGAAATGAGATTTAACGCATTTACCGGGAAAGCGATCATCACCAAGAAATCAACCGAACCCTACAAAAAGCGGTTGTGGGCATCAAAACACAATATCTATGAAGGCAAGCTCATGTAAGAGGGTGCAGTGCGTCTTTTCCGCTGGAGTAATATCATGAACATATAGCAAGATTTTGTAGAGTCGATAAAGCTTACACTTCCTAACCCAGGCATTAACCTCTCTGAAACAATACTCTCGCTAGATACAGGTAAACTAGGTGTGGGGAGATATCTAAATAATGCTTCTGGCTATTTGGCCCTGTAATTGTATATAAATTAAACTTTTTCGGCAACTTGGGATCACCCTCGATTGCTTTCGCTTTGACGTTCGCTTTCCCGGTGAAATACGTTATATCAGAACTACCTAGCTCACCGAAGAAGATTTCAGTCCACTCACGAAGTAAAAAGTAAAAACAGAGAAGATCTGCTCACAAGAACATCATTACCATTCTCTGATTGACAGCACTTCTTGAGTTAACCGACTTCGTGAACAAGCCAGAATAGCCTGCTCGCAGGTCGTGCTGCGGCGTACCCGCCGCGGCGTTGGGCTAAGGACGTAGTTATCGGAGGTGGTCGCAGTTGGCGCGCCCCGTGTGATTAGCCCCTATCCTTTTGCCCTTTGATGCAGGCCATATTGAAGGTTCATCATCATATATCATTGCTTCGCGGTCTTCTGTTATTAGGGGGTGCAGCAGAGTATACTTACAAAGGGGCAACCCAACGGACCCCACCACAGCAACAGCAGAATGTTTCGAACTAAGTATCTTCCGCTCTTTTCTCAATAGTAGGTTTAGCGTCGTAGAAGATTACCCCAAAATGGCAATGTGTACAGCTATTCAACGAGGCTTATGATCGTAGGTAACCAATCATGATCATGCACTCGGTTTTACAACCAGCGCTGAATATACTATGCGCAAGCTGCCGGAACAGAATTATAGGTATACCAAACACCACATGGAGGTTCCAACTCGCACCCGCAAGTTACTCAAGAGAAAAAGGTTTTTTGATTAAATGATATACACTCGCCAAGACATTAAATTTATAGAGATTCCCGGGTGCGCGCCTCGGGGGTAAGTACCTACATTAGGTAGTAGAAAAGATTTCGAGTTTTGTCTGGGCTTGGGTCTCTAGTAACTCGATAAATGTATCAGACGATGCCTTTCTCTGGAAACGAAATGAGGCGATGGATCCGAAATGGGACGGGATGTATTCCCTGAGCGTTTGGTGCACTTCCATCATGCATTAACCCAGACTTGGCGAATCCAGTGAATTCAAAAGAAACCGCACCAGTTTAGTGTATATAAGCATAGGTATGTATGGGCTACGGTCATTCATAGCTCAAGTGGTAGATTTCAGGCTTTGTTAGATGAATGACGTAGGTTCAGTTTCTCTATGTTGCTTTTTTTTTTTTTATACCAAGTAGTATCGCATATGGCTACCACCTTTGGCAGTAGGAGAGCGCTTTTGTGTCAAGAACCTGCTCAAGAAGATCGTCCAACGAGACTATCGCTTGACTTCTTGGATGCCTTTCCATATGTAAATGGGATTCATTTCTTTGGGACATAGCCTACGGCGCACAAGGTCACTTCCCGGGCACATGCTTCCCACACACACTTTACATGGTGAAAACGATTCATTACACGATTCGTTACCCAGCGTTAATAGAGGGTTTGGGAATTGTGGTAGCGGTATATGATGTTAAGCGAATGCCCATTCATATCTGGTTACTACATACACGTATTATAATTTTATTCTTATTTTAATTTCATTCCCATTTTTTATTTAACCTTGGAGCGTTTACTTCAAACACAGAGGGTCTCCACGGCCATGGTTGCGGCTGGGTTGCGTTAAGGTTGCCCCCTCGCAGATTCTTTTTGCCTTGTTGTATGGTTGCGGATGAGGGTAAGTGATCAGAATCTTATAAGTAAATGCTGCGGTGAATACGTGTATTTCTCCTATCAGACTCTGATCACTTTTCGCTACACCCTAGTACTTCTGACATTGGTTTATGAGGATCATTTTCCCAATCGGCTATTTATTTATGATTTTAGGCCAAGATAGAGCGCCAAGATGCGCCAAGATCGAAGTTTTGAAACCGCAGACTCTCCACAGAGCCACAGAGCCACAGAGCCACAGAGCCACAGAGCCACAGACACAGCGTGATTCGGCGCTTATGCCTCCCACATATGAATTTCGCAGATCTGCCTCTGGAGGAGGAACACGTCAGACTTCCAGCTGTTTCAGTACATACATCACTTGAACCTTTTTCTATACTCGGGATTTGGCCTGTATATATGTCACCAGCAGACAACTCTCAAACTCCTCAGAATCCTCATCCTTCCTGATACATACATACAAAAAGCTCTTTCCTTTACACTGTTGGAGCTAGATCCACTGCTCGGTTCCGCATAGCCTGTATGTATATGACCTGCCCTTCAAAGTGATTTTGAGCACTAACTCATTCTGTTTAGTAACGGATATAACCAATCCATAACCCTGCCTCTTTCAAGCGATGGAGCCCATCTCATTTAGCATCGGCACGGTCATGGGCCTAGCCGGACTGTACAGCGTGTGCCTGCAAGCGATGGAGCAGGTAACCGACGGAAAGAACTTCGCCGAGGATTCACAAATGTTCTACGCCCTCTTTGAGACCGAGAGATACCTTTTCCAGGTATGGGGTAAGAGAGTCGGTATTGAGAAAGAGTCGGACTTTCATCGATGCCTAGACCCTGCATCGCCCGAGCACCCAAGGATCCGCGGCATTCTTAAAAGTCTTGAGGCGATCCTGAGTAATGGGGACGGTCTTTGTAAGAAGTATGGACTAGCCAGCAAAGAGCATGTATCCATCAGGAGGAGGTGTGCATGGGCGGTAATTGATAAAAAGAAGTTCGATCGCTTGGTGAAGGACATCGGCACACTGGTCGAGAAGCTATCCATTCTGGTTTCCCTCGACGAAGACACCCGCTTTGATACAACTCAGAGCCTTGAGACTTTGGCAGCTGCTCTCAGCGGTATTTACCACTCCCCTACCACTCGCACGATGCATCACTTACTAACTCTGGTGTAGAGGCGGACCGCGCAAAGGCAGAGGAAACGATTGAGCAGCAGAAACACCGGCTGAAGGTGGAGAACTATATCGAAAGTAAGACTCAGCATGCGCGAGACAATGCATGTGTTTCCGTGACTGATTCTCTCCAGATCAGGAGAATAAGGAGACTTTGAACTGGATAGGTGCAATCTCGACTGAAAAGGAGTACGATGAGGCGAAGCGAGAGAGGGCACCTGGAACCTGCGAGTGGATTCTTTCGAAACCGGAATTCATGAATTGGCTTTGCCCGGAAAGTGGCATCAACACATCCAGCGTTTTATGGACTTATGGTGGAGCGGGGATGGGTAAAACGTTCATATCCGCAAGGATCACCGAGTATTTACATCAGTTTTCACGCCCAACAGCATTCTTCTTTTGCACCCATTCAAATGCCGAGAAAAACCAGACAATGTCCATTGTTCGGTCCTGGATCTTCCAGCTAGCCAGGCAAAGTCCTCAAGCCCTTGATATTGTCCGCAAGTTCCAATCCTCCCACAACGAGGCGGTTACCACTGTTCTATGGGAAATCTTCGGGGCGGTATTAGAGGTTATTGGCTCTTGTTATCTTGTATTGGATGGTCTTGATGAATGTCTTGATTTTGACCCCACCTCCAGGAGTCGAAGGAGTGGTGAGATGAAGATCTTTATCGAAAGGTTGACTAACTCTATACCCTCAACTGGTGTGAAGCTTCTGATCATGAGCCGAGACGTGGTTGCTATAAGGTCAGCGCTCGAGCTGCCGTGGACTTTGAACGCCCCCGTTGCCACCACCGTTGCCACCACGGTGGCGTTTGAACAATATCGGGTCACGAGCGAAGATAATAAAGCCGATATTATATCTTTTGCGGGTAATATCTCCGACCGTCTCGGGTTCCGCAACAAGGAGAAAGATGTAATATGTGACAAACTATCCGAGCGCTGTGGCGGAATGTTTCTATGGGCTCGACTTGGTGGCGAAAGGTTGGAGGCAGGAATGGTGTCCAAGGTGCTGGAGAAGATGCTCACCGAAATACCTCCGGGACTGGATCATGCGTATGAACGGAATCTCCAGACCATCCTGAAGAAAGATAAATACTACCAAGATCGAGCGATTGCAGCCCTCCGTCTGGTGCTCTTCTCATTACGACCCCTTTCTGTTTTGGAATTGCTTCATGCTCTTGAAATCAACTATCACGAGGAGGATATGGAGGGGGAAACAGGGTTCAAGGAGGAGGCAATTGCTTCCATAGACCATGACGTAATCATCAAGTCAAATGCACTTTTGGAGAATTGTGGTTCACTTCTCGGGATTCGGGAAACCGAGTCAGCCTCTCCGGGAGATTGGCTCGTCCAGTTCATCCATTTCTCGGCCAAGGAATACTTACTCCACTTACGGAGCGAAAACTGCAGGGACCCTAAGCTTCTGCACTTTGATTTTTCCCACACGGAGAAGCACCATGCAGCTTTGACCAATACGTGCCTTCTGTACCTGACAATAGCAGGCATGGACTACCGGGAGAAAATCCGCGAGCAGAGCACTGAAGATTATACAGATCTTAACACCCCCAGAAAAGACTTTGATTTGGACGTCCATGGGCGGAAGTGGAGATTCTATGGCTATGCGCGCCATAGTTGGGGCAAGCATTTCCACCGATGCGGGAAGGAGGTCCTGGCCAGCTATGCAAGGCGACGGGAAGTCTTCCTTGATAGTAGCCCTGCTTTTGACAGCTGGAAACTGTGTCTAACAGTCAACTCTATGCCGAAAACTGCATACTACGTTAAAGAGGATTTCAGAAACTTAATTGGTCGGGCTATGGGCTCTGGAGTATCTTTGTGGTATTCTCGGGTTGTGGCGAGTTGCATGTTTGGAATGTTGGACATTCTGCGAGAGCTCTTGGCAGAAGCCAAAGAAAAAACACCTCCAGATGCTTTACCGGCTGCCATTTATTGCAGGCAGGCAGCTGTGGCCGAGGTGCTCATACAAAGAGATTATGTTGACCTGAATGAGCCCAAACCGTATGACGTTGTACGTGTACTCTACGACGCCCATCGGGGAGGGATGAAAGATACCGTCCGGCTGCTACTTGGACGACCAGACCTACCGGTAAATAGGTCATTCAGACTGTCGTGGGGCACCAACCTTTCTCGCTTTCGAGAGGCTTTTTCCAGGGGCATCATCGTGGGGCCGGTACTGCTCTATGCAGTAGATGAAGGCGACGAAGCTTTCGTGCGAGAGCTACTAGCGAGAGACGATTTGGACGTGAACTGCACTGGAACTCGAAGTCGCCAGCATTGTGTTACACCACTCATGGATGCAATTGAGAGGGGGTCACTACCCATTGTCAAGCTTTTACTCGGTAGAAAGGATACCAATGTCAATCTCGCGTGTATTCTTTATTCCGGGCAAGCGCCATTACACTTTGCAGTAGACTGGCCGAGTGAGTTCCTTAAGCTACTGCTCGCGAGAGACGATATCCTGGTAAACCAAACCGATGATGAAGGAAAAACACCGCTCGATCTGGCCACACCTGGGACTGAGAAATTCAGACTGATTCGTGACAAGGGTGGCAAGCTATCGAGCGAACTTCTCGAAGCTGAAGAGATCCACTCGGCCGGCTCTACTCAATCTTTCCCCCTCCACCGCACCTGTCCCTCTATCTCCTGCTTCACCGAACTACAACTGGATCAAGATACCAGCACTCCCGGGCCAGAGGATGGTTCTTTGTTGATCTCTGTCGGCGGCTCAAGCCCGGGCTCATGCGTGCAGCAGGACTCCCTCACCAACGAGCCGGGTATCCTCACCAACGAGCCGGCTTTACCAGCTCTCGCGCCGGGTTCCATCGGTCCTACATTCTCGCGATCCCCGTCAACCCCGGCACCCCCGGCACCCCCGGCACGCCCGCCAACCACGTCACCGCCGTTAACCCAGTCACCCCCGTCACCTCGGGCATCCCATGCAGGCTGCGGTCCAGATCTGTTGCGGAGTATTACAAACAGGCAAGACAACGGTGATGGAAACCAAGGGCCGGTACTTGCGCAAACTGTGTCTCGAAACACTGTACTTACCGAGTCGGACCGTTACTTTTACCGCGGCACACTTGCTGCTTCTCTTCTTTTCACTCTACTCTGTGGTTTCTATCTCTTCAGCTATGTCCTGCTTTGACTCTCATATTGATTGGTCCTGGGATTATATGTAACCAGATGTCTCCTGCGCAGTCCTATCCGTAGCGCATGGCACTAGAGGAGGTTTAGCATGTCGATAAATAAGCGGCAATAGAGCAGGTTAGAGGAGGCGAGTGGAAATGTAGCATAGACGCACGCCTAGATTGGTTAGGTTCCGTAAATTTCTCTATTGTATATATCTGGTCTACCTGAGCTTGAGCGATCGTAGTATATATTCGTTCCGGACTACACTCCACCCAATGACGAGACACAGTCTGTGAATATACTACCATAACCTACATGTATCGTTCAGCGGGCGTCTAACACCAAGTGCGGGATGGTTGCAGGATCCTGACAATCTCTCGCTTATCTGATCAGCTCCCCAGATATGCATCTTTATCAGATGCTGCTCAGCCGCCCACCAAGCCACAGCCACCATCCACAATTGGCGCTCATCCATCCAGCCCGGGGTCCGGGGGCTTCCCCGCAACCAAGCTCCCAAAGCACACCCACCAACAACCCCAAGTACACAGTATCTACACATCTTCCATATTGTACGGTCCTGCCCCCGTCACCCGGTACCCCCCCAGCAGCAGCGTGGGTGAAAAGCACGCTCGAGCGGGTCACAGGCTCCACCACCAACAGCGCAAACCCTCTCCACCTCCCCTACATGGCACCTCTGGCACCCTTTACTGTCGACCGGCTACCCCTTCCCCGTCTCTGCCCAGCGTCTAACCCCCGCGGGCCGCCAGCCTTCTTAGGAACCCCGGCTGCCCCTTCTTCGCACCCCTCCCGTCCACCACCCCGAGATGCACGGTGGGCGTCGTGACGGTTGGGCACCATGACGTCGGGCAACCTGTCAAAAGATTCCCAACAACCACCTCAAATCAGACACAAAATGGGGATGCGGCGGGAGAACGATGATCAGCTGGGGCTAACTATCGGCAAAGAGACTTCCCCGCTTGCGCAGGGTGCTCACGAAAAGGTCCGTTACTCGACGCCGGGAGCTAGTTGTCTGACAGATAGAAAGCAAAAGGATGCAGTCAGGGATCTCTTGTGGTGCATCCAGCCAGGTCTACCAGATATGCAGCGAGTCGCGAGCCGGATCCCAATACAATGTACTAACCCACCGAGGGCTGGGGCACGATGGGGAGCGTTAGGTGGTACGGTTTGACGGCGAATAGGTCCGGGGTGACTGTACATAGAAACCTACCTGTCCGTCAGTGCTGCTACGTTGGATGTAGATAAATGTACATAGATGACTCCCGGCTGGGGCATAACAGTGCTCTCAAGGATAATGCGATATACATCTGGTGATATCTATCGATAAAACTCTCCGGTAGTACGGTGGCTAGAGTACCAGATGGTAGAGACTTGGCCTGAGAATGAGCTGGCTAAATGCTTTTTCATACTTTTTCCAAGCTTGATCTGCTTGCTTGTATGTAGCATTCGAACACACTTTACGCATCATCAACTCATAGATGAAACAAAAAGCGGTTTCCGCAATATGAGATATCACTCGCCCACGCTATATAACAATCTTTTTTTTTCTTTTTGCCCAACTCATTAACTGGATGCAGACCATAGTTGTTACGGGAAGTCGAGTGAGCGACTATAATTCTAGGAAGAACAGGTAAACAGTGACTGGTTTAGGAGGGTATTGAGATCGTCTGGAGCAGCACATATGTAATCACACCTGTATCATACTATTAGACATCACGCTTGGAAAGCAGGATTTACCATTGTGTGTTGTTCTTCTTTGAGAATTGGGTTGAACATCATAATATGGCACAGCCAGCCAGAGATTGCGGGAAATTGTAATGTTAAAGTAATTCCTTCTCAGAATTGAGACTAGGTAGAAAACAGGCCCTGATACAGGTTCTTCAATGGAGAAATAGTGGGGCAGATCCCCAGCAGTTAACAGAGTCTTTTTTATCCTTAGCAATTGGAATCCGGTGTAAAGAACCATGGGCAAGGTAGAAGCTAAGGGGTCGAGGGACATGGTTAGGTTCCCATAGGGAAGACGTAGGCCCTATACCAAGACAAGGGAAGTGACAGCGGTATGTCCGAAGGCAGGGACGGAGGTCTACACTAGGGCAGAGATGAGGGGGGCGATGATGGTCTACACGAAGACAGCAACAAGGGTCTGTACTAGGACGCAGATAATAACAGTCGGCATATTAACCGAGGTTGGGGCAGAGAGGGAAAAGTAGACGGCAAGAGTGAGGGCGGCGAGGAGGATAACAGCGGATGCACAGAGCATAAGGAACAGCAGACGTAACGTTGACTTTGTAGAAGTAAAGAAGTGTATTGAAGTGAAGTAAATCCCCCAAAGTAATAACCCAAAGTAGAATACAAGATATTGCATAAGGAAAGGGAAAGAAAGACAACAGGAGACATAAAAGACTCTTTATAGTAGGAAAGACCATCCCCGATTACTAATCCGACAAAACCTTCCAGATACTCCAATGACTCATGTCTTCGTTTAGCGATATGGTTTGTAACAAACACCCAGAACAGCCAGAATCCCACTTCAATCCTGATGGAATCAATAAAACAAGGAGAAGAATCTGCCTCAATCTTTGCAAAGAACAATGACTAGAACAACCAGTATCAGACTAGTATTGATTACCTGTTCTCAAGCATCGTACCCCAAACCAACTATAAACCAGCTCCGTCAACAAGGCCGTCTGACTGGCAGTCTAATGCCTCGAAGCAGGCATTTGGAGCCTGAGATGGACTATAGTCGCCTACAATAGACTACAGTCGACTGCAGTCGACTGCAGTCATGTAGTGTCATCAGTCCGTTCAAAAGGTGGACGGACTAAATAGACTGCAGACTGCATCCAATAAAATGTATTAGTAATCTTCTAATGATTTGTCTATCTCTCAGTTGAGGGGTAGCCAGATACTTCCAATTGAACGTATTTGTACAACACCACATCAAAATATTGTTTAATGAAGATTCAACACACGTGGCAGAAAGTACTATCCATACTCCTTCTGAAGCGGTACCATCTATTGTCAATACTTCTCAATCTTTAATTGATACACGTTTACTTCTGAATCAAGCAAGTTCACTGGCTAGTGCATTTCTCGCAAAGCCAAAAGAGAGAACCAGCTGGGTTTGGAAATATGGATCGGTTTTTAATTGCCCAGATAAGAACAGAATCCTTAAACAAAGATGGAGGTGCAATTTATGCCCTAATCTTGAAACGGCTGTCAACTACTCTGATTTGATGACCAAAAATGCGATTAATCATCTAGTTAAGATACACGGATTTCATCACAATGGACAGCCATGAACAGCGGGTAACGAAAACAACATTGAAAACCCAAACCCAGCTACAAACCGGATGTCGATAATAACCAATCCAAAAAATATTATTTTCAACAGCGATGTTTTTAAGCAACTATATATACGATGGATAATTACGAACAACATTTCGTTTCAACAAGCGGTTTCGCCTGCTTTACGGCATTTATTAATGTACCTGTGTGCAGTGGTAAATATCCATCTATGATTGACACATTGTCATCTCGCTTTACTAAACCATTGATTCAGCAATCCTCATATACGGATTTATGCAAAGCAATGCCTAAATCTGCTAATACAGTTAGCAACTGGATCCATCAATATTTCGCTTTGAACAAAATTGGCATCAAGAACGTATTAAGCAATGCAGTCTCCTCCATACATATTAGTTTTGATTTATGGACTTTACCGAACAATCTTGCATTTTTGGATGTTGTGGGTTACTGGTTGGATGGGGACGGTATAAGTGTTACGTGGGGCCCGCAGGCGAAACAGAGGAGGTCCAAGGAACATAGCCCAAGCGATAGACTTAGAGGTAGACTCTCAGCGAGGAAGGAAACCTTAAAATCCTTTTGGCCAGTGAGACCAAAAGATCGTAGACTATAGACTATGGAGGAATAAAGACTTCGTATTCCTTAACATACAAGAGAGAGAGAGAGATTTTATTCGCATGGAAGCCTAAGGCTTATCGCGCAACTATACTACCCGAACTACAATTTCTGCTGACTAACCCAACGGAAGAAAAACAAAAGGAAAAAGATTATCGCAAAGGACTCAAATGGCCGCGACACAATATGCGACCCATGAAGAAGGGGTAGATAACGCGAGGTACAGGTAAGCAGAATCTAAGCGACAACAGAGAAACCTTCCCGTAGTAGTAAGGAAACCATATATACTTCTCCAAGGACATCCTACAGTCCGCGCTTCACTCCGTTGAACAATGGGGTCCTCTTAGCGGGTTCCAGAACACAAGCTTTCAGGTCACCGGTGAACGTGCTAGGTCATGGCGAGGTTAACCTGGGGCTGGGGTACCGTGATCGTTGGATCATTGGATGGGGAGTCGACGAAGGGCCGAGGTGTGAAAGCGATGGTTGTTTTGTCGGTGGTGGTGCCTCGGGAGTCTGCGTGTCAGGCACCGAGGCGGTTGTATAGTAGAGGGCTGCAATCGAAAGCGCCAGCCGTGGTGTATTGAGGGGTGGTCCCGAGGGACCAGTATAGGAATGGAGGCCTCTGTGGGGGCCGTGCAAGAATAAGGGTGAGCTGGGGACGCCAGCTCGGTTAAGTTTTGGGTGGTCACAATCGAAAGTGCCGACCGTGGTGGTTGAGGGGGTGGTCTCGGGGGACCAGTTTGATGGGGTGAGGGGATCGGGCCGCCTCGGTTGAATGGGTGGGTGGCCTAGCTAGGGCCAGAAAAAAGAGGTAAGGTCGCGTGGTGACCTCAGATGCTAATTTGAGAAATGTTTACGCGACCGTAGGGAAGCGAAAACTTTCCGGGCTGTCGAGCGCTTTGGCAGAGGGCTCTCGCTAACCTGAGAGTTACTGACAGTGTACGGACCCGACGTGTGTGGTGCTCGTGCGATGAGCGGCCTTGAGGGGGGGAACGACCGTCTACCGGTGGCCGTCGATTTGGCGGGAGTTGGTGAGTATTAGACGCATCCCGTGAGGGTAACAACTCGGTGAATGAGGGGCAGTGAGAGGGAGACTCGTGTCATGACCGGGGAATCTAGCGCGGCGAAGGCTCTCTAGAGACTCATGTATCCAGCTATCGGCGAGGAGGGCTCTCAAGGGAGGTCGGTCTCAGGAGGAAAGTACGTTCGCGGGGGGAACATGCAAGAAGTTGCGTGAAGAGAAAAGGAAAGGAAGAGAAACCAGACAGAGAGCGAACACAGGGCTCTTTATATAACCGAATAACTCCTGTCCGTGTATGACAAATACAATTGCTTAAGGAAACAGATAGACTACAACGAAACCGAACAGAAACCAATAGAACAACCCATGACTCATCCATTGAAGAGTGCAACCACACTTCTCTTCACTCCATCATCGCTTATTCTTTTACGTCCCGCGATGCCATAACAATATTGCATCATGCCTTATTAGGACTTCGACGACTACTAGGAGCTCACAGCGGTGAGAATCAAGGCAACACTGTTTGGTTGGTTATAAAGAACTATCAAATCAACAACTCACTTGGTTATTTCACATTGGATAATGCTAGCAACAATCTCACAGCTATACGATGCATACAAAATCAACTCAATACACAACCGGAAATGAATTTAGATATAGCAACAAATACATTGTCAATACACACTTCCCGATATGTTGTTACGGGCCGACTCGGAGGACACGGGGGACGGGTTCGGGAGTTCTCGGTTAGAGAACAGTAGAGGCTGGGTCAGGGTCACGTGGGTGAAAACTCTTCACCTCGTGCGGGGTCAGGGTCAGGGTTCGGGGTTATCGGGCTTGATACCAATAGATATTAGATTGGCTTCCGCACGATAGAATATCGAAGGAGCAAACGGGAACAGGATCAGAATGGCTTCGACTAGTATGGTATCTTGGCGGTCAAATGCGAGGCGGGCACAACCGGGAGGTTATACAACTCGGATTCGTAGAGGTTCAAAACCAGAAACTAGAATGTATTCCTATATAACAGGAAGTTCGGATAAGGAGAAAAGTAGCAAAGAACAAAGGGAAATTACAGCCATATATATATCCATCAAAACCCGATGACTAATTCGTGCGACGGAAACCCATAGAAAGAAAACTTAGACATGAACGAAAACCCGATTACTAATTCTTCTCCTTCTCGAACTTCTCCTCAGGTTTTGGCACGCCGTTACATATGTACGATGTTACGGACATGTGTTAAATCTAGTTGTAAACATGTTTCTTTACGGAAAGAAATCTGTACAATTACTGTGCAATGAGGAGAAGACATTGGAAGAGAGAAACAACGCAGAAATTGAGAAATGGCGGAAGTTTGGACCCTTGGGTAAATTAAGAAACATTACAGTCTGGATACAGAGAAGCCCGCAACGTCGAGAGTCGTTCTGTCAATCCGTGAAAGCAATTTTAAGTAAGGACACACAAGCACGCACTTTAATACTAGGGAATATTACTAGGTGGAGTGGCGATTATGACGGACTTGAGAGAGCATTAAAGTTACGTCATGCAACTTATTTTCACATACATCAGACAATCAATCAATCAACTATTTCGAAGTTGATAATCGAAAAAGATCAATTATCCACTGACGACTGGCTTGTCCTTCAACAGATCTTTGATTTCTTGAAGCCATTCCGTAACGAGACTTTGGCATTGGAGGGTACTAATAGGACCCAAGGATCATTATATGATATATATCCTTCTTTAGAATTTCTAAAATGGCATATTCTAAGCTCTCAACTAGCGGCCGGTTCAAATGTTCTTCAGAGGTCTCTTGAACTAGCTGCCCAGAAGCTAGACAAATATTACACTATATCCGAATTGACACCCATCATATGCGCATCTATCGTTTTACATCCAGATATGGATAATTTCTTTGACGACAAGGAATACGGTTGGGGAACACAACCAGATTGGGGTTTGAAGGCCAAAGAATTGGTAAAGAATTTGTGGGAAACTTCTTATACACGAATTGAACTGAATACAGCTTCTATTGCTATGCCTCAATCTCCAAAGCGAACACTCGATTCAACCTACAGTACAACTACTCCTGTCAGGAAGTTTAAGAAACCGAAATTAAATCAGGAATCAATGGAGGACGAACTCGTAAGGTACCTTTATTGGGTATCAGAAAACCGACATGAAATAGGAGAACCAATACCTTGGTGGATTAAAGCAAGACCGTTGTACCCACGACTCTCAATTCTAGCCTTGGATGCTTTCTCTACACCCCCAATGTCAGCTGAATGTGAACAAGTCTTTAGCAGGTTTGTACTTCAACCCAAATTTAATGTACATTAAATATCATTTGCTAACTTATTTTACAAACAGCGCAAAACAACTAATTACCGACTGATGGAATAAGTTAGATGAAAATACTATAGAAGCAGGCGGTGTCAAAAATCATGGTCACATGCTGGTCTTATAACATTCGAGAGTGTAAGTCAAATTTCTGATCATTTAGTTGAAAGTGAACGAGATATGTTAACAAATATGAATATTCAATCTTAATTTCCTACGTTTTATTTCCTTCAAAATATCTTATTGTAACATTTTGATCCTTATCAAACCTTTGCTATATTTAAACGTGATAGCTCTCTTTGGAATTTGTTGTTTCGTGGCTGACACGGTTCTTTGTGCAGTCTCTATTTGCTATACAAGATTTATACATTTTTTTTATATTTTCCCCGATTTATTGTTGGTTTAGTTTATACGTAATAGCAATTCTGATTTCAAGTATCACGTTTTCCTCAACATACGGAGTCTCATCAACATATCGTGTGTCATCACAATCTCGTGTTTCATGATTATTTCGCGTCTCGTGATTGTTTCGCGTCTCGTGATTGTTTCGCGTCTCGTGATTGTTTCGCGTCTCGTGATTATAACGCGTCTCATTAATATCTCATGTTTTGAGATCGTTTCCGTTTTGTTATCGTTGACTCGACTCCTCATTGCCAAGTCTGGTCAACTTGTGACGTCATCATTTCACGTCTCGTGAACACATCACGTCTTGTTATCATTTCACGTTAATTGAATATATTGCATCTTGTCAATGAGTAGAATTCTTTTCTCCCGTTCACATGTCGTGTAAACACGTAACTTCATGTCACGCAATGGTTTTGTATTCACCCATCGTTTACTTATGTATGCAATTATTTTATTAATATTCTTGTTATTGCGAAATTGAATATATTACGTTCATATCTACGTTATTGTTCAAGTCTATTTCCCATTACCAGCCCCTATCTTCCGCTACCTACTCCTACTACCTCAACATTCAACTCTTTCATTTCATCAGAATTCCAATTGAAGTCGCAGCAAGTGAAATATATTGTCGTGAGGCCACCAATATATTATCTTGTCTAAACAAATCAATAGATGCTGTGAGGCCACCTCCTACTGGTTTGTTGTGACTGATACTAGGAAACCTGAAACAATGGAATCTGAAAATCAAATCTCATATCAAGCGCTTCTGCAATCTGCGGAAGCACTTATACAGCAACCTCTACAACCTACAGAAATTTTGGAACAAAAATGCATTTTGAGGGACTGCTCCAAAGTCTTTCATAACTCCTTTACTACTAATGTTGATAAAATCGATTATTTATCTCATTTTCACAACAAAAAAAACTCGGCAACAATGGAAAACCATGTTTCGTTTCCCCTATTGGGTTCCAGTACTATTGTCAAATCTTGTGATGGAGAAGATTTAGTAATCTTTTGGAAAAACCCGTTAAAAACACCCTTCGGAACTGTGGTAGCAAAACGGCTGTTAGAATTGCAATTGGTCTACAAGCCCCCTAAACCAATGACTACTGACAAATGACACAATGATAAAAACGTGAAACAAAACTAAAAAACGGATACACGCGTAATACAAAAACCGGAAATATGTGGGCTTTGGCATTTCGCTTGGTGGTTCGCCCAAGGCCAAGCTAAAACAAGAAACCGGTAATTTCGGCCCACCTCATCGATGCAGCATTTAAACATCAAGCACGTATACAGTTCTTCCGTCAAATCGCTCCTATTCTACAAATACTTGGGTTTATATATCAGATTATCAATCCCTAAGATTACTGGTGCACTCTATCAAGCGTTCGTATCACGTGAAGATGTGGTGCTTGGGATGTTTTCGCTACCAGTAGACGGTTTCCGTTTCATGGTGTAGCCGTATTACGAAATTTACAGGTAAGAGCAAGAACAATTCCCTTGCCAGTGCAAAAAACTATTAATTATTAACTATCGATTTTTGAACTCATAATAGGTTAAGCCACATAGAGATGGAGGTGATAGAATGGATGGATGGACAATGATGATATGTTCCGGAAATTTCACCAAAGGAAACTTAGTAATTCCAATGTTCAAAACCCAAGCTCGATTCTAAACCTGGAGATATAATCATGTTTAGGGTATCAATTCTGGAGCACTACATCACGGAATTTGAAGGTGATAGGACAAGTTTTGTGTTCTTTACCCATCAAAATATATGGGTTTATACCAAGATAGTTTAATTATGTACATAGAGTTGAACCCGAATTGAACCCGAATTGAGCTGTAGATTTTTCAGAAAATCCCGCTTAAATATAAAAAATTTCTCGAGGGGGACTCCTCGTCCCCCCTTACTCCCCCTTGCCGCCCCAGTTTCGGCATATGGGGGGCGATTCAGGGGACACCCCTAAAGAGACCCCCCACCCGGAGAAATCTGGAGGCACGCCTCAAGCGTGGTGTGCTGATGGCTGCAGGCCGTTCTCCTTTCAGAAGGTGACCAACGTAATAGTATAGTACAACCCGATAGCCGGAATTTATGAGTCAAAGAGATTACGCGGGATAGAATGGACTAGTTAGAATAGGGGCTCGGATAAGAGTTTCAATCATATATAAATAACAGAGCGGATTCCCGCGAGCTGAGGAGACTTCTTCTATCATCAGCGAGCTGAGTGGAATCCGATCTACAAATCTTATAAGAAAGGGAAGAGCCTGAAGGGCCAACCGAGTAAGTAGGTTTGGCAACGGTACCCTAGCCATTGACAGACAGTCAGCACAGGGGCATTCACAGTGCGATGCAGACATGCTGCTATCACTATACACTGTTGGAATCACTGGAGACCTAAAGAACTTTAAAAACAAACACCAGCACTTTAGAGATCTATTAGTTTTTTCACTTTCAATGTGATCAGACACAGACTTCCAAGCTAGTATCGAGCGGGAAAGGATTTTTTTTAACACTATTTGATCCCTTATCCGACTCGCTTACAAAGGCAAACCATCACGGAATACCAGTATCATTCTCGAAGATAAATCATTCCTAGTTCCAAAGACTTGAGTATATTGTGTGGCGGATAGTCACCGTGCGCTTATCTCCAAGAACAACAGAAAGAAATATCTAGAGTTTGTACTTCTTGCACCCCATCTGTTCCACTTCGTTCATCGTCCAACAAGGAAGTGCAGAACATTTCTACTGCGGATACCTAGACTCTCAAGGTTTCTTCACAGAAGCACGAACCACTTGTCACTTTCAGGAATTCGATCCTCAAATACTTGAACCCATAGAGCTCCCTCTCATCAATGTTACTCTGGTCCAACAGTCCTACAACCTCGCACATCCTGTACCTTGTTTCATTCCCCAACCTCGGTGTAAGCAAAACCCAGACCTTAAAATTGAATCTCTCCAAGATGTCACAGCAGTGTCAGCTACAATTAGAGGAAGACTCCAACATGGAGGACGCCATTATATTGTGCGACCGAGATACCTACGTCGCCCAGACGCAGTTTCATGGATCGCTTGGTAGAGTCGTTGGGAGTGGAGGAGCTGGATTAGTAATGGTTGTTCTGGCGTGTTCCTTTATGTTCGGTGAAAACTCTGTCGATTGCGTGATCGTGAGTCATTGGGTATGAGTCATCGTAGGATTTCTTTGGGTATATTAGGGGGCTCTCCCTCGCTTCGTCTCTGTTTTTCTTCTTCTCTCCTTAAGCCATCAGCAAAAAATTGGGTTCGACCCGACGCACCTGGGCGTACCCAGGCGCACCCGGCGCCATTGGGCGCACCAGGCGCATGAGAAGTTTTCTTACCTGCATCCATACACCCCGGCGCAAAACGATATCGTCGCGACGGGAACCGGAGAGAATCTCTCGTTCCGTCGCGGAGTCGTCGTTTCTTCAAAAAACCAGTCGTCAAAAACCTCGTCATTTTCCGCCGGGCTCGTCAAATTCGAGGCATTTGACGAAATGCTCCGTCTTATGCCCGTCAAATTCAGGCATCTGGCGAAATGCTCCGTCTTATGCCGTCAAATTCAGGGATTTGTGAAGCGCCGTCTATGCCCGTCGTATTCCCAGGCGTTCTACGAAGAGGTTCGCGACCGTCTATTCAGGCGTTCTCTAGGCGTCTCGCGGGCCTGTCACTGGCGTTCGTGGGCGTCATTTGGCGAATTCTCATCTCAAGCGTTCGTGGGCCCGTCGTTTGGCGAAATGCTCATCTCAAGCGTTTGTAGGCCCGTTATTTGTGGAATATATCGTCGGCGTTTATCACGTCGTCGGTGTTTTGGGCATCTCGTCGGCATTCGCGATCGTCGTCTGGTGTTTTGGGCATCTCGTCTGGTGTTTTGGGCATCTCGGCATTTCGCGTCGTCGTCTGGTGTTTTGGGCATTTAAATCGGCGTTTCGCGTCGTCGTCGGTGTTTTGGGCACCTGCCGTCGGCATCGTCAATTTCGGCAATTATGGTCAATTCACGAATTATATACATCTCCTAGTCTATCTAGCTCTGCGTCGTCATCTTCTCCTCTGCCTCCTCCGCGGGACGTTGTCGCGAATCCTCGGCTCTCCGCTGTATTGGGCTCGTCGTCTTCCAGCGCAATTGGCGCCGGAGGCGATTGCCCGCTACGCTCTGCATCGTCAATATGCTCTGCACCGTCAATATCTCTGCGCGTCAATATCTTCTGCGCGTCAATATCTTCTGCGTTTGTCAATTTCCCACGCCTCATATCGTAAATGCGTTAAAGCCTGATTCGTCGTCGGGGTAGATGCCCATCTCGTCATTACCGTCATTGCGCTTTGCTCTAAGACCAGCCAGGAAACTTCCGGCGCCTGGGTCAACAAGGGCCTCCTACTCCATCGATGGGAGGCTTGCAGGAGTTAGTCGATTTCACGCTTGATTATCTCTTGCGAATGCGGTCAAAACCAGCGTCAGCGATTCAGCGTCTGGGAAGGATCGATTCCAGGTACCACCTGCTCGTAGATTGCTGGCATGCCGTCAATTGAAACAGCTCGTAGGAAATGACCGGAGCAGCTGCCAGTGCAAAATGGCCGGAAATGCAGGGAATGCAACGCCGCCCAGTGCAAGATGGCGGAAATGACCGAAATAATGAAATGGCCGAAATGACCGAAATGACGGAAATGACCGAAATGACGGAAATGACGGAAATGCTAGGAGAACGACGGGAAAGCTACCAGTGCAAAACGACGGAAATGCCAGAGAATGAGGGAAAGGCCGAGAATATTACGGAGGTGTCAGGGAGATGATTGTTATGAACCACATCGCCACACGAACGAACCACACCGCGACATGAAGGCATGAGTCATCGGAGGATCTGGAAGGTTCTGTTGGATTAGTAATCGCGGGGGTCTTTCCTACTATATATATCGTCGTTCATGTCTCCTATTGTCTTTCTCTTTCTTTCCTTACGCAACATCTTGTCTACTACTTTGGGTATTTACTGAGATTTACTTGGCACACACTATTACTTCTGACAAAGTCCACGTTCGTCTACTGTTCATCATGCTCTGTGCATCCGCTGTCGCCTCCTCGCCGCGACTCTCGTAGTCGCCATTTCCCTCATTGCCCTCGCCTGCATTACGCCGATCAGTAGTTATCTCCGCCTCGTGACGACGACCACTATCTCCGCCCTCGTGCGGACCTTCGTCGCTGTCTACTCCTCTGCCCTCGTGCAGAACTCCGCCCTCGTGCGGACCTTCGTCGCTGTCTCCTCCTCTGCCCTCGTGCAGACCTATGTCCCTGCCTTCGGGTATACCGCTGTTAATCCCCTTGTCCTCGTGCGAGGCCTACACCTTCCTTCGGGAACCTCAACCATGTCCCTCGACCCCTCAGCCTCTACCTCGCCCATGGTTCTTTACAATGATGGAAAGTGCCAGGATGGCGTGGGAATATGCCAAAACGGCGGGGGAGGTAATCATTGACTGGGAGAAAGACGGATAGAGTGGGAAAATGACAGGAGAGCTGAGAAGGAGAAACTCACTGCCGCAATAGTCCTTGTTGAAGACACCGTTCTTCCAGCTACTGCCCCCGACCACGCACTCTCAGTGCGCAGAGCACTGTCGAGACGAGGCAGATGAACGCGTGGTTGATGCAGCTCTCAAACTCCGGATGATTGACGGCGATGCCTCGATTCGTCTCAGTAGCAGTACACAATGAAGCGCGTATCTGGGTGCGGAAAAGTGCCATTCGACGGGCTGAACGCATCAGTGAATTGCCCATTCACTGGGAATATTACGAAGAATGCATACCTCGTGAATGTTCCGATCACAGCTTGAAACGGTCCGCCAGTCAGAAGATAATCGACCGGTCTTTCAGCTTCTCGATAGGCATTGAAGCCTGTACGAGGAAGTGACGGGTCTTGCCTTTCTCCATCATATGGATCTCGCCCGCTGATGGTAGTATCTGATCTGTGCACTCACGCCGGTCAAACCTCAGATGTTCACTACCCTCCGCCGCTGAATCCCAAGCCTTCCGGATCATTACCGCATTTCCATCACGGAAGGAGCGATGATTGACGAAGAGGGTTTCTGTAATATCCCAGCCCGCCTTCTCCAGGATGAACCTGTAGCTCATGTCAAAACGCTTTAGCCCACGGGTTCAAAAACACGCCCTTTGCCGGATTCGTAGAATCGACCGCTGGCATTGCCGACGAAGACTGAATTTTGTTGACTGATTCGGGAATTTGACGATCCAACCTCGATTTTTGACTACTGCGTGGGTTCCCGCCGATGGGTCCTAGATTTTGATGCGCGCGAGGATTTGGGAAGATGCCAGTGGCGAGGACTTGACTACTGCCGCCGGCGTCAGAACGCTTTCCTGCAATTGCCCAAAGCTAGATGCCACAACGACGGTAATTGGTTTCAAGTTGGGCAAATATCTGAATGAGCTTACCGGATCCTTCGACAATTGCCGTGGATTGAGAATCGCGCATGGGCTTGAGAGCGTGAGCGCGAAATGCCGCATTCAACCTCCCGTTTTTGGCCAACGCATCGCCGCCATGAAGCTGAGATCGATCTGGAATGCCTCTGGAATTCCTCCTCGCACTGGAAGCCTCTTCCCGATATCGGTTCTTGCCTCTGGGATTTTGACGCGTAGTTCGCCGCTCGACTTGAGAAAAGGTGCTAGGAACCTCCTGTGATGAACGCGCATGCCGCTGACTAGATGACCATTTGCCCTCGCTAATCGCGCCAGATTTTTGACGGTGGAGTCGCTCCTGGCATTTTCTGTGAATGGCGGAAGATTCCGCCGGGAGGTGGGTGAGGATCGCAGACGCAGCAATGAACGCAGATACCACACCCGACTTTATCACACCCCATTGCATCTGGGGGGTAATGGAAGAATGATGTAATCGATACGCAAATCCTACATGGGCTAATATCTCGATCTTGGTAATGCCGCATACATGTGCTAATATCTCGCGTGCTAAGCAGCCTACACGGCAAAAATCTGCAATGCCAGGCAATTCCGAGATGCAAAGAAAGCCGTGAGATGCCTTCCGCATGGTATGAACCTAACTAAAAGTAGATTTACTAGTCCTAAATACCGACGGTAATGATACAAGCGCCAAAAATCACATATCGATACCGAAAGACAGAATACAGATAGGAACTGTAATAATACAGCGGTCAATAATCACAGAGCGATATCAAATGCCGAACAGATTGCCCAAAACACATAGAAGCTCAAATGAGAACTGGGAATAATACGGAAGTTAAAAACACCAATCGAGCAAAGGACGGGAATGATACAGCCGCCGAATCGTAAAGAACCGAATCATACAACCACAAAAACAGGAATAGGTAAAGGACCGGAATAATACAGCCACAAAAACAGGAGTAGGTAAAGGACCGAATAATACAGCCACAAAAACAGGAGAGGTAAAGGACCGGAATAATACAGTCGGAGGGGTGATCTAAATAGAGATCAGCTCGATATTCGATTCTTCAAGGTCGCATAAGGACGGGAATATTACCATCAACGAATAGGAAACCGGCGCTTTACCCAGAATAGCGGTAAGATTGCCCAAAGAAAGAGATTGCCCAAGGAAAAGAACCAAAAATATGTGAGTACAAAAAAATTGCCCGAGGAGATTACCGAAGAGATTGAACAAAGGAAATTGACCAAGACTCGCAGATTGGCTAGGCCGAGTGATTGCCCGCGCCTGATGGATACATACCTCGTTAGCCAAACATTCACACAGTGGGCGGAATGATCGGTCACTTACTACCCACCCTTCCCACGGGCGGGGAAGATTTCTGCCAGAGAGACGCCCACCGCGGGCATAGGTGGGGAGCACCGCGGATCTAGGTGGAGGACGCTGGCGGCCTTAGGTGTGGCGATAGGTTCAAGTTCCACGATTTCGATGGAAACAGTAAGAGTCAGTCTCAGAACCGCCAAGCTCCTCTTCTGAACCAGACTCTCATCTGGGCCATGCACCTCCTCAATATCCCCATCCTGAAATCACCATCTGCAGGGAGCGTGAGCTCTGCCTTCAGACGAAGATCATGCTTTCCTCCGTCATTCGCCCTCCCACGCCCGGCATCTTCCCGCTCATCATCCCGGTCCAATTTCTACTGCCTGAGGCTGCACTCAGGGCCGGGCTCTGCAGGCTCGCCCCGTATCATCTGTCTGAGGATTCATAGGCATTAGTAGGCATCCTTACGATTGACTAGTTGGGCAATTATTCTAACTTACACCTCGCCTTTTCCACCTGAATGCAGCAGCCATCTGCGCGCGTTTTGCCGAGTCTTCGTGCGCTTTGGCGATGTTTTGGAGCCAGAAGCCTTCTGACTGGGAGGAAGTGACTTTGGCGACGATGACTTTGGCGGGACTTTGGCGCCTTTGACGACTTTGACGACCTGGGAGGGTTTTTCCCAGTCGATTTGGGGTGCCGCGGTGCCGGTGGCGGTGCTGGCGCTTCCCTTCCTCGATCTCTTGGTGGAGCTCCTCCTCCTCCTCGCCGCCGCCGCTGCCGCCGCCGCCGCCGCCGCCGCCGCCGCTGTTGTCGCCGTTGTTGTCGCCTTCGCCGCCTTCCTCGCCATCTTCCTCGCCATCTTCCTCGCCATCATCCTCCTTCCTCCTCCTCTTCCTCTTCCTCTCTCCACTTCCTCTCGCTGCTTCCCCTTCCCGGCATTTTTCTTGCAGGGCTCAGATGTTGCTTAGCCTCGCTTCATTGCCGCGAGATTTTTGACGAGGAGTAGGCCCTGCCAGTTCATCTTCCTCATCTCCGCCATCTTCCTCGCATTCTCGTCCTCGCCGCCACTGACCGATGATCTCGGCCTTTCTCTTCCCCCCGCTGCCAGGAATTCCCTCGCTTTCTTCGGTAGTTCTCCGACGACCTCCGGTCAATCCTCGCTGATTGTCCATCAGAGTCTCCCAGTACCCACGGCATGGCACAGGCTCGGGGGCCTCTGCTTCCGTGATATCCTTCGTAGACAACATGGGAGGCGGAGGCAGAGAATCGGCAGGCACTTAGCCAGACCCGACGCCCTTATCGCTGAGCAGGAAGATCGCTCGCAAGGTGCCAGAGAGCGAGATGAGCCCATGAGCCCAACTCGGGACTTTCTCACAGCACAAGTGCCCCAACTAGACGACGATTACGGATGCACTGATCTTCATCTGTACCGCGCACATCCGAATCCAAATGCGATAATTTGACCATCCTCACTACCTCGAGAGATATGGGCCCGGAGTGAGCTGTAGGTGAGGTAGGGATGCCCGGCAAAGTTCCTAGGCGTCCAATTGGGCATATCCCACGTCTTCCGCCGTCGACCGTCCACCACCACCTCCTTACCCTTCTCGAACCTTACCTTGGGCAATTTCGTAGCGGTAGCATGTCGGGTAGCAGTGGGTAATGCCGGCCAGGCGATCGACTAGATGCGGCTCCCAGGTCTGCTTTGACGGGCTCCGCGAGTAAAGCTCGTCAATTTCCTCCTCCTCCACCACCTCTTCCTCCGCTCTTCTGCCCGCTGCCTCTTCTTTCCCTTCTCCCTTCCCCGTCCTATTCCTGCGCCGGCTCCCCGACGCTTCCTCCGCTGGGGGTTCCGGGGCTAATTCCTCGTCATCGTCCGAGGCAGGAATTCCTCAGGTCGTACTCCTCCTCCTCCTCCGGCAAAGGGTCGTGGGCAATCTTGGCCTCTTCCTCCCGGACTTTGTGCAGGCTCCGAGGCCCATCTGCTCGTCCTTCGCCCTTGTTCTTCTTTGTATTCGCCCTGGCCGCCGCCATGCTGGCCGCCTTCTGCTGCTTCTTGGTCTTTGTGGCGTTATTTGCCTCGCTAGATTGAACCTAGCCTTGTCATTTGCCGACTTTCGGCGGCATACATCGCATGAAACAGAGAGCTGATGGAGACGTTGACCAAGATGCCTTGCATCGTGATCTTGTCGCCTTCCTGCTCGGCGAGGTGGTGGTATAGGGGCCAGGGCTCATGGCTGAGCAAGAGCCTTCGTGCTTCTTCCCACTGGGCCGGTGTTGCGGAGGTCTTGCTGGCAATTCCATTGTTGATGAAGAAGTCGTGCACGAATCCCTCATAGCCTCCCATTGCGCGGCGTGAAGCCCATGATGGATCTGATGGTGGTGATATTGAGGGTGGGCAAGTCGGCGTACCCTAAGCAGGCGTCAGACAATGATCAAATGGCGGGAATCTGACGAGGAAGAGGGCGGGAATCTGACGAGTCAAAGGGCGGGAATAGGGCGAGGAAGAGGGCGGGAATATCTGACGAGGTCAAAGGGCGGGAATAGGGCGAGGAAAGTGCGAGAATCTGACGAGGAAGAGGGCGGGAATACGGCGAGGTCAAAGGGCGGGAATCTGACGAGGAAGGGTGCGGGAATCGACAAGGAAGAGTGCGGGAATCTGACGAGGAAGGGGGCGGGAATCGGACGAGGTCAAAGGGCGGAATAGGGCGAGGAAGATGGAATCAGCGATCGTCGTCATACCTGCTGCTGGCACTCTGCCTTCGGCGTGCAATATCAGGCATCGGCTTTCTTCGCTCTCAGCGGGATTTCCCAGGAGATGATTTTGGTGAGGATGGGGCGGCTTGGGCGCTGCGAATTGGCAGACTTCTTGGCTTTGACTTCAATTTTGGCATTTTGGGAATAGCGAAGGCTGGAGAAAGGACGGGGGAGAGAGCTTGAGCAAAGGACGGAGGATTCGGCGCTTTATATAGAACAAAGAGCGCGATCGGAATAATCCCAAGTGTGTACGGGATTCCGCAAAGAATCGTCGTGAGGGTGTGCTGGGAAACGGTAATTCGTAACGATTCATCCTGCAAACAAAGAAAAAAGCCGAATGCATCAACGCCTCTTCGCTCAATGCGGGCAAATATCCCACGGACGGTATGAAGCGCCTGATGTTTGCATCATGGAATTGTTGGTGGTGGATGTTGGTGGTGGATGTTGGTGGTGGATGTTTGCCTAGAAGTAGTGTATGGTGTAGAGCATGGTTTAGAGGTTGGTGTTGAGTGTTGGCGTTGAGCTCGGACGATGTGATGTTGTGATATTTGACGTCATTATCATTGCTTTCATAACACTTGGCACGGCTAATTCCTTTAGTATCGAATGATTGCCGGATTAGGAAACGACCGTCAATTTCCCACACACTGGCACGTCATCTTCCTGTGCCACTGACGGGCGGTATAATTGCCCGTCCGCCCAGGCAAACGACCGAGTGCTGGTATAAGAGTGCTGGTATAATTGACCGAGTGCCAGGCATACGACCGAGTGCTGGGTAATTGACCGAGTGTCAGGCAAGCGACCGAGTGCTGGGTAATTGCCTGAGTGGTAGGTAAATGACCGAGTGGCAGGCAATTAACTGAGATAGCTAGGCATTGAGCGAGGTCAGGAAAAGCGACCGAGGGTAGGAAAGCGACCGAAGGGCGCGGGCAATCGATCGAGTGCGGCAATCAAACCAAGAACCAGGAAAGGACCGGTGAGCTTGCCAAATGACTCCATGAACAATGAAAGACAAAGAATTGTGAAGCAAAATACTGTGTGGCATAGAACAAAGAACAAAGGGCAAGATGGCATCTACACCTGCCCCTCTGCCCGCGGCATTACCGCGCGCTGGGCATCTGGCGAGCACATTTACATGGCTCACAGCGGCGAAGAGTCTGGGCGGGAGGCGGTCGGCACATTGACCACGATAATTGGCGGTTCCGGCGATGATACCGACTCGAGGAAAATTCGAGATGGAGTCCGACTTTGTGAGTCTGGCGATGGCGGTGCTGTTCCCAGCCCGAGCGAGAATTCAGATACTGAGCAGAGCACCACGGTTTATGCGCCGAATAGTGGGCAAATCCTCGGAAGGGTTCCGGGGTATCGGGAACATTTGAAGGATGACTGGAAGCCCTGGGCACCGTTCAAGGACGCAGCTGAATGGAGGCTTGCCGGTTCTTTATCGAGCACAAATTGACGGCTACCTCAATCGCGCCTACTTCAATCAGGGACTGCACAAATCCTTGAGGTCGAGCGCACCTTTCAATCCGCATACACATTCCAGAAGCAGCTCGACAAAATGCCGGGCGCCTCCGAACTTCAATCTGGCACCGTCGGTGACGGCTTCGGGAAAATGATGGAGTTGTATTACCGCAATCCCGTCGAATGCGCCAGATATCTGCTGGGCCAGCGCTGCTATTCCGACCGAATGGTATACCGCCCGGAAAAGATCTACGACCCCGACGGGCATCAGCTCTATTCGGAGATGCACCGCGGCCGACTGGTGGTGGAATATCCAGGAGAAGCTACCCCTGGGGCGGACGATTGTGCCCATCATCTGCAGCTCGGACATCACGCATTTGGCGAATTTCTCTGGAGACAAAAGAGCTGGCCCATATATTTGGCGATAGGAAATATCCGGGAAAGATACGGTCAAAGCCGTCAAATAAGGCGCACCTGCTGCTCGCCTTATTGCCCATTCCTCCCAAGGTCATCGGGGATGCAGCGTCAAAAGGTCGACTCCGGGCATGGGCGGCGGAGACACTCCGCAGCGTCCTGTCCGTCGTTCTTGAGCCGCTCCTGCATTTTGACCAGAGCGTGGGCATTTTGATGGGATGCTCGGACGGATACGAGCGGCGTTGCTGGCCCATCCTGGCGGCATGGCTGGCCGACCATGTAGAGAACTGCAATCTCCTGAGCACTAAATTCAACATGTGCCGAAATGCGAGATTCCGTCAATAAGCTGGGAGAGTACCAGGTCGAGCCTACCAAGATTTATGCCGGGAACCAGGGCGAATACCGCAGGATGTATCGGCAATTCACTGCACTGAAGGACCTGGAAAATCCCAGCAGGGACCAGAAGAGGGAGTTGAAAGCGTTGGCAAAGTGGTTTGAGAAGCGGGGTCTGCGGCCGCTGTATAATCCCTTCTGGGAATTGCCCTTCATCAAGGCGTATGAGCTCCATAAGCCCGATATGCTGCACGTCGTCTACCTCGGAATCTTGAAGCATTTGATGCAGTGGCTAGAGGATTTCCTGCAGGAATTTGACCGTCTGGGCCAGTTCAACCTCATATGGACCAAGATGCCGCCATACCGGGCTTTTCCCCGCCGTCAAAACCATACCAAGCCGTCAGTCAGTGGCAGGGCAAAGAGATGCGCGGCTTCCAGAAGATGATCCTGCCAGCGCTGGCATCCGCGCTCAGGAATCCCTCCGCCAGTCAGGCGGAGCCTTTCAGAAAGCGTTTCAATGCGTGCGGGCATTGATCGATTGAGGACTGGTTGCCCAGTACCCGTTCCCTAACGAATTGGACGATTGACCTACTGGGCCGGATATCTCGGGCATTCCATCGAGCGAAGGATATCTTCAGGAAATACAGGGCGAACCGGAAAGCGGAGGCTCGTAGCTGAACGGCGCAAAGAGCTCCGTGAAGAGTACCATGCGGAGCTAGCAGCCTCGATGAATCCTCGACCCAGAGGCGGCGGGTTGTCGCTAGTCAGCGATTGAATCTCAGGCAGAGATCGGCGACATCTTACGGGAAGAATCCGACTTCAACTTCGAAGCTCCACCTGATGAGCCACTTCACGGAGCACATCCGTAGTGCGGGAATATTCCCGACTATTCGTGAGTCCTGCGAGACTGCGCGGGGACCAGCTGAAGATACCATATCGTCAGAACAATCGCGTCAATCCCGCGATGCAGATACTCGGACGTTCAACAGAGATTACATCTTCGCCATGCGGGTTGAATCTTCTGCAGATTGCCGGGGCCGGATTCTCCACATCGGATCTTGTGGGAAATCTCAGGTATTGGGCGAATCTACAGAGGAGGCTGCACGCGCGCATAGCGCGAGCTGGCCAATCCCAGGATGATCCGGCACTTCGACGGGGGCTGATCGCACCCATGGGATGTTTCCCAAAGGAGGAGCCTGTGGAAAAGTGCCTGGTCAAAACCCGATGGATTTGGCGGTCGTCAGAAAGCGTCAATATCGGGCAGCAGCAAATCTCTCGAGTTTTACATCCGAAGATACTTCATGAGGGAACTCAGGCGGGATTTTGACGAGATTCCCGTGGATATCGATTCCTGGCGTGTGACGACGTTCAGGCAGCTCAAGGTGCCCGTCCTTTTGCACGGCGCGGGCGACGAAAGTACGGTGCACACTCTCCACACAACGGGAACGGCAAATTACAGGAGAGCGGAGGCCAGGAACGATTGGATCTGGTTCCGTCAAAAACCCGCTGACCTGGAGCCATTGCAGGGCCTTTGCCCAACTCTACTGGCGGTGTTTAAGCTGACAGATCCGGGACGGAGAGAAGCAAGGCTGTTGGCGGCGATTTGCCGCTGAAGCCCGACTTCAGCGGTATGCCGCGCCCACGGCGGCGATAAGGGTATCACGCCACATCAAGCGCTTTTGACGATATATGGGTGGTCAATATCAAGAGTATCCTGGGTGCGCGCATCTTGTTCCCGAATCTACCTCGCCCTACGAATAGGTGGTTTATCAACACTACAATTGACCTGTCAACTTACGGGTCAATTTACTAACCTCGCTGGCATTTGACGATGGGCATCTGACGATGGGCATTTGAGAATGGGCATTTGAGAATGGGCATTTGACGATGGGCATCTGACGATGGGCATTTGAGGATGGGCATTTGAAGATGGGCATTTGAAGATGGGCATTTGAAGATGGGCATTTGAGGATGGGCATTTGAAGATGGGCATTAGTCAGTGTTTGTTCAGATATTTGCCTAATGTACAGTTGAATTGACGCAGATAAGATCAAAGTTCCGGTTCAGTGATGTTTTCATACAACTTCAACACTTCATTTATCTCAGTCGATAATACCATATCAACTCGGGGTAGGGGTAGAGCGCGAAAGCGTTTCATGCGCCCGATATGCGCCGATTATGCGCCAAGAATCCAAATCGGGTCAATCTGGCTGGGGGCTGCCGAGGATGCGGTGCATCGTCGTCAACTTCCCAGCCCGATTGACTGTAGCCTCGACTTTGAGGAATGGCGAGGATGCAGAGCATCCTCGTAAACTTCCCAGCCCGATTGACGGGCAGCTTGACTTTGTGGACGAGAAGGCTTCCTTATCATTTAACAGGCAATTTTGGCGGACAGCTATACTTTGTGGAATGGCGAGAGGACTTCTCGTCAACTTCCCAGGCGGGTTTACGGGCAATTAACTTGGCGAAATGGCGAGAAGGTATCGTCGTCAACTTTCAGGCAGTTTGTGGGAAGTTTTGAGTTGTGAATTGAGGAGGATGCATCGTCACCTTCCCAAACAAAATGACTGGAGGCTTTATTTTGGGGAATGACGAGAGGCCTTCCTCGTCAACTTCCCAGGCAAAATGACTGGGAGTTTTACTTGGTGGAATATTTGCTTTGTACAATAATTTGTAATTTATATTGGCTATATACTTGAACGGATTACATGTGTCGAGAACGTGAATAGTGAAAGATAATGGGCATTTTGGTCAAAAGACGAGCCATCAAAATTCCCAGGAAATAGACGGGCATTTCTGATCAGGAGACGAGACGCTCAAAATGCCCGGTAAAAAGACGGGCATTTTTGGTCAAAGGCAGGCGCTCAAAATGCCGGGAAAAACGAATTTTGGTCAAAAAGGCGAGCCGTCAAAATGCCGGGAAAAAGGCGAGAATTTTGGGAAAAGGCGAGCCGTCAAAATGCCGGGAAAAGGCGGGAATTTGGCGGGCGGTCTTCAGTTTTGACCGGAAAGACGACAACTTTTGCCCAAAAGACGAATCGGTACGTCTGGACGTACAATTCGTCTTGGGGGATTTTTTTTTTTGCTGATGGCAACGTCTTCTACTGTAACCTACTTCAATACTATCGCTCGGTTCCACTTAGCATATTACGCTAGGCGAAGCCACTTCTACATCTCCGCTGATACTTCTCTTCTAACGAAGACCACCGCACCTCGCTTACACTGATACCTCTCTTCTAACGAAGACCACTTTACCTCGCCTGATTAATTCGACAGCTACTACTGTCGCACCTCGTACCCTGCGGAACGTCGCCCACACCGCCCCTTGAGACGCAGCCCAGGAGGCAGAGAGATACGCCCGTCGCCAACCTCTGAGCGCAAGTGAGCCATCAGGCCCTTTGCAGGCCCCACAGAGACTACAGGGAGAGATTCCCCTACACTACCACCACGTGAGAGTCATCCATTACTCAGAGGCGCTCCAGAGTAGAGATGGTAGAGGAGGACAGGGAGGAAGACCTTCCCCAAACTCCCCTACACCGAACAATACACAGGGAGGTAGAGAGGCAAGGAGGACAAGTACTCGCTGGACTACACCAAGGGGTCAGCGCCTTGGATAGCCGTACCCAGAACGTCTCCCTAATTGAGGACCTATTACGGAATCACGAACATACCATCGCCAAGATCATGCGGCCAGCCAGAACTTGGTAGACGAGCTCACCACCAAATTCCAGGGGAGCGACGCCAAACAGAACCAAATGGCCGATGCCTTGCTTCAAATGGACACCAGGTTCTGTACTCAGGCCCAGAACCAACTGGCCCACATTCAAGACCTTCTTGGTCAGCTCCTGTAACGGCGTACGGACAGGTCTCCAGACTGTCCTTGTTCCTGTTTCATTGGCTCCGTTTCCTGTTCCCTTGATCCCGCTTCCTGTTCTATTTCTCGTTCTGTTTCCTGTTTTCCTGTTTCCTTGCTGTCGGGTCACATCCCCGACTTCAAGTCCTGTCCCTGTTTTCTTGTTTCTTGACCCATCCTGTATCCCCGTCCTCGCTTCGCCCCTAGTCTCCACGCTCCTGAATCCTAGTCTGGCCGATTCCCTGTAGGGTCTTCCCTGCTCTGGCTTTACCCCTGTCAACCCTTCTCGTCGCGGGACTATTCAACCTGGACGTATTGGAAGATGGCTTTGGTACCTGGAAGCACATCCTATGGCTCAAGAAGGTTCTCCATGTTCTGGCTACGCCTCACACCTCAATCCCCTCCCAGTTCCCCGATCCCCGTTGCACTTCATGAGGTAATGACCAGCCTTAGCGTCTCACATGTCACTGAGGTATTTACCGATCGATTCCAGTCTGTGCTCCAGTCCCCATCCCGTCGCCTCTATACATCTTTGTCCCGTTTCGTCTTTCCTGTCTCCTTGATCATGTACTTTCCTATCTCGTCTTAGTTCTGTCTCTGTTCTGTCTCAATTCTGTTTCTCATCGGAGTATGCTCCGCTATCCTTGTCCTTTCGTGTTCCCTTCCCTTCTGTTCTCCGTTCCTGTTTTCTCGTACGTTCTCCGTTCTTCGCCTGTTCTTTCCTTGTTCCTGTTTCCCGTTCTCGTTCTTGCTTCTGCTTTCCCTGTCACGTTGTCTGGATTAATCAGCAACGTTAAGATTCTTGTATATTGGGAAGCCCTCCCATTCTCTTCGAGGGGCTTTCCTTGGAGTTCCCTAGTCATTTCTTCTTGTAAACTACGTACGCTTCAATTTAGTCTTTCTCCAGAACCTAGGAAGTGTTCCCCTCGTAGACCTAGTTCCTTCCCCTAGGCTTTCGCCTAGGGGAAGGCCTTCAGAATCCATGGTCGTCTTTGACCTCCCCGCCTCGCTCGGCCTTTGGGCCCGTCTGGTCCCGTCCTCGCTCGCGTCCAGGCTCCGCTCTCCCTCGAGCCTGACCTTGCCCTAGTTCTATCCTTGCTCCGCGTTCCGGCTCCGGCTCTCTCTAGAGCCCGCCCCATCCAGTCCTCGTCCTGTCATCGCTACATCTCTGGCAGGACTCCTAGTATCACCCCCGTCCCCGAGTACGACCATCGCGCCTCGTCTGGTCTTCACGTGCCCTGTCTCCCGCCTCCGCCCCCGCTGCTATCGCTCCCTACCTAGCAGTCCCTGATCCAGTCCTCGGTCGACTCTCTCTGTATAGCCATCGCTCCCTGTCTGGCTTAGAGTCCCTTGTCCTGCTCTCCCGTCTTCCGCCATCTAGGAGGTAGTCCTAGAACCCAGCTCTGTCTCTCGTGTCCCGTCCCCGTGTCGAAGTCTCTTCCACGAAGCCACGCCGTTCGCCCGTAACGGCTCCGTACCACAACCCTCGCCCAGCAAGAACTACAGCAACAGAGAATAGACGCTCTGCTCGCACAAGTTCAGGCAGAGAAGGAAGATGGTGCCATAACCGGCAACCAAGAAGCGATTACTGCTGCAGTAGATGCACTTAAGGAAGCCAGGGCCAAGGACCGAGAAGAAATGGCGGACAAAATCAGGGCGCCGATGAAGAAGGTGGAGCTTTCCCAGCATCAATGGAAGACCACAGGAGGGAAGAAGGACAAGGGGAAGCAACCCCAGGTAGAATCAGTGAGGAGCCACAGCTCATGATCCGGCCACGCTTCCCCTAAACCACTGGAGCCAATCATAATCGAGGCAACTCCAGCAGAGGACGGAGGAAACGGCGGACTAGGAGGTAATGGAGGTGGCAAAGGAACATCTAGGCGTAGCAACCCAGACCCATCCGACAGCTCGGAATCCAGCGATGAAGGGCGGGACCTGAAGGGCAGAAGCAGGAAGCAGGACAGGCAGAAACGCCGTCCCAAGACCTTCTACGCTCACCCCGAGGCCTCCCCCCGGAACGACGGACCCAAGCAGGCCAAAATACCCTTCAATGGTGACCCAAAACAGGATGTCCGTCACTGGATTGACCAAATGGAGACCTTAATTGAGCTCCAATTGAAAGCCCAGTGGACAGACAAGGTGAAAATCCTGTGGGCATCCCTCGAGCTCTCAGGATCCGCGGCGAGATTCTGAAAGAACTTCAAAGAAAGGCTCAGTGTATAACCTGAGCTCGGAACCTGGAAGAAATTCAAGAAGGAACTCCTCATCCAGTATGGGAACAGGACCAGCTAAGAGCAAGCCAAACAGAAAATGGACAAGTTCAGGCAAACCGGACCCATCAATGACTACCTGAACGAGATGCAGAACCTGGAGTGGGATGCTGAAGCAGGCCCGACCGTAATGAAGTCCATGATCCTGACAGGAATAAACTTCTCGTAGGAAACAAGACTATCAGTGGCCATTGAAGAGCCTGAACATTTCCTTGACTGGCTGTCATGGGTACAACGAGTGGGGAGAAAGGTCGCGGATGTGAAGGCTAGACATCAGATCTAAAGAGGCAGAGACACCCCTAAAGCTCCACAGAAACCCACATTCAAGCCCCCTCACTGAAGCAGAGATAACCCGTCCGTAAAATGACAGGAAAATCAAAGGAGAAAACACAAAGAAGACCTAGCTGCTACCAAGGCCCACAAGGACAAATGGCAAACGGAAAAGAAATGTCTCCGTTGTGGTAGAGATAACCACTTCGCGAAAGACTGCTATTCCACTAGCATTGTCTGAACCACCAGCTGTAAAGAACCATGGGCGAGGTACATCAGCAAAAAATTTGGTTCGGTCTGACGTGCTTGGGCGTACCCAGGCGCACCAGGCGCCAATGGGCGTCATTTTGGGTGCCAGGCGCATGAGAAGTTTTCTTACCTGCATAGCTACGCCCCGGCGCAAAACGATTTCGTCGCGGCGGGAGCGGGAAGAATCTCTCCGTTCCGTCGTAGTCATCGTTTGCTCAAAAACGAGTTCGTCTTTTGACCGAATCGTCGTCTTTTGACCCAAAAGCGCGCGGGTCCACACCTGGGTAGCTTTGCCGGTTAACGGCTTTTGCTAGCGAATTTGGCTGGCAGAATGAGGTCACTCGGCAATCGGTACATAGACTAGGACACCAGTTCGGCGCCAAATGTCACGTTTATTGATCCACATGTCTCGTAATTCTATGCGTATTTGCTAGCGATCCACCTGCCCCCTGCCGATATCCTGCCCGTTGAGCTGTGCGCTGAGCTCGCCACTCAGCTGCCTACCTACCCTCCTGCCCGCTGGGCTGCCTGCCCGCTGAGCTGCCTGCCCGCTGAGCTCGCCGCTGAGCTGCCTGCCCTCCTGCCCGCTGACCTCCCCCCTGCCTGCCTTCCTGCCCGCTGACCTGTCTGTCTGGTAAGGGTCCATTTGGTGCAATGTTGGTGACAGGTAGGTGTCCAAATCGTGCAGTATTTGGTGACTGGTAGGTGTCGATTCGCTGCCTGGGGGTGTCCATTTGGTGCAGTATTCGCTGCCTAGGAGGTGTCCAAATCGTGCAGTATTCGGTGCCTAAGAGGTGTCCAAATCGTGCAGTTTTGGTGACTGGTATGTGTCGATTCGCTGCCTGGAGGTGTCCATTTGGTGCAGTATTCGGTGACTGGTAGGTGTCGATTCGCTGCCTGGAGGTGTCCAAATCGTGCAGTATTCGGTGCCTGGTAGGTGTCCAAATCGTGCAGTATTCGGTGCCTAGGAGGTGTCCAAATCGTGCAGTATTCGGTGCCTGGTAGGTGTCCAAATCGTCCAGTATTTGGAGCCTGGTAGGTGTCCAAATCGTGCAGTATTCGGTGCCTAGGAGGTGTCCAAATCGTGCAGTATTCGGTGCCTGGTAGGTGCAGGATTCGGTGCCTAGGAGGTGTCTAAATCGTGCAGTATTCGCTGCCTAGGAAGTGTCCAAATCGTGCAGTATTCGGTGCCTAGGAGGTGTCCAAATCGTGCAGTATTCGGTGCCTGGTAGGTGTCCAAATCGTCCAGTATTTGGAGCCTGGTAGGTGTCGAAATCGTCCAGTATTTGGAGCCTAGTAGGTGTCAGTAAAGGTGTCGAAATGCAGAGGAAGGTAAATCGATCTAGGCGCTGATACAGGTAGGAGGTAGGCGTCGATACAGGTAGGAGGTGAGGTAGGTGTCGATACAGGTAGGAGGTGAGGTAGGAGGTGAGGTAGGAGGTGAGGTAGGAGGTGAGGTAGGAGGTGAGGTAGGAGGTGAGGTAGGAGGCGAGGTAAGTAGGCATGGAGGTGGAGGTGGAGGTGGAGGTGGAGGTGGAGGTAGAGGTGGAGGTGGAGGTGTGGGTGGATCCTCACGGTGTGGAGAAAGCGTCAAATCCGACGTCATTAGCTAGCGGTATTAGCATTAAGCGCCAGTACATAGGCAGAATATCACATCCGCGACGTCAAAGGCGTTAAAGGCGAGATGTCATATTTGAGATGCATACTAGGCGTCAAAGGCGGCGTCGCATTTGAGAGACGCATACTAGGCGCCAAAAGACGACATGTCACATTTCGCATCTCCGGGACGCGCGGGACGACCAAAATGCGAGTTTTTGGTAGGAAAAGACGAGGTTTTGGTCGCAAAAGACGAATCGGTACGTCTGGACGTACGGTTCGTCTTGGCGGTTCGTTTTTTTTGCTGATGTAGTAGCTGAGGGGTCGAGGGACATGGTTAGGGTTCCCGAGGGAAGGCGTAGGCCTCGCGAGGAAGCAAGGGAAGGAACAGCGGTGTACCCGAGGGCAGAGACGTAGGTCTGCACGGTGGCAGAGGAGAAGACAGTAATGATGGTCTGCACGAGGGCAGAGATAGTGGCCCGTACGAGGACAGAGATAACGGCGGTCGGTAGGTTAACCGAGGTGAGGGTGGCGAGGGGGAAGTAGGTGACGATAATGTTCACAGCGAGGAACACGACAGCGGATACAAACAGCATGATGAGCGATAGACATAACGTGGACTTTGTAGAAGTAAGAAAGTGTATTGAAGCGAAGTAAATCCCTCAAAGTAAATACCCAAAGTAATAAACAAGATGTTGCGTAAGGAAAGAAAGAGAAAGACAATAGAAGACATGACGACGAAATATATAGTAAGAAAGACCCCCGCGATTACCAATCCAACAGAACCTTCCAGATCCTCGATGACTCATGCATTCGTGTAGCGGTGTGATTCGCTCTTGTCGCGATCTGGTTTGTAACACCAGCCAGCACCCAGCCAGCAGGAAGAGAGGGAGGAATCCTTCCGGGGAGAAGGATCAGGAAGAGGGGAGTAAGCGGAAGAAAGTAGAAACACAAATGCAGGCGTTTAGGTCAAGGATAACGAATTTGGAGGATTAGGTTTCATTACGGGAATTTTCATCGGTTATTTCATATGTATATAATAAGTGGCAGGGAATACAATATATTCACCGAACAAAGTGACCAAAAGTGACCGAATTGCCATCAGTAATAAACTTTAAATACTCGGGTAGTTACGGATAGGATATGCACTAGAAGAGCGAAAGGCGCACTTCTCGAAATAGTACGCTTGGCACAATTTCATTGTATTAGTCAATTCTCATTTGTAAGCACATGACTCCGGTGTGAGTCATTGTATTAGGTATTAGTCATGCGATATGACTCAGGACGTATTAGTCATGGCTATGACTGGAGTTTCTATTTGTCATCCTCTCTCACTTGTACTATCTTTCTTTAGTATAAATACTGGGGCTTTCCCCCATCAGTTAGTTTCATCATGACGATCAATATACTACATTCTCCTCATACATTTCTCTAGGTTATGAGCCCGGAGACCACGACGCTTTCACTCCTCACCATTTTTAGTACAAGTATAGTTTATCATTACTACCTCAAACATGACTACACACGTGAAAATTCCCTCGCTCTCATGCAAGCTGGATGGGCTGGCCCATTACACTGTATGGAGAGATCTCGCGTCTAGAATGTTGATGGTCCATGATCTGTGGAACATAGTCAATGGAACGAGTCCGCGTCCGATCCTCAACACCACTACTGTACCAGCAGCACCAGAGGAGGCAGCATCACCTACTGAACCTCCCACTGATGACACCACAGGAAGACAAGAAGAGACTGAAGACAACATCGAAGAGATACTCGAATGGGATAAGAAAAACAACCTAGCAATAGTGTTCCTACAATCCAACATCGAAATTCGAAGTACAACTCACCCTCGCACCTTCAGAGACCGCACACCAAATGTGGACACAACTCGAGGACAGGTTCGATAGAAAGACAGTCGCATCTCTACACTCCCTCCTTGGTAATGTGTTGAATCTACAGTACTACCCCGACAAGGGACTCAAGAAACATCCAACCGAATTCTCAACTCTTTGGTCACAACTCCTCACTAGAACTAGTAACTCTACGGACAGCACCAAAGACCCACTCGGTTACCACCTCCGACAATTTGCATCCATCACGGAAGTGAAAGGATTCTTCTTACTCCTCTCACTCAAGCATGAATCTCTCGAAGCGGTCGTTGACAATCTCCAATCCAAGCCTAACGTTACATATGATGACGTATACGAAAAGCTCTTGGACCTAGATTCACGCCGAACTCAGATTTCACATACCGGAGAAGCTTACAACATTAGGCGAGGAAACCCAAGAAGCAACAACAACAACAACAACAGAGCAGAAAGAAATAAGCCCAGACAAAAGAAGGAACTCACCTGCACATGGTGTACCAGGAATGGCGAATATGCAAAAGGCCACACGCACAAAGACTGCCGCAAACTTAAAGCTTTCAGAGACAAGGAGAAGCCCGCTGCTTCTGGCAACGTCAATGTTGCATCCAGTACTGCATTTCACACTAAACTAGACCTCTCCTGACTCCCCGACCTTTCCGGCCTACCTGCCCTCGACGAATCGGACGTGTTCACCATGCCGACATCGTTCGACAAAATTAACTTCTCAGAGTCATCCTCGAACACAACAATGGAAGATTACTTCGCTCTAGTTGCAGGACCTTCCACTTCCGACGACAAGGCATGGATCTTCGACCCTGGTGCAACCAACCACATGACCGGAACTTTGGTTACCAACCCCGCACCTCACTCTGGCACAGTAACTGTTGGAGGAGGACAGAAACTAAAGATAACCGGACTTGGCAACGCAACCATCAACGGATCACATGGCCTCATCACTCTCGAGAACGTCTTCCTTGTACCTGAGCTCAGCAAGACCAACTTGATATCTTGGTCCTGCATAGCAAGGAAAGGATTTACCACCACGGGAACGGAGAACGGCTTCACCATTTACAAACCGAACAGCAAGGAAATCATTGGGATCGCTAATGCAAACAGTACTGGTCTTTATATTTTTGAGACAAAGGGACCATGCGCACACCTATACACCGCCACCACATTTTACGATTGGCATCAGCGGCTCGGTCATCTCCCCGCCTCCTCGCTTTCACGGTTACGCAACATGGTCGCCGACCCGAAATCCCTGCCAACAACAGGTCACATGGAAACATGCAATACCTGCGAACTCGCCAAATCCACCAAACAACACCTCGACCCTCTCACCACACCACAATCCAAGACTCCACTAGAACTAATCCACTCAGATCTCAGCGGCAAATTTTCCACTGTTTCTCTTGGAGAGTTCAGTTAGTATATCACTTTCATAGACGACTATTCGTGGTATGCACACCTATATTTCCTCAAAAAGAAATTGGATGCAGCGGAAGCAACGAAGGCATACATTGCCTGTATGGAAAACCAGCTGGATAAAAAGATAAAGAGGTTTAAGAGCGATAATGGTGGCGAGTATATATCAGACACACTAAAACAGTTCTTCATCTCGAAAGGGATCAAGCATGAATTCACCGTTCCTTATTCACATGAGTCAAACAGAATCGCAGAACGTTTTAACAGAACCATAGCAACAATGGCACGATCCGCCTTGCTCGACCACACACTTCCTAAGGGACTATGGGCAGAAGCGAACAACGCAATGGTACATGTCAAAAACCGTCTACCACACAAATCCCTCCCAGATATGACACCATACGAAGCACTTACCGGAAACAAACCCTATATTGGGCACCTCAGATCCTTCGGTGAAACAGTGTTCATACACATAGCTGTCGAATCACGACCAGCCGGAATAAAGCTGGATGCAAGGGCAATGACGGGACGATTTGTTGGATACGGAGACTCGGTGTTACGGGAGATTCGAGTGAGGGGCTGTGAAGGAAGGACGGGTAACCGGAGACGAGCATAGGAAGGTATCGAAGGGGTGGGGGCGCCGTGTGCGACCACACCTGCGCGAAGACTATTAGGCGGCACACCTCGAGAGTGGTGGGCTGACGGCTGCAGGCCGTTCTCCTTTGAGAAGGTGACCAACGTAATAGTATAGTGCAACCCGATAACCGGCATTTGTGAGTCAGAGGTATTACGCGAGATAGAATGTGTTAGATAGAATACGGCCCCGGATAAGGGTGCCAATCATGTATAAATAGGAGAGCGGATGCCCGTGAGCTAGAGGGGATCAGAGAGCCTTCATCATTAGCGAGCGGAATCCGATCTACAATATTACTTGTTTAAAAAGCTACAGAACTATTGCTTAGCACTTGCCTTATCTTTAGATATCCCATTACACTCGGCTAAAATCAGTCGGCTTTATATACCAGAACAAAGGAAAGTTGTACTATCTCGACACTTTCGCTTTAAAGGACTATCGGTAGGGGAAGAAATTGCTCCAATCATAACCGAAGTACCCCCAAAACCAAGAGAAGTCGAGACCAAAATCAAGCAGAAACCCACCTCAGAACACGAATCCAATGACGATGACAGCCAACAAGTATCCTACGATAACGAACAGGTCACTGAATCTGAGGATGATACTGAAGGAACACACGCAAGTAAAATGGGGGCCGGCTTAACGAGGCCCGCTCCTGAAAGTCACCCGCTTGATGAAAATAAACCAGATACTAATCAAAGACATAACCCGACAAGGGAACGCAAAGCACCAGCACGATACGGACATTATACAGAGAAAGACGACACTCTAGCAGAACCAAACACCTACCAACAAGCAATAACCAGTCCAGACTCCGAAAAATGGCAACAAACTATGGAAGCGGAGATGGAATCGCTGGCTAGGAACGACACATGGAAATTGGTCAACACACCAAATCACAGCAAACTCGTGAACTGCAAATTGGTATACAAAATCAAACTCGGGCCTGATGGCAACCCCATTCGGTACAAAGCTCGATTAACCGCAAAAGGATTCTCTCAGGTACCTGGTCAAGACTTTGATCAGACCTTCGCCCCCGTCATTCGTTATGAATCAATCCGACTCCTCCTCGCACGCACCTTACAAATCGGTGGCAAATGCGACCAAATGGACGTCACAAGCGCATTTCTCCACGGCGAACTCCAGGAAGAAATCTATATGAAATCTCCACCTGGCTACCCTACTCCCGGCAAAGCATGCAAACTTGTTAAATGCATCTACGGCCTGAAACAATCATCAAGGGACTGGTATGCCGTCTATCGAAAATGCTAATCAAAATGGGATTCAGAAAAGCAGACTTTGACCCTTGTGTTTTCATACACGAAATAGGGGAAGTTGTCATTGCAATATACGTAGACGACATCTTGATCTTCCCTTAGTCAGATAAACGCAAAAACAAAGTTAGCCTACAACTCCACGCTGAATTCGAAATGACCGAAGCTGGAACAGCGAACTGGGCCCTCGGAATCCACTTGATCCACACTTCAACTGGCATCATCCTATCACAGGAAGCCTACTTCAATCGTGTACTTATCAAATATGGTTTCGAAAACTCCAGACCTGTGGCAACTCCTATCGACAACAATGCCTACCTCCAAAAAGGAACCGAAGAAGAAAGAATCAATGATCCAACACTATACCAATCAATAATCAGATCACTCATCTATGCAGTAATCGGTACCAGACTGGACCTCGCCTACACCGTCACCATGCTATCGCAATTTTCCTCCTGTCCCACCAAGGCTCACATGACAGCAGTACATCACGTCCTACGCTATCTTAAGGGAACCCTTAATTGGTCACTCTTCTACGCAAAAACGCCGCCAACTGCACTCAAAGGCTACAGCGATGCTAGTTACGCCTCGGACCCCGACGATCGCCGATCATTCACCGGCCACTGCTTTATGCTAGGGGAAGCTCTTATCTCCTGGCGCTCATATAAACAACGATCAGTCGCAACCTCCACCACAGAGGCAGAATACATGGCCCTCTCGGACACCAGCCGTCAACTCATATGGCTAAGGAATGCAATGTTCGAACTGGAACGGAAACCTAGTTTCTCTTTTATTCTTTGCGGTGATAATAACGGCTCTCTCTCTTTGGTTCGAAACCCAGTTTTTCATAAACGGTCTAAGCATATCGATGTTCATTTTCATTTTGTTAGGGAAAAACACGAGGACGGTTTATTTCAATTGGAGTACATTTCTACAAATGACAATGTGGCGGATCTTCTTACTAAGGGTTTGGACAAGGGCAAGCATGTTTTATTTTCTTCTACAATTCACTGTGGCCCACGAGGGGAAGTCTCGAAATAGTACGCTCGGCACGATTTCATTGTATTAGTCAATTCTCATTTGTAAGCACATGACTCCGGTGTGAGTCATTCTATTAGGTATTAGTCATGGGATATGACTCAGGACGTATTAGTTATGGCTATGACTGGAGTTTCTATTTGTCATCCTCTCTCACTTGTACTACCTTTCTTTACTATAAATACTGGGGCTTTCCCCCATCAGTTAGTTCCATCATAACGATCAATATACTACATTCTCTTCATACATTTCTCTAGCACTGGCAGCAGAAGCCGCCCTGTAACACAAATACTATGTTTGTCATGAGTGATTTACGGATAGGAAGAGGCACGGTGGGTTCCCCGCACTTGGATATATATAAAACCGGGCATCCCCCATTGAAGAGAAGGAAAGAAACCATCCTCCTTCATGCATACTCAACAAAAAACCAAAACCGAAAGCTACCACGAAACCACAATGTCTACCTCTCTCAATGAAACTCGCCTCAAGGGTGAAATCTCTTGGTCAGATTCTCACTCGCCTGCCAATAGTTCATGTATAACGAGAGCATTGGTCGATAGCGGGACGGAAGACTGAATCATGTCATGGGACTGTGTGAAGAGACACCAGATCCCCGTCCAACTCCGAACACCACCCCTCAATATCAGACAAACTGATGGGACCTCTATGCCCAACTCAGGCACCCACATTACCTACCCCCTCTCCCTACGAATAGGTTCATAACTAGACAGATCAGTCACTTGTGAAGTCGGGGACTTCGCAGCAGAAGATTTGGTCATCCCTCATTGGTGGCTATCAGAGCACCGCCCTACGGTACACTGGGGAGAAGATGCCATCTCTTTCAATAGTATCTACTGCCAGGGAAAGAGTGCCTTATCCTCGACCGAGAAGGAGAAGAAGAAGAGGATAAGGATGAGCTAGTAATAAAACTACTACGCTGCAACCCAGTCACCTCCTACTCGAATGAGCACCACTCTTTCTGGATGAAAAGTACTGGGGGCCAGACTCAGATCATACCCCCTGAGTATCAGGAGTACAAAGACGTGTTCTCTGCTGAGGGAGCCCAAAGTCTACCAGAGTTCTCGGAGTGGGATCACACAATCCCGCTCGTAGAAGGAAAGCAACCACCGTGGGGCCCCATCTACCCCCTCTCTCCACCGGAGCAGAAAGCATTGCGAGAGTACTTTGACGAGATGCTAGCCTCGGACATGATCCGTCCCTCCTCAAGCCCTGCTGCCACACCAATCCTCTTCGTGTCTAAAGCAAACGGCAAATTGAGGCTATGCATGGACTACAGAAGCCTGAACGCCCTGACTGTCAAGAACCGCTACCCTCTGCCACTCATGGACGAATTAGCCGATGCAACCAAGGGAGCTACCTTCTTCACCAAGATTGATTTGAAGAATGGGTACAACCCGGTGCGTATCAAGGAGGGAGAAGAGTGGAAGACTGCTTTCCGAACCAAGTATGGTCACTATGAGTATAAGGTGATGTCTTTCGGTTTAACCAATGCCCCGGCAACATTCCAGGACATGATCAATACCATATTCAAGGATCTACTAGATGAAGGCGTCATGGCCTACCTAGATGTAATCCTGATGTACTCAAAGACCCAGGAAGAGCATGTTGCTCTAGTTTGGCGTTGTAAAGAACCATGGGCGAGGTAGTAGCTGAGGGGTCGAGGGACATGATTAGGGTTCCTGAGGGAAGGCGTAGGCCTCGCTCGAAGACGAGGGAAGCAACAGCGGTATACCCGAGGGTAGAGACGTAGGTCTGCACGAGGACAGATGAGAGGACAGCGACGATGGTCTGCACGAGGGCAGAGATAGTGGTCCGTACGAGGACGGAGATAATGACGGTCGGCATGTTAACCGAGGTGAGAGCAGGGAGGGGGAAGTAAGCGACAATGAGGGTCGCTGCGAGAAATACGACAGGGGATGCACCGAGCATGATGAGCAATAGACGTAACATAGACTTTGTAGAAGTAAAGAAGTGTATTGAAGCGAAGTAAATCCCCCAAAGAAAATACCCAAAGTAATAGACAAGATGTTGCGTAAAGAAAGAAGAAGAAAGACAATAGGAGATATGAACGACGATATATATAGTAGAAAAGACCTCCGCGATTACTTTTCATAGATCGATGATGGAGTCGTTGGGTAGCGGGGAGTTAGATTAGTAATGGATGTTCGGCTGTGTTCTTTTATGTTCGGTGAAAACTTTGTCGATTGCGTGACCATGAGTTGTTGGGGATTGATCATCATAGGATTTCCTTGGGTATATCATAGGGCTCTCCCTTGCTTCGTCTCTGCTTCTTTTCTTCTTTCCTTAAGCAACGTCTTCTACTGTAATCGTACTCAATACTATCGCTCGGTTTCACTTAGCATATTACGCTAGGCGAAGCCACTTCTATCCATACGCTGATACTTCTCTTCTAACGAAGACCGCCGCACCTCGCTTACACTGATATTTCTCTTCTAACAAAGACCGCTGCACCTCGCTTGACTAACTCGACAGCTACTATTGTCGCACCTCGTACCCTGCGGAACACTGGCACATCGTCGCCCCTTGAGATTACTAATCCAACAGAACCTTCCAGATCCCCCGATGACTCATGCCTTCGTGTAGCGGTGTGGTTCATTCGTGTCGTGATGTGGTTCGTAATAGGCGTGTATTGGGGCAGCTGCGCCAGCACCATCTCTATGGTAACCCAGTGAAGACAATTTGTTTCGCCGAAGAAGTAGAATTCCTCGGGTTCTTATTGTCAGGAGAAGGAACAAGAGTATCACCCACCAAAGTGTTAAGGGGATATCAAAGATATGGCAATGCTAAGCAATAGTTCTGTAGCGTTTAAACAATAAGATTTGATAGACCGGACTCCGCTCGCTATAATGAAGGCTCTCTGATCCCTTCTAGCTCACGGGCATCCGCTCTCCTATTTATACATGATTGGCACCCTTGTCTGGGGCCGTATTCTATCTAGTACATTCTATCTCGCGTAATTCCTTTGACTCACAAATGCCGGCTATCGGGTTGTACTATACTATTACGTTGGTCACCTTCTCAAAGGAGAACAGCCTGCAGCCGTCAGCACACCACTCTCGAGGTGTGCCGCCTAATAGTTTTCGTGCAGGTGTGGTCGCACACGGCGCCCCCACCCCCTCGATACCTTTCTATGCTTGTCTCCGGTTACCCGTCCTTCCTTCACAGCCCCTCACTCGAATCTCCCGTAACAGAAAGTACAGGTGATTCTCGAATGACAGGTTCCCACGAAAGTCAAGGAGCTACAAGTCTTCTTGGGCTTTGCCAATTTCCTACGATGATTTGTTCACAGATATTCAGGAGTCTGCAAGGCAATGGCGGACTTACTGAAGACGGGTACCTAATGGAGATGGGTCAGAGAGCAGCAGGACGCTTTCGATGAACTCAAGAAGAGATTCGCGACCGCGCCAATACTCCGACATTATGACGAACATCGCCAGAGAATACTTGAAACAGACGCTAGTGACTGGGCTGAAGCCGCGGTGCTCTCCCAGGTGTTCGAAGATAGCATACTGGACCCAGTGGCCTACCACAGTCGCAAGTTCAACAAAGCAGAGGCAAACTACGAGAACTACGATAAGGAGATGCTCGCTATAGTTTCCGCGCTATTGACTTGGCGGCACTGGCTTGAAGGGACTAGTATACTCATCGAGATCTACTCTGATCATCAGAATCTCCAATATTTCACCACGACTAAGAAGTTGTCCAGAAGGCAGGCACGTTGAGCTGAAAAGATAGCACCTTTTCGCTTCAAAATCCACTACCGCCCAGGTGAAAAGAATGGAAAGCCCGATGCATTGACTAGGCGTCCAGAGTTCGCTATGGAACGAAGAGTAATCCAAGAACAACCCGTAAAACAGTTCTTAATGGAGGATTATTTCGCACAAAGGACCAGAATAGAACCTGGCCCGGAGATAATTGGCGAACCTGCTAAGGAATGGATCGAACTTGATCGATTGTGTGAGATACCACGGGTGTCACTCCCACTGCAGTTGCAGGACTGGTATGAGTTGGAGGGTCAATGGGTTCGGAGAACCGTCGTACTAGACACACTCCCTGACCAAAACCCAGATGATAGGTGGAACAGGAGAGCAATCACGTCTAACAAAGACACTCTGCCAGTATGGGACCCGGATACGAACACAGCAACCCATACAGGGCGCTGGATAGTACCAGGTCATGCGGTCAAGTAAGTAATCAAGGATCACCACGATACGCCAGCCGCGGGGCACCTAGGGTGGGACAAAACCCTGGAACTGATTGATAAGAACTACAGGTGGCCGGGCATAACCAAGGATGGCAGTCACTACCTCAGCACCTGCGACGTTTGCCAACGAGCTAAGCAACGTCGTCGTCACCTGTCTCTTCCAAGCCCCCTAGAGTTAGCAGCCACACCTTCGATGGACATCTCAATGGATTTCATAGTAGAAACGCCAAAGGAGAAGTCAGGATTCCGGAACGTCCTGGTGGTAGTAGATCGCTGCAGTAAAATGGTGCACTTCATACCAATGACGGGAATCTCAGCGGAACAGACTGCCAATACCTTTGTGAAGGACGTCTCGGCCTTCTGGGCCACCATCACGGAGAGGTCAGGGATTAGGAGACGGATGTCAACCTCCTTTCACCCTCAGACGGATGGACAGACAGATCAAACCAACCAGCACCTGGAATCATATCTACGGGCATTTACAGCATGCACTGGGAAGAAATGAAAGGAGCTGTTACCGATTTGCGAGTTCTCCTACAATAACTCGAAGCACTCATCGATAGTGCAGTCACCATTTTACTGCAACTACGGTTTTCACCCTCGGATGAACTGGCCCACAGTATTACGAACCACATCACTACACGAACGAACCATACCGCTGCACAAAGGCATGAGTCATCGGAGGATCTGGAAGGTTCTGTTGGATTAGTCATTGCGGGGGTCTTTCTTACTATATAATGTCTTTCCTGTCTCCTATCGTCTTTCTCTCTCTTTCCTTACGCAATATCTTGTTTATTACTTTGGGTATTTACTTTGGCGGAATTACTTCGCTTCAATATACTTCTTTACTTCTACAAAGTCCACGTTATGTCTATTGCTCATCATGCTCGGTGCATCCCCTGTCGTATTTCTTGTCGCGACCCTCATCGTCGCTTACCTCTCCCTCTCTGCCCTCATCTCGGTTAACATGCCGACCGTAGTTATATCCGTCCTCATACGGACCACCATCTCTGCCCTCGCGCGGACCATCGTCGCTGTCTTCTCCTCTGCCCTCGTGCAGACATACGTCCCTGCCCTCGGGTATACCGCTGCCACTTCCCTTGTCCTTGCGCAAGGCCTACGTCTTCCCTCGGAAACCCTAACCATGTCCCTCGACCCCTCAGCCTCTACCTCGCCCATGGTTCTTTACACACAGACGCAGAGTTGGAGAAGCTTGATGGCCAAGGTAATGCGTAGCTTGATGACCCCCTGTCGGCTCACGAGTTGGCGAGAGAGACCCTACAGAAGAGGTTCGATAAAATGATGTCGCGGAAAGGGGCAGCAGTACAACAGTTCAGTCTCGGACAGACGGTACTACTCGATGCTCGGAATCTCGGAGGATACGGAAAGTGGTCAGACAAGTTCACGGGACCCTTCACAGTGACGGCCGCGATCGGAAGTTGGCCACACAGATTAGACCTACCGGTGGAATGGAAGGTCCATAACATATTCCACGAGATGCTGCTTCGCCCATACCGAGAAGACGCCAACCCAGCAAGGCAACAGAACACCAGGAAACGGATAGCGACAGCTGAACCTCAAGAAGCCTTAGCTGATGAGAACGTACAACTATCGGCCAACACTCGTCCCCATACTCGAAGCCAGGCGCCCATAATTGGAGCCAGGCTATCCGATAAGCAACGAAGGATCAAGAAGGACTAGCCTCGATACCTTTCCCTTACCTATAGCTTTTCCCACAGGGTTTTTACTATAGGAAGATTTTTAATGCTCGAGGGCAATGTCTAGGGAGGGGGAGTAGTGTTACGGGAGATTCAAGTGAGGGGCTGTGAAGGAAGGACGGGTAACCAGAGACAAGCATAGAAAGGTATCGAGGGGGTGGGGGCGCCGTGTGCAACCACACCTGCATCATACTATTAGGCAGCACACCTCGAGAGTGGTGTGCTGATGGCTGCGGGCCGTTCTCCTTTGAGAAGGTGACCAACTTAATATTATAGTGCAACCCGACAGCCGGCATTTGTGAGTCAAAGGGATTACGCGAGATAGAATGGGCTAGATAGAATACGGGCCCAGATAAGGGTGCCAATCATGTATAAATAGGAGAGCGGATTCCCGCGAGCTGAGGCGACTTCTGCTATCATCAGCGAGCGGAATCCGCTCTACAATCTTACTTCAGTTTAAACGCTACAGAACTATTGCTTAGCATTGCCATATCTTTGATATCCCATAACACATACCCATGCGTGTCATGTCTGGGAGAGAATACCCGGGTGCTCTCAGGACAAACAATGTATCACCGCGAGGTGCATGATGCATGAAAGTGCACAAATTGCCTAGAGAAGATTGCGGAGAGAGCAGTGCTGGGTGCTCTCTGGATTTAGGTGATATTGCTTAGAGTACTCTGTCGATAGTAGCATTCTCGAGTGCAAAGAACCTTATTAGGGAGTGGGAATATGCTGCTCTGATAGCAGACTGCTTGGAGTGAATGCTCTGCTAGGAATGAGTGCTTTGCTTGGATCGAGTCCTCTGCTGGAGCGAGTGCTCGAGTTGCAGTTGTGAAAAGCTCTCTTCTCTGACGTCGTCAGATGATTGGCACTGCACTCTGATGGAGTGTACAAACGACTATACGCCCTGGTGTTGCCAGGCATGGAACATACTGCTCTAGGGGCGTCAGGCGCGAGCACCGTACTGTGCCCAGACCTGGCGCGGGCACCCTGCTGTGGCGACGCATGGGGCGAGCACACTGCTGTGGCGACGCCTGGCGCGAGCACCTTGCTGTGGCGCCGCCTCGCACGAGCGGCCACCCCTGGCGCCTAGGGCGTAGGCGCTGCGCCCCGAGGAATAGCAGAGTGTGCTGATGTCAGGTCAGCGAGCACAAGTACAACTGGAGAATATCTCAACGCAATACATGATTGCATATATTCATAGAAAGGCACTACCTCATGTGGTGCACTGGATACATCTATATGTGATGGGGTTGAGGAAGAGGGAATGAACTACCTTTGAAAATTACCTTGTTAACCAAGGGCTCTTTCCTGTATGAAGGTTTTTTATGCCCTTGGGAATACATAGATGTTACTTGAACGAGGGGGGCGTTGAAAGGTGTTGTTCAAGGCAGTAAGGGTATGGTGTCGAACAGGTGTCCAATAGTAAAGGGTCTAGCGCCTGAATCGCTGTAGATTTAGTGACGGGACAGACGGAGGTGCAAGCGGAGACGTCGATATGCCGCAATCACTTTTTGATATGGTTCTTTATTGGGTGGTGGCAGCGGAGGCCCTGATTTGGTTCTTGTCGTGGCCGAGGCCACAGGCAGCTGGAACCACAGACGCTAGCCGCGAGTGGGGAGGTGTGGCCGGAGTTGGCATACTGCGCGGGCACACTGGACATTGTGACCCGCAACCAGCCAGCGTGGAGCCTTTTTGTATCCCTGTAACGTTCGCCCACTTGGGAGTTTTACACGGTGTTTATGAGAGATTGCGATGATTCCGGGGGCAGAAATAGTCGTAGTGTTGTTGTGTCAGAGTCAGATTTGCTAAAAGGGGGTGGTTACCTTTCTTTCCCTTTCTGCTTTGCAATTGGCAGCGCATGTAGGGTAGTTCTGGGGTAGCGTGATATTGCCATAGACGGAAGGCTGTGTGTATTCACTGAATTAAACAAAACATAACCTCTTTGCTGGAGCGGGAGGCGCTCCCGAGTCTTCCACTGGCTAAGTGTTGAATGATTATCCCATGAACCATAATGGCCTGAGGTCCCAATTGGGTATTTTGCAACTCCAACTTCGAGAGAAAGACAAAAACGATATAATTAAGCACTACTTAGTAATAATAAATAAACGGGAAAGTCTTTTCAGCGATCCCGATCACAGCTCCTAATATAATACTCATGGAGCTGGTGTTGCTGTGAATTTAAGAAAGATCACTTTATTTCAAGTAGGACCCAATTTGGTCCTTAACACAGTTGCTACGGTTTATGGGATAATTAGAAGTGGAAAGTAAAGCATATTTGAACGATTTGGGATAAAAATATGTGCTTGGACAGTCATAGGAACTGTAGTAGAATGGACGGACCTAATACTAAGAGTGTTAAGCTAAAGTACCTTGGTTTTGTACCATTGTAAACAGACTGTGAGAAACCGCGAACTACGAAACATACAGACTCTGATTACAATTACCATAGACAACGGTCTGCATGTAATTAATGAGTTAAACAAAAAAAAAAAAAAAAAAAAAGACTCTGATTACAATTACAGCTAGAGAAATGTATTCAAAGTATACCAGCTTACAGTGAACGAAGCACTCCATAATACTGGAAACAAGCACCCACGCCTCCTTACCTGAAAGAAAGGGCCAACATTTGATTGACCAATGATAAACAGTACTAATTCGACTTGGGAGGAAATGCTGTGATATCAGTCAGATGGATTGCTGGTGCGCCACCGGGCTACCGCATGATAGGATTGGAAGCTGTGCATGTACGTACCTATCGAATATCCTCTTTTCCTAGCGGGTTGCTCTTCTAGATGCTGGCCGGGGGTTTCGTGGCCGTAGGACTCGTCCATTTCCACCCCTTGTACGCCCGGCTCATCCTTCTTCACTTGGTCGGCGGGACAGTCTTCACTGCATCGATCAGCCAGCATCTGTGTAATGTCCGCGCTCAACCCAGAGCTGATAGCGATATCAAGCGGGGTTCTTTTGTTTCTGTCTGGCCCGTGTATGTCGGCCCCGGCATCAAGGAGCAAGGCAATCAGCTCTTTGCTACCTGTTTGTGCGGCCAAATGGAATGGACTATTTTGATCCTCATCAACAGCGTTTACATCGGCGCCAGAGAAAGCCAACTGCCGCGCCACGCGAATCCACGAACACGTATAATCACAGGCAAGAGCGGACAGAACGGCAGAGTGTTTGCCGCTGTGACTTAGCACTGCGTGGTGCAACGGTGTTCTTTGGTTCCTGTCGCGCGCGTGTATGTCGGCTCCGGCATCCATGAGCAGAGCCAGTAATTCTCTGTTACCTTTCTGCGCAGCCAGGTGCAGTAAGCTTACTCCATCATCGCGACCATTCACTTCGGCGCCCGCCTCAATCAACGATATTGCCATGTGCATGGCCCCCATGTACTGCCCAAACCTATCCACCACGTACTTTAGAGGTGTAAACCCATCTCTGTCCCTTGGGTCCACCGAGGCTCCCTTCGCCACCAAGAGGCGAACCAAGAGGTCACCCTTCTCCACTACAGATGATTGCTCCCGCGCCGCATGGTGCAGCGGTGTTCTCTGGTAGATATCCCGTGCCTCAATGCTCAGGCCCTGCTCCATGAGAAGGGATATCACATCCGGGCCCCTAGGCGACGTAGCAGCATAGTGCATTGCCGACATCTGGTTGACGTCGAGCGCTCCCACGTCTGCCCCAGATTTCATCAGCAGGCTCACCAGGCCCGCATATCCCACCCGGGCCGCAAGGTGCACCGGCGTCACGCCGGCCGTGTTCCCCGCATTGACTTCCGCACCGGCCTCTACCAAGAGCAGCACATCTTCGCTGATCATCTCACTGTTGCAGTCGTTTGTAGGTTCCAGCCGGCTATGGAGCGGCGAATTACCAGAAATGTCGGTTGAACCGGTACAGGCGCCCCGTTCAAGGAGCAAGGAAATGGTGGCAGCCCCCCTGGCGTAGTGTAATGGTGTTTTCAGGTCCTTGTCACGCAGGTTGACAGTCAAACCTTTCTCCATGAGCTCAGATACAACCTCCACATTGGCGCTGTAGGCAGCGCAGTGGAGCGGGGACTTGTTTTCATCGCCTCGAGCATGGGGATCCACGCCCGCGTCCAACGCCGCCTTCAACAGGGTCACATCGCCGGCTGCGGCCGCCGCATGCAGCCAAGTGTTCGACCCGGGGTCGTTGTGGGGAGGTACAGTGAGATCAGCGCCGGCATCGAGCAGCATCTCGACCATGATTGCCCTGTGTCTGCCAACCCACCTGGTCGAGTAGGACAGTGCCGTGAACCCTTGATCGTCTCGGGCGTTGATCGCGGCGGCGTGCTCATGCACACGCGGTGCCCGGATATGGCCACTCGACGCCCCGTCTCTCCCGTGGTTCAGCAGTAACCGGAGCATATCCGGGCTCCCCCTTTCTGCCGCGACATGTAGCGGTGTTTGACCCTGGCAGTCTCGCGCATCCACCAGTCTGCCCGTAGGTATTCGATGACCGGACCTATCGTAGTCAGAGCACATATCCTCGACCTTATCCTCATCGTCATCCTCCTCATCCTCATTTTCATCCTCCTCCTCATCCTCTGCATCCTCACCCATGCTCACGTCCCCGTCAGTGTCCGCATCATCCTCCTCTCCCTCCTCCTCGTGTCCCCCATACCCATGCTGTAACAGCAGTCGGGCTATCCTGGTTGTGTCCCCATCCGCCGCCTGGTGTAGTGGCGTGCGCCCGAACCAGCCGCGGACGTGTATTCTTGCGCCCTTCCGTAGCAGGAGCTCCACAAGAGCAGAGTTACCACACCCTACGGCGTGCAACAGGTACGTCCCACCGTCCTGCATATACTCCACACTGAGTCCAAACTCGAACAAGAGCTCCAGCATACTTAGACAGCGCGTCTCTTCGCCATCCCAACTCGGGTGCTGCAAGACAGCCATTATATCTGCACCGTTACGGAGCAGCTCGCGAACCGCATCTTCCGAACCCCGGCAGATTGCGCGCGCGAGAGGTGTTTCTCCATGTATATCGATTGCATTTACACCAACACCTTTCTCGAGCCAGAGCCCGACCAGGCCCACCAGGTTCTCCGCGGCGGCAACATGCAGTGGTGTAATGACCCCAGAGTCAGAGGGCTCGGCCCCTTCGTCTAGTAGGCGATTGACGAGGATGGTGCTTCCCCATGCCGTCGCTTCAAGCAATGGTCCGTATGCGCGGTGGTGTACCTGGCGCTCGGTAAACGACAACATGTACCCTAGTGCGCCGAGATACCTCACGAGACCAGTGTCCCGCAAGAATCCGAGAAGGGTTTCCACTGGAGCGATGTGATGGCAGGCCTGCATGTGGGTGTGCAGGTTTTTCTGGGTATAATCGATCAACCCACCGTAGCCCTTCAGGCACTCCCGGCGCGGTTCGGGTTCGATGTAGCTCAACCATATATGATCTAGGAGCCCGAGGGCAAGCGTCAGATGACGCCTTGCTAAATCTCCGAGATCAGGGGTCTTCTTGAGATACTCATCAGCCGAGTAATGGACAAGCTTGATCGTATTGCCTCGGCGATCGAACATCACAAGCCCACAGCACACGTCCACAAGTGATGATCCGTCAGTCATTTCTTCCAATTCATCAAAGTGGCCGCGATCTCTATGGCGGCTCCCATCACCCATCGCTACTGCCATGCGGAGTTCGTCGACATGGAGTATACGGGATGCGGTTAGAAGCCAGGTCAGGACCTTCAAGCCAAGCTCAGCAGCACTCGGGTGCTGTCCGCGAATGCTATCCATTACCCTTCCATAGGCCTTCTCAAGCGCCATTTCGCTGCCACCCGCTGAACTTATGCGGTCCAGCGCACGTCGAATGTCTCCCGTTATCGGGCGTTCACACAGGTCTTGAAGGTATAAATGCACGAGGAGAAACCTGTTACGACGATTCAGTTCCAATTCCAAGCGGAGAATGGCATCCAAACCGCAGCCAAGACGTAAATGGTCACGGGTGGTATGTGCCTGAGCATGAATCATGGGAAATATTCGGGAGTGGCAACTCACATTCCGTTGCATGCGCTGACGAGCCTAGAGACGACCTTTGTCCTAAGGTCGCCCGTGATTCGATCTCGCGCTTTGTTGTGTCGCTGTATTGTCCCCTCAATGTAGACCGTGACATCTTCCTCCTTGGCCTCCAGGTCCACTCTCTGGACGCCAGGGTCGGTGGTCCGGGTCAGAGAGATTGCAACGTGAGGACGGCTGGTTACGAAGACCCTACCACCGCTGCCCGCGATCCAGTAGATCAGTGCCAGCAGGTCCCTACGTATATCCTCTCGACACTCATCCAACGCATCAAAGACGAAGAAGGCTTCCGTAAAGAGCTTAAGGCTGACAGCAAGGGCAGTCTCCAGGTCCTTCAGCTGCGGCGTGGTGCCCGACGCGCAGCTTTTGTCGTACAGGGATCGAACCGGTCTGGGGATGGGAAAGTCCAGCGCGTGGGGGCTGGCCACAAGCTGCTTGATGAGGCAGCGGAGGACCACAATGGGTACCTGTTGGTTTTGGTCCCTATAGTCAAAGTAGATGTACGCCAGCCCAGTGCTTGAGCACGCGCTCGAGCTGGCCTTGAACACATCGATCACGAGGGAGCTGGGCAGCAAGCGTCAGCTACATCGAGAAACCGCAGTAGAGGGAGTCATGATACCTCAGGAACGTCTTCCCAGCACCGGCTATCATACTGCTTGTCAATATATATATCACGACTCCTAGCACTACCCTTCACAGAGAACCATGCCACTTACGAATGCCGCAGCCCCAGAGCAGCCGAGGCCCTGAACCACCCTTCCAAGACGTAAATCTGTCGTCGGCGAGGAGCCAGCCCCCTGTGTTCTCCTGCCTCTTGCTCTGTATCTCCGTGTGTTTCTTATCGACCGCGCCGGGATACAGCCATTCGCAGACCTTTATTCTTTCCTCGCATGGGACTGTCATCTCATTAGCATATCTGGTGGTGGGGAAGATGCCTTTGCACGAGGGTTGCTTGGAATCCCGATACGCACCTTTTGTTTCTGGTGCTGCGATTGATATTCTACGTGCGAGGCCTAGCAGCTTACCGCAAACAAGTTGATATTTCTGACCCGAGCGGTCCTGGAGTTTCACAATCGAGGAATGATCGGCATCCATTGGAAGATATTGACCACTCCCTGCACCATGCTTGACTGATTCCTCGGTGACCATCCGAACGTAGGGCCCGCTCTTCATCCACTTCTCTTGACTTACTTCCTAGAATGAAGATTAGCCCTTGCTCGAATATAAATCGACAGCGAGGCGCTGGTTACCTCCACGGTCCGGGTCTCCTCCGTCTCGTAGAACGATATGATGTTGGCGCCCATTTCGTTCATGTGGTGGCCAAAGCACCGGTCAAGACCGCGCAAGAACTGACTGTTTTGGCACAAGTCCCGAACCAGATTCTCGTTAGGCTGCCCGTGCACCATAGATAAGAGACGAGCGTCCGCAAGCCCTTTGTGCGGGACACTGAAGAATAGAATTCCAACAAACGAGCCAAGGGTGCTATTATTACTGTCGTCAAAAGACTGGATGATGGCCTGCGAGTAGTTAGCGAGAGTCGCTGATATATCACTTTGTCTAGTGATGCTGCCCATCCTCTCTGATAGGGAGTGTGTTTCTATGGGAGTTACTATCTGATAAGAGTGGTGACATGATCTGTGCGTAAAGCCTTTTGGTGGGCGGCATCTTTGCCAGACGAAGGGATATGTGCGAAACCCGGGCATGAGGCGCTCACCTCTTTGATGACCAAGCCACCAAGGCTGTGCCCAACCAGGATTAGTGGCCGCGTGGGGTCCTGCTTAGGATTAGCATATGCGCTCGCTATACCGTGGTGTCCTCCTTACCCTTCTCCTGGCTTCCTTGACCGCCTCAGAGAATTGCTTGGAGAGATGATATATTTCAGCATGAGAGTGACTTGCTATGAGTGTCGTATCATAGCCATAGGTGAGAATCCTTGCCCGGTAACCGTTGTGCTCCAGATCCCCCGGAAGATAGTCTCGTAGCCACATGGCGTAGTTCTCCCGGGATCGCCATGATCCAAAGGCGTGTCCAGCAAGCCCCGTAACAGCGATAATACTAGACGCATCGTTAGCCGTTAATCACAGCAAATCACAGCACTGGAAACCAATCGTACTCTATCTTTGGAGCGATGGGATTATTGAGTGGTGTCAAGCCTCGGAAGTGTGTGTCTATGATCGCCCGGAACCTCGCAGGGGTCGGTGGTCCCAGGTCAATGTGAGGTGGAACAGTAGTAAGACGCGAGAACGTGAGAGTGGCTGTTTGGAACCGCGGAGAATCTGACGCCTCCAGAGCTAGTGATAGATATGGATTATCATTAGCATCTTTCGCAATTTCACCAAACGAAACCTCTTCAAGGTACATGCGTAGGCTATCACGGGAGAGGGACAGCGGAATGTTTGAAATTCTAATAGTCGCGTTTTTTGCCTTGAGAGAAGAGAGGTTGGAATCCGCTTCTGCCATTCCTGCCGTTCTGTTTGATTATTGTCCTTGAGCTTTGCGGGGGGGTTGTGGAGGGGAAGGTTAGGTTGTAGATGGACGTTTCTGGACTTACCCAGCCTTGAGATCAAGTGACTACTGACGGAAGAGCGTAACACAACACCATCGTACCACCATGTGCCACATGCATTGCTGCATCCCCACGGCAACGAACCGATGATCGCCGTTCCTACGCGTGGGGGGTTATGACTTGCACATATACCGTGTATCTAGCATTAGCCTGAAGAACTCAGATTAATTAGCTGCAAGTGCAGTGATTTAGATAAGAGCAACCAATCATCGCCAAAAAAATTGGCCTTAGCGCACCAAGTTTGAATGGGGAAAACAAAAGGTCTGAACAATTTTCATATCCTTCCACGTAAAAAAATAAATATTTTTCTAAAAACACCAAGCAAGAACTGTGTAATAGCGCTAGCTCCCAGCTTCCACTAGATGACATTTGGAGCTCATGGGCCCTTGTGGGGAGTGTTTTCTGATGGAGCTGGGTACAACCAACAATCAAATAGTGGTCCTGGAGGTTGCGTTGCAAAGGATAGGAGGGCAGCCTATTCAATTACTTTCTTTGAACCAAATATCATTTTGCGCAGCTTCTACTAATAATACGCTAACGCGGCATTCTTCAAGCTAACTAAAAACTTCTAGTAAAAGGGATACTGTATTTGGTTTGCATAAAGGTTTACGATAAGGTACGACAGTCGTATGTCTACACGCCACAGAGTGTCGTGTAGGTCCTGGCTGAAACAGAAGCCTTCACACCGGACTCCCAATGGTAGAAACAAGTCGTGGTATAAGTTCAAACTCAATAGACTGCTAGATAAAGGGTGTCAAGCTGTACTAACTGTACCAACCCTCGGAATAGTATAGTACGCTCAGAATAATTTCCTTGTGTGAGTCAATTTTCATTTGTAAGTAATCTGGCTCCAGTATGAGCTATTGAATTGGGGACGAGTAATAAAGGTATGACTGAGGATGTAGTGGTGAGGGCTATGACTTGGGAATTCTATACTACCTTCTCTTAGTACAAATACTGCGCTGTCACATATCAATTAGTCTTTTATCACGCTGAACAGAGAAGCTCGTCCATTTAAATTTCTCTGGATTTTGAGTTCAGTGACCGCAACGCTTTTCCTTCTTAAATATCACGGTCCGACATCCCCTACCCACTTTGCGGGCTCTGCGGAACTATGTTGTTAGGTGAACGATCGGTGTAGCATCGGATATGTTGCATTATTTAGAAAGGTCTCAGTTTAGACTGTAAACGGTAGGCGTATGAGAATTAAGATTTCGGAAATAACGGTTGGGATCGGTTATGGGACTTAATCACTCTCACCCGTTACTTCTGTAGATATGGTTACGAGGGTTAGTCATCAGGTTACTCTTCGGGTCTATATTCGGGGTTGTGTCCTGTCTCTGTACTTCTCTTCCTTTCTTTCTTCATTATGGAACATCATACTTTATATGTATTAGTATCAAGATATTTGATCGGTAATCAAACCAGTCTTCAGTCGTAGTTCCTAAACGTATCCTGAGTGGCTTTTTGCCTATTCTCATACTCTTATTCCCCACCTTATCAGACTACATGAAGTGGACTCATTTCCACTCCCAATACGCCATGGCCTTCCCTAGGCCTTTATTGGGATTTCCCAAAGCCCTAACTGAATTTCAATGTCACTACACTAATGACGCAGTCCTTCTCCACCAAAAATTATCTCAAGACCTGGCAAGCTGCAAACGGTTTTACAACGAACGCAATGACGCTTGCATTGAATAAAATGCCCTTCAACAACGTATCCTAACCGTCTTGCACTCCGCTACCGCAATCCAAGAACTCGAAGCTCAGGTTCACTACCTCTCTATCTCTCTCTAACGTGGCGAGATTACTAGGCAGGTACCAAGACGAGATCGACTCACGATACGGGTTTATATTGATACTTAGCAAATATAAAGAGAAACATTGCGTAAAGAAGAAAGAAAAAGAAGTACAGAGAGTGAGAACGTAGCCCGAATAAAAACCCCAAGGAGAAACCTAATGAATAACCTCGTACCCACACCTAAAGAACTGTCAGACGTTTATAATGAATTACATAACCGATCCCCATTCTTCTTTCCGCAATCCTTACCGAAACTCCTTAGTGCTTACTGTATCTTCTGAGCCTCTGCCTAAATTTAACCATCCAACATATTTAACACTCATCCGATCCCTCACCTGATAGCACGATTCCGTGGAGCTCTTGATGGGAAGATGGTGGAGATGGTCGGGCCGTGATACCTACCGTCACGAAATGCGTATCACCTGCATTGAGTAGCTCAGCGAAATCAGGTAACTGATACAAGCCATCATGGACACTGACCTGGACTGCACCCTGGAGAAAGGCCAGTTTAATATACAGGAGACCAAGTACATCCATTCATTAATCACGACAAAGGGACTGGAAATAGACCCCGAGAAGATTGAGAAAGTCGGGGAATGGATGGTGCCTCCGAATGTTAAGGATGCACAGGTATTCACCATATACGCTAATTTCTATCATCGGTTCATCAGAGGCTACACAGATATCTTGCTCCCCAGCTCCACCCTCAGCCATAATAACATCTCGTTCGTTTGATCTCCTGCCTGCCAAAATGGTTCTGATTACTTGAAAACAGCGTTCACTTTGTATCGTGTCCCTCGTTACTTTGATGCTGATAGAGGCATGATTGTAGATTTGATTCTTCTGACAACGTCTCCGTGAGGGATCTCTCCTAATTTAGGGACACCGTGATATTACACATTATGGCATATATAAACAAGAAACATTCCCATGCCCCTGTGGGATGTAGCTACGAGATCTATGATAAGAAGCTCCTGGCTATCATCAGCAAAAAAACGGGTCTAATCTTGCTGGGTCTGGGCGCCCGGCGTACTAGGCGCACCCAGGTGTACCGGCTGTGCAAGAGGTTTTCCTACGAACATCGCTACGCCCCCGCGCCACGAGACGTACCTCTTTGCCCTTTGACGAAAGACTTCCTCTTTTGCTGAAGCTTATCTAGACATAAGTGGCTTTGGCCCGGTTGATAGATATCACTCGATTAGGACAGATTTCCGCGCCATTGTCATGGATTCTACTATCTGTCTACCTAGTTCTAAGTACATGGCTGCTAGCGCCCTACCTAACTATTCGCCTATCTCTGAGCGCTGTCTGCCAGCCTCACCACTCCGCTCAGTGGCTGCCTGCCTGCCCGCCTTCCTGTCTCCCTACCTGTCTGCCTACATTTGACTTTGATTTGATGCACCGTCAGGCGTCAATTCGCGCATCGAGTTGGTCCTTGATTCAGTCCACGATTTGGTATCTGGTAGGCCACGATTTAGGCATCGATTTGGGGGTCGATTTGGTGTAGATTCGGTACATATTTGATGTTGATTTGGTGTTGATTTGGGGTCAATTTATGCGCCGATTTATGGTCAGTTGGGTGCCGATTTGGGTGTTGATTTGATGTAGATTTGGTGTTGATTTGGTGTTGATTTGACACCTGTAGCGGTGTCAGTAAAGGCGTCAAAATCCAGAAGTAGGTAAATACGTATCCAGGCGTCGATGTAGGCAGGAGGTAGGTGTCCAGGAAGGCGTCGATGTAGGTAAGTGGGCAGATAGGTAGGTAGGCAGGTTGGTGTGCGTGGATCATCGAGGTGTAGAGAGCTCGTCGAATCTGAGGTCATTAGCTAGAAATATTAGCAATAGCGCCAGTACTGTAGCAGAATATCACGTCTGCGCGAGTTCAAAACACGAGATATCCTACCTAGGAGGCAACCTAAGCGCCAGAGGAAGAGATATCGTATCTAGGACATATATTAAGTGCCAAAAGACAACTAGCGATATTTGGAAGTGGCGGAACACGCGGGGAGAGCAGATGAGATTTAGGGCATGAAGAACAAGATTTGAATTAAAATGACGATGCCTGGAGGAAGCAGTCCATCTCGGTAAAGATAGTTTTATGCTGATTACCTTTATCAACGATTACACTCACTTCGCGCATTTTTATTTTCTTGGGTAGAGGTTGGATGAACCAAAGAACACAGACGTATATTGTCTGTATATAAAATCAGTTAAATAAAATGATTAAACTGTTTGGAAGCGATAATGGTGAGAGGTGCTTCTCCAAGGATTTAAAAAGTCTCTTGATATCAGAGAGGAATTAATTATGAATTCATTAGGTCCCTATAGCCCCCTAGTCACAGAAGACAAAGGTTAAAGCAGAATCCTTTAACAGAACTATAACATATGGCTAGATCGGATTAAGCGTAACCATTGTCAACGTAACGTACTCTCGTCATCTCTCATAAACAATCAAAACTACCCGATTCGTTTTAAATGCCAAGAGCATAGCTGAAACTCTGATTATCAATCGGGAGACCAGAAATCGGTCCCAAACCACGCGTTGTGCTTTGTGTCGGTGGTAGGTTCTGCCACCTATCTCCGCACAACCTCTCTCTTTTCTTACAACACATACAATTTCTCTCGGCCAAATCTCTAAGCAGCAGTAACGGCATGTGGACTAGGTGAGGCTTCCTCGCGAGCCCACAAGGCAGGAGCGAAGTCGCTCAGGCAAGATCTGCAACCCCCCGACCCTACTGCGGGTCCGGCTTGCGTGATATCCTGTGATCAGGTATACAAATTTTTTGACGGTATATTGAGGTTTCATATGTTGCGTCGAGGGGTGTGGCCGGCGTTGATGGCGGAGATGCGGTTGCAGGATGTGGTCGTGGTCACGAGTACAGCACTTGTACGCAATATGAAGAGTCTCCCACCGTATACACATATCCACCGCCGAAGCTAAGAGAACTGCAATGCATGCGTCCAGAGCGCTGAGATACATCTTTCAGGCCCCTCAGCCACCGATAACACTTGCAAAATCTCGCTTTTTCGTTTTTTCTTTTTTTTAATCATCTCTATTTCAGTTTCTTGGTACACAATGATCGCATAAAGTAGAAACTATAGCGTAAAGAAACCTCTCGCCTACCATAACATAGAACTTGTCTCATAAGAAAAGCAAAAACAAGGTTCCAAAGTAAATATTTTAAAAATGGATGGCAGTCACATATAGACGAAAGATGAACAATTTGGAAGTAGGGCCAAGTGCCTTTCCCTGTGAAATTCTCTTCGCCATTGGCTTTGCGCTCGGAGTGTGTCTTTGCTAGTATACATAGATGGTAGATATTACGCCTATGATCGATATAAGTGAGATAGATAAAGATGTCTAATGGGATATCAAAAATAAGGCACGGCTAAGCAAAAGTTCTGTAGCATTTAAACAATACAATTTCTTAGACCGGACTCTACTCGCTGATCCTGAGAAAAACCTCTCAGCTCGCAGGAATCTATCCGTCTGTGTATACATGATGGAACCCATATTCGAGACCGTATTCTATCTAGCATATTCTATCTTAGGTAATTCCCTTGACTCACCAATGCTGGCTATCACTGACAGCCTGTACCATCCCACTACGTTGGTCACCTTCCGAAAGAAAAACAACCTGCACCCATCAGCACACCACTCTCGAGGTGTGCCGCTTAATAGTATTGTATAGGTGTGGTCGCACACAGACGCCCCCACACAATCTCGATACCTTTCTATAGTTGTGTCAGATGAGCCACCCATACATCACAACTTCTCACTCAAGTTCCCGTAACAAGATGTGATTGGGCTGACTCTGAGAGGAGACAATATCACTGAACCAGATTTGAGTGTTGAGGGTAAACGGCTGACCACAAACTGTAGCCTCGTTTTATTTCTATATGCTCTGAGTAAAAGGGTAAGTGTATCGTTATCTCATATTTATTGAGTTTTCTAACTGCGTTGAAGGCTTGGAAGTAGTTGGGTTCAGTAGTGGTACATTGAAGTATTGAATGATGTGGCATTTTGTCTTCAAGGCCGCACTTTTGATACTTAGGGGGTGGTGGAGGTTGATCCAGGACTGTTGGGCTTGGCGGTAGCTTTTTCCTCATATCATCTGGTGAATCTTTATGATGATTAATTTATTAGGATGTCTAAAGGGAAGTGTGAGGTGTCAATTCTGTGTGTGTAGTAGTTTAGGGTTAGAAACTAATTGTGCTAGGTTTCTAGTAGTTGCTATATTGCTCTAAGAGCTATCTTGGATGAGTCTATGCCTTATCCAACCGGATGGAGGAGGAGAGAACTCAGGTGCTTAATGGCCAAGTGGGCTATACCCTTCTTTGATCTAGAGTTCCATTCTTTGGGTTGGTTGGGTGTGCCCTTAAGCACAGTAGTCTTATGGCATCACATACTGTAATAGAATGAGGTGTGGTGGCATGAGGAGAAGTGTAGTCGCAATTGTTGACAAACAGGTAATGGACATCCTATAGGTTTCTATTTGGTTCGGTTGTGTTCTATTTCTTTCCATAAACGATTATATTTGTTATTCACGGACAGGGGTTATTTGATTTTAAAAATGGCAATGTCTTCAAACTCTGTCATTTTTCTCTTCCTGTTCTTTTCCCTTTATGTAACCTCTCGTATTTCCCCGCAGGGCTTGCTGCCCTCGAACACCCTCTTCATCGATCTACAGATACTAGAGTTCTAATTTCGCCTACAGTTCACTAGTTACCCTTTTTGATATGAGTCTCCCTCTCTCTTGCCCCTGTTTTCTACAGAATTGATGCATTTGTGATTGCGTCCATCACACAACAAAACTCGCCAAAATGACGGTCACCTTCAGATAGTTGTTCCCCCTATTTTTTGGCTGCTCATCGCAAGAACTTCATACCCGTTGAGTTTGCACGGTGTCAATACTCCATGGTCAACCAGAATCTACTGGCAAAACACTTGACAGCTTGCATAGTTAACAAACTTACGGTGTTACGTGCCGACTCGGAAGACTCAAGGAACAGGTTCTGGGGTTCTCGGTTAGAGAACGGTAGAAGTTGGGTCTGGGTCACGTTGGTGTAAACTCTTCACCTCGTGCGGGGTCAGGGTCAGGGTTCGGGGTTTTCGGGCTTGATACTGATAGATACTAGGCGAGTCTTCCCAACAATAAGAAATCGAAGGAAACAAACGGAAACAGGATTGGAATGGCTTCGGCTAGTATAGTATGCTAGGCGAGACTAAGTGATACGAGGACGGGGAACAAGAGGTACAACCGGGAGGTTATACAACTCAAATTCGTAGAGGTTCAAAAACATAAACTAGAATGTATTCCTATATAACAGGAAGTTCGGATAAGCAGAAAAGTAGGAAAGAACAAAGAGAAATTACTGCCATATATATATATCCCTCAGAATCCGATGACTAATTCGTGTTACGGAAACCCATAGAAAGAAAACCCAAACATGAATGTAATCCCTAGAGAAACTTAACCAACGAAAATCCGATTACCAATCCTTCTCCTTTCCGAACTTCTCCTCAGGTCTTGGCACGCGGTTACATACGGTCGCGAAATATTTGTCATATTTTACCTGAGGTCATATGTTACCGTACCCCTCTTTTTTGGCCCTAATCAAGGTAACCATTCTTAACCAAAGCGGCCTGCTCTCTTCATCACAATAGGCAATCCCCGAGGTCACCTCCCTCAAACAAAGTCGGCACTTTCCATTGCGACCACCCATTCCTACTGAGTTGGCTGCCCCAAGTCCCAATTTCTACTGAGTTGGCTACTCCAACTCACCACCCTCAACTGAGGTGGCTAACTTTCTTCACCCTATTATTATTGGTCTCCAAAATCATAGCCTCTAAACCTGGTTGGTACTTTCGATTGTGACCACTATTTTTAACCCAGTTTGCAATCCTAACTCACCACCTATTTGCACAGCCACTTCAGAGGCCTCTATACTTTGAATTTAGCTATAATCTTTAGACGTTGCTCCTGGGACCGCCAACCCCACCCATTCCTTATTGACTCCTAGCAGAATACCAGAATGGCCAGCTTTGCGCCATGCCCCCTCGGCTTTACTACAGTCATCACTTCTTACTTTCTCACTGCCTGACAAGCAGATGCCCTAGAATCTATTGTTGACCCCCTACTCCTGCTTTCACACCTTGGTCGTTCATCAGCTTACCATTCAATGGTTCAATGATCATGGTACCTCAGGCCCAGATCAACCTTGCCATAAATGAGCACTTTCACTGTTGACCTGAGAGTTAGGTTGTGGAATCTACTAAGAGGACCTCATTGTTCAACGGAATCAAGTGCAGACTGTAGGATGTCCTTGAAGAAGTAGATATGGTTTTCTTTTTTGAGCACAGGAAGGTTTCTTTCTTGTCGCTTAGATTCTGCTTACCTGTACCACTTGTTATCCACCGCACTCTTTGAATGCTACGTTTCTTTGTTCGCGGCCTTTTTGTCTCGGTAGTTAGTTTTGTACATTGCAATGCGTTGGGTTATTTGATCGAGGTTGTAGTTAGGGTAGTCTATATAGTACTACAATACAGTGTGTCTCAGTTGTGAGAAAACGAGACATTCCGGCCGGTTTGGTTGGTCAGAGCAGGGATCGGACAGGGGTTCAGGACAGGGATGTGCCTTAGTCAGCGGGATACATCACGTTTGGTCGCTACTTAACCCTAACCCTTCTTTATTCCATGGAATAATCCCACCCGATGAAACTCTGTATGTATAAGTAAAGAATAAATGAATAAAATAAATATAAGTAATGAATATTAGATAGTTCAAAATGGAATATGGAGGAGCGTCGGCGGTAAGATGAGGGGGGTTGGAGGTACTAGGGCGGAAGTTGGAGAGCGGGCACGGGAGTTCGAACTGGAACAGGTACCGAAGCGGGCATTAGAGATGGCATTAGAGCGGTCATTGCAGCTGGCACTGGAGCTGGCACTGGAGCTGGCACGGGAGCTGATACGGGAGCTGGAACTGGAGTGGGTAGTACCAGATCGGGCCTTAGCGCTGGCATTACAGCGGGCACTGCAGCTGACACCGGAGCCGGCACTATGCCGGCATATAGTGGAGCTGCGACAGGAGCGGGCTTTAGAGCTGGCACTGGAGCTGACACTGGAGCTGGCACAAGAGCTGGCACGGGACTCGGAGCTGGAACTGGAGCTGGGATATATCGGAGTTGGTACCAGAGCTGGCACCAGAGCAGGCGTGGGAGCAAACACCGGAGCCGGCATGAGAGCCGGCACAGGAGCGGGCTTCAGAACTGGCACTGGAGCCGGCAATGAATCTAGCAGTGGAGCGGCCATTAGAGCTGATATTGGAGCTGGCACTGGGCTTAAGAAATGTATTGCCAAGCAGAACTTGGGCACTTATGGGAGCTGGCCGTAAGAACTGCCCATGAGTTAGAGAAAGCAAAATCAATTATCTAATGGACGGGGGAGATATCTGAACTGGCAAAGACCTTGCGTATTGGACTCGGCACTGGAGCTAACACAATCGATGGATACTATCTACAAGAAGAATTTGTCATTTATGCGGCATGGCCATGAGAAATGGCCATGGGAGGGCTGGGGCAAAATTCATCCAACTACTGGAGGTGCCCAGATTTACACGAAGATTGGAGAGGAGGGGCCCTCGCGGGCGCGAGGTGGCCACTGCTAGTATAGATGTACAGTACAATGTCGGAGGTGATGAGACAGCAACCAAAACCACGCCAAACCACACCAAAATCCGTCAAAATGCAACCACAACACACACAGTATAATTGCTAAAAATAATGAAAAAGATTCTAAAAGATGGAATCTCGGTTAACAGATGTGAGAAATCTCAAAGGGCACTCCGTGAAATCAGATGTGGGAGAAGTTACATGAGCCAGAAGTAGAGCAACCTAGAGATTTGGTCGCATCCCATACAAATACGTGGTCTTGGCACGTTTTTGGCAACTTGACACAACAAAATCATGACAGCTCATTGTGGTTTTAAACTGATAGAGCGATTATCTATATACAGAGTATCTGGATTCCCAATTCCCAGATAATATCTATCTTAATTGGTGGTTGAGGACCACGTTGAAAAGTGGCACTTTTGGTACAAAATGGTTGCCGTCTCATGACCTGCGACATCGCGCTGTACAATAAGCTCCGGGTTCTAACCAATAAAAGATTCTTCTCCTTCTTCTTGTATGTCAAGGATTACGAATACCTTATTCCTGCATTGTTCATAGTACACGGTCTTTTGGTCTCATCAGCCAAAATAGTTTTGACATACTTTGTTTGCTTAGGATTGTAAAGGGATATCAAAGATAAGGCAATGCTAGGCAATAGTTCTGTAGCTTTTAAACAATAAGATTTGATAGACCGGATTCCGCTCGCTGATACTGAGGCTCTCTGATCCCCTCCAGCTCAGGGACATCCGCTCTCCTATTTATACATGATTGGCACCCTTATCCGGGCCGGTATTCTATCTAGTACATTCTATCTCGCGTAATATCTTTGACTCACAAAGGCCGGCTATCGGGTTGCACTATACTATTACGTCGGTCACCTTCTCAAAGGAGAACAGCCTGCAGCTGTCAGCCCACCACTCTCAAGGTGTGCTGCCTAATAGTACTCGTGCAGGTGTGGTCGCACACAGCGCCCCCACCCCCTCGATACCTTCCTATGCTCATCTCCGGTTACCCGTCTTTCCTTCACAACCTCTCACTCGGATCTCCCGTAACAAGGATCCACCTCTGAGCCTCCAGTTTTGTTGGTGTTTCTTGAACCTTTCCCGCCTCGTCTACATTCCCCACATAACAAGTGGTGTTTGAATTGGTTATCGTCCTGCGAGTGGGTAGAAAGATTGCTGCTTGTTCTAGCTATTACTTGGTCCACTATATCATCAAGAAAATGGGTTCGGTTTGACGTAGTTGGGCGTACCTAGGCGCACCAAGCCCATCAGGCGCATGAGAAGTTGTATTACCTGCATCCATGCGCCCCGGCGCAAAAAGACATTGTCTTGATGGGAAAGTGCCAAAATCTCTTCCGTTCTCATCGTGGAGTCATTTTTGGGTCTTTTTTTGACCGAATTACATCCTCTTTTGACCTAACTACGTCGTCTTTTAACCGAATTCCGTCGTCTTTTGACACCAAAACGAACACTGGGTTCATACCTTGGTGGCTTTTGCCCGGTTAATGGCTGGAGTAGGACAGTAGTTCCGCGCAATTGTCACGTATATTGATCCACAGGTTTATGTAATTCTATGTACATCCCTACGCGCCCTACCCACCTGGGTCCACGCCGATGCATGATGGATTCTGGGCGTGTTGTTGGGGGTGGGTTTAAGTCTGCTAACTTGACATAGTCTCGGGTACTATGGCGTAGACATTGCACCCCTTGCCAATCAGAAGGCTCATTTTTAGCCATTCTGCCGCATCACTATGATGGATCTTTCTGGGGGTACAAATGGGTACAATACTATTCCACCTTGTTCAGTCTTGTCGTATTTTACATACGAAATACGCAATTTCAAGTTCCTAAGACTTTACAACTGAAACAGATATCAAAATTCTGGAAACAAAGATGGAAAGTTCATCACTATTACAATACTTCTAGCTTCCCGCTCTTTTGACATAATTCTTGGTGGTGAGGTGAAAAGCGATTGCCTTTCCGTCACTTCGGGTTACTTTTAAGAGTGGGTGAATTATACAGCGCGAGGATATAAATCACCGATGGTATGTAACGTGGCAACCATCGGGACAAAAAAGGTTCACAATTTTCGGCGGGACTACAGGAGAGGGTCATCAGGTCAATCTTTATACAAGATAGTGCTAAGGTACACACTGCCGAAATTACCACTCAATGATTGGAGGAGAATGGGGTTGATGTTCTGGAGGACTGGCCTGCCTTTGTACTTGTTCTAAATCCAATTGAGCATGTTTGAGCACACCTCAAGAAGCTCGACCATCAACAATACCCCATTTGACATATGGTTCTAGATGACTAAATTAATTAAGCCACTAATGGAGGCAGCGCTTATTCATTGCCTAGAACTTCCACCTCATGATTCATTTGGTAGGCAGGTTAAAAATATGCCTACGAGGTCAGAGGGTGTAATGAAGGCAAGAGATTTCTACACAGAATAGAAAATGCTATTTATTCTTTCTTTATACACTAAATTCCTATTCTACAAATTACCAGCTCTTCAAAGGATCAATTATTGTTTTGCCCATAATCGTGGTCCAGTGGGTTGTTTTCATGGATCGTTTGGTGGAGTCATTGGGAATGGAGGAGCTAGATTAGTAATGATCGTTCTGTTGTGTTCTCCTATGTTCGGTGAAAACTCTGTCGGTTGCATGATCGTGAGTCATTAGCGATTAGTCATCGTGGGATTTCTTTGGGTATATTAGAGGGCTCTCCCTCGCTTCATCTCTGTTTCTCTTCTTCTCTCCTTAAGCAACGTCTTCTACTATATTGTACTTATTCCAAAACGCTGTTTTCCACCTAGCATATCACACTAGGCCGAGTCACCTTTTATACTTACGCTGGTTACAAATACATACGCTGTTACTTCTCTTCTAACGAAGACCCCCGCATCTCGCTTAGATTAACTCGACAGCTACTACTGTCGCACCTCGTACTCTGTGGAATACTCGCCATTGCCGCCCCTTGAGAGTTGTGGTCGAACCCCTTGCCACGCCACACTTTCGGTCATTTCCATGCTCATGCTACACATATACATAGATCTACTAACTCCAACTTCTACAACCCTTGCCAGATAGTACAGCTATAGATTATATTACAAATAGATATAGATTGAATACTTCTCGCATTAAATCACCTAGTGCCGGATATACTAGAGCTTCTGCCTCAGCACGGTGGTTGCTACGTATTTTAGGAAAAGTGCTGACAAATGCTCGCAACTGATCAGATTCACTCGGTACACCAAAACCTCTATGCTACAACATACAAAGAGAACCCACAGGTTAAACATTTCAAAAAATGTACCATGAGAGATAAAACCATACTGTAGAGCGATAGTTTCGCATTCAATAGCCCGGCCAATCGCTCAACGTCACTACTCACCATAGGGTAAGGCTCATCGTCTCACTCTAATAAGACATTTCATAAACATCAACATTCGGTACGGAGCTAGTCGGATTGCAGGGCTTGGGAAGCAGACATGGAATTCTTTCTAACGGGGCGGGGTACTGGAAGCGAGACGAAAGGTGGTCGAGACGGGGATCGACTCGAAATACGTTCCGGGCAGGACAGGAGATCGGGCTCGGATACCGATCGAACAAAGTATATTGGTAACTAACAGAATATAGGAATGGCTCCGCCTAGCGTGATATGCTAGGTGAGACCAACTAGGAATGAATACAAATGAAGACGTTGCGTAAGGAAAGAAGAAGAGAAGAGAAACAGAAACGAAGCGAGGGAGAGCCCTATAATATACCCAAGGAAATCCTCCGCTGACTAATCCCAATGACTCACTCCGTACAACCGAACTAGAGAAACCATAACCGATCCCGATCCTTTCCTTCCGCAATCCCAACCCGAAGCGCCTAGCGCTGACTGTATCCTCCGAGCACCTTCCTAAGTCGTCTACCTTATCCGACGCAATACGATTCTTCACCTAACAACCCGATTCCGCAACGTCCTTGATGGCAAGGCAGGTGGGGGCGGTCGTGCCGCGATATTCTTGGGATTGGGTACCAGTAGCCCTAACACCAGTGCCATTTGCTCCCTGGTCACTTGGGCACTTAGCAAATCATCAGACGGAAAAACAGACTGGCCCTGCCAAAATTGATAGAGTGCAGCGGAATCAAGGTGTAAAGGGATATCAAAGATATGGCAATGCTAAGCAATGGTTCTGTAGCTTTTAAACAATAAGATTTGATAGACCGGACTCCGCTTGCTGATGATAGAAGAAGTCTCCTCAACTCATGGGAATCCGCTCTCCTATTTATACATGATTGGCACCCTTATCCGGGCCCGTATTCTATCTAGTCCATTCTATCTCGCGTAATCCCGTTGACTCACAAATGCCCGCTATTGGGTTGCATTATATTATTACGTTGATCACCTTCATCAGCAAAAAATTTGATTTGGTCTGACGTGCTTGGGCGTACCCAGGCGCACCAGGCGCCATTGGGCGCACCAGGCGCATGAGAAGTTTTCTTACCTGCATCCATACGCCCCGGCGCAAAACGATATCGTCGCGACGGGAACGGGAGAGATTCTCTCCCGTTCCCGTCGCGGAGTCGTCGTTTGCTCAAAAGACGAGTTCGTCTTTTGACCGAACTACGTCGTCTTTTGACCAAATTAGGTCGTCTTTGACCCCAAAACGAACACCGGGTCCACACCTGGGTAGCTTCTGCCCGGTTAACGGCTTTCGCTAGCACATTTCGCTGGCAGAATGAGGTCACTCGGCAATCGGTACATAGACTAGGACAGTAGTTCCGCGCAAATGTCACGTATATTGATCCACATGTCTACGTAATTCTATGTACATTTCTAAGCGCCCCACCTCCCCCCGCTTACTCCTGCCCCGGGCACTGCCTTCCTGCGCGCCGAGCTGCCTGCCCGCTGAGCTCCGCGCTGAGCTGCCTGCCCGCTGAGCTCCCCGCTGAGCTGCCTGCCCGCTGAGCTCCCCGCTGAAGTGCCTGCTTGCTGAGCTACCCGCTGAGCTGCCCGCTGAGCTACCCGCTGAGCTGCCCGCTGAGCTGCCCGCTACGCTGCCTGCCTGCCTCCTGCCCGCTGACCTGCCTGCCACCTGCGTCCTGCCCGCTGACCTGCCTACTGCCTGCCCTCCTGCCCGCTGACCTCCCTGCCTGTGGGTGTCTATTTGGTGCAGTATTCGGTGACTGGTAGGTGTCGATTCGCTGCCTGGGGGTGTCCAAATCGTGTAGTATTTGGTGACTGGTAGGTGTCGATTCGCTGCCTGGGGGTGTCCAAATCGTGCAGTTTTGGTGACAGGTAGGTGTCGATTCGCTGCTTGGGGGTGTCCATTTGGTGCAGTATTTGGTGACTGGTAGGTGTCCAAATCGTGCAGTATTCGGTGACTGGTAGGTGTCGATTCGCTGCTTGGGGGTGTCCATTTGGTGCAGTATTTGGTGACTGGTAGGTGTCCAAATCGTGCAGTATTCGGTGACTGGTAGGTGTCGATTCGCTGCCTAGAGGTGTCCATTTGGTGCAGTATTGGTGACCGCTGGGTGTCGATTCGCTGCCTGGGGGTGTCCAAATCGTGCAGTATTCGGTGACTGGTAGGTGTCCAAATCGTGCAGTATTTGGTGACTGGTAGGTGTCCAAATCGTGCAGTATTTGGTGACTGGTAGGTGTCGATTCGCTGCCTAGGAAGTGTCCAAATCGTCCAGTATTCGGTGACTGGTAGGTGTCGATTCGCTGCCTGGGGGTGTCCAAATCGTGTAGTATTTGGTGACTGGTAGGTGTCGATTCGCTGCCTAGGAAGTGTCCAAATCGTCCAGTATTCGGTGACTGGTAGGTGTCGATTCGCTGCCTGGGGGTGTCCAAATCGTGTAGTATTTGGTGACTGGTAGGTGTCGATTCGCTGCCTAGGAAGTGTCCAAATCGTCCAGTATTCGGTGACTGGTAGGTGTCGATTCGCTGCCTGGGGGTGTCCAAATCGTGCAGTTTTGGTGACAGGTAGGTGTCGATTCGCTGCTTGGGGGTGTCCATTTGGTGCAGTATTTGGTGACTGGTAGGTGTCCAAATCGTGCAGTATTCGGTGACTGGTAGGTGTCGATTCGCTGCCTAGGAAGTGTCCAAATCGTGCAGTATTCGGTGACTGGTAGGTGTCGATTCGCTGCCTGGGGGTGTCCAAATCGTGTAGTATTTGGTGACTGGTAGGTGTCGATTCGCTGCCTAGGAAGTGTCCAAATCGTCCAGTATTCGGTGACTGGTAGGTGTCGATTCGCTGCCTGAGTGTGTCCAAATCGTGTAGTATTTGGTGACTGGTAGGTGTCGATTCGCTGCCTAGGAAGTGTCCAAATCGTCCAGTATTCGGTGACTGGTAGGTGTCGATTCGCTGCCTGGGGGTGTCCAAATCGTGCAGTTTTGGTGACAGGTAGGTGTCGATTCGCTGCTTGGGGGTGTCCATTTGGTGCAGTATTTGGTGACTGGTAGGTGTCCAAATCGTGCAGTATTCGGTGACTGGTAGGTGTCGATTCGCTGCCTAGAGGTGTCCATTTGGTGCAGTATTGGTGACCGCTGGGTGTCGATTCGCTGCCTGGGGTGTCCAAATCGTGCAGTATTCGGTGACTGGTAGGTGTCCAAATCGTGCAGTATTTGGTGACTGGTAGGTGTCGATTCGCTGCCTAGGAAGTGTCCAAATCGTCCAGTATTCGGTGACTGGTAGGTGTCGATTCGCTGCCTGGGGGTGTCCAAATCGTGTAGTATTTGGTGACTGGTAGGTGTCGATTCGCTGCCTAGGAAGTGTCCAAATCGTCCAGTATTCGGTGACTGGTAGGTGTCGATTCGCTGCCTGGGGGTGTCCAAATCGTGTAGTATTTGGTGACTGGTAGGTGTCGATTCGCTGCCTAGGAAGTGTCCAAATCGTCCAGTATTCGGTGACTGGTAGGTGTCGATTCGCTGCTTGGGGGGTCCAAATCGTGCAGTTTTGGTGACAGGTAGGTGTCGATTCGCTGCTTGGGGGTGTCCATTTGGTGCAGTATTTGGTGACTGGTAGGTGTCCAAATCGTGCAGTATTTGGTGACTGGTAGGTGTCCAAATCGTGCAGTATTCGGTGACAGGTAGGTGTCGCTTCGGTGCCTGGGGGGTGTCCAATTCGTGCAGTATTCGGTGCCTAGGAGGTGTCCAAATCGTGCAGTATTCGCTGCCTAGGAGGTGTCTATTTGGTGCAGTATTCTGTGACTGGTAGGTGCAGGATTCGGTGCCTAGGAGGTGTCTAAATCGTGCAGTATTCGCTGCCTAGGAAGTGTCCAAATCGTGCAGTATTCGCTGCCTAGGAGGTGTCCAAATCGTTCAGTATTCGGTGCCTGGTAGGTGTCCAAATCGTCCAGTATTTGGAGCCTGGTAGGTGTCGAAATCGTCCAGTATTTGGAGCCTAGTAGGTGTCAGTAAAGGCGTCAAAATGCAGAGGAAGGTAAATACGTATCCAGGCGCTGATACGGGTAGGAGGTAGGCGTCGATACAGGCAGGAGGTCGGTACAGGTAGGAGGTAGGCGTCGATACAGGCAGGAGGTCGGTACAGGTAGGAGGTAGGTGTCGATACAGGTAGGAGGTGAGGTAGGAGGTGAGGTAGGAGGTGAGGTAGGAGGTGAGGTAGGAGGTGAGGTAGGAGGTGAGGTAGGAGGTGAGGTAGGAGGTGAGGTAGGAGGTGAGGTAGGAGGTGAGGTAGGAGGTGAGGTAGGAGGTGAGGTAGGAGGTGAGGTAGGAGGTGAGGTAGGAGGTGAGGTAGGAGGCGAGGTAGGTAGGTAGGTATAGGTGGAGGTGGAGGTGTGGGTGGATCCTCGAGGTGTGGAGAGCTCGTCAAATCTGACGTCATTAGCTAGCGGTATTAGCATTAGCGCCAGGACTTAGGCAAAATATCACATCCGCGCGACGTCAAAAGGCGTTAAAAGACGAGATGTCATATTTGAGATGCATACTAGGCGTCAAAAGACGAGATGTCACATTTGGGACGCCTACTAGGCGCTAAAAGACGACATGTCACATTTCAGAGCTCCGGGAAGCGCGGGATGACCAAAAGACGACTATTTGGGTGCAAAAGACGAGGTTTTGGTCGCAAAAGACGAATCGGTACGTCTGGACGTACAATTCGTCTTGGGAGATTTTTTTTTTTGCTGATGTTCTCAAAGGGGAATAGCCTACAGCCTTCAGCCTACCACTCTCAAGGTGCGCTGCCTAATAGTATACCACAGGTGTGTTCGCACACGGCAGCCCACATCCCTCGATACCTTTCTATGCTTGCCTCCGGTTACCTGTCCTTCATTCACAACCTCTCACTCGAAGCTCCCGTAACACAAGGCCACCAGAAGTTGGGGTGTATGGCGTGGTTCCAGCCGATGTATATATAGTGAACTGAAGCCCACTGATAACTGTAGTGGTGCTACCTGTGGCTGAGTAGGAAAATGGAATTCGGAAGGTCAACATATCATGAATAACACACCCCAAAGACCAGAGATCCACTGCGAGTGTGTAGATAGCCTCTCCCTGTTCACTCCTTGGAATGATCGCCATCTTTAACAACTCCGGTGCCATATAGCCCGGTGTACCAACAATCGAGAAGTTTTTCTCTGCCGCGAGATACTTGGATGCACCAAAGTCGGCGATCTTTATGCGGAACGGGTCCAGTGATACAACGAGGATATTCTGCCCAATTAGTCCTTATGATTGCTTAAAAAGGGGACGGACGCGTTACCTGAGGCTGGATATCTCTGTGACAAATACCCCCGTCGTGAAGAATATTGAGAGCACAAAGTGTTTGTCTCGTGATGGTCCTGGCATGGGTGTTTCTTTCTTCTTTGCCAATCTCTACCACGGCGGGAAATGCATCAATCGATGCATTGCCCACGTATGCACGTCAATTAAATGCATCAGTTGAGGCATAAGCTGCCGTGAGTTGTGTACACTCGTAAGGTTGATGCATTATTGACTTTTTCTTACATACCTTAACCCGTTATGTCTCAATTTACTATTGAATTATATCCACTGATGGCGTATATGGTAAAATGCGGGACCCTCAAGCTTAAGGCCCTAGGTTCGATCCCAACATTGTATTTTTTTTTTAAAATTCTGTCTCTTACTCTCAAGTAATGTCAGCAGTGAAATCTAAAGTGGGACTGGGGATGCATTCGCCGATTCATTATACCGATACATTATACGGGGGCATGATGAGGATGCATTACACTACACATTTCCCGACGTACTAGAGAATCTTACTCAGATCTCCAAACTGCACATACTCCATCGCAACAAAGAGGTCCCCTCCTGCCTCGTACCAGCCAAAAAGCTTCACAAAAAGATCATTATACTGCAACGGTCACAATTAGTTTGTTTCCTGGATTAGTACGCCGCACGGCGCCCCCCTGGGAATGAGCATACCTTTGTAACTTCACAAAGCGTGGTAAGTTCTGTCTTGAAATCTGAATCCTTCGAGGCCACAAGCTTCTTGGCTGCTCTGGGTTGCTTTGGGGACTGTTGATCAGATTCCTGAAGTGAAACAGAACAAAATGCCCCCTTACCAATCAAATGAACATCCTTCCATGTAATATTGATTCTATATCCGCCTTGACCACTTGGTACAGTACTCTTGTATAAGCTATATTGTACTCCACCTTCTTGGGGTGTTGCCATAATTCGGTAGTGTTCAATGTTGGGGGATTTCAATTTCTGGTATATGTGCACAAAATCAGAATAGTGCAACAGGAATCTATGATAGGGACTCACATAGTTAACGATACTACCGATTGTCAAGCTGGAAACCTATGAGGCATTGAATTATGTTAACATTTCCTATTTAGTTAGAGTTAGTTAGGGTTAGTTAGGGTTAGTTACCATCGACCACTGTTCGCTTTCATTAGCGATGTTCTCATTCACTGCACAAGGATTAGCGAAATGTCTTCGAATATCAGTCATTTATACCGCATACAATAGGATATATGAACATGAGATCCAATCTCACGATCCGATGAAAGCTGGTTCATAAGTTCTTTTGCCCCACCATCGCTCCCAACGCATGCAAAGTGGAAAGCCATTGCTAGGAGGGTAAGAATGTCAGTACGGAGGTGATGGAGCAGTTAGTGCGGAATTAGACTAACAATCAAGGTTCAATCCCCTGCCCCTCCGCAAACGATACAAGGTCCTATAGATGGTACTAAAGAGAACCCTGCCCTCTCCTCCTTCGATCTAATTGTATCACAAATCAGTATTATCATATGCGTAAGACAGCGTGTATTGGTAACTCACCCCACCATCGGTAATTACAACGATCCGTAGAGGCTTTGGATGTCCTCACGAAGAAACGTGTCAAGTACCTTTTTCTGCAGTTCGGTTCCAATCTTGGTAACCCCAGCCCAGCCGATACGTGATATTAGAGTTTTGACATTTCTACTTTTGACTTTACGCCACCTTTGCCGCGTTGAGGAACCTCACCGAAAGAAGCCCTGCTCTATTCGCGAGATCGTAAATATCAGTAAAAAGCCGTAAAGCTTTTGCAAGTACTTGAATACGGGAGCTGCCTTCTTCATCCCGCATAGAGCTACTATTATCTATCTCTTTTGGTCAGTCTGTACTGTACATTACTCCCTCGCTCGCTCTAGTAGAAACAATAATACCAATTAACATGCAAATATCATAGAGCGTAAGCAGAGACAGGTTCATCGCTATTTCCTTTGGTCATCCTCTGCTGGTCAAGGTTCGGACCATTTCTGCCGCTTGCTCCGCTTGTTCTGCGAGGTCTTACCTATCTTTGTAGAACTCCTTGAGCCCGGGTTTCTCATCTCGAACATAGTTCCAAAGGTGATCGAGACATTCCGGAGCCGTAATAACGCCCTCCGAGATGTTTTCGTCGATTTCAACGTTCGGAGTCTCCTGAGACATTCTGAGTGGCTGATGCGGGGTTCGGCAGTCATTGGGTTGTGGGTTGAAAGAGACAACCACACGAAGTCTTGGCGCCCTCACGGGACTGGTCTATATGTGGTGCGCCCGATCTTGAGCCCAGCTATGTTCGTTGAAATACGGAGATAAAGCGGCATATTCTCGAGGTGCCGTACTGATGCGGTATCAGTGTTACCCCAATTCCTGATACTGTACGCATCAACAGCAGCAGAAGGTACTAATCACTAGGGGTGGGCCACCTCGCGACCACGAGTTGTGTGCGGAAGGCAGCGGAAAATTAAATTCAATAAATAAATAAATAAATAAATATATGCAAGGTACTCGGGCATCCAGATTTAATATATTTCATGTTTGTGAAATGTACACTATACTTGCCACCAGGCCTTTGGTCCATTTGCAACACGCTCATAGGATGTAAGCTGGTCCCCTCCACCACCTCCTCCAGTTGTTTCCATTGGACGAAGCCCACGCAAGTAGTCGTAAGCTGACATCCCAGGCCCAATTTCATCCATGCCCGATAGGCTACCCAACACCACTGTGTACCTCCCCAGGCGTTGTCCCGCTATCACATCCTCCCCCTTGGGCGTCCATCCGTCACTGTCGTCCTTCCACTGAAAGTCTATGCTCCCAACCCATTTCGCCCCGATAATGTCGTATGGCTCACTGGGACATATCATTGGCTTTACCACTAGGGCCCTGGGGTATTTTTGGATAAACTCGCAGAGAAGAACATGCTCGTTGATATGCTCCTTCGAGAGAGCCTCTCGCAACCTCGCCTCGACTAATGGGGGTACTGCTTTCCAGATAACCCTTGCGTGTTTATGAAGGTAGCCTGTCGAGCACACATCCCACATCCCCATAAGTGCCCACTCCCCCTGCCGCCAGACACGGAGCCGGAGGTGGCCCAATGCATTTGGCGTACGGGTAGGTGGCATGTCGAGCATATCCACCGGGCACCAGGAGAATGAAGGATGCCCCATTGTTTCTTTGCCATGAAATAGGTTATCAGCGCTTAGAACCCGTACCATTCTTTCAAGGGTGTTTTGATAGACCTGCTGGCGCGAGGCATGCATAGGTATCTCAACTCCCACAAGAATCGACGCAATAATACCTTTGTCGCGCGGCATGGAGACGTAACGCGGTCCCAAGACGAGGAGGATATTATCTAGGTATTCCATAGGCTTCCGTAGGTTTCGTATGGCCGATGTTGCAAGTAGCCTGCATGCCGAGCTAGGATATCCACTAGATACCAGGATATCATCATCGAGGTCCTTGATGATGAGATCCGCAAATAGAACCTTGACTCTCTGGCTCACCATCAGCTCTAGGGCTGTCCATCCCCTTGTCCACCAGGAGGACATAAGAATTGCGAAGCATGCCCCCTCCTCCTTTCGCTCGTCTGACTCGACCCAACTGTACTTTTGGATGTAGAGATCGTGGAGAAGCGTGCACTTTGCGTTCTGGTAGTAGAGCTGCATATTGTTTATTGCCGCGCCGCGCGCTTCCTTCCCTTTGGGAAGGCAGATTGTGTCCCACCAGATTCCTATGCAGCCCAGGCTCTCGGCGATACTACAGAAACGAGCGTAGAGACACCGGTTGAACTCGTCCCTACCATTGCCGGTTCCATCTGCCCACACATGAGAGATAGCCATGTAGGGTTGACCTGTCTCCACAATCGCTGTGCCGTCAAACGTCCATGCTGTGGGGAGTCCATTCATCGCCGCCTCGGTGAGTAAATGTTGTGGGAAGGGTGGTAGCGGATCAGGATTGAGATGACAGACAGGCCCTTCCTCCCTCTTGACAGTACAGACAGGTCCTCCCTCCCCCTCGACAGTACAGACAGGCCCTTCCTCCCTCTTGACAGTACAGACGTGCAGCTGCTTTACGTTTGTAAAGCTCATTACAGACTCCTGGCAAAAGTCAACGGTACAATCTTCGTGCCCCACATGCGGGGGCACAAGTCTGTCCGCATCCCTGGGTATGAAGGTGGGAAGGTTCAGGTGGCCACGGGGCATGTTAGCCACGATGCCCCATACGCGACGTGGGCATAGACCTGCAGCCTTTGCCTGGGCCATGGCATTGAGAGTGCGGGTATGGGTGAGGTCTAGATACTCTCTCGGGGGTGCAACAATCCGGGGATCGCGATCCTGGCCGTGCAGTCCTGAAATCCACTCAAGTAACTCAAAAACCTCAACCAGGCTCACTGACTCTAGCCACTTTTGGTTTTCATTATATTGAGGCTTGTTGTGAAGGAGGGTGTTGAACAAGTAGTCGAGCTCGCTCACTACACTGCGGGGGCTGTAGAACTCGCTGTCAAACAGAATATGCGAGCACATGCATGCAGCAAGCTGGAGGATCCAGTCGCGGAAGCCGGCCCATGTCGAGCAATCTGGCATACAGGTGCGGAGAGACGTTGCGAGGGCCTTGCAGCTTGTCTGAGTACAGACCTTAAATGCGCGCCACCGGCAGTAGAGGAAGACGGCTTCGAGAAGGCCAAGGGCGTTACCTTCTTTTAGCCACACATCCGTTGTATACTGTCCGTCCCCCCCTTTTACCAGGTTGCAACATGATGTACTCGTGGAATTTGGCGGGGATGGGTGGAGCAAATTGTTATAAAACGCCCCGGGAGCGCAGCCTCTTTGGGACCATGTGAGTTTGAGGGTGTTGGAATGACTTGAAACTGTAATGACGTATAGTGATTGTAAGTACACCGTGTCATATATATATAATGGATATATGGAGCTGGCAAGAAATAGACCACTTAGAAGAATGCGGGGAGAGCAATACTTAAAGCCGAAGCCTCTAGAGCCTCCGATAATCCGGACATGTTAAGTTGGGCACGCACAGTGTTCGATGTTTGAAAGATAGAAGTTTCGTTATCGACGGTCGCGTTAGTATGCGGAGAATTGGTCAATTGGAAAGCTCCTACAGTACAGCGAGGGGCCATGTAGTGCTTAACTGCGAACCTCCGGGGGAGAGGGCTCTATGGTTTTAAGCTCGTCCTAGCCGGAGCGCGGGGTAGAACGAGCGTTTCGATCGATCCATGTGGAGAACAGCATGATAAGTCTTGATTGGTTGGTGCAAGGAATGATGAGTGCTGACAGGTAGGGATTGGCGTGTGGAAACAAATAGCCGTAATTCTGCAGGCATGGAAGTCTGATACTTGTGCATTATGTAATAAGTTGATCGATGGTCTACACAGTAGCAACTCCGTAGAAACAAAATACTTTCAAAAGTACGCATTATTTATTTAATACTTATTCTTTTGTATGCAGTATCATTGCAATATTACCAGAGATTGGGTATTGATGTGGTATTGAGCTAGTGCTTCGCTTGAACACCGCATCTCTATCGTTAGAGTGTAACTATATATAAACTTCATTTTAAGGGGTGGTGAATATAGCATGTTCTCGATATATAGTATTCCCGTTTGTGGGTGAGGTTGTGTGGAAGGGTGCGGGTTTGTGTGCCAAGGATGAGGATGAGGAAGAGCATAAGTCCAGATACAGAGCTTAGTAGTCACGTAGAGTAATCGGTATCGCCTCCGCGAGACGGGTACCGACGTTGGCCCTGCGATTAACTGATCTGTCCCTGTGGCATTCTCCTAAAGCTGATGCTCTTTCACAGCTTTTGATGTGATGACACCATGGATGTAAGTAAGGTGGTCTTGCATCTATAATTGGATGGAGGATCTCCATCCTTCGTAACGGGCTATGCATCATATAAAGTATTGGGCGTGAGCCTTCCTACAGTAGACCGTGGTCGACATCTGCAGTGTGTGAGTGGACCTGGGATCGCATGGCCGACCTAAAGGAGGGGAACACTCATACACACCTCTTAAATACCCCCGATCCTGTCACCCGTTGGGCATTTTCTTGTCCTTTCTCTGTTCGCCTTCAGAAAGAAATATACATTTCTTGATTTCACCCACCCCTGCGGTTCACTTAGATATAGGCCCTTTGCGCAGAGGACTTCAGCTCCAAATCGCGGTAACCTGAGTAGCGCCTATCCTCCCATCCACCAACCATACAGGTGGGGTTAAGAGCCATCACGATCTGCGGGAGAGAGCTCAATATGTCTCATGATCCTCCTGGCTATGTGACTGAGGCCGCCTTCAATGCAGTTGTCCAGGTTCTCGAGAAGAGGTTGGTAGCAATGGAGCGAAGGTCTGTTCCTGCTCTGGTCGCACCCCCCACACCCCGTCCTGATTCTTATGATTCTTCTTCGGCCACGGGTTGTCAATCTAACACATCTGCGCTTATCCCTCTCGTTCCAGGCCCTATCCCACCTCCACCGTTCCCGGTAGTAGTCTCCTCGTAGCGATGGCCCAGCAGCTCGAAACCGCCATCTGGGAGCGTGACGCTGCCCGCACCGCCACCGCAACCGCCGACAAGGCGCTCCTCACCGCCGTAGCCGACCGCGACGCCGCCATCGAAGAGCGTGACACTGCCGTCAACGAGCGTGATGCTGCCTGCCGCGAGCTCAAGACTGCCGCCAACGAGCGGGGCACCGCCGTTAAGGAGCAGGACATCCTCCAGGGTCACCTGAAGACCAACTTCAGCGGGTGGTACTCCCTCGCCACCGTCCGGGACACGGCCGTCAAGGACCGGGACACCGCCATCAACGAGCGAGACACCGCCATCAACGAGCGGGACACCGCCATCAACGAGCGGGACACCGCCATCAATGAGCGTGACACCGCCATCAACGAGCGGGACACCGCCATTAACGAGCGGGACACCGCCATCAACGAGCGGGACACCGCCATCAATGAGCGGGACACCGCCATTAACGAGCGGGACACCGCCATCAACGAGCGGGACACCGCCATCAATGAGCGGAACACCGCCATTAACGAGCGGGACACCGCCATCAACGAGCGGGACACCGCCATCAATGAGCGGAACACCGTCATCAACGAGCAGGTCGACCCAAGTAGCGGGCTGCACACTACCTGGAGACAGCTGGGGACTAGCGCCAAAGAGCCTGAATCCGTCAAAGGGCTTGAATCCGTCGTTCGCCAGCGGGACGATGCCCTGCGCGAGCGGGATGCGGCCAAGGCGGCGTTGGCCCTTGGCTCTCTTGCCACACGGGATACGGTGGAGGAGTACGGCACTATATGTGAAAGGTTGAGGAAGCACTACGCTGAGGTTCGGATCGGAATGGTGTGGCAGGATACGCATGAAAATAAGCTTTTTGCTATATATACGGATTTTCAGAAAAATCAGCGCTTGCTGGCAGGTTCCAAGTAGCACTCATAATTTGTCAGTGGTTTCGGTTCTTGTTTTTCTTTCTTGGTTTCTTCAAGCACTACCTACGTACATGTGCAGTAGCAGTAGGTCGACTCGCGGCCGGGAGTTGTTCCCGTTGGATATAAATCCTGATATTACAAACCAGTTGATGGAGGGAACTCCTTTCCCGTCATGTCCCTTCACCTTCCTCCACCTCCGCCACCTCCGTCACCTCCTCCTGCCTCCTCCTACCTCCTTGCAACCTCTTCCACTGCCTCTATCCCCCCATCACTGCTGATATCCCCCCACTACTCCAGCTCTGATGACCACCCTGTTCACCGCGCCTCAGCTCTCCCGTAACAGCCCCCCCCGTCGAATGTTCCCCCTGTCCACCATCTCCACCGCGCACTCCGCCTCCCTCTCTTCGCTCCCTCTCCGTTGCCAGCCCCGCCGATCCATCTCTCCAAGTACAAACCTACATCCATCTACAATACCCCCAGCTCCCGCTTCCCCTACCCCCACTTCAGTAGCTCTAATAAATTCGCACAAAATGAAATAATAAAAATGAGGAATATCATAGAACACACCGAGACCCTTCTGTATTAAACTGTTGGGCGCCATATATATACATAGTGTGGGTCCGCCCCCAGTTCCCAGCGGGGCGCGCTGGTTGCCATGAAGAGGTCAGGGTTAGGGTTCAATGGAGCGCGAAAACGCTAGATTCGCCGCATCCGAGTCAATACCGTACTCCTGTAGTAGTCCTGTAGCCCCGGCCTCGGTGGCCTAGCAGATGCATTGGGTAATCAACAGCATTACTGTCTCTACCATTCCAGAGAATGCATTTACAACACATTTCCTGTTATCTGCATCATGATAGGTATCGAGTTAGCTTATAGATTTCGCCTGGGAAGTCTACTTATTGAAAACGGATAATGGTATAGTGGCTATGCTGTAGGCTAGCTTATCAGAACGACTCAAGGCCAATCTCCCCCACAGTCATTTTTTTAAGAGATATTCTTCTGGGTGGTGCACTTCTTCACGATGATGCCTTTACTGACATTCATGCCTTTATTGACGCGTGCCATACATACCAGTCGGTTTAAAGAACACGGGAAAGTCGTAGTCACGGACTGTGATGCATTTTCGATGCATCATGCGATGTATTTAGCACGGTACCACAGGCTATTTCGCGGACAATAAATGGTGATGCTTTTGCATACACATTTCTAGAGCTAGTAGAGTGTGGCATTGATGTGGTATCCTTGTGTTTCTTTGGTGTCGGAGGGTGGCGCGCATTGAAGAATATTGAGGGGATAAATGTTCTCATGAGGGAACACAAAATCCAATTCGGGTGTGCGGACTCTCTTTCTAATGAGCGGATGAGAAGAAAAATGCCTGTACACGATAGTCTGCTTATTTCCAGATTTTGATAAAGATTCAGGGAACAGCTTTTAAAAATATGGTTTTCTTTGCCTCGATCTTGGTCTGCTATAGTTCTACCAATGTTCGTGCCACAGTCCGCCTCGTAGGCTCTACCAGCGCAAATAATGCATCAGGCCAACACATTTGCTGACGATTTAGGCAACAAGAACGAAGCGTTTGGTAAAATTGTCTGCATTTATATTTGTATTGGAATTGAGAGGGAAACTCGCCAGGAAAGCCGTAGTTAAAATCGTCAGGAAAGCCGTATTTAAAATCGTCAGGCCAAATAAACTACTGTCCTTTGTATTTCTTATCCCTCCTGATTATGGACTTGGAGATTTTTTGATTTCCGATGAGGCTATGAATACGTATCTAGCTAGGTTATCAATTTGGTTTTAAACGACTATATATTGAAATAATATAATGGTGCAGGTGGTAGCCGCCAGATTAGATCATTGGAATGCTTGAGGTTCAACCCACAACATTCCTTTTTTCTCACTGATGCCTTTAATGATGTATTTTATACCGTGATATTGAGGCCAGGCGCTGTTCATTTATGATTGAAGTCTTGGCAAAAGGAGACTGCGATGCATTATGGATGCATTATGCGATGCATTTCCTGGGGCGGTAGAGAGGTGGTCAGGGTCATGATGATATACCAATATCATGGTGTTGAAGTCCCGGACCGCTTCTGGGATGATCACCCCTCCCTCCTCCTCTCCCGGCGCCAATGCTTCTGACAGTTCTTCGGTTTACCAGTTCAAACCGGTTTACTAGAAGTGTTTAACGAAGCAGCTCAGCTCAGTTTTGTCTTGACTCTATCTGGATCAACTCTGTTTTGCATGCGGCTAGATCTCTTCATACAAAGCACGGACACCCTGTTCGGAGGAGACACTTACCCTGGCAACCTTTGACGTATAGTCCGTACTATACTGGCGCTTCTGCAGTATCCCTCAAACCGTCGGACCATTCACTGCCTTTTAGCGCTGTCGATCACCCCAAGCAGGAAATCAGGACTCCCGGGGGAGGTTGATACAGGTCACGGCTAGATCTAGAGTGCTGATGTAGCCAGAGCAGAATTGGCAATAAATCAAATCTTGAGGTAGTAATACTGTTGCCCACATGGCTAAACATTCGTACCTTGGACACAGCGGAAGGGATGAACTGCTTCTTGTTGGGTCGGTTCCCCTTCGATAGCCACTGCATCTGTTATCGCGTGTGTTGATATGTCTGCATTGATGTGATTGGTTGCCTTTGATGCGTGCATGGACCTGGGATCGCATGGCATGCCTGATCTGAAGGAGGGGAACACACATACATACCTCTTGAATACCCTTGATCTTGTCGCCCGCTGACGGTTTTCACAGTGCCCTCTGCTCTTGCTCAGTGTGAGATATAGGCGCATCTTTCAATCCCGTCTGCCCCTGCGCCTTTCTCCGCATCATGTTTCCAGCGCCGGGTCATGAGTCCGAGGCGGCTCTCAAGGCACGTGTTCAGGCTCTCGAGGCAAAGATGGCTGCAATAGAGGAAAGGTCTGTCTGTGAATCTCCCCCGCCCTTGGTTCTTTCTCCCCTGACCGGTCTTGCATTGTCACTTGTTATGCGTGCCTTCGTGGATACACTGTGATGTATTGACACCCCCCCCCTCGCTAAAAGGCTTCCCCCCCCCGCTTCTGCTTCCACTACCACCACCGCCGATACTCTCGTTTTATCGCTAGCCCAGCAGCTTGACGCTGCGCTCAAGGCCACCGCCACCGCCGAAATGGCCCTCACCACCGCCCTCCACGACCGCGACGCTGCGCGCCGCGAGCGCGACAGCAACCGCGCCGACACCGCCGCCGCCGAGCTCGCCCGCGACACGGCCATCGAGCAGCGTGACGCCGTGCGCCGCGAGCTGGGCGCCACCGCCAACGAGCGCGACACGGCCCTCCGCAGGCGCGCGGCGGCCGTCAACGAGTGGGAGACGGCCGTGCAGGAGCGCGACAAGGCCGTTGAGCAGCGGGACGACGCGGTCAATGAGCGGGACACCGCGGTCAGTGAGCGGGACAGAGCGGTCAGTGAGCGGGACAGAGCAGTCAGTGAGCGGGACAGAGCAGTCAGTGAGCGGGACACCGCCCGGCACGAGCAGGGCGAGGCTCGGGCTGCTTTGGCCCTCCGTTCCCTTGCCACCCCCAGCATGGTGGAGGAGTACTCTGGTATCGTTGAGAAGTTGAGGGGACTCTATTGTCACACTAGGCCCGGGGCCGAGTGGACAGCAGAGCAGGAAGACGCACTTAGGGAGTATAAGGATTCTTTTGTTGACAATAATCAGCGTATGCTAGGTTCCTCATAGTATTCGTAGTTTGTTCACTGGAGAGACGGCTCTTTCTATTTCTTTCATGACTTCTTCACGTTGCATGTCCATATATATACATTGTGTTCTTCTTTCCCGTTCCTCGGGGTGTGTACCCTGCCCATGCCTCGTTTGACTACGAGATCCTGTTTGGAATATTAGTTTGAGAAACCATGACCGAGGTGGGACAGATCATCATCTGGCTGTGGGGGTAGGAGGTTGTCGTATCAAGGCTACTCAGCGCAAGGAATTTCCCGTGTAGAGACAGTCCCCCCATGCAACTTGTGCAGCCGGGGGGTGGCGGAAACTCGACCTGTAACTTCAATCAACAATACATTCGCCCGCTGACAAAGTGTCACTCTCATTCTTGGCCATTGATATTTGCGTGCTTTCTTCGAAGGGGGGGCTGGTGGTGGAGGTGCAATCACCTGCCGACTTGGTGCTGATTTGCCACCGGCGGAGGTGGCCACTTTGTGCAATTATCTGCTGGTTTGGGGGCGGCGGCGGGAGTGCTGGTGGAGGCACGCGGTGGGGGAGGTGTTGGCGCTGCTTTGGTGCAGTTGGGCGCCGACCTGGCGTTGATTGTGTCCCCGATTTTTGGTGCAGGTGCTGGCGCTGGCGGAGGTGGTGGTGGCGGATTTGCATGGTTGCGGATCGAAGGTTTATGATAGTACTAGCCGGTCTGTCATCCGCGGAGAGATTGGGACCTGATGTGTTCTAACCATGTACCATGTGAGAGAGGAAGCAATGCGCCCACGGTGTAGATATCCGGCAATGTCTCAACAATGAGAGAATGAATGTTCACATGGGGACATGCAATGGTCAACGTGAGTGTGTAGATTGTCCTTCTGATGAAAGAAAAAAAGAACATCTGCCATCAATGTTTTGTGGTTTTCTTTACTAGATGTCCTCGCATCCTCGCAGCGTCTCTTTGTCCTGGACGTGGATTTTCTATTCCAAAGACGGGCCAATGCATCCCCAGCCATGGCAGAGATGATCTGTATCCGAATTCTGACTTTCGGTAGTGTTTTGCGCTGTGTCAAAATATCGGGATCTGGTTTGGGTGTATTTGGGAGAAGTGTGGTAGGGGTAAGGCGGAAGGGTAAAGGTCCCAGGGTTAGGGTCTTTCCGCTACGAGTGATGGCGGGTGCGGTCACAAACCGTCACCCGCACACACCCATAAATCCTATTTGGGACCGCCATTTGGCCGCCTGCCTGTTAGTATAGGAGCATCTATTTATGTATATAGAATGAACCAAGCAAGTCGTACCCGAATATCGTAGAAGGTCAATGGGTAGGTCACGTGAGTCTTGGCATTGGGCCACATAGAGAGTTGTATCATAAGCGTGTCATTAGGGCGAGGATAAGAGAGTGGGATCGAAGCCCCCTCTTAGAACGATCATCAATCAAGAGAGTAATCAACTCATAAAGTACTGCATCATATCTCCACACAAATGATCAACAGAGCCAACATTACTGTTCAAACTTGCGATTCCAATGGTCGTGCGGATTCCCATTTCCCGGAAGAGCCTACTCCCCCGAGAAAACCTAGCCATATCTACCTACCAGCCCGCCTTCCTCATGGGAGGCAGCTCCCCCACATGCTGACTCGGCGTCCATATCTCACGCATCCTCCCTACCGCCCGACCTGCGTCGCACTAATACCAGTCCTGATCCAGCCCTTGCAAAAGCCCCCACTCCCCATCCCGCGAAAGCCAGCCCTCCCGCCAGCATGAAATCCACCGTAACAAGTATATACATGTACACACCCGTCCCACTAACAAACGCACTGCCGGCCTCCCCCTCGCTTCCCCTCGCCCCGAACCTCCTCCGCGTCAGCGCCCTGACACCCGCCAACACCGTTCTGCTGCTCGATCGCATGTCAGCTCCCCTCCTCACATACCCTCTCCCGCCGAGCAGAGACATTCAACCCGTGCCATGGCCGTGGTGCTGCAGAACCCCACCGGTGCAGCACCCCCACGGCATGTAGCACCTGAACCACAACGCGTCCTTCGCCAACACCCTGTACACAGCAGGGATCCCCGTCCGGCGCAGAGATGCAGTTGTATGCCGTTCTGTGTCTCGCAAAGGCGTGTCTCTGTCGTGAAGAGAGTTGCCGTACTCAATGAATTAGTTAAATACATGTATCTTAATATTTAGTTTGCCACCCGCCTGCTGCAGTTACTGCAGCAACTCTATCAGGCATTGATCTCCACAATCTCTCATATCATTCGTGAGTAAATACGTGGGGTTTTGACGTTGCAGACATCTGGGTAGGGACTGTACGTAATGAATTGATCAATCACTCAAGTCTTGATCGGGATAAGTCTCAAGGGTCCCAAGTGATACTTCTTGTTATGGTAATCATTCCTAATTGATTAACTGACTAATTGGCTGATTTAGTAAAGCGCGAGGACGTAAATGACCGAAAGTGCGGCGTAGCAACGGGTTGGACCACAACCCGCTGGACCACAATTATGAGTACAACAACCACAATTGATCGTTCGAAAAGCTGATAATTTGTGGAATAGTTATTTAGGGTATGAAAAGAGATCAAATAACATTTAAAATACTGTGTACAAACCCCTTGCCTTTATTACAGCATTTACCCCAATAGGCATACTTCAATCTGCCTACCAAATGAATCATCAGTAGCAGTTCCGTGCAATGAATAAGAGCTGCCATCGTGAGGGTCTTAATTCCTTTAGGTGATCTAGTATCATATTTCAAATGGGGGTAGTCTTGATGGCAGAGCATCTTGAGGTGTACCCAAGCATGCTCAATGGGATTTAGATTAGGTGAATGGGCAGGCCAGTCCTGCGGAACATTGGCCCATTCTCATCCACCTATTGAGTGGTGATTTCTGCAGTGTGTATCTTAGCATTATCTTGCGTAAAGACTGACCTGATACGCCTCTCCCGTAGCTCTGCCAAAAACAGTGAAACCTTTTTATCCTGATGGTTACGGGGTTTCGGCGTTGCGTTGCGTACTATCGGTGATTTATGTCCTCGCACTATACATACACAATCATTACTACGTGGTTGGTATATGGTGTTATTAATTAATCCTTGCTCTAGACAGATTCAATACCACGTTGTGAGATGGGCCTCGAGCGGGGCTATGTGAAACGATCGTAATTACTCCCGTATCCGATACTACTAATTACTCATACGTTATCTTAGCACTAACTATACTTTCTATACTAGACGCATATGCATATCCCGACAAATCCACTGGCTACGAACTTGCAGGAGTCTGATCGATGATATCACTTGAAAGAAAGATTAAGGCGAACCATAAATTCATTACATCCAAGAAATTAAAAACAAAAGGTCCAATATCATTATATACTTGACAAAAACAAAAACATAATATTGCGGAACACACGAATCAAAATATAGAAAAGAAATAAAGAAGTAAAAAAGGAAAAAGAAAAAATACCCTAACGAAATCGTTCCTTTGCTCTATGCCTACAGAAAATATTAATTCTCAGATCGAAAAGTCTTTCAACGAACTATCAGGGGCTACATACCGAGATTTAATGATGGCTCACACTGAAGTCTCTCTCCGATAAAAACCTTCCGTGTACTATTTGTCCCAAGTGACTAGCCAGGAAATCCTGATCCTTGCGTCGAAATGCGATTAGATCTCTCAGGAAAGGAATCGGGCTCTTAGAAAATGGTGACATGATTCGCATTCCCAACTGTTCACGATATTGCGGTTCCACAAAACCGTCGCTGTATACTTTAACACCGGGACTCGAAGTTGACTGTTCTATGCTGGAAAGGCCCAAAAACCCGCAGAATCCCTCGTAGGTGCTGTAGTCTTTCAGGTATATCTGACCAGCGAAGATATCGAGTTCATTCGCCAAGGATGCAGGTAGTGACTTTGGTATCGATGGAATGGTCCAAGATCTCAAATCCTCAAGGAGTGACACCATCCCTTTCGTGACTTTGGGTGAATATATGTGGAGATTGATCGAGGCGGAGCGACGGATTTGAGGAAGGAACTCGTTAACCTCGTATGGGCTCATTATCACCAACTGGTTACCTCCACCTGAGGAGATAATCCAGCGAACGGGGCGGAGGTAACTATCCATCATAAAGCCAGGTCCCGTCTCAACCGTCTCGGCAAAGTCTTTCGTAACGAGAAGCTTTGTTGACCATGCACCAGGATTCAAAAGCTGGTCTGCGGCGGATGTTTTTAACATGCTTCCAAAGGCCGATTCGAACCCATCTGAATAATTGGTAATAATTCCGGTATCGATAAACCTGCGGACATCGCTATGGATTCTGTGGACGAGAGGTTTCCGCTTTCCTGGGCGCTCAGCTTGCTGCTCTCTTTCAACCTCATATGAAAGCTCACGCTCCTGCTCCTCCTGAGCATGAGCCCCACGTAGCGAATTAACCTCAAACCACCCGCACCTTTCCCTGATAGCAGACACCTGTTCTTTTCTTTGCACTAGATCGTTGGGAATGGGCCCACATAGATCATTGTTATCAATCTTCTCCAAACCAAATCGTTCCTCCAAGCTTTTCGCCTCTTGTTCGCGCAATGAGTCTGGGAACTCTTTGGAGTCCCGAGTTTTATAATATGCGAGGTCTCGGCGGTGGAATGAAAAGCCTTGCTTGGCCCATATTGGGACATTGTTTCGGTTACCGATGCACGTTTCGGTCATGCACCAATGTAGCACATCAGATACGCTGCCGTGGGGGTTTCGCGTGATATTCAGTATTTTCCGCTGAATTTCCGGAGAAGCACAAAACAAAACCGATTGACCGTGACCAAGTTTTCTCATCCTCATACATGCTGTAAGGAGGCTGTCAGCTGATTTGGCCATAAAATATAGATAAATGGACGGAATCTATGCCCTCACCTTGTACTAGTCTGTCTTTTGTTAAGTTCGGCCCAAGAGTCACTGCTGCTCTACTCTTCAAAGGTAGTTTCAAGTCAGTACCTCGCGTATGAACCTCGTCAAGATACACTAAGCATTGATCCATCTGTTTCGAAAAAGTAGATAACTCAAAGGCTTCTGTGGTTCTATCCTCACTAAGAACGGTGAGTTCATCGTTTTCATTAAAGAACACAACAGCTTGCCAGTGAGTGTTGGAGGCTTTTGCTTTGGACAGCCAGTGATCTGCGACCTCTTGGTTTCGCAACTCCAAAACCTGTGCCCCAACATCCAAAAGTACCTTTTCATGTCAATAGAGGCTTGTCAATAAAATTGGGGAGAGTCTACCTGAATCGGAGGATCCTTGTTGACCAACATTTCCAAAAGTTCATCTGTATCCATGCGTTCTCCGTTCTTCGTCTCGGCACATACATAATCATTCTCCTGTTGAAGAAGGTAGTTGAGAACCTTTGCGTTCGTATTCAGCTGCTCAGGTCTTTCGTACTGTGACACCGATAAAGGTAAGAGGTCTCGGTTGTCATTCGTTCCACTAAATCCTGTGGTAGGATGCTTTTTCTCCGCACCTATATCCCAGCCTGAGGAAGATAATTTATAACGAAACTCCTTTGCATGCTTGGGAAAAACGACAGAAGAGAGGTAGAAGTCTACAACTGCTTTGTTATAACGAAACAACGGGAAAATCGTGTTAATGCGCTCTTCATCATCTAGTAAGTTGATTCCACTGAGTTTGCGAAGAGTATCTGGAACGACATCATCTAAACCTTGAATCCACTTTTCGTATACTGCCACCGGATTCGAGAGCTTAAAAAGAGTTTTGAAACAATCTCCGAGTTGAGTGTCAGACAAGCCATTATAATAATAGCTCAAACATGTCAATGTTATCGCGACATCTGGGTGGCTGAATTCTGCCCTTGGAGCTGGGATATCCTTGGCCCGGTAAGGAACTGCAAGTAGTGTTTTGGGTAGTCTTTTGGGGGTCAATCCGTAATTGACTCTCCACCTTTTCTCTTTCAATGCAAAGAAAATGATGTTTTCAGCAATGAGACCTCGAAGTAGTAAGAGGGAAACTCTTGAAATTTCGTCTTTTTTGAAGTGCACTAGTAGCGGTTCAACACGTGTCCGATCAACATTCGTATCCGTAATGAAGTCATATGCCAGTTGTCGCATATCGTGGTCAAATCCCCGAAAGGAAACTGTGGACAAATGGCCTTTGATAACGTCTGAAGCAACCTTATGCAACAACATTGTCCCTGCTTCCGACTTCAAGATACGAGTGACTGGGAAACTTCCTGGAACCTCCTTCTCCACTTCAATACCTTGGTGAATAGCTTTGCTGACTGCGGTTGTGTGCAGTTTTATCAGATTGAAAATCTCTTGAACAATGATCCAACGATCTGGGGAGTTTTCAAGCGATTGTTGCCCTCCGATTGTGTATATTAACTCGTTTTCGTGCCGTAGGATTTCATCCGATTCATCCAAAATATCCCGGGAGTTCATTTCCAACCACTGTTGCGTATCAAGTAGGATGCTTGAAAGTTCTGTATCCCCATCTTCTAACCTCTCGAGACCGATAAGCTTGAAAGAGAGTATATGCTCGGGCTGAACTAGAAGGACCCCTTGCACTTGTGCACACTCCTGGTAGAGGTTTCGTATTTCCTCCACCTTAGTCTTGTCAAGATTCACTGCCCGCGAAAATGGCATCGAAAATATGCGCCGATTGGTCAGGCCGCTTAGCTTTTGGACCAACAATCGAAACATCTGAGAGGATAGTGGTTTTAAAACGACCACACGAACGAGTCTCTCGCCGTCCGCAAGAGCAGCGGAGATGATAGGCACGATAACCGACGATTTTCCTTCTCCCATATTTAACTGCAGAACCTATGGACATTTTAGCACTGTCTAATTTAAATACTCCAGTGACACGACATATACACACCTGGTTCTTTTTGGTCGTTGGCTTCATCATTTCGTAGGCAATTCTAGTTTGCACAGGTCGCACCAGCAGGTGATTCTCTATCTCTACCAGTAGCCAGTCCGGATATGCATCCGGATCCCATTCTTGGTGACCTTCATTCATGGCCTCGTTGTGAAACTCGATTTCCCTTCCGCTCTTTCCACCGCAGGCCAAAAGACGTTCAGACCGCTGGAGCTTTGTAATCGATTTTCCGTAAGCAACAAGGGCTCGCTTCCAGATCTCTTTCAAGTCGAATGGTGCGTTTGTCGGGAGCTTCTGGAGTAAAGAAATAGGTGAGATGCATGGCCAAAGACCTGCCATACTAATCAGACGTTCCACATCTCCCAATGGTGCTAGGCCTTTTTGAATGAGATTAAATATTCTTCTCATATCATCTTCACACTCCTCGCAAAATGAATTCAAGTCAGTTGTCGACGGTTTCGGAACGGTTTCCATTGACGGAATACCATCTTTGAGTGCTTTCAGGCTCTCAAGCATATCACTAGCATATTTCTTTTCGAATTGTCTTGAATGTGTTGCTTCGAAGTTGTCTAGTAGCCTCTTTAGGTCACTATTGTCTAAATGGGATTCTGTTGTATCTTGGGGTGCTTTTGGTTGGCTGGGTACCGGTATCGACGTTCGGGAGAAAGTGGGGATATGAGGTGCATCTCGAGAGAACAGATCTTCGACCCGAACGGCCCCAACTGCTCCCCGATACGCATCAACACTGCATCGTTGGAATTTATAGTTGTCAATGACCGACTTTATAGGTTGCGATGAATTCAAATCCCTCTGTATATTAGAGATATGCTCGCGAAATTGCTTGTTACGGTACCAACTAGCGAACTTAGGCCTGACATTGTTCATGATAGTCGAGGTTTCAAGAAGTCGATAGGACTGATCTGATGGTGTGTTCGGGTAATCACACGGCCATTGGGATATGAGCTTTCCAACAAATCCCTCCGACTGAGTATTTAAACTTCCCTTATAAGCCGAATATCGACGCGCATGTAGCTGTTCCTGGCTCTCATAATGATTGGCTGACAAAGATGCTTCGTTGCTCGAGCTAAAAGACACCTGCGAATTTTGGATAATGTTCATCAGCTCACTTTTAACCGGAGAATATCCCTGAGTTAGATCATAGGATGAATGACAAGGGGCCGTTCGATTCTCGAACTTTGGATCTGTTGCAAATGCCAATAACGACCCGAGAAGTTGTAGCGCGGCTCCTGAGTATGCAAGTGTCGATAAGAAAAACATCAATTGATATGTATTGTTTTTCTGTCTGGCCTTGCAGCAAGCATAATAAACTGAGCCCCAAATACCCCCGAGAGCTGTGTCCTTGCCTGTCCATTGATGATCATATCCCAGACGAAACCCAGGGTCAGTCGTGGAACCTCCAATACGTTTCCATCCCTCGAGAACGTTCATGATATTGCTTGACGTATCGAGATTTGGGCGCCAAGATTCCACTGCTCTGGAAACATGATAGACATGGGTCTCGTCGAGTTGATCAAACTGCGAATCCCTTGAGGCATAAGGAGTATCAGTGGCTGTTTTCAGTAGTGAGCCCCCAAATTCCTCCTTGCGGTAGGTAGAATTCCGGACCGCTGCCCTCTTGAGCAATCCAGTATCGCATTTTTCCTTGTAGTATGGTTCCACTTCAGGCTCATCCCTTTCCCGCAAAACATGAAATCTGCTCGCGTGATCAAATACACCCATCACGATTTGATGGTACTCGTCATGTTGCATAGTTGAGGCAATGGGCTTCCACTTCACAGTCTGCATCACTCGAAGGTGGTCTGGATAGTATTGACGATGTGGTGTGAGAGATGCCAGCAAGCGAAACATCTTGATATCTTCGGGCATTAACTTCTGAAAAGACCACGTGACTGCAGATCGAAGATTATCGACTGCTTCTTCTGCGCCAGTACGACGGGTTAGTGGATCTGGTAAACAATGTGAGGTAACAGCATGTAGGTATGCTTTGTATAGATGACTCGTCAAACTACCGTTGGAGACAAGTCGGCCAAGTCTGCTGTCAATATTGTAAGAATAGTACTGAACTCTTGCTAAGCCTTGTGTATGAATATCAACGCGGACGTGGTCTTTGTGGTTGTTGAAGTCGACTTCTCCGTATGGGATGATGACACTCCGAACAGTATCATGACACAATACAAGCCGATTTACAAGCCCACTCAAAGTGCCTATATTCTGGTTTTTATCGACGATCGCACCCCTAAACTGCCGTGACTCCAATTCATTATCACCATTGATGAAGAATTCCAACTTTAACCGAGGTAGGCGGATCGAAAAAAATAGTTTCCCTTCCTTCAGCCTAAAGCTCATGTCGATACGAGTTGCGGTCTCCAGCGGACCGAGCACTAATCCGATCATTGACGCCGTTGGACTTCGGATATCAACAATTCTCTCGTAGCCTAGGTCCATATATATAGGCGCGGTACTAGAATATGATACGTGCCAATTGCGCTCGGTAGTTGTCCAAGGATGGCTCATAGGTCTAAACTCGATATCCCCGGTATCCACATTCATCCAGTGCACATATTCTTCGACAAAATGCTCTGGAAAGTCGCCTGATAGCTTCGTATGGGGGATGAGTTCATATTTTTCGGCGCTGCCTGGAACGCGTGTCCTGATCACTAACTCGTTTCCGTGCATGGTGAAGTGAACCTAATTTATTTTTCAAGAATAAGCCCTCTAGATTCACTGAAAGGTTTAGGGGTAGGTGTTAGGGTACGGAAGCTGCTTTATCTTTTTTTTTTATGAGGATCAGGGTTGGATGAAGCAAGAATGATAACCGACATATAACCAGAAACACTGCGTGAAAAGGGGTTTTGTTCATACCTGATGACTCGATCTAATATCCTTCGGGTCTTCGGGTTCTGGATCAGAAATCTGATGTCTGGTTTCATAACGCATTCCAAACATCGAAGACGGGAAGACGTCAAGAACTTTCTGTGGTAGAGAATCGAATTAGTGGTCAATACATGCATGTTTCATTTGGAACAACGCTTACTCCGTTGAATAGCCGTTGGTAGGTTGGGTGTGAAACAAAGTTTAATGGCATTCTGCTAATTGGCGATCCGTCGATAAGTAGTAATCCGCTCAGAATATTATAGCGTAGAACCTGGGTACGATTTCCGCCTCTACTGGTGGTTGTCAACCATCTATCTCTGGGTGCAGAAAGCCTCTCCCACGACGCTGATCCAGGGGTGTAACTCGTGTAGATTTGTTTGACTATTTGATCGATGCCTCCGTTTAACGTAGCTTGTGATAGGCTGTTTTTTGCGTACTGTTCAATCTTGTGCGATAACCGTCTGTCCCTGTCTAGGAGGTTTTTCACTGTCAGAAGGAGATTTCCGTTGACAGGTGTATTGTCATGGACAAAGATGGCACATTCGACCAGAGTTGCAACATCTTCGACTGAATTGAGGACGCTCCCGAGATGGCCGTTGTCGACGTCGTAGGTTGACCGGCATATAGCAGCCACCTGTAGAACCCGAAGTTGCAAATCCTTCATACTCGCCTCGATAGTGCATGCCTGCAACTTGTTTGCCAACTGCCGAGTCCAATCCAGCACTACTTTCCGGGCCCTGCGCAAAAGTCGAAAACACCTTTCTGTGATCGCGGTATGCTTGTTAGTTGATAAAAGACGTGTCGTGAGATTTATCAAAATCCTGGCGGATGTGCTCTCTAGCCAATTGGCTTCGATATCCGTAAGCATGCATTCGAGCTCCCCAAGGAGAGTTTCCCCAAACTCGACACTTTCAAGGTCAGTGTGACATTGTCTGTATATACTTGCCTGGTCAGGGGGGCCCATCTGCCAAGCTGCTTGCATGAATAATGTGCACACCGCTTCGTCGTTGAAGGTGAGAATACGTGCTCTGATTTCCCTGGCAATATTTAACCACTGAAGACGATGTCCTGCTCGCAATGTGCCAAATGCGTCGAATTCATGCAGAGAGAGGCCGGTCGGGCAATAGTGCTGGTTTGATATGATTTCATTGGAGGTATGAGAATACCCATCGACTGCGTACTGTAACTCCCTGTAGGTGCTCGTACCTTGAGAATCCGGAAGTGCGAAAGTGCAAGCCTTTCTTATTTCGACGTTCCCGTGCTGCGCTTTACACCACTCGGATTTCGTTTTATCAAACAGGCCATACCTAAGGGCATTATCTAGACATAAAGTACCGACCGAGAAAGAGGAAGGATGACTGCTATAATGGCTCCTGTAAAAGGACTTTTCTGACGAAGACCATACAACGCGTTGCCCGTGATTAGTGTAATAACTGCTCAAACCTTTGTATTCCCACAGTTGCTCCCATGCGCTCTTACCCTCGGTATTAGGCTTGGTAGGGGAACAAATGTCAACAAGAATCTTGTGGGTTTGATCCCTCCACACACTAAATCCCATCGGACAATCGAGCTCAAAGACAACCGCCATGCGCTCGAACCTGTTGTTTGGAAGAGGCCACTCGTAGATGTCTATTGTCATGCTGTCCGCCTCGGATTTGGGGGCACAGCTTGGGCAACTGCTTTTGTGCCAATTATAATGTCGATGGTGACTTGTTGCCCAGTTACATGAATTAGAATTATATCTTGCTATTAAAGCACGGTGTTTTGTTAGCATATTGTGGTATTCCTCTACTTTCCTTTCTTTTTCTCTCTGCGCGTCGGCCAAAATTCTTTCTTCCAGTTGTTTGTGGCGCGTTGATTGGTTAAAATAACGCACAACGAAGGATCTGTCGCTCGACGGCGAGAGATCCGAAAATATCGATGGATACTTAGCTCTGGAGCAGCGCCCTTGTATGTAATGCTCAATACGTTGCAAACGTTCCATTTGCTGATATCTCGGCAGTAGAAGTGGCTCGAAAAGACTCTTAGTGTCGAAAAACTCGGGGGTGTAGTCAGAGAGTAGGGGGTAGTGGGACACCGCTATTCTATCAAGCGAAACCCATAGTTCGTAGGTAGTTAGGAACATTATTGACATGTTCTCAGGATTTGATTCATATCTGCCCCCCGCAGCGGCCGTATAGTCGTTGATCCATCTCGAAAGCTCTCGAAAGGCTTCCTCACGGTACTGCAAGTTACGATCAGTCCAGTTGCCGAGCTCTTCTTGGACCCAACGCTCAAAATCGGCGAGGAGAACAAAGGTTTCATCGCCAGAGGCCCTCGCAAACTCAGATGTAGCAACAGGATTGCGTGATGGGTGGGTGGCATTGAATTGGAGTGGCTCAGGGTTAGCCATTTGACGACTCATCACGCCCCCAAGGTACTGTCTGCTAATCTCAAGAGTCAGACGTGCATCCTTCTCAAAGGACAGCTTCTCCGGTGCCCAACTAGGGGCCTCCGAATGGACCCCTTGTATCTCTGACCATCTCGCCTGCAAACACTGCTGATTCTTGGCGGTTATTTCGGTGGCCTTTGCCAAGACAAACTGCGGAATCTGGTCCCGAAGCTTGTAAGCCCGACGGCTCAGCTTCGTGTTCATGATGAACAGCAGATCACTATCTATCCCTCCACTCTCCATAGCCAGATTCAAGATATCCGAAAGGAAATGGACCATGAATGCCTTGTACTGCTCCCTTTCCCCCAGAGTAATTTGCAACGCAACCCGAACAACCAACCACAGTGGTGATCGTCGCCATGGAAGCTCCGTCTTATCCCACAAAACATCGTCCGCGATCCTTTTCTGGAAACGATGCACTTCAGCAGGCCTTCCGATACCAAGCAAGATCCCCGTGAGCATCTGCGTGATGAATTTTGGATCCGCCGTGTTCCTGATCTCGGCAACCCCTTCCCCGGCTTTGTAGGACACTGGCATAGCGCTCTCAATCATGGTGTCGTTCATCTGCTTTGCGAAGCGGGTAAACTCTTCGCAGAAGTGGGAGTCTTGGATCTTTGAGACTGGAACTGCGATGGCCGGGCCGGGATAGGATATCAGGAGCTTTCCGGCGGTCCCCATGACCGCCTCGGAGGTTGCAGAGGCCTCGAACGAGGTGAAGAGCATCTCGGAGCCGAGGTGCTTGAGAACTAGACCGGCGTTCTGGGCAGCAACGTGTAGAGTTATCACATCTATAAGCACTCAATATTAGGGATTCATAAGACACTAGCGCGCTTCGACGGGGGTTAGGGTAGTCCGATTCCCGAACAAGCTACATCATCAGAGTGGTGTGCCACATACCTCCCGAGCTCATCTTCGCAATAGAACTCTTCAGATCCACCTCAGACAAAGGAGATCTCCCCTGGATGTCGTAAAGGCTGTTGAGCATCTTGACGGCAATGTCCCATTGTCCCTTTGGCCCCTGTAGCTGTTCCCGGTAGCGGGTGGCGCTCAGCCTGATAAGGCTTAGAAGCTCTGAGTTCTTTTTGTCGACCGAGTCGTCTGCTCCATGGGGTAGTTTGGGCGGGAGGAAGACGTGGTTGATGATAAAATTGAGGATTTCTGGATCCATGGTGGTTCGTCTGTAACTTTGATTCCATACACATGCTTATTAGCTATCATATCATACCCTGTTAATCTTTAAAGGGCTTCTCATACAGTGATAGAGAAGAGTCGGCGATGGCTGGAAAGAATTGTTGATATTGAAATAATGCGGTCAGAAATATTGAGATAAAAATGTGAATCTAGATATGTGAGATCTCCAAGCGCGTGCATACTGCTACAAAAATCGAGACAAAAGAAGCCAATATATATATACGGTACGGGGGGGAGCCCGGGGGTTAGTGGTCGGCCTTGACAGCCCCATTACACCCCACGCCAGCGAATATTCCCATTGGCTCCGAGTATCAAACATCGCAGAGCTGATGCGACTACCTATCAACCTGAAGTGGCGTAGACAGGATCCCCTGGTACCTGGATTGATCTGTGTTGGCAGGGATCTTCCGACTGCTACCTTACCATGGGTTGCCTGAACAGCGCATCACTCGCCCACCAAGACACGGATATAAGCGCGCTGCTACCTAGTGCTGCAGAGAATATCTGAGACTTATCGACATGATAGCCTGACATTGCCTTGGCTTGGACGAATGAGACATTGGAAAGCCTCTCTCATGCATCAGCGAGTGTACTCGGGGGAGGCCATAAGAACCTGAAAATGCAAGCTGCAAGCAGGGGCTCAATTTGGTGTAGCTTTCCGCCAGCCGCGAATCAGAGGTCGTTACCATAAAAAGTCACCTTCAGGTTCTTCTGGCCTGCCCCGAGTACCATAAATGAAGTGGGAAGATGATGCCCCACTTGGCGCGCTTGGTTGCTAGTTGACGACAAGCGCGATACTGCCACGGGCGGTGTCTTGGATTCTCTTCAACATATTTTTGGGATTAAATAAATCTCAATACCAAGGGGCCTCCTTGCACCTTCCCCTCAGATCCTCCGCCTCCTCCATCACTAATCGGCCCAGCACCCACTACTCCATCCTGCCTCCCTCCCCTCTTCGATCCCGACCTCGCCCCCGTCAATGCTCCGCCGCCCTGCACACCCCACCGCTCTCCACCTCCTCCACCACCCCGGATAAAATGCTTAAATTAAACCGAGTTCATTATTCTCACAGACTTACTGCGGCGGTTACTATGTAGGAGTCATACTCGGCGTTAGACTTGCAGTGAGCGTCGATGGTTCCGTAATTTACTCGATTGGCGGCGGCACGGTTCAGGCATCCCATATCTCGAGTGGTTGGCTGGCGGCAGGAGCTTCATGTATGTACAGCGCGATGTCAGAAGTGATGAGACGGCAACCAAACCACACCAAACCACACCAAAATCCGTCAAAATGCAACCACAACACACAGTACAATTGCTATAAATAATGAAAAAGATTCTAAGAGATGGAATATCGGCTAATGTAATAAATCTAAAAGGGCACTCCCTGAAATAAGATGTGGGAGAAGTTACATGAGCCAGAAGTAGAGCAACTTGGAGATTTTGTTGCATCCCATACAAATATGTGGTCTTGGCACGTTTTTGGCAACTTGACACAACAAAATCATGACAGCTCATTGTAATTTTAAACTGATGGAGCGATTATCTATATACAGAATATATAGATTCCCAATTCCCAGATAATATCTATCTTAATTGGTGGTTGAGGACCGGGTTGAAAAGTGGCATTTTTGGTGCAAAATGGTTGCCGTCTCATCACCTCCGACATCGCGCTGTACATACCTCTCTCTGTGGTCCCCCTTTGGGATATCATGTTCCGCACCTGCGTCGAACGGCAAACCACGCACGCAGGACCAGACCATGAGATATTTTTGATTCACTCATATCTCCCGCCCGGAAGCCGCAACCCTCAGTTCACAACTCCGCGTCTTCCCAGCCATAGCCATGGCTGTTGTTCCCGTGCGCGCACCCATTACGGGGCTCAGTATCGCTCATTCCCATTCAGACGCGGGCGGGTAGTAAACATCGGCGCTAGGGTTGCATGGGACACGGAGCGGTTTGAACTCCTCACTGAAGTTTGTCCGGTTAGAGCTCATCAAGCACCACACACATGTGTAGCTAGAGTGCACTTGATCCTATTCCTGCTCTGCCGCTTTTAGATTTTTAAAGATGATTTCCTGTAGTTGGTATTTCGGGGCTGTATGGCCCAGCGAAAAAAGTAGAGCACTCGCGCCTCGATCTTTGCCAAGAGCCTTCCACCACTCGCTGGGCGAAGGATGGCGTATGTAAGGGCGGGACGGGGGTGTCCGTCCGCTGCAGCTGCAGCGCTGATCATTGCGGAACCTCTGCGCGGCTCCTTGCATGACAGCGCTTGGCGATAATGGCGCATGCATGTATGAGGAGTCCACGGGCCTGGCTGAGCAAGTGGCGGAGAACTTCAAGCAAGGGTTCAGATAGGCCAGCTCGCGTTATATAATCTATCATCCCTTCATCTATTGACAAATGCTGTCCGCCCAAGAAAAAGCAAATCTAGTGCGGCTTTACTAACTGGTCCAGGTCTCTCTGTTATCAAATAACAGATCTTCTATACAAATTCAATCACTCTATCATGGGGGGCAGCAATCGACAGACGATGGGATACAGAGTTCCGTTGCTCAGTAACGTTATTGTGTTGGTCAGGGTTAGGGGTCATGGTCGCCGACCAACCAGAGGCCGCAGCAGGGTATCTTGCTTACACCAGGGACTCTTCTCGGATAGCCAGGGCCAAACTGTCGGTTTTCGTGACAGGGGATTTGTGTCTACGGGATTTACAGAGCACGAGGCCCATGGTTTAATTCCTGCGCTTGCTGATCAGCTGCCGGCGCGCGGAACGGCTTGGGTGAGAGTTATCTCTGATGGTGTGATGGGGAGTACAGCTGCCCGAGATGATATTTCATGTGCTTGGATGCAACTTGGCCCCCTTGTCGGTACTCGCCCGCCTCCAGCTTTAATTAAGCCCTGCCTCCCCGACTCCGCTGATCAGCAAAGGCAGGCGAGTGAGTCATGATGTCTCAATCGGTGCCCACCTTGCCTCACAGTCACCTGTAACTATCAAACTCAAACGCCACCACGTACCTCCTCGCCCTCCTCTCCAACAACTCACCATTGAGCCCACCCCAATCTAACCTCTACTACGCACTAGATGAACGGACCTTGCAGTCTGCTTGGTCGAGAGCGGTGACCCCTAACCCTACATGACTGCTGCATGGCAACCAGCCCACCACCAGAATCAATGAGCAACGGAACTCTGAATCGATCCATGACTTGATGAAATTCTAGATTACAGGGCTATACAATAGAATCTAACTAGGAGAAGTGGGGGCTGAAGGGCGGTGGAGAGGGGACAGGTGGTAGAGCGGTGCAGGGTGTGGTAGAGGGGTAGAAGCGGTGGAGGGGGGTGAAAGGTGCATAAAACCCTGGCATCCACGTACACATGTCCGCCACGCGCCACATCTGCGCCTCGCTTATCCTCCCCACATCGCCGACCCCGCCCTCCTCCGCCCGCTTCAACGAAACCTGCCTCGCGCAGAGATCTACATCGCGCCCGCATCTTTCCCCCCCCCCAAAACCCCCCTTCCAGCCAGACGCCAAGGAGCGAGTGCTTCATGATGTATCACTCGCTATGCCATTGTTCACCACCACCCCCCGCCTTTCTGACTGCTTTTTTTTGGGCGGCTAGTCTGCGTGTTTCTTGACTCCGAGAACGGTAATTACCCTGACTGCAAATTGGCACACAGAAACATGCCTCTTTCTGGCCCTAGGAAGATGATTGTTTCCACTCCGAAAAACACGTTTTTGTGACTCCTAGAAACATGGCTTCTTGACGTCCAAAACCACGCTTAAACTGCCGGCTTTTCTGACTACGGATCCCCGCTCTGATCGCACACGCGCCCGCACGTGGCAACCGAGAGGTGAAGAGGCGGGTAGAGGGGGTGCAGCGAGTGGCAGCTCTAAAAAATAAATAATAAATAAACAATAAATACGCAATCATGGTTGCGGATGACTATAGACTGTCTTAAGTGACTTGCCTAGTAGTACTGTAGGAGGCATATTAAGCCCTTTTTGATGCAAGAAATCATTGCCCTAGAACAGTCTATATATGATTACTAGTGTGTTCGACGAGCAAGAAGAAAAGCTAAAATCGGCTCGCGATAATAGCTGCTCGAATCGATTCAACCTGTAGATTGTCGAGTATAGCTCGAGCCACTCTAGCCCCTCAGCGGTCCCCGATATCAGTCCTTGAAGTCATTCTCGATCCCGTTATTGGAATATGTGTTTCTAGGGTTAGGGTTTGCTACTACAATTAATCTTCTATTAGATAAATTACTAAAGCTATTGACAGCATCATTAACTACATGTTAACATATATAATGACTTTAGGACTTTACTCCTAGGTTCGGAACATAGATTCAGCCATATCGTCATAACCTCCCCCTGGCATGCGATTAATGAATTAAACAAAACAAAACAAAAGAAGGCATAATTTCAACAGGTAGAGCGAGCGGCTGAGCGAGTGATAGGCTATGAATGTGAATCATCCTCCTAACGGTGCGCAGAGCGGCAGATAGATAGGCAGAGAGTGAGGCAGGCAGAGAGTGAAGCGAGTGATAATCTATGACCGTAATTAATCCTTTTTTGACCGCCTCTTTCGACACCTAGCAACGTGTTTTTTCAACTCATCTGACACCTGGAAAGATTCGTTTTCGACTCCTAATCTGCGCTCTACCTGACGTCTAAAGTATGCTTTTTCGACTCCTAACCTGCACCTGCACCGGCATCTACCGTTATGGTTAGGCGCGCTACGCCCTCCTCCGACGCGCAGCAGTCTTCCTGGCGTGGGAGAGCTCCAACGCAACGGGTAAAAAGATCTCACCGAAAAGCCAGTACGGTACTCGCAGTTTCAAAGCGTTTCCGGATATGACTGGCATTGCATGCACACAAAAGGACCTCCACGATGGGCATTATGCATGGCATGGAATACTCTACCACGGCGGGAAATGCATCAATGGATGCATTGCCCACGTCCACGCGTCAAGTAAATGCATCAATTGACGCATAAGCTGTCGTGAGTTGTGTAAACTCGTACGGTCGATGCATTATTGACTTTTCCCTACATATTTTAATTCGTTATGTCTCAATTTACTTTCGAACTATATCCACCGGTGGCTTATACGGTAAAAGGCAGGATCCTCAAGCTTGATGCTCCAGGTTCGATCCCGACAACATATTTCTTTTAAATTCTATCTCTGACTCTCAAGTAATGTCAGCAGTAAGGACTGTTACTGTGAGTGGCGGCGGAGGCAAGCGGGTAGTTCTGGGGAGTGCGATATTACCATAGACTACGGTCTGCATGTAATTAATGAGATTAACAAAAAAAAAAAAATGTCAGCAGTAAAACCGTAAAGTGTGACTGGGGATGCATTCGCCGATGCATTATATGGAGGCATGATGAGGGTTCATTATCACCACACATTTCCCGACGTAGTAGAGATAGTGGTTGGTTGTGTTGAGTAATGATTTTGACGGCGTATTCTTCAGTTGGTCCCTATTTTCCATGTCCGGAAAGAAAGCTGCTGCAGCCAGGATTCTGCCCTACTCTAGCTGCCGTTGAGCCACTCGAGCCGATTCGCGCTTTGTACGTACAGCCACTTTGCAAAAGTGTTTGTGATTCTGGTTTCGGAGTGAGACAACCTTTCATATGTAACCGGCCGTGGCGGACCATCAAAACCCCCGATAGAAGAAGACTTTCCCAGTGGCCAATGCAGCCCGAAATCAATGAAGGAGCTGGTTAATGACCTACCTTTTCTTTTTGAATATATAGTAACAAACTAAATTAAATAATTCTGGTTGTTTTCAATCTTAACTTTAGTACCATCAACTTTACGGCTGCGTCACACTACGCACTGACTTTAAAATGAATCACAAACGCTTTTGCAGAGCAGCTGTACGTGTATATGTTACTGATTATTAATCTCCAGCTGGGCAAGCCGTGTAAAGTATATCACGTAGAATTGGTGGGTGGAATGAGTGTTTGGGGTGGAATGGGGTTTGGTTAGCCGCAGATTTGTACTGATTGAAGCTTGGTCGGAAAGGCTTCTGAAAACAAGAAGTCGAGCGGCGTTGTTGGCAACGTACTATATATGCCTACATTTCTTGTTGGACATGTAGTTACATTTGTTGGCACTGTTTTGGAATGAAGTATGATTACTTGTAGGACATTTGATTTATTCCATTATATCCTCCTAGGCCTGGGGGCGCCTGGACTCGGGCATGCCCGGGTACGTTGCCCTAGGAATGAGGGGTTTTGCGTCGATCTTTCGGGTCTAGGATGATTTCTTTCCCCTCTAACCTCGTTATCTCCAGCATTACGAACTACTTTTCAGCCATCTGAAGTACGCCTAGTGTGACGGTCCAAGGTGCTCAGGGATGCCCGTGTTAACCGACTAACCACATGGTACGGAATATTATTTTTCCGTAACCTTTACCTTCCGGAGAAACATTGGCCTAGAAACACGTGCCAATAACCCTAACCCACTCTAAAATAGTTTTCCTGGTTTAACCGTGTTGTGGGGTTTGTTGAATAGTTATGATATTGTTATCCTGGCTGAAGTGTTTGTACATACAATATGGGCACGTTTCAATGCCCGTTTGTACCATTGCAAACACTGATGTGGTCTGGTTACACCCCCCGATCCTTCAAACACCACGCAGACTTCAAAGCCGTGGGTTTCTCGCGGTATTTGGAAGCGTGGCCTGCAACAGCACATCAGCATTTAAAGAATGCGTATTTTAGATGGTTTCCGATAGAAACCCCTCTTGCCTAGATATGCTTCCGGACCGCTTATGTGGATTGATACCTGTATCTATTTCACTGGATTAAGGTTGTCACATGGAACAGCAATTCAGAGAGCGATATAAGTTGTTACCCTCATACCATTGACTTTGCGGGAATAGTACGCTTCTACATAGACCTAGATTTGGCACATTTTATCTACTCAAGTAGTCGCTTTTGAATACCCTCATAACCCTTCCAAATAGAGAAAATTGGATTCAGGTGAAGGCTGAATTTTAATTATGAAGAAGACGGCCTAACCAGATCTTGAATGACTTGACTTTTTGAGACTTTAGAGCTCGCAATGTTGTATCCTTTAAGCTTGGGCACACAATATGGGGGGACGAAGGAGCTGCGACACTGATTCTGCTTACTAACACATATGTACAAATCACGTGCCAAGAGTACCTACCATACAAGCGACATTGCCGAGGTCAGAATATTTTTACAACTCAACAAAGTAGAGATATTCTGAGAATCAGAGCGGATAGAAAGACAGAGCAGAGGGAACTGAGTAGATCTATCTAAGAAAATCAAAAATATTTGTGGTGGTTGAAGAGCTATAAGCGGTCAAAGTTGAGGTGTCCAAACTACTCCGGGACAAGGCTTGGTAGTTTTCTAACGTTGCCGAACTAAGCTGGGTCTGCATACCACCAAAATCTAGTTGGTAAGCACGATTTACTCGTAGTTTTCTGGCGTTTCCGGACGCAACTGCTATTGCATGCCATACAAAAGATAGCCTTGGCGGGGTTTTTTCTGTGAGTGCAATAGCAGTTGCATCCGGAAACGCCAGAAAACTACGAGTACGCCCCTATGCAGGCCCAGCCCAGTCCGGAAACGTAAAAAAAAAACAATTACTGGGATACCTACTGTCACATCTCCCGAGGTGCCAAGGGTCCCTGCCTGAGGGTTGCGTCTCGCTTATCGGTGGTACATACATACCCGCAGCTGCGGTCTTGGCTTCTAGGGTACTCTCCATGCATGGGGGGTGGTGGCCCACGCCACACAGTTGTTTACAAGTGGAAATATAGAGCAAGTTCTAGATGCGCAGACATATATAGTTGAAAGTTTTCACACTTCACGCGAGAGTTTTGCCTTAATAGTATTGGCATGAGAATAAATAATAATCCATACATCTCGATTCGACATTCATTCCAAAGACGATTAGATCTACCTCCGGCCCTCTTTCATTAATCCATCAACCCTCCGCAAAGACGGCCAGAGGTGCGATATATAGAGACCTGCATTTATTCTTCCGGCGCCTATTCTTCAGTCAGTAACAGTGTCATCCAAGGTTTGAATTGGCTCAATCTTTCCATACCAGGAGCCTCCTAGATCTCGACAACGGACGTGCCGCTGGGGGGTTATAGGCCTCAAGCCCTTTCGCAGCGGCATCTGTAACGACTTTCTTTCCCTGCTCAATAGCCTCGATCTGCGCAGGTGGTGGTGGAGGCAAGAGTCTGCTGTCCTCCGCAATTCCTCTGACGCGTGCTTCCATGTTGTCTTTAATCTCCCGTTGTTTCTAGCAGTCCAGAGCTTAAGTGTTAACGATACGACTTCATTTACCACAAGGAGTGAAAGAACGTAGTAGCGAGTGATTGAACTTACTTGTGTAACTAAATCTTTGATTGAAGCTGTAGCTGTATTGGTCCACGTTCGAAGACGAGCTTGTTTCTCTTCAATGACATCTTGGTTCCTCCCCTCGGTGTCTTGCGCGAGCTGATCGAGGAGGTTGAATCCCTCATCAAGATCCTTTGTCGAGAGAACATACATACCCGCTATATCTCTGAACAGGCCGAAGTATGCCCGGATCATGATGGTAGCATTGAACAGCACCTGACGCTGCATATCAGTATATGTGAAACCGCCGATGCTAGGTTCTTCATCAGCGATAATGTCGATGCTATCCAGAAACGGTTGGACATGGTATTTCTCCACGAAGCTTGTGATCTCCGCTAGTGCTTTGAAGAAGTTCACGAGTTTGCGAATCTGTGCTTTGAGGGTCACGAGTGCTTCAATGCATTTCGTCAAAATGACTTTGATCTCGGTCTTCCGGGAAGCAGGGTTTCCGTTAGTCTAGGTTACAACCACGGGGTGGTGCGAGCATATGGAGCATGACTGGGTAATACACACCATCGTGATATTGTCACCCTTAAGCTTACTCAGCTCTCCGGCAATTTCTGCCATACTCCTGGTAACGTCGGCATATTTATCAGTGGCCTTTAGATAGTTTTCCTGAGATGCCTCATAGATGTTCTGCGAGGTTCTGAGCCTTTCAGCAGCCCTGTTCAGAATAGCACTTGCCAGAGCTCCATTTTCACTTCCGGATATTAAATCGTTACCCGGATTCACGAGCGGTGGCTATCTCTTAGTCAGTACTATTCTCAGTAGCCAGAATTCTTTTAATCACGATTTCCACTAACATGACTCCAGTGGTTGGGAGCAGAAAGAAAATACAGGTGCGGTCTTAGAGTGAGAGAGAGGTTTTGAGGACTTACACGTGTGCGGCTTGTAGAGCTTGCAACCGCATCAAGCATCGTCACAGCTATGGACGCGTCCTCCACGCTCTTTTGCCACTCCCGAACCTGTGGTGAGTCCGGAGCAGGGGGCTGCCAATTCATACTAGTGCCATTTGCACACTTTTCGACTTGGGTGGCGGTCTAGGAATCAAGGTCAGCGTGCTCAAGTCATGAATTTCACGGGATGGTGGTGAGGATTCTCGAAGTTATCTGCCAGCCAAGAACATACGGAAATACTACAATCATACCCTGATACACTCCTCGATAGCCTTTTCAAGCATAACACTCGGCTCCTTCCCACTGGATTTGAAATTCCTCTTTGAAAACCCGAGCATTTCATTACAGTACCTCAACCCAGTCTTTGGATCTCCTCTCTGCTTAACACTTTCCCAGTCGATGCCATTATCAGGTCCTTCATTCAATATAGCCAAAAGTGTACTAACCGGACCCTTAACCATCGTGACTATTGTGTATGCCGGATCGCTATAATCGGGGGGTTGAACTTGTGGCTCGGAGGCTGCTGCCCCGCTTGCTGCTGTGGAGGTCCCTGAACCACCCTTACCGGGATGAAGAATATTTTTAAACATGTCGAAACCGGCCTTCACCTTCGCCACGGGGTTAATGTTATTGGCTATGGCAGGGATGAAAGTATTGAAAGCGCCGTTGACTGTGTCGCACAACCCACCGACAAATTGCTGGCCGATAAGATCCCAGCCTGCCAGAATATTAGGATCAGGCTTCTTAGATACCACATGAAGCAAAAGAAGATCATGGCTGGTTACTCACCGGATGGGTAGTTGTCCGACGCTTGCTGGTACGCTTGCTGCGAAGTCCTGAGAGTGTCCTTCAGGGTGTCCACGGCCTCAGCCGCGGCGCTCCTGGCTTCCTCCGTCATTTCATACTGGCACTGTTTGGCCATCAGTTGAACCTCATTTGCGTGTTGCTTGGCCTTAGTGGTGGACTCGTTCTCAATGGTGACCTCGTGGAGCTCACACACGTAATTGAGCCAATCACTGAACTTTTCGTCCATTGCCAATGCCGTAGCCGCACAATCGTCCGCACTCCTCTTCAACATTTTCATATTAAGTTTCAACTGCTTCTTGGCTTGTTGCCCATCCTCGAGACAACCAATGATTTGGTTCACCTAAGGAATCCCGCTCCTTAGCATTCGGCCCAGAGGGATTACGGATGGTATGAGAGGAAATTTCTGCGGGGGGGGGATAAAGGTATGGAAGGGAGGCCCACCGTCTTGAATACTCTGGTCGACACCATCTGGATGTGGCTCATTTGTGGCTTCGCGTACAGGAAGGCCTGAGAGCCGATATTACCACACTGGACAAGATTTGCTCGTAGTGAGATATGCCTGCCGTCAAAGAATCAGCTATTCTTCGGGTTTCCTTTCGATCCCCCCCTGAGACCATTTGGGGAATAAAAAAACACTGCCGAAACAAATTGCTTACGAGAGAAACTTAAACCCATTCGCCGGGGGATCTAGAGTGACCGTGATTCCCACAGGGGATGAGGCGGCAATGTAGCATGCCCCAATGAGATTAACTGCCATCGGAGATGCTCCCAGTAGCTCTTCCCAGTTGTATTGGAAGATGAGTGAGTTTTTAGTTTCATCAATATACTCCCCAACGACATTCTCTTTCTCAGCCTCCTTGATCTGGAGTTCTTTGTAGCTTTGGAGTGCTTTCGCCTTTTCGCTCTCGGAGAGGCCGGTAGTTGCAGTCCTAACCAGGTCAGTTGAGTCGCTCATTGTGAGATTGTGTGAATTGAAATGGATGTTGAGAGTTGCGCTATGCCGTGGTGGGGTAATGGCCAGGGGGGGGGGAGCGGGGCTCTATACTTATCAAACACTAGAGTGCTTAGTCCCCATAACACTGCTGCGAAATCACACGTGCTAAATGCGTCAACTGCAACGGCAAACACCGTTCTTTCACCCCCTCCTGCCCCAGCAGGAAACCCACCACTCAACCAACCAACCCCCCCAACCCTCAGGCTAGGATGGATATCACACAATCCACCCCACCAACTCACCTCAAGCCCTAACTCATACATCGGACACCGCAGTTAAGCACTTCACCATTTTCTTTTTTTCTTTTGTTAGGTTAGCACTATAAAACTTGCGGAGGACGAATCGTTGGGGATAGGTTTCCTTTACGCCATAGTTTTTAACTTTATACGAGCATTATGTACCTAGAAACAATAATTGATACGATTCAAAAACAAAAAAAAATAAAAAAGGTTAGTCCCCCACTCCCCCACTCCCCCCATAATCCAAACTCGGAGCGCCGAGACCTGCGCCTGGACCTGCAAGAGTGAAATATAGACCTTGACTTGGCGCACTTAAAGGTTTCAGTATATCTCTTGGCAAAAAATGACTAAAACACTCTATTGTATTTGAGAAACCTGAGTTAGTTGCACTATTGATGGTTCTCTGCATGGTAGAGCTTTTGGCGAAATCAATACGTACCAGCGTTACCGTCACGGCCGAGATTCACCATTTCTACCACCTGGCTGCAATCACTTTAAAGCTTAGGTGCACACGCCTGCACAAGGGACACAAAATTCTGGAATCCTCATTCCATCTTGAGATAACTTTCAACTGTCCTTGCAGAGTTGGAATTTTCTTTTGATGAGGTTGGGTGGTTGTTTCGGGCGGCCGGCTACTTTCTCTAGTAAATACTACACCTAGTACCGCAAAATCTCAGGAATAACGAATCGAACTGGACTGGAACCTTGGGCTTCGGATTGGTCAAATACTTGTTGAGCCTCAATCAGACAGACCCAAGGCGTAACTTTTGGTCGTCTTGAACAATGGGTAAGTAGTATTCCAGCCCAGTCAGATTCGTTATTCCTGAGATCCTGCGGTATGCGCACGCGATAAGGTGCAAAACCTGTGTGTGCGCACGCATACGGATACCGTTTCTCTTTGGCGGGATCCGTCAAGTCCACTTTGCTTTGGCATATCGAGAATATGCGAGTAGGTCGTCGCTCAGTCCCGCCGTTATCCCCCACCTTGTTGGTTAGTGCCTTTTTGATCCGTGAAACTTCAACTGTCTCATTCAACAGACTGTGATCGCGATTGCCGCCAAATCGATAGATTCGGCCAATTCTGCGGGAGGCTGTACCTACACGTTCTGTCACAATCAACTGAGACGGCGATGAGCCAATAGAGTAGAGAGGTTTGACCTTGCTTGTGACCGCTCATGCGCTGATCCGATCAAGGACCGCATGCAGAAAACACATTCAGAGAAACCCGAGGCCAACCATCAATTCTGGTCATTTTGCGGGGTGTTAACAAAATTGGTGCGTGGCCTAAAATATCTATTTGCCTGAAAAGATGGCGATGAATTAATTAAGCCTGGGATTTCAATTTCATGGCTAAAAGGAATCGCTTCAAGAAATACAGCCCTGTCTTACAAACGCTTGAAGAGTATTAAAACCAAAAATCTCCGGACATGATAGCCCTCAGGTTCAGTTTCTCCACCTTTTGGTGTAGCTCCCAACTCAAAAGTAGCCCTGTAGTGTCCTCGGACCTTACTTCATCCATAATCATTAATGTCTTGTTCTGTAGCCTATTGTCAATCAACCCATCCTCACCCAACGTATCTAAAATAACCCCTAAGATCTCTGCCTTATCTGTCACGTAGCTTGTATCCTTCGCCTTACTGTGCAAGTTTGCTGTGATGACAAATAGCTTCCGCATCGCTATCTTCAGCGCGACGAGCTGCTTCTCCGTTTCTTGCGACATTTTAAGTAGGTCATTGCAACTTTCCTCAAGACTCTTCATGTCATTCAGGGTATCCAAGTAGATGTCCATTTCACATGTGGCTGTCCTAATGTTGGATTCTGTTTTTGCGATGTCGGATTCCCACTTTTCGACATTGTGCTTTTGATCACTAATGGTGTTGCGGAGCCTATTGATGGAGTCGTCGAGATCATCCTCATGCCCGGCAATTGCGTCAACGATGTTGATGATGGCCCCTACGGGGGGAACGATCCACGAAAAAGCCTTCTGCAATTCCCCCCAGTCAACCATTTAGCTGGCCAGTGTCCTAATCCTTTCATGAGTAGGGATGAAAGGCTTACCACATGTCGAAACTCCCTGCGCGCACGCTCTGTGTCACGTAGCTTCCCCACGCTCGTTGAGAAGGAGTTTCGAGCGGTCTCAAGACTCCAGCGAGCCTGATCCAGGCTGTCTTGTTGAATTCTCCTCGCTTCGCGGGCGGTACCTATTTTATCCCGTGCCTCCGTCTTTCCATCTTCGACGGACTTGATGAGTTTCGCAATTTCTACACTACGACACTCCATCATCTATTCTCAAGGAGCGTCAGTTACCTCTCTCACCAGCGTCATGGAAAACAGACCTCCTCGGTAACCCTCGACATGACATTGACACCTTCGATGCTGACTAGCTCGGCTTGCATGGCGGCGCTTTTGAGATCCTCGCAGATCCACTCTAGTTCTAGGACCTCCGTATTGCCGTCGGTTCTAGCATCGTAATCGCCACGGATGCAGACTGCAAGTTTGTAAAGTTCATCGAAGGCTATGAGGGTGTAATCCATAACCTGGTCGTGGTACTGCCTAGAAACCTTGGGACCACGTTCTGAGAAGTCCCGGATCTTGGTGGAGATTTGATTTCGTTTCTGTCGAATTTCGTCGATTGGAGTCACCATGTTGCTAGTGGGTGATGTGGGTAAAGCAACAGCTTAGTGACGGTTAGAAGTAAAATGTAGCTGTTTGGTGTGAGATGGATGGATGATGGTAAAAACCGCGCTGGAGCATTGGAACTGACTTATACCCCCCCTACCCCCTGCGGACGCCAGTACAAATCTCACGCCGACGGCGAGCCGGGGGAGAAGCGCACATCCGGGATGGAACAAGCGAGCCAACCTGGCCTAGCCGAGTTCAACCAGTCGGTAAAAACGCCAAGACCCCTAAGGCCACCAGCCGAGCCCAGGAGATAAAGACACGCAGACCAGAATTTCTAGTACCCTCAATGAACCCAGTGGTGTATCGGTTTAAGAGTATAAACCGGTTTAGGCGCTAATGATAGTGCTATACTTGGTGCAGTCCCGACATTTCTACCTGATGGTTCAACAAGACGAGACTCCATTTAAGTTCAACCCGTATTGCGGAATTAGCCGGATCCCAATCATTGTGCATCACTCGAAATAAAGACAACCTATCTACGACAGGAAAAAGAACATTGTCCAGGATTCAGTTTGGCAGATGGGTGAGGACAGCGCAGGGGCCGGGAATCTCCATATCGTTTAGCGAGACTATAAATTACATAATTAAGCTCAGTATTTACACCATAGTAAATGTAATACAAACCGTACAAAAATCTGAGGAATCCCGTTGGTGCAGTTTATGATTTAAACTAAATGACAATGGTAGAGTCGAACTGGTTTGAACTATTGGATTGATTGAGTAAGCTATAACTGCGTTGGCAATATAGACCTTATCTTAGGGAGACTTAACAATGTGCAAATTTCCTACACGCTCGTCATACGTGTCCATGTCCGCCTGTAATAGGTAAATATCATCATGTCCAACCAGAACAGCCCCTCCGTCCACAAATCCCCCTCCGAGGATTCCCCCCAAGCTTTTAGATTTAATATCCAATGAGATACGTACAGAACCTCTTGCGGCTCTAGCCCCACCTCCAAACTCCACACTCAGCTACATGTAGATACATTAGTCCAACCCATCAATTGCTGTGTTTTTTAGCTCCCCAACTCACCATCAATGCAGCCCCCAGCTTATTGAATCTATGATAAATCTTATATTTTGATAGAGGAGTTCCCCAATTTTGGGTGAGTGATTATGGTGGTTATCATTTTCGCCATAAACTACAGGTTGCAAGCGTGTATGAAGTATCAATCAATTAATGAAAGACTGGTAGTTATTATTATGTAGGGTTAGGGTTTATTACTCCCAATGGTTTCCCCTATATTTCTTTTTTTTTTTTTGTTTAACTCATTAATTGCATGCAGACCGTAGTCTATGGCAATAACACAACCCCAGAACTACCCTGCTCGCTTCTGGCCACACCCAATGAAGGGCATTCAGCAAGCTCGCACTCTTCCGCCGCCACTACCTAACTAATACTCTAGTACGTTGGGAAATGTGTAGTGATAATGCAGCCTCATCATGCCCCCGTATAATACATCGGTATAATACATCGGCGAATGCATCCCCAGTCCCACTTTACGATTTTACTGCTGACATTACTTGAGAGTCAGAGATAGAATTCAAAAAAATTACACTGTCGGGATCGAACCTTGGGCATTAAGCTTGAGAGTACCGCATTTTACCATATAAGCCATCAGTGGATATAATTCAATAGTAAATCGAGACATAACGAATTGAAGTATAAGGATTGCGTGTAGGGAAAAATCAATAATGCATCGACCGTACGAGTTTACACAACTCACGACAGCTTATGCGTCAATTGATGCATTCACTTGACTCGTGTACGTGGGCAATGCATCAATTGATGCATTTGCCGCCGTGGTAGAGATACGTACAAAAAGAAACCTATTCCTAGTCCCTATCCGTTCTCTTATCCGTTCTTGACTACAAATTGTGCCCTTATCCTCTCCCCCGTTCTCGAAGGGAGTCCAATCAATCTCTTTCCATTGTACCCGGCTATGGCCTCCCTGTCCTCTTGTCTTACATCCTCCAGGTTGATGGTATACTGCTCGCCTTTCTTTATTGCCCTGATACTGTACGGCTCCTGCAGTCCCTCTGCTCCCCACAGCCTATTTTCCCGGGCCCACGCCCATTCCCTCATCGTGCATTGGTGTTCACCATGTCTTCTCCATAACGCATTGCTGACTTCCAATATTTGTTCGTCGACCTGGTTTCCCCTATATGATAGCTACATGTAAATATATCGATTCCCTAATACATTACCGGACACATTTTCTATAATGCATGAAACAACGAGTTTCTTGATGTATTTTCCCAATAGTGTATACCACGATTGCAATCGATTCGATTTCATCCCAGGTAATCAAATCACTCAGTACAGACACACTGGCAGTGGCCAGCTCTCGACCGCGAGTTGCGTTAACTTTCATTTGGAGAGGTAAGTGCTTCTCTGCTATAGTTTCCGCCCTCCGGGATATTCAATTTTTGATTACGGTAGTCAGACTAGGCTAGAGCGATACCCAGAGCCAGAGCCTTTTGACCAAGAAAGGTTGTACTATTGTTCTGGCTCGATCCCAGCTTTCCAGCCGACTGTTTTGCTGGATGGAAAGCTGCAAACCATTCTGTCGCCAACCAATCAAACGTTCTAACTCTGGCTCCGGCCTGTTTCTGCCCCCGTCTTTGGGGGCGGGGTTCACCTCTTCCTACTCAGCCCACCCTTTCTTTAATGTATCCTTATATTTGGTTGCACGAGCTGCAGAATACATTTGATAGGTCTCGCTTTGTCAACTACTATGTAGTTATAATACTAAAAAATGGTATGGATTCGCTATGTTTTTTCCGTTAATATACTATTAATGCAGTAGGAATACGGTATTACTACGGTATTCTTTTTGCAATGCCAGTCTGATTCCGTATTATTTGCTAAATCCCGTACTCGTGCGGTGCTAATTTCACCCCATTTTTTCGCACTGTGATCCCTGTCATTCTCCGAGACCGACCAACCAAACCTCCTCGAAAGTCTTAGTATGTGTCTCAAGTACTTTTGAGACATGTGGTTTCGAAGTACATATTAGACACCATGAACTCGTACATTTTGACCCAAATCCCTAGAGATCCACCATACCTGTCCCTCCGCACCAGGCAGGGAATATCGGACCCCCCTGCGATGTGGAAGATCATGTATGAATGTGTCCATTTCTAACGAATTGTTCGCAAGATCACCGAATTCCTACTATCGATCATATAGCAGTACCACAACGCACTCGCTGAGCTCGACCACGGCAAGGGAGGTTTGAAAGCAATCTTATTCCTGTATTTGCCCATCCGATTGAATGGGGTGTCGAAATAAACCCGAAGGAATCAGAACATATTCTGCCGTGCAACCCAAAAACCATTATCTATGTAAATCGCACAGCGGTGGTGGGTAATAAGTCATCAGGCGGACCGGGAAAACACGCGTTTGCAGGCGGAATTGTGGCTACGTCGTACGATGACTTATTACCCAGCTCTGTACTTACCCTAAGACCACCCCTTTGCGAAGTTTATGTCCTAGAAACCATATTGTACTCAATACAACAAACCATTTATATCTACAGAACCTGCTTTTATATACGGAATAAATTATCCTTGCCCTTTGTAACATTCAGATTTCACACACCAAAACTATCGGTTCCCCACCACCAACTACACATAAATAATCAATTTTTGAACCATAAAACCGTTCTATAGATACTAATCTCTCACTTGATGAAGTAATTAATTTATTAAACAACTTTGGGGTTGTTGTTGCGGTTGGCGTGTGTCGTGCACGACTCGTATGGTACTGGTTTTGGTTGCACTGCACAATATATGAAGCGATATTTCATTAAAAAAAAAAAGAAGAAGAACTGTTCTGTCGTAAGACCCTAATCCTATGGATAAAATTGTTGCGCTTATGGGGTGTTTGGCGCTTCCACAGGACAGCTAAATTTATAAAAACAAGTAAACCCGTGGCAGCGCATGAAATTTGGTTAGTTCACAGCTTTGGGTTTGAAAATGCATTTGGGTTTTTTTTATTTATTTTTGTTTAACTTAATAGTTGCATGCAGACCGTAGTCTATGGCAATACCACAACCCCAGAACTACCCTACTAACTTCTGGCCACAACTAGTAAAGGGAATTCAGCAAGCTAGTACTCTTCCGGCGCCCCTATCTAATTAAAGGAAAAATAACAGTAAAAACAATGCTAGTCCGTAAAACATTCTCTGTCACAATTTGTATCTTCTCTTTCCCTTTGAACCCTCCGAATAAGAACTTTCCGTTGTACTTTGCTATCCCCTCTATATCCTCCGGTCTCACATCTTCCGCGTATTTGACAACTGTCGATTTCAACAATTGAGAGTACGGCTTTGACAGTTGTAGGTCGCAAAATTGACATGATACTTGAATTATTACGTAGATGTCGACCATTATTAGTGGTGACGAGATCGAGACATATAAGGAAGGCCCTTTGCGCACTGATGGAGTTCCGGTACCCTGTGCCGATACCCTCATCAATCAAAATTGACGGTTCGGCAAACCGCTATTGCAGGCGGCGAGCTGTCAATTATCGGAATCGACAGTCGCCAAATACATACGTTCTAATAAGAATACACGTGTCCACAAATTCATTTGGATAGTAACCACGTTGGGATAGAAAAATCTCCACTCACCGCGGTCGCCACACTCCCGTGAGCGCTTCTAGACGTACCTTGGGAGTGAGAACTTAATCCAAAGCTTTGTTTCCCAATTTCCTTTTTTTTGTTATCGTTTGATCCATTAACTGTCCTACTAGAGCCTGTCACAAACGCCCATGATGTCACAGTGCTTGGCGCGAACCCCGCTCCTGCACCTGTGGGTACCTGCATATGTGCCGTGCCCCACCACCCGAATCCGTGCGACAGTGCAGTGATCGACGGTGGGTCCTTCTCTACGGGTAGAGTGTATGCAGCCGGACCTGCAGCTCGCTTGGCTGCGGGGTAAAAGTGGGGCGGCCTGGCCCACACAGGACCCGACAACCCAAGCGTGTTACTCCAATCTAAGCCCCGAGCTGCATGCTTTAAGGCACGCGCCACGCGCCCCGTATGTAATCAACCAAACTCCGAAGTAACTTTATTTACTGTACGCGCGCGCATTATTCTGATGCGCTCTAAGAGTTGGGGAATGCACCAGCGAGATCATTTTCTTGGCACCTGCGCAGGGCCAGTTTAGCAGATGGGGCTTTCCCGCGAGATGCATCGAACCATTATTATTCACGAGGTGGCCTGCTCCCGAGGCTGATTCAGTTCATCACTCATCAATTCCCAGCCAAACACAAATTCTTATTGTTTAAAACACACAATATCCAGACAAGGTAGAAAACAAATGGGTGGGTGAATAAATAAATAAAAATCACATACCTACGCCCCGTTGTGTATAGATGGTGCCCAATCCAGGACCTTCCCGCCAGCCTCCCCTTACCCCTGGACTTCACGACAGCATCATGCAGCGCCTTCGCCGCCCCACACCCCTTCAAGTCCGGATATGACGGTGATAGGTGTATGCCCGGAAGCCGACACTAATGAGATATCCGTAGAAACGAATATCGCTCGCTTAGTGGGATACTGCCAAGGTCAGTCGTCGCCGCCTGTGGGAGCGCTGGAGGGATGTGGCGTCAGTCTGGATTCGATGGAGATCGTGAAAGGTCCTTTGAGCGCCGATCCAGCAGCGCGAGTTACCTTGAGACAAGTGCTGGGGTATCATTGGTTGTTGCGAACTCAGCAAACCCTTAGTCTTGGAGCTAGTTCCATTGCCCTAATCGTTCAATGAAGCCTCATACGCGGAAGACGATGTGGCGTACGATGTGGCGGACGATGAGGAAGACAGTGAGGGGCACATGTATTGCTACTGCATGCCTTTCTCTATTAGACTTTGTTTTGGTAGGGGGTGTGTGTTGATGTGAGTTGTAGCGAAATGGTATTGTAGTGAGTGTAAGGAGTGGGGGTACCGTACGCAGAGGAGGGATCGTAGGGATTAGATAGAGTACAGATACCGCCCCGGCTGGGTCGGCTTGGGGCCCCGCCGGAAGAGCTCGCGCTACTGGGATACTATTCACAGAGAGCAACGGTGTGGTACCGGGTAATGGCGGGAAAAACTGATAATATATAGTGGATGCCCCGGCTTTCCTATTAGCGCAGGGTGGTGGAGTGCAATGAATAAGGGCGGACAGAGGAATTTGGGTATGTTCTAGTTCACCTGGCGATACCGTTTATCCCGGCATCAACCGTATGTGCTAGTTCATTCAAGAATATTGATCGTCAGACTGGCTTAACCTTGGGTGGACGCACTATTCATTGAGGGATATCAATGAATGTCGTTCAATCAATCATCTTATACCATGTAAAAGTAGATAAGATTTCATCTCTCGGGCGAAGAAGTATCTCCCAGCGAAAGTGGCAGGCATTGTCACCTACCGTACTGGTATAAACATCTTACATACGTTGGAGTGTCTCCTAGGGTACAATCCCGGAATGGTAAATTACCATTCATACGTGCTGAGATGTTACCCGCATGTGGGGATGAAATTTGCAAATAACAGTAAACGTAATTGGATGAAGTAGCCGATCAAGGAGGTACATCATCCTACACAATATCATGACACAAAGCTAACGTAGGGGTGATCGGGGGTTGAAGAAGAAAATTCGCCAAGGCGGAAACAGTAGGATGAATCATATTTACTCCTGAATGGGGGGTTCTCTTTGCAATCGTTCTTAGGTTGTTGGTGTTACCATTTAGTTAATTGGACTCGAAAACTTCGAGACTGAGGGTGCCAAGGTTTGCGGAGGCGGCTGTACCTACAGGTGCCCGGTCACACAGTCAATAATTGCAACCCTTGCCCTGACATGAGTCTTGGCGCTGCGAGTGATATACCGTGATCAAGTGTTCGAATCAGGGAGAGAGCGGCGTTAACTGTTAGCGTGTCAAAGTCTTGGGTCGAGTGATCTCCCGTGATTACTGAACTATGGCATGGATGCCAAGCTGCCATAGAGTCGCGTAGAGCGTCTCAGGTGGTATGGGACTGGGGACAGAAGGTGGCTCCGTGCTGCACCGCTCTCGGGCCGGGTGTTGAGGTGGGGCGAGGGTGGCTTTTTGACAGTGTAGTGGTTCCTGCCAGGAGTGATATCGTGTGATTACGTACATATATGGACGGGATTGTAAATTAGCGTTAGAGCTAGTGTCAAGAGTGAAGAATGGCGGTGGGGTGGGAAGTGGCACCTTTGGCGTCATGTTGCTGCGGCGCACCCGGGGTGGTGTTAGTGTTGGGCGTTGGTCGGCGTGGAGATAGTTGTGGGATAAGTCGTGGTCGCGCAACTTGAATACTGGTAGAGCTGCCCGGTAGCTCCCAATGGATTGCAGTAAAGGTCTGTGAGTTCGGCCTTCAGTTGGTGTTGTCGACTGGGGAGAGGGGACCAGGGAAAGGACTCGGTAATGAGGAATAGGTCGAGGAGAGAGGGGGAAGAAAAGAAAGCTCCTCTTCTTATCTCCTCTAGGCACCGAGACACTAATAATTACTTAGTTTTTATGGTGTGGGCGGCGCTAGATAAGTGTTCACGCCAAGCCTCCAGCCTACTTGTGCCAAGCTTAATCACTAGGACATGCTCGCTAAGCGTCTGTGAGGCTCTGCGCCGAGCCCGCGCTATCTTACTACAGTGTCTCCCCCCCCGCTCTCAATACACAACACACACGCGATCAACTAACCTACATACAACACCGCAGGCCGAACCTCCTTCACACACTCACGCTCATCCCCGAACTATGCCACGAGTCGCCCCGCGCCGGTGCCGACACTTGATCTGGCTCGGTGCTGGTTGTGGGTGGTCGGGTGCGTGGTTGTTTACAGGACCGATGGCCGTGCAGCCAAGGTGGATACGATAGAGCTCGGTGCTCGTCAGTGCTGGGGCGCTCCAAGGCGGTGGAGAATATATCATAGAGGTCGACTATTCCAGCCCGTTTTTAATATACTTCCTTTTACTGTAGCCCGCGTCCGTTTCTAAGCTCTATCGGGTCCGCAGGTTTCTTTATCGATGATCTTTCTCGTTTCATGCAATTTTCATGAGTGACATGGATTGAGTGAGCCGGAGTGGGAGCGACTAAGTGAAGCAAGTTGGTAGTAGGCCAACTTGGTAGTAGGCCATAATTACATTAGGATGAGAAGTGCGGGGTCTACATCATTAATGTGTTTCACCGAGAAGGCGATTGTCACCGGGAAAACAATCAAGGGTGACGACGGGTTGCTCCAAGGTTGCTGAAGAAAACTGAATGTATATAGAATTGCGGAACCAAGTAGCCAGAAGTGTTATTTTGATGCATCCCAACCATTTTTGTCCTGTTTTACGGCTATCTAGCGAGAGTATTGTTTCAGAGAGGTCGTTGACTGCATGGTAGTGTAAGCTTCATCGACTTTACCAAATTTTCGTTTATATCCATCATATAACTTCCGAATTCGGAAAGGACATACTGAACAGAACCTCTTATATGTGCCTGGCTCTATATATCGTATTTTGATACCTATAACCCCTTTTTGCGGGGTTAGGTTGCTTTCCCGGTGATGATCGCTTTCCCGGTGAAATACGTTACACATGTCTACTAACTATTCACAGTGGCATGTTGTCGATTCTCTTCTATCAATCCCATACACATGGCTTGCAAGATTCATATGTCGAAGCCGTCTCTGTGTTGGGGTAAAAAAATAAGCGTTCCTTATGAGGTCCGGATGCACGCTCAATCCTCGGCGACATACCATGAAATCTGCCAAGTGCTTCTATAGACAAAGGAAACAGCGGGAGTAGAGAAAGGTATAGTCCTCCAACACCGGAATTAATCTCGCCGCAACAGCCCCTTGGAAATCAAAAAAAAGAGAAATCTGACAATCACTGTAACCTCCAATGTTCCATATGTACTCCCTGGAGTGTAGGTCTGAGCTAGCCAGTGTGTTTTACTCTCAGTATCCGGCTTCGGCTTGACTGGGGGTATGTCTCCCAAATAGTGGAAAGGTAAAGAAACGATTGTTAGTAACTAGACAAATATAATAACATCTGTCTCAATCTCGCCGTCTTCCGTTGTTCGACCACAAATTGTAATATTTCTCTCCCTTCCCCATTTCGTATCCAAGAACCTTTCATGCGGAAGCTTGACGACCCCTGCTTTCTGCTTAATTCTCCCTACTAGTTCCACCTCTCTTCGACCCTGGCCTAAAACTAGTATTGCCTGATCCTCCCTATGTCAGTGCTATGTGAAGTGTATTGTTTTTTGTTGTTGCTATTCAGCTCACAGAGTTCTCTTTTTATCTGTTCTGCCTGGGGGTGGTTGTGGGTTAGTATCATGACTTGTATCTTTGGAGTTTGTGGAGCTGGAGTACAATCAGGTACGACGTCGATCAGACCGCAACCATCGACTGGAATCCCGTCATCGACCTGAGCGGCGGATCTTTAAAACGGGCAAATACTCAATCATTAGCTTTACCACTATAAATCACTCAAGGGCCAGGCTACGCACCGGATGAGCCAACTTTTACCTCCGGTCATGGAAAAGCGCTTATCGTTACAGATTAATTCGTTGCCAGGGATCTGTCCTTGCACTTGGCTGCCTTCCTCAAGCAGACAGAGCCGCCCCTCGTTTCTCATAATCCAGTTCCCGTCCTCGTCAAACTCAAGGCTCCAGGAATCGTATTCGTTATATTTTTGCTTTTCGGAGGCCTGAACAGTCGAGAGATTATCCTTGCCCTCTTCAACGTGCAATACCGCTCCCGTAAGCCTATTCTTCACAACCCATGCTAGCTGCGCAGTATCTTTGCCTTTCCAGGGACCGGGATTCAAAATCTTGTGAAAGCACCATTGAGTCCCCCATGCCTCACGGTATTGGGAGGGCACTTGAGTGGGTGGAGGTATAAGAGTAGGTGGGTTCGTGTTGTAGTCGTGGGAAAGGACGTGCCCTGTAGATCTATTTATTATACGAACCCAGCCAGGAGGGATGGCAACAACGGGCTTGAGAAATTCCCAGCGCTGAGCCACACGATCAAGCTCAGCATCAGCGATGCAGAGACCGGGTAGGTTGCCGCCTATATCCATCACGCCTTCATCGTAGATGCTGATTATGTTGTAGTATATACTGTAATACGCCAGTATAGCGTCAGCGCATCGCATCAGACCAAAAACACGGCCAGCTAGTATAGAAGTACAATATATAGGGTGAAAGAAGTAAGGCCTGGATTCAAACTACAATCAGGAGGAATAGTCACCCTTCATCATCGTCAGTCAACCTCTCAATCCTCCATCTCTGGGGTACCCCACCAAGACTTTTGTGAAGCTTAATATCTCCTCCGTCGGCCTCCAGAGCGTGTCCAGTGCCAGTGTTGGTGATCGTATATGAGTTACTATGCTCCTGGTAAGGAATAGGTTCAATCCACCAGATCTGCTGATAGCGATAGACGTTTTCATCCCGGCCCCTCACTACCGCGAGCAAACCCTCTTCACTGTCAAACTCAGCACATCGGGTATGAAGCACGAGGGGCCCGGGTGGATTGCGGATTATGTAGGCGCCAGCCCGGAGTCTCTCAGACATTGTTGATGTATCACGGAAAAATGCTCGGTGTATTTGTGTAGTCTCCTACTACAGGCAAGCCCGTTTCCCCCCGTAGTTAGCGATCGCACCCCGCTAACCATGTTGATGCCGGCCAAGCCTACCAAGCCTCTTAACTTCGACACACTTCTTGGCACTCGTACACACTCCCGTCTCTAGTTCGCCCCGCTCCAGCACGGTTCGACTTTGCCGTAACACCCAGCTTTTACCAGTACTGCAGCTCTTACGTCCTTCCCTGTGACTTCACCTTCTCTACTACCACCACACCGCTCACCACCTTCCAAATCGCCTCTTCAGAAAAAGCAGTCGTCTCCCTGAGGCTTTTCTTCACATTCCTATAGGAATTACTTATCTTTATCAGCTTCAATTCCTATTCTTCGTCTACATCAAATAAGTACATACCACCCGCTTCTTCCGATTGCAAACTCTTCGTGTCTCTTGAGGTTTTCATGGGAATGACTGAGTGCCAACGCCACCCGTTTCATACTTATAACTGCGGTCATTGATCACCTCCGGGCGCTGTGTATACTTTGATTCAATCTTAGCTCTGTCCGAGGGTTAATGAACGTTTTGGAGTTGACGAAAGTGTTCTCGTGATTGGTCTCTCTCTGTCTCTATGCTCGACTCGGGTATACTGGTGCAAACGAAAATTGTATTGCTTAAGATGTTGGATATCCATGCAATGCAAGTACGGGACAAGCCCTTATAATACAGCGAGAGGAAAAGTATTGTAGAAACAGGGGCCTAAGAACAGCGTTTGTATGTCTGATCAAGCTAATAGAGTTCCTCAATAATCTTACCACAAGCTGTACCTACATACAGTGTGATGCATTTCGCTTATGCCTCCATGTGGCTCTAAGCCTCATCTTCTACGCCACATCGCCACAAAGTGTACTGAACTATCGTTGGTAGAGCTTTCCCGTTATCCCGCCAAACAAGAATATTTCAAGTTACAGCCCCACAAGCCCTAAGTCATTTGATATCTATAGTTGTTGTGTCTCATTTGGGGATGTTACCCATTCACCGGATTTCTTTGTACATCCTCCGTGTATAAGACGTATAGAACGGTGATATCTTTTTGAGCTTGATTGCTTTTTGAAACCCGGGACCTTGCCGCGCAAATTTTCAAACATCTTGTGATAGACTGTTAATTAATGTCCGTAAACACGCCCAATAAATGGTTGCAGTCAATAGGAGAAAACTGCAAGAGCTCGCGATTCTGGAGTAAAGAGTGTCTCCGTTTATCATCTCCTTCTGCGTCATTTCGAGGGGCATCGCAACAGCACTGACGGTTGGGACATAAACCCGGCAGTGTAACAGTTCAACTATGCTCCAAACTGTCAAGCACGTGGGTTGCCCATCAAGCAGCCATCCGGTTAGAGTTTCAAAACTTGGGCTTTTTGTCGGAGGCTGACCAAAGGTGGCACATGGACTACAATACTTACTCGATTGGGAACACACATTCGTTCATGGCCTGTATCTTGGCATATATTCGCTCTCTTGGCATCATCGAACACATTCATGCCAAGGTATATATTTTGCGAGATAGCAGGGTATGAGCTAACTAGAAGTAGTCTTCGAACGCCAATATGCAAGTTTTGGTGTAAGATATCCCTTTTACAGCTTATGGTAAGATTATTGTAGAAATATGGGAGGAACCCCATTGGCTTGATCAGACATACAAACCCTGTTTTTAGGCCCCTGTTTCGACAATAATTTTACCTCTCGCTGTACGCCCATATGCAGATCCAGTCCAGTTCGTTATGGTCATACAATATGAGCCCAATGATAACGCGATGGTGATTCTACGCCAATGCATCATAACACACTAAGGTAAAGGGTGTGTAGGTAAATAGAATGTCTGCGTTGGCTTCCGACCAACTCTTAAAGATCAAACAATCTTCATGAGCACATACTACACATGGATTCAACTACCTGTCCCGCAGAGGTTAACTCAAGTCTCCAGAGACAAGATATCCCCTCCAACTTTACTCCGCACCCAAGCAGCAGTAGCAATCATATCATTACACACGGGAATGTCTCTACACCTGCTGGGCTGAGTTCCCCTATTTGCTTTCGGATTAGGGGAATACCTCCAAGCTGGGACAGCACCATTCTTATGGTGCACTTAGCGAATGATATTGACAAGGAACTCAACGAGAATACGGCCAAGCTGTCGGGCCCTTTCCCGTCCCCTTTTAACAATAAACAGTGCGCCTTACTCAACATGGATAGCTGCACACCCTATCTAAACACACGGTTTTTAGACCCCAATGCCGAGATAGACTCATTCGTTGAGGTAAACGGGGAACTGTTTCAGATGGTTATCGATAGACACTTCTACGATTTGACCCCAATGAATAAACCTTCACTGCCTGTTATAGCAGAGTAAGTTCAGCAGTCAAATACTATTCACATATCCCTGTCCAAGAACTAATTAATACGTATTATTCAGTGTGATCGCTATCACTGGGATGGGTGGTCATGCTTTCGGCTCTTGGAGAAGCCGGCGGCGTACCGCTCGTCCCATTCAACGACCTATGTGGATACGCGACTTCCTACCTCAAAGATTTCGCAACACCCGCATAATGACCTATGGCTATAACTGCAGTCTGGTCCGCCCCAACGAGGCGAGGATGATGGACTACAGACAGAATTTTGAAGATGCCATTGTTAACGCTCGGCGTGATTGCAAGGTATGTTTTGTGGATGATCATGATTGCAGCTGCGGAGATTCCCATGTGGGGTGGAGTGGCCCCCTCGCTGTCTCCATTTGGATGGCGTCCTTGCAGTGATCAACGCGAGATGGGTGAGGTTGGTATGCTCTGCAGCTGCTTGAAACGAACTTTGACGAAATCTGACTATTATTAGGACCGCCATATAATATTTATCGGGCACAGCCTGGGCGCACTTCTCCTAATTCAGGTACAAATGTGATATCCTGAAGTCGGGAATCGGAACACTGACCAACGGGGTAGCTATTGATCGAATGGAGCAATGATCCCGCGCGGAATCGCCTTCGTGATTGTATTCGAGGAATATTTCTATTTGGAGCACCGCATCAAGGAATGGAAGCATCGGACCTCTACAACCTTGTTGAGGAGGACACAGATGGCAAAAAGCGCGCAGCTATGCTTGCGCAGCTTCAAGCAGGCTCTGAATTCTTGGAACAACAGCAGAGATCTCTCGCCAGGGTTTCAGAGTATTTTAAGGGGCGTATCTATTCCTTCTTCGAAACACGTAAGACACAAGAGGTAAAACGTCCAAGATTTAATCCTGCAGTAGGGCACAGCTGAATGTTACACAGGCTGGACTGAGGATCGATCAAAACGCAGCGGGATATGTCGAAAGGGTGGGGCGGCATTCAGCTCAGCTACGTCTTCCCCAGGAAAAATGCATCCAGGTAGATTCCAACCACACGGATATGGTAAAGCTCAGCTCAGCGGAAGACCGAGTATTTCAAACTGTTGTTACGGGTATTGATTTATGTCTCGGTGTGTATTAATCCGGTCTGATATGTTCTGCCAAAACAAATGTTATGTTATTGAAACTAATTTTCAAGTAACATCTGATAACGCTGAGACTATTCTTAGCCGCCTATCATGGGGGGAATCAAATGGTTGATATGATTCTGTGGACCAGCCTGAGTGTATCGGCAATGCAATCGAGGTTGACGACCTGAAAAATTCTAAAACATACTTCTGGCTCTTTCACCACCCAGACTACAAACTCTGGGCTGAACAGGAAATTGGTTACAAACTTTTAATTGTTGGCGGGCATAAGGATTTAGGTCCTATCATATCATATCATGCGCAAAATATGAGAGGTATCAAAAGCTCTTACACATCCTTGTGCTGCGTATACAGATCCTTGCCAAATGATCAATTACCGGAGGGTCAGAACGCACACATAGTGTGGACACTACTCCAACAGGCCATTCACGCCTGCTCCCACGAACAACAGGGCTTGATAATTGCTCATTTCTTCAAGTGTCTCGTATTACCCATGACCCAGAACCCTCTAGTTGATCTGGCGTCTACCCAAGCCGTGACACCACGAATTATTTTGGAGGCATCATCGCCGGAGATTTTGTGGTTAGCTCTGGGAGACGCTTTCAACAATGTGGTAGAATACCGAAGCAAAGTTGAGCATCCACCAAGGAAAGGATTGCAGATTCTGGGCATTATCCTAGACATCAATAGAATCCCTATAAAGGAATATAGGGAAGTGATCGCGGGCATTCGTCGGCTTAAGCAACAGATGCAGCCAACATTCGACGTGATAAAAATCCTAGTTGTAGATGTGCCTACGTACAAGGATGAAATTACGCTACAGAGGTCCGAGTTTTGTATCCGTTACACGGTATATATAGAAGAGAGGGAAGGTATGCGAAATACGATCCCTTAAGTACTGTAAATAGTTCACTAATAGATTATAGCGTGCCTGAGAAGCCTGGCTTTCCACAACACTCGATACGAAAGGGTTTCGCTGCACCAGGAACATACATTCGGCTGGCTATGGCAGACAGAAGAGTACACGTCTTGGAACACGAATGAGCGGACCGATCCAGGCCTTCTCCTCATTGAAGGTAAACCAGGAAGCGGTAAAAGTACGTTGATGCGATACATCAAAGAAAATACAAAGCCTCCTGGCAGAGATACAGTTATTGGCAGCTTCTTCTACAGTGATAGAGACGGTCGAGAAGAAAGCAGCCATTTCAATATGTTAAAGGTTCTATTGCATCGAATTCTTGAAGAAGATGAAATCTTTTTTGTTTACTTTCAGGCATTCAACCGGCAAATCATGGGAGATCCAGGGGTACAATGGAGACTAGTCGATCTGCAGAGGATAGGGGAAAATATTTTCACCAATCACCCACTCACATCAACTATCTACTGCATCGTAGACGCCATGGACGAGTCTGATAACACCAATAGGAACCGTATCGAAATCATACAGCATTTTGACAAGTTATTGGGCGCGTCACAGAGGAATGAAGCGGGACCTTTGCTAAAAATAGTACTGGGAAGCCGACCGATAAACGAGCTTGAAGACAACCTATCGGGAACGATAAGCCGAATCTCTCTTCAGGAAAAGACAACAATGGATATTAAGAGATACACGGCCGCGCGGCTAGAGGAGAAGGTATTCAGGAAGTGCGAAAAGGCGTTGCGAGATGAGTTTGAGGACTACATATTAGACACGGCCGATGGTGTATTTCTATGCGTACGGTTGGTGATTGATGAACTGGAACAAAAGGTTAGAAATGGTTCAAGAGTGAACGATCTCCTGGCACTCTTGAAGAGTCTTCCCAAAGATCTCAAGAGGTTCTACCAACATATAGTCGAGGAGTTGAAAGGAGGTAGAGATGCGCGCGACCTGATCGACGGAGGACGAATCCTGGTGTTCTGCCTGCTTTCTCATCGCGCGATCGAACTGGGCGAGCTATGCGACGCTCTCGCGCTACTTGATAAGGAGGAGGGAGGGGATTCAGATCCTGTAGGTTGGGTAAGGGGCAGAAGCGTAAATATTCGAAGCTATATAACTCACTGTGTTGGTGGACTTGTCGATATCAAAGATGGTAAGTCTCATCGACCGCGCAACCAACCGCCATGCGCTGACCATATATCGTTCTAGGGCCAAATGGGTTTGCGTTTGCGCAGCTCATGCATCAAACAGTGCGGGAATTCTTAACGAGCCCTCGCCACAGTTTGATGGAAAAAACGTTCAACATCAATCCCTTCAACATCACCAATTTCGCTGATATTTCACTCATGATAAGCCTCATGTGCGTACGATTCCTTGAGATTATGTATCAGGAGATGAAGCCCGGAGGGCCAGGTGATCCAATCAGCCCAAGGTACCTGGAAGAAAGGCCACTGTTGAAATATTCTTTAGAGCACGTGATGGTAAATCTGGAATCTAGCGATGCCAAAGTGAAGACGAGGTTGAAGAATCTGGTGGAAGACCTTGGGTATGACAAGGAATCAAACGCGTATATTCTATTAGGGCGACTCATTGAATCCGAGAGGCCGATGAAAACCAGGGAAATTTTAAAGGCTTTACTCCTGAATGCAGTAAAGCATGGGCATGCTATGGCTATAGCCAACCTGTTCGCAGTCGGTGCAGATAAGAGCTGCAAGGGGTTGGTTGACGGGTCGTACGGCAGTCTCTTACACCACGCGGCAGGTAGGGGCCACGAGGCAGCCGTGAAGGTGTTGATAGACGGAAACGCGTGGCCAGTGGGGATAGATCCTAGCGAGGATACCCCAATGGTTAAGGCAGTAAGAGGTGGTCATGTGGGTACAATCGACCTACTATTTAACCACAGAGCCGATCTTCTTAGCGATCTCAACAATACAATATCTCTACTGGAATTAGCAGCAGCAAGTGGTCACGTTACAGTTACCCGGAGACTCTTGAAGCTTGAGCAAGATCGAGGACGGGTGGTATTCAATGAGCGCGAGAAGAGGAATGCTCTATATTACGCGTGCTTGGGAGGATATGACGATATTGTTACCGAGCACCTTCAAGCAGATACCAATGTTTGGGAAAAGGGACAGGCCGGACTCGATGCACTCAGTCATGCTGTAATTGGCGGGAGCGAGACTATGATCAAGAAACTGCTGAACCTGGGGAATTCTCTGAAGATTGATTACGACGGATACATCAAGTTGGCCAGCTTGTACGGAAATAGCTCAGTTGTTGAACTTCTTGAGATGAAGAAAGCAGGAGTTACTGAACCGCAGGACATGAGCAGTGTGGGTGCTGAAATCATGCATAACGGAGGCCCCGAGAAATCTGACATCGCTAAGCTTCACATTGCCGCAGCTTACGATCACTACCCAGTATTTCACTGGCTCCGTGAGAGAGGAGTCGATCTAGATACGCGTGACCAAAACGGATCTGCAGCCTTGCATGTGGCGGCTCAGAAAGGTTGCGCGGAGAGTTGCTGGCGGCTGTTGATGCTTGGGTGTAACAGAAGTCCGCGTGATAAATCTGGGGCCGCTCCGATACACCTTGCAGTCGCGAGCAATCCTACAGATTTTACGACCATTTCGAGACTTGTTTCCTTTACGGTTGAGAGCTCACCTGTCGACAGCAATGGGGAAACCCCGTTGCACTACGCTGCGAAATGGGGGTATGTAGACGTGTGTGGGTACCTTCTAAAAAAGCTCAACGCCTCCGCGTACCTCGACGCACGTGACAGGAACGGTAAAACCGCATTGCACTACGCAGCCGATGCTGGTAGCGTAGGGGTGTGTGAGCATCTTTTGGGGGGCGTTAACCGCCTTGTCGGGACTGTCGATAATGAAGGGTCTACCCCATTACACATGGCCGCAATGAAGGGCCACCTCCTTGTCTGTAAGCTACTCCTACTTAAAAAGCCGATCGGTCCGCCGTCAACCACCATGGGTTGACCCCCATGGATACGGCGGTCGATGCGGGCTTCAGGAAGCTCAGGAGCGTGCTGTTACCTAATGCAGACATCTCGTCAATCTTTACTTCAGGCGGGTCAGAACCGCCATGTATGGAATCAGATGAGAATCCTGAGGGTTCGTCTCACTTGATACCAGCACTTGCTCTTGAGAAGAGTGCTTTGACTACGTCGCATCTCACTGTACCGGAACACTGCCTAGAGATCAGCTGGGAGCCTTTAGAGGAACAGTCTGAAGCCAGTGTACCTCATAGCCCGCGTGCCAACTCACATCTACAAGGCGAATTGACCTACCTTACCGAACCTTACGACGATCGAGAGGCAACAGTTTCACCAGTACCAGGCAAGCGCCCTGCCCTGAGGAATGAGTCACCTGATGATCTCACGAGGGGAATGAATCCAAAGCGGTCACGGAACAATCGTTGAGGTATATAGGTGAGAATAGGGGTACGGTTAGGTAGATATATAGGAATCTCAACTTCCTGTTCGGAGGAGTGGAGGACCTGTGCGGGGAATTTCTTTGTTATAGTATGAAAAGAGTTTACCTTTATGGTGTTGATTAGTTCCGCAGTTTAAAGGGCACGGTTTCAATCTAGAGAATGATAAGTTGCATGTCTACAGACGGATTACTATCCTCTTATTATTGATACTAACCATAAAGCTTCTTGAACTAGCGTAAGTATGCTCTGAAAACTAGGTAACTGCCTCGGATAGAACGGACGTTTGTATTATCGGTGGGTTGCTTTTAATGACTTTGGTAACTGGGGTCACGTAGCTGTGAGTGACTGGCAAGATTACGACTAAAACTCGCTCGCGTAGTTGTGTCAGTTGCAACCACTGTCTCTGGCTGGCTGAATAATGCCAAGAATGTTATTTCTAGGGCAAATGGCAAGTATTGAGAATTTCCGTAAATGGTAACAGAAGGATCGAAGATTGTGCACAAACACACGATTGTGTATATGTATGTCTGTGGATGGTAATCACGAAGTATATATATACCAGTGGGGGACGTCTCGACTGGTACAGAGGAGGCGCGCGCTGGTGCAATTTAAGATTGGGGGCACGTATACTAGGCGTTATAGATGAACTCCACTACTACACTGGATGATCTACTACCACAACGTAGTGGTAAACATCTGAGATATTTCCGATGGTGCTGGGTTCGATCTTAGGCGCCAGTCTTTATACCGTGTGGTCCGGAAAAAGGTATTTGGATATGAGCTATTGATTGCTTTCTAGCTCAGTGTCCGCAACTTCAGTTTATTTCTAGTAGGGAACCTGATGCATGTGCAATAATGAAGGGGAAGGGGTGTCCGCTGGGGGGAGTGAATTCATTCACAGAAATCAAATAGCGTAGTACTCCGGCTGTTTACTAAGGCTATCCAGCATGGTACATGCGTTAGGCCTAAAAATAAACAGCCGGGACAGCTCAACCCAGTTTTTCTCCCGAGCGGGAGATATTCCACGATTCAGCACACTATTACCCGCCCCAGAGAGCTCTACCAGCACCTGTACCCGCCTCAGTATACATTTGCTACCCCAGGGAGCACTCTGGTCGAGGACGTCATCTACAGGTATAGTTAGCGCGTACTATGCATGGGCGTATACTACATCCTATTTTTACCTTTTGGGTGCTGGGGCTTCTGATTGACTATGACACTATTGGGCTGCCTCAGGGTTGTATTTAAGTGGGCCGAGCCGAGCTTCGATTTTAAAAGTTCGACTAAGCCGGGCCAGGAACCATTGGAGCCGGAGCTAGCCCATTCATACCAATTAACTTCACTCCGCACAGAAACACACAATGACAATTGCCATAAACCCTGGTGTACGTTGATTAATTATAAAGATTAATACCATTTTGAGCCATGTACTGTTAAGTGCCGACACATATGGGCCCGCGGGGCTGGGCTGGGCAATGAGTCCACCTTTTCACTCAAACACACGCGATTCCTACTTCAATGTTATAAGCGTAGAATATCTCCATTTTGGTGTGATATTAGTCGCTCAATGTTGGGCTCACAAGGCTCAAAGAAAGGAGACAGGTTGTGTTGTGCTAAGAACAAAATATCGCCCATACAGAGCTTGGATCGAGGCTACGAACTTGTAGCCGGGTATACCTACTCCACTCCCCCCTTACAATATGTAATTAATGAGTTAAACAAAAAAAAAAAAAAAATCCCCCCTTACAATACGGAGATTCCGTGATAGGCCCTACTAGAGCGTAGAAACGAATTCCCGCGCGTCAAGGTAAGTGACAGCAACTTAGTTATATGTCAGGATGGGCGCGCACGTCCACGATAGTTCAAACTAGACGGCAGAGAGCCATTCTGGCCAAGCCGTGAGGGCGTCCTATCCACCAGAAAGGGTGATTGCGATGCCCTATCCACCAGGTACCTATATTATAGGATTACACACAAAGAGCCGCCCCGCCCAGCAGAAGACTCAGAACCCACTCAGCAGCAACCGCACATGCTAAGGTAGCCTGACATACAATCTGAGGCGGTGGAAGGTTGACTGTAACAGTTCTATCAATGGAAAACAGCTAAAACCAGGCTAAAGTTTTTTTCTCTTTTCGAACCCCGTCTCGATCGCTACTGGCACTTAACACACACCGGCAGACACTTTCAATTACCTACTTGTCATACAGTATGGCCTACATTGGATTCGATTAATGGGCACACAAAGGAAATATAATGAAATAAGAAAAAATAAAGTAAAAATCTGCGACTTCCACTGCATGCGTCCTGTGCTGGGTTAGAATTGCTGACAGTCAACCTCTACGAGTAGCCAGTCTGTCTTCCATGATCAACATTTCATGTCCCTTATTGCTGGAGGGTTTCATGATGACTGGGGTTTTATGTTAGATTGACCAGGATATAAAATTCTATTGGTCAATAAGACCCCCGGTTCGTATGCTCTACTCGATGGGACGACTTATGGATTGGACAGAATGGGGCCGGGCGTTTTAGTGAAATAGATAAGATATAATTAGAGTGGAGATTGTGCAATACTAGTTAAAAGTATTTGGTTCAATTAAAGATAATCAGAGCGGAGATTGTGAAATACTATATATATGACAGACTACTGACTGTCTGCATGAAATTAATGAATTGATCAAAAAAGGATAAAAAAGAAAGAAAAAGAATTACTGACCCGATCACAAGCCAACAGCAATTTCAATCCCATCCTCCCACTCGGGCTCCTTCTTCTCCTCTCTATGAGATTGCATTAAAATCTCCTCAATCTCCTCAGCAGTAATCTGTTCCTCTTGGTATTTCTCCCATAATTCTACCAATTGGACAGGAGTGGCAATGCTCATAACAGTTTGCCTAGAGGCAGAATTGGTATCATACGGGCTCTTTACAGATAGGGTAGTGCCATGGAAATCAGTTGGTTTCCAGACCACAAGAGAATTGGCAGCCTGTCTGATTCTGATCCCATAATCCGCAATGAGGAAGTGGCCCCCCTCATCGGTACCATATGTTCTAGATGTGGTCCAAGACAAGGCATATTTATGAGGGCACTTCTCGTTATGAGTTGCACTAAAAAATACAGCAGTTAGCAAAACCAAAACACTAGTACCCAGATTGGTACTTGAATTGGAAATTACCTCGCATAACTCTGTGTAAAGGATCCTGAAGGAGGGGCCATTTGCACAGAGCCAAACTTAATGTCTTCGTTTTGTACTTGAACGGTATAGGATCCAAGGCATTGCGAGGTCGCATTTTGGTTGGCGGGGTAGTTGATACCCTGAGTAATGGATGTCGGCAATCTCCCTATACACATGTTCCATAAAAGAGAAAAGACATTGCTTCTCATATCCTCAACGTCCTTTTCTCGGTTCTCGACAGAGGTAATATTTCGGACCCAATGGCAACTGGACTGGCTTCTGGAGACCGCTGTGTGCCCGATCTGAGAAATGTAAGAAAGTTTTATTTAAGATAGATAAGATAATACTACTTACTGGCGCAGATTTCCTGATATGGCATTCCTTAGCAATAACCTGATCTACCCAATCCAAAGTGCTCTTACTACCCTCGGGCATCCAACCTCTAGCCACCAAGCCAATAATCTCCGCCGTATTAGAGTCAACAAATATAAGACTCTGATCCTCGGAAACATCTAATTGAAGTCTTTGAGGATCCAAAAGCATCATATGGGGTACCTCCAACCGTCTGTCCCCAGGCTCGTTGACCTGTAGGTAGTCATGCCAGATATGATGGATAGTTTCGGATTCATATATCCACTTGTTGGCTGATGGATAAGGTGTTTGATATCGGTCAACTTGAACAGTTGTGAACCTTTGCAAGTATTCCGCTCTTCTCCGGTCGTCCTCTTTCAGGTTGCAATCTTTGACGAACAAAGCTCTGACTCTCTTGACCCTCTCCTTCTCATCTTTTCTTTCCTGAATTGCAGCTCTGAGTTCGGAATATCTATTGGGCTCTTGCAGCTGCTTGGGGTTATTGAGAAACGAAGCAAGATCATTGAAGATTCCGTCGTTGAATCTATCGTTGATTTTATCGGCGAAGGTAGCCTGAGGGAACTGAGCTTTGAGAGAGGTAACAAGAGAAGCAATGTCATTCTGCCTGATCTTTTCTATTAGGCAAGGCCTACTTGTTATGTACATAGCAACTTCATCAATGGCTTTTTTGTAGGATCGATGAGGAGGCATTTTAGTCAATCGGACCTGCAGTAGAGTGGGTCGGATTCGCAGTGGGTGGGGTTGTTGAGTAGGCGTATTGAATAACTGAAGAGAAGGATATCGAGGGTCTAACACCTAAATATTTGTCTCTCCAATACTAGGTGAACTCTGTCTCATTTGTTGTAATAGCGGTGCGAGTGGTAGGTTAGCGGTTTATCGTTGGACGCGATCAAAGTGTTATGGAAAGCACGGAAGACACGCGACACGCGACACGCGACTGTCCCCAGCGATCCTTGCCGTCTCCATCACCACCCCGCACCCGCAACTGAACCATACCTACCCACCCACCTTCGCCACACCTGCACACGGTGGGAACTGCGTGGCAACGGCAATGCGGCGACACCGCAACGCCGGCACACGGGTGTTATGTTCATAATCGTGGTCCAGAAGGTGGTGTTTGACGTGAGTTTTGGTAGGGTACAAGCGTAATAGTAAATATGATTCTTTTTTTTTGATCAAATAACTTGTTTCTGGGTAAATGAATGATATCGCCTAGGTGAAGTCAAGGTTACAAGTCGTATGCTTACTCATACTTATACCGCCTTCGGTCATCGGCATTCTCCGTCTCTACCAGCACCACGCACCACGCACAACATACCCGAGCCCGCCCGCACCCCCTTCCCTGAGCCTGCGCTCGTACATGCCTCCTGCCCACCAATTACCTACTACCGATGTGGCCAATTTAGACTTTGCTTTAGTGCAGGCCGGGCACGAAGCGGACGGTCGTGTGAAATGGGCGGAGAAGCCGACTCTTGTAAGCTGGCCTCGATAGAACGACCGCGAGTCTCTTAAATACTACATGTAATTCATCCTTGCCTCATTTCCTCCACCACCACCGCCTGCACCTTCTCCACCGCCTCTAGATGCTCCTCCACCAGCGCCGCCGCCCGGAGGAGAACGAGGTCCGCCCGGAATGCGATGGTATCAGTATATGGGTAGCGAGCGCCGTATGGGTAAGACCAGATAGACATCATGATCAATGAGGATGACATAGTGCAAATGGTCATGTAAACAGCAGTGTAAATACAACCAGTCTGCTGTAACCATGTGTCTGGTGGTCCAACACAAGAAGAAAACATTTTCACTTCAGCTTCTGAACAATGCTGGGGGGGCGGTTCACGGTCTTTCCTTCCTCGTCGGCCAGCTCAGTAATGCGCTAACATAAACCTAATTCTAGCACCTCAGGAGGATATCTGTCTCCAGCAAGATTCCGTACCGGTCAAAGTACGTACTTATTTCGCCTAGCGCAGTCACATTGGCCCAGTGATATTTCGATCTCTCATAGAAAAAAACAATCATAGTCGGGGCGTGGGGGGACGGGTGATAATCCATGATCGCGCGCTGCTGTATGAGGTCAGAAAGGTTTTACTATACCAAGGGATCAAACAAGCTTGCGCGCAAAGAAGAACCTGCAGTGGAGTTGATGATCGTATTACACTGGCTGCGGTGGTCCTAGCTGATGTAGCGCACTCATAAGGCTTCTGGGGATGGAAGCGTGTTTATAAGCGCGGGGCAGGCGGAAGAGGCGGAGGAGGAGGCGCGCAGTTGCAAGTGGAGAGGCATGGTCGGGACGCTCTTATCGGGGTAGACTAGGAAGGGGAGAGGTTTGGACGGAGGAGATGGAAGACGCTGAGACGGGCGTGTTTGTGGTGGCTGAGGAGGCTATGTGGATGTGACGTCCAGAAGCTTTTCTGGCATTAGAGGAGGCAGGCTAGAGCAGGCTATTGGGCCGAGAGACGCATTTACTGATTCCCCAACACTTAGTAAGAAAAGTGTATTTACCACCCCCGTCCGCCGAGCCGTCACACTACCAAAAAACACGGAAACTACCTCGTAGAGATGTCTACTATGTGCCCGTGCTTTCTCTCACGGCGCAAACGAACAAGACTCGCGGGAGGTATCACCAGCCAAAAGAATTAACTTGGATTTTTTGGTAAATGGCATCGCCGGCGGAGGTGGTTGGAGTGGAGGCGAGTGGTGGGGATAGGGGCGATTGCGCAAGCATAGAGCTATGGTGTGGTAGGGATCGTTTTCTTGGCATGCGACGGCGCGGAGCTTTTCTGTAGACCCTCCTTCTAGTTCTAGTGTATAAGCATACCTATTCGAATGCAAAGCCTCCGCTCCGACTACGGTCATCTTGGGGTCAACGGCGAAACTGGTTGAACGACGAAAAGGGTTCTTTGTCGGTCACGACAGTGGCGCTCAGGCTAATATGCAACCACTTGTTTGGCTGCATCAAGTGTTTTTGTCGTTGTCCCAGGTTCGTCATTGCCCCAAAGTTGACTGTACTTATATTTTTAATTTGATTACATAAAGATACTTAGGTTGAACCTCCGAGCCGATAGAATAATAAAGACACCTCAAATGGACTAAAAATATTCTGATCTTTGCAATGTCGCTTGCATGTTCACTGTGACATAGGCCACTCTTGGCATGAACCCAGGGTGCCGCAAAGTGCCTATAATGAAACGACAAGATGTGGTATATAAAATAAAGAGAGTATAGAAATTTTATTGATCGCATTTAAATAAAAGAAATCAAGGTCGTTGCGAACGCTCTAATTATGCGACCTCACCCAATCCTCAGCCGTTGAACCCCGGGGTACAGGGCTGAAGATGCCGATCATGACTGCCGGGCTCTTGGCATTACTGACTTATAACATTACAGACAGAGGATCTCTGTTGAGGTTTATGCATACAAGATTGAGCAGTACTTGAGAGGAGGGGATCCCGGGCCATGTATGGTGACTCTGCAGTCAAGTGCAGTCGTGTGCGGCCATACGCAGTCGTATACGGTCATATGCGGTCATATGCGGTCATACGCAGCCATCTACGGTCACCGGCGGTCACCCACCGTCACCCGCCCTCACCGCTTTCCTCAGCTGCCCACGGCAGTCAACGGCAGTCAACTGCCGTAAACTATAGCTCAAATTAATAGGGCCCGCCAGTCCTTTGCGGTAATCCCTTTTTAAGGACTGGATGAATTACCCTTGCCGTCCGTCCAGTCTTCTCCCACATCAGAGGACTGAAAGGGGGCGTGCAGGGCGCCCGGGACGGTTAGGAACACTAGTCTTAGTCTTAGTCTTAGTGTTAGTTTGAAACAGTGGAAACCCAATGGGACTGGTGGACTACCTTCGATGGATGGAGCCGGCATACTCTAAGATGAGAGCTGCTCTACTCTACTCTACTCTACTCTATTCGAATACTCTAAGCTCCTAGGGACCCTGTTTGGGGAAATGGCAATGCTAAGCAATAGCTTTGTGGCTTTTCAACTTGTGATTTAATGAACCCGATTTCGCTCGCTGGTTGGCTGATGATACCACTAACATGAGCAGAAATCCTTCTCTATTTTATACATCGAGGAATCTATTCCAAGGCCCCTTTCTATCTAATGACATAAGAGAATGTAGTAATTCAATTGCGCCCCATAGATGATAAACCTAGTAGAAAAACGTCCCTCATAACTCTTTCCTGATTGTATTCCGACACATAACCATTGACTCCCGATTGCCGGCTATTCGGCTGCCTCATACTATTCTGTAGAACCTACTTCCCAAAGGAGAACGACCCGCAGCTGTAAGTCCAGCTTCCATCACTCCAAGGTAGCCACCCGACAGTAAGCGTGCCGCCGAATAGGATGATGCGAGTGGGATTGCACACTGGCACCCACACCACCGCAATACCTTTCTATACTTGTCCCTAGTTACCCGTCCTTCCTGGAATCGTGAACCATCACTCCGAACTCCAATCTTATGAATTGCCTCATGATATCCCATAACAGACCATTACGCCACCAATCCATCTTAAGAAAAGTCAATTCTGGTTTCTGATTGACTAGATCACAGGCTATCACTCGGGATTGTTTACTCGCGAGTAATGATAGGTAGTACCTCTGATCTCGACAGGCTGGGTGATTCCAGACCTGATTACTTGCTCCCACAGTGACACATAATCAATGGAAGGGCCACGAACAAAGTAAGGAGATTGAGGAAGTTTGATCGAAATGCAGCATATCCGTTTGTATCACCGTCCCATCGCAGTCGTTCCCATCGTTCCACCATGCGGCCTATCTGTTTATACCACCATCCCACAACTCAACAGCAGCTCGTTTCACCCATCTTTCCCCTCGAGCCTCCATAACGAAAGTCATCAATAAGGAAAATAGAAAATAGGAAAAAAGAAAAGAATTAAAGCATGGAGCACTACCAATCCCCACTGCCACTAACCCTACCTCCAACACGAAAACCAACACCACTCGCAATATCTGATCCAGCCAACCAATCCCAGAGGAGAGATAATGTTGATGAGGCTGTAGTGGCGAGACGGATGCGAGGACAACTCAGAAAGGATTTTTCTTACTAGTACAATTCTATCCACCAGTTTTAGTCACATGGTTATGACTAGTCCTATGTGACGTTAGCAACTGGCTATAAGGAGTGGAAAGATATTACCTACCTCAACCTCTTCAAGTCGTGAACTTCATAGTGCATTCAGGGCTCATTCTGGCGAAAATGGGTAGTTTGGGGGGCTTACTATTGTCGGTATCTTGATAGATTTCTCTTCAGACCTGGATTGTAATTGTAATTGGCAGAAACAGGCCTACTTACCTCAGCCTGGTTGTGCCAATTGGCTAGTCAGAGGGTTATTTCATTCACAACTTAAGTCTCCCCTCATGCGTGGTGTGCGGTCTACTCACTGCTTGTATACGGTCAGCACATCATCAAGGTTCTCGGTGGTGCGCGGTCTACTCACAGCCTGTATACGGTCAGCACATCATTGAAGTCCTCAGTGGTGTTGGGTCTACTCACGCCCTGAATATGGTCAGCACAAGCACATCATCGAGGTTCTCAGCGGGGCGCAGTTTACTCACTGCCTGTATACAGTCAGCACATCATTGACGTCCTCAGTGGTGTTGGGTCTACTCACTGACTGCATATGGTCAGCACAAGCACATCATCGAGGTTCTCAGTGGTGCGCGGTCTACTCACTGCCTGTATACGGTCAGCACATCATCGAAGTCCTCGGTTCTTTAGGGAATACTCACTCCTTGCATATGGTTAGCACAAGCACATCATGGAAGTCCTCGGTGGTGCGCGGTTTACTCACCACCTGCATACTGTCAGCACATCACCTAAGTCCTCAGTAGGGCTCGGTCTACTCGCTGCCTGCATACTGTCAGCACATCATCGAGGTTCTCGGTGGTGCGCGGTCTACTCACTGCCTGCATATTGTCAGCAAATCATCGAGGTTCTCGGTGGTGTGTGGTCTACGCACTGCCTGTGTATAGATGGTGAGCCAATATATCATTGAAATGACAAGGGAAGGTTTACACACCTGTCGGGTCGGATTAGGTGTTAGCTGGAGCGCCGAAGCGTATACGTAGGGAATTAAAAAATCTTTTGAATTCACATCGAGCGGTCAATATCATTCACACGGACGTGAAACTGTTGTATATGCAGAAAACCGTCATCATTTGAAAGCTCGCCAGTGCTTGAATTTGAACCGTTTTGTTGCTCGGTGGCATGAGAACCGATTTCTACAACTGCGGTTTGTAAGGATATTTGAAACCACCGTCTACAATGCTTGCCCATGCTACCAGTCCCATATTTTAGTTATTTGAGTCAAAACCATCTATACTTAGCGTAGGCGTCACTTACCACTGCACACGTTCTAGATCGTGTTCCGCGGGTGCACCCAGTGGTCTGATATATTTTGTTTTGCAAGCCGGACACCTATCGTCGCTTACGCCGTTATACAGGCTTTTCCGTAGTATTATTGCCATTGAAAGTGTCATGCCGGCCTTAACCGTGTAACTCCAACTTCCTGGTCTTATTAGTACGCCGTTCTCTTCGTTGACGATGTCGTATTCCCCTTGCTCAACAAAGGACTTTCCAGCAGATTCTCTGAAAAGAATAGAGAGTAGAGTTTGGAAATCCTTTCCTCATGGAATCAGTAATGTTGTGAGCCATTGTAATGTGGGCAAAGCTGATTGTGTACTTCCCATTTTTGGCACAAGTCCAACAGTATTGGACGTTCGACATCTAATGCATCAGTAAATCGAATCGTTCTCTGGTTTGAAAAGCCGGATAGCCCTTCCAACAAACGACTGTTTCCTCGAACCCCGTCCTTGATAACTACCCTAGAGACACCGTTGATTAGTGATATTTCATCTAGATTCAAGGTTACACATACATTGAGCTACAATTGAAGAGTCTCTCTATTGCATCAAGCCTTTTTTCAAGCCTCGCCTGGTATTCTAGAAACGTTGCCCTCCCCTTAACCTCCCATGCCGCTCGCCGCAATACCCTTCCTCTCACAAGCTTTCGGTTTAGCTCCTCAAGAACCTGTAGGGTTACTAAAGCCTCTGAGAATTTCCTCTTGGCAATTTTAACATCGCACGGTGCCATTCCTGGGTGGTCAGTAAGCATGGGCTCAATGGATTTCAACTTCTCTTTCCAATCCATTAGGTTTGTCATCAGCTCCGTGCGCTCCTCTTTGGCTCCGCTAACGTTTACCCATAAAGTGAACCCCATTTTAGTGATCAAAAGAACATCACCTATACCGATACCAAAGGACATGATGATGATGGCTGTGGTTTTTGTGGTATGTTGTTGCAAGCAGTATAGTATGTAGTCTAGGTGTTGTGATCGTTCAAAAGTGTTTAGCTGTTTAGCTTGACGACGCTGAAACGGGGGTGGCAGCCGCAAGACAACAGTCCAATCAAGAAAACTACACACACGCAACCGCCACTCGGGCGGCGTTAACTGGCAATGTTTTGCTTGAGCACCCAACTAAGACCAAAAGAATAGTCATTTTAAGCTACCGTCCGCTACAAGAAAAAAGAACGGCAAAAGAAATATAGTCCTCCACTACCAACACGAGGGTATGATCACGTAAACGCGGCTGACAACCATGCTCTCACAGCTGCAGGTACTTGTCATACCATTACAGAAGCCTCTGTGAGCGGCGTAGAAGGTATCATACCTACATACTATCTCTGGCAAGTAGGTGGCGATCTTTTTATTCGCCGATGCTTTTATTCTGTTGGCTTACAAGGTCTAATACAAAGGTCGGCGAAAAAAAGATCCGCTTCCACTAGCCAGAGGTATGGTGCCCACACCGATAAATGTAGTAAACGTGACAAGTCATGTTTTGTGGAATGAGACAAGCTTGGCGCAATAACTCTCAGTTTTCAAGAGTTAAATTGGTACTTTTGGAGCTTAAATATTCTAGAGCAATAACCACACAAGATATTACGCTGCCCTTTGGAATCAAGGTTAATAAGGGGTAGATAAATAATATAAAAAATCTTGAATAATTTTAAATGGTCTAGATAAGGATCTATAGCACCTTTATCAACAGAAACGCATATTACATCGCAGGATGTCAACATAAAATTGTGGTCTATTTTCATTTACCTGCCTCTGCTCTGGAATAATCAAGCCCCAAAATAACTAATTTAGCTCTTGAAAACTGAGCGAGTTATTGCCCACCTGATAGGTGTGCTTTAATGTGTACTTGATGTGTAGAGTTACCCTACTGCCAAGCTTGTCTCATTCTGTGAATACTTGGCGCATTTTACATACTAAAATACCCATTTTGAAATTTGAATAACCTTTTAACCAGGACAGATATCAAAAATCCGGTTGATAAATCTCTTCTTCATCACTAGATCTTGGGATTTATCCACCGGATCTTTGATATCTGTCCTGGTTAAAAAGTTATTCAAATTTGGGATTGTTCCAAAGTCTCGACTACATTTATCGGTGTGGGCACCATAGTAGGTATGATATTTTCCACGTCGCTCACAGAAACCACTGTAATGGTGTTCAAAGTACAGTCGTCTCTGTGCCAACGACGAAACCGGTTCGATAGCGAATGGGCCTATCGAAACTGAAAAAGCCGACAAAAGCGCACCGAAACCTTCGATTTGGCTGACTATCGGCCCTAATAGTAGTCATTCGCCGGGTGTGCCGTTAATCAGGAAGCGACCGCGCAGCCGCGAGAGGCTCTAGGGTTTGCGCTGGTTTACTGGTTATCTGGTTTTTAGTTTGGATGATACCATAGTTCTCACCTCCCAGGGTAAACGGTTGACCTGTTTATCAATCTGGAAAACAAGTTAAACCTGTGGTTTAAACGATTTGTACGAACCATATTCATGGCCTCGAACACCGCCCTTAGTCAGCTGGAAAACGTAGTTCCTGATCTCCGACACCCATAATGCGTATATTTCCCTACTAAGAGAGAGAACTACCGTTTGTCTGTTCATAACTGTTAGGATAAACCGTTTATTCTGTTAGTACGGTTTGGGATAGAGATTTTACAGTTGGTATAGTTTTTTCTTCACTTTCAACCAATTGTATTGTGCCATTGGAAACCCTGGTGAGAGCAGGTCTATCAGCTGCGTTGACATGATCGCACCAACCAAGTATAGCTAGTGGAGGATTATCTTGAAACGAACGTCGGACGGTGGCTTAAAATTTCAAAGCACATTTTGCTGGGATAATTTGTATGTTGAGATAGATTCAAGTTGACACCAGCGACCGTCGACCGGTACCACCACTAGCCCCCGGGCACCCGCACCTGCGCCAACAACCACCACCACCAGGAACGTCACACACCGTACCAAACGCTATTCTGGGGGGACAACCCACCCGCTCGCAGAATAAAAGCGCGCAGGAGAAAAATGAAAAGGCCGCAGGAGAAAAATAAAAGTGTGGGAGAGAATACGAAAAAAAAAAAATCAAGGGAAAGAGAGTCTATCTCCGGGCATGAGTGGTTTCAGGGGTTTACAAATTTTGGGGCTCCGAAATGGCAACCGTTGGTGTTAATTTCGAATTTCGGTGGGGCGGCGTGCTGTGAGAGAATAATAGCAGGAATACAAGCACCTAGTTTTGTTGCTAGCAAAGCTAGTATTATGGGTATGAGTGTTCGGTTCCAACAGAAACTCTCCATCCTGAAAGGTATGCGGAACGGGGCAAGGTTACGGCTAAGGAGCACACACCCCAGCCAGAGAGTGCTGCAGGGGTGCCCACGCCCCGGCGATCTGACCAGATAAGCGAGATCTGCCAACAACCCCCGCGCCCGCCCCCAGTTACTGAAACCGTCCCCACTGTCCAGCCCTTTCGACCGTCGCTACCACCTCCACCTTCGTCTCTATCTCTACCTTAATCTTCTGTCTCTCCCTATATCCATATTTTAACACAACTATCTCCATAGGATATTCCTAATATCGACTATAGTAGCCTGTGGCCTCAACTTCCGCTTGAGGAGACGTGGGCGATGTGAGAGTCGGGCCACGAGACCTCCCCAACCCTTGACATAACAAATCGTGTGTAGGAACAGGGCCACAAACATTCATAGTTTAATCCTACCACATCGCCATCTGATGAATGATTCTCGCGCTGGACACCAACGGATCTACCGCCACAGCACGAGCCCGCCCCCAGCCACCCAAATCGCGTGCGTGCCCACCTGCCCAAAATCCACTGCCATCCTCTCCAAATCATTCGCGAACCACCAAAGACAGCCGCCCAGATAGCGCTAATGGATTAATTACCTTTGGGCTGTATTCATTCCATTGTCGGAAAAAATAGAGTCGGTTGATGGTTGCAACGCAAGGCCTTTTTTTCTTTCTCTTTCAGGCCAGCAGATAAGGCGTTTGATTAGAAGAGGTGGTAGAGCTAGGTATGTACCGTTGCGCACACTCAAAATTGTGTAAAGTCCATGGTCGTGAAGAACTTACTGTTGGTTGGTCAATATATGGGTCTTTGTCCAATGAGTTGAAGGGCCAGGACAACTCCGAAAATTGTAATAAAGTAAACTGATTAAATAATATAAATTAGTTACGTAGATTTGAAGGGCGTATAACATGCCTTGGTATTCAAACTGGGTAATATTGTTAAGTAAATCCGAGATTACCTACTTTAGGTGTTGATCTGCATTCGAGATAAGAACGCCTCCCGTTTTTCTTCAATGAATTAATAGAGGAATGACTCACTAGCAGCAATCTTATTGTGTACGTACCAGTTGAACTATGCCCCGTAAAGTCCGACAAGTGGGTTGCCCATCTAGTGGATGTCCGGAATATTAAAAGATTCTATTGGGTGGGATACTCGGGTACGGGGGGTATATTTCGGTTTTGGTAGATCTGAGCCACTCTACACCAATAATCCCTGTTTGCTCACTTGCATTTTTTTGGTTCTTATTGCCGTACGCGAGTACCCATTCGATGGATATACGGTCAATTGGGAACATTAGACTCGACTCCAGGCTTTGTATGGGTGGTAGGTTGTGCTTACCTCAGCACAACTTCTCTTCTTGGCGAAATCGAGGGAGCACAACGGGCGCGGCCAATATCATACAAAAATGGAGGACTTCTGCGCTTATAACTCAACAACCGGGGCCTCGCGCAGATAATCCGAGAAGTGCAAATGACTTAGCGCTACTCAGGGATTTGTCTAAGAGAAGACTGTATATTTTTGTGAAACTTTCATTTCGATGGTCATTGCGTTCCCCTCAATTTCACCAGGCTCTGAGATGGTAGCGTTGCACGCACCAAATCCAGAGACTGGGACCGCCGCGCTTACCTAAGAATACGCCAGCGCAGCACTTCAGCCCCGCCTAGCTACAAGGCTTTGGGGGAGTCTACGACCTCATCAACAACTTTCTAGGTATCACTATCACACTTACACGAGTAAGAGATGACAACTACTTCCCACTTTGAGGAGCACAAACTCGTTACTGAATTTAAACGAAAACGTTACATACACACAATTACCGACTTGGAGGAGGGAATAAGATATGAAACCTGGGTTCGGATCAAGACTCTTGGAAAGGGCTCGGAAGGCACGGTTTATAAAGAGACCTGTTTGGAGGGGAGAGGTGTCAGAGCGGTCAAACAGATCCGAAAGTCCACCACCGGCGCTAAACGGAACGAAATGGGCATTTTAATACAGCTTCGTGCGGTAATACCCCTCGTTCCGCGGAAGAGGAAATACGCCTATGTGCTAACTGCGTGTTTACAAATTAGTATCCAGAGCACTTCGTTCAGCTAACAGGCTGGTTTGAGGACAAAAACCACATTTACTTGGCAATGGAATACCTTCCAGGCAATCTTGGTACACTTCTCAACAACCGAAACCTATCTGAAAGTGAGGTAAAGAGCATTACGAAACAGATCCTCATGGGACTAGACATAATGCATAAGATGAATATCTGTCACAGAGATCTGAAGCCTAGCAATATCCTGATCGCCCAATGGATACCAGTTTCAATAAAGATCGCCGACTTTGGCATCTCTAAACACTTCGACAGCACTGAATGTCGAACCACCGTAGGGACGAATTCTTTCATGGCACCGGAGGTATGGGGATTCGGTGACCAAGTGACCAGCGTATATACAACGGCGGTTGATATCTGGTCCTTGGGATGTTTACTGTGCTTCATGATTACCAAAGCACTACCATTTCCAGAGACCAAAAGCCTAGAGAGATTTGTGCAAGGCCGGATCCCATTTCCACTGATCACTAGTACCGCACGAACTATCCCTCCCCCAGCGATTGAACTTATAACCAGTATGCTGCAGCCCTTACCACAGAATCGAGTGCCAGCATCGAAGGCTCAATTACACTCTTGGCTTTTAAATAATGAGCCACCCCGTGACCCAGGTCAACCGACCACTGGGCGCCCAGCTCCGGCAAGCGCCGAACCCAAAATGGCTCCGCCGGACACATCGAGTCCAGATAAGGGGCACCGGCTTTCTGATCTTGAAGTGATTGGCAGATCACCCCGCTTAGATACAAGGCCAAAGCAGCAGCGCCGGGCTGCTGCCCTTGTTAGAGGAAGAGGTAAAATCCTAACTATCTTCAATGTACTCAAGGGTTAATCACTTTTCCAGAATCGATTCAATATCTACTAGTGGCGGCGGCTGCGAGCGGCGATTGCAAGAGACTCATGGAGGCGCTGAGGAAGGGAGCAAAGCCAATGGAGAATCCTGCCGAGTCCGGATACCCACCAATATATTTAGCTGCAAAGAATGGACACCTCCCAGTCATCAAACTGCTCCTCACGAACGGTGCACATCTAGGCGTGGAGGGCAAGCATAAGGTCTCTGCTTTGCACGGGGCTGCTGAAGCCGGAAATATTCAAATAGCCAAATACCTGTTGGAAAATGGTGCGGATATCTCGGCGGTGGAAAATGAGGGACGCATGGCGCACCATATCGCTGCAAAATCGGGTGCGACTGAGGTTCTTCAGTTCCTGGTTGAACGAGGGGCAGATATATCAGCACGGGACACGTCACCTGATCAATGGACCGCTCTCATGTATGCCGCGCGGTACGGGCATTTAAACGCAGCACGATACCTCCTGGACAATGGTGCGGATATCTCGGCGGTGGAAAAGGAGGGACGCATGGCGCACCATCTCGCTGCAGAATTTGGTGCGACTGAGGTTCTTCAGCTCCTGGTTGAACGAGGGGCAGATACATCAGCGCGGGACACATCAGAAGATCAATGGACCGCTCTCATGTATGCCGCGCGGTACGGGCATTTAAACGCAGCACGCTACCTACTGGACATAGGGGCGGATATCTCGGCGGTGGAAAAGGAGGGACGCATGGCGCACCATCTCGCTGCAGAATTTGGTGTGACTGAGGTTCTGCAGCTTCTGGTTGAAGGAGGGGCAGATATATCAGCACGGCAGGCATCAGAAGATCGATGGACCGCTCTTATGTATGCCGCGCGGTACGGGCATTTAAACACAGCACGATACCTCCTGGACAATGGTGCGGATATCTCGGCGGTGGAAAAGGAGGGACGCATGGCGCACCATCTCACTGCACAATTTGGTGCGACTGAAGTTCTTCAGCTCTTGGTTGAACGAGGGGCAGACATATCAGCACCAGATACATCAGATAATCCATGGACCGCTCTCATGTATGCCGCGGGGGACGGGCATTTAAACGCAGCACGGTACCTCCTGGACAATGGTGCGGATATCTCGGCGGTGGAAAAGGAGGGACGCATGGCGCACCATCTCGCTGCAGAATTTGGTGCGACTGAGGTTCTTCAGCTCCTGGTTGAACGAGGGGCAGATACATCAGCACGGGACACATCAGAAGATCAATGGACCGCTCTCATGTATGCTGCGCGGTACGGGCATTTAAACGCAGCACGCTACCTACTGGACATAGGGGCGGATATCTCGGCGGTAGGAAAGGCTGGACCCATGGCGCACCATATCGCTGCACAATTTGGTGAGAATGAGGTTCTTCAGCTCCTAGTTGAACGAGGGGCAGATACATCAGCACGGGACACATCACCTGATCAATGGACCGTCCTCATGTATGCCGCGCGGTACGGGCATTTAAACGCAGCACGATACCTCCTGGACAATGGTGCGGATATCTCGGCGGTGGAAGAGAAGGGACGCATGGCGCACCATATCGCGGCACAATTTGGTGCGACTGAGGTTCTTCAGCTCCTGGTTGAACAAGGGGCAGATATATCAGCACGGCGGGCATCTGGCAATCAATGGACCACTCTCATGTGTGCCGCGCGGAGCGGTCATTTAAACGCAGCACGATACCTACTGGATAGAGGTGCGGATATCTCGGCGGTGGACGAGGAGGGACGCATGGCGCACCATCTCGCTGCACAATTTGGTGCGACTGAGGTTCTTCAGCTCCTGGTTGAACGAGGGGCAGATATATCAGCACGGCGGACATCTGGCGATCAATGGAATGCTCTCATGTATGCCGCGTCGGGCGGTCATTTAAACGCAGCACGATACCTACTGGACAGAGGTGCGGATATCTCGGCGGTGGGAAAGCAGGGACGCATGGCGCACCATCTCGCTGCACAATTTGGTGCGACTGAGGTTCTTCAGCTCCTGGTTGAACACGGGGCAGATATATCAGCACGGCGGACATCTGGCGATCAATGGACCACTCTCATGTATGCCGCGTGGAAAAACCGTTCAAACGCAGCACGCTACCTACTGGACAGAGGTGCGGATATCTCGGCGGTAGGAAAAGGGGGACGCATGGCGCACCATATCGCTGCAGAATATGGTGCCACTGAGGTTCTGCAGCTCCTGGTTGAACGAGGGGCAGACATATCAGCACGGAGGGCATCTGGGGATCAATGGACCGCTCTTATGTATGCCGCGCGGTACGGGCATTTAAACGCAGCACGATACCTACTCGAAAGAGGGGCGAGTATATCCGTAGCACAAGCGGGTAAGACAGCAATGTCCTTGGCTGCCGAGGAGGGGCATATAGAAGTCGTAGTTCTGCTCAGTGACTGGAACGAAAGAGACACGAACATAACCTTCACTGAGCACGATAACCCCAGGCTCTCAACTGAAGACTCTAATCAAACCACGAGTGAAGATGAGTCTATAACGTCGTCGGATTCTAGGGCATCGCCCTCCGAATCCTTGTTTTCCACACACCTCAAACATCTTGACACAACCTCTGAGACTATCTGGGAGTGATCTTCGATACAGACACCATGCATCGACTGCGCGATTTCAACCCCTCCCCGAATTCTCGGCCCTCGACTGATCCCATATTCAAGTTTTTTTCCTCCATTTCCGAACTCTATTAGCTGCTCCCTTCTTGATATGCGCTTCCCGTGGCCAGCAAGCTCATTTTTCTTTCAATTCGCTCGGCTCAATACCGACCTATTTTCTCATGTCCATCCCCCGCGAACATATCTTCCTTTGCCATCTTCCATACCTTTTATTTCACTGAGACTGTCATCTTCACATTTTCAATGTATGTTCAAAGCCCAAAAGAGCTTGCAGCATGATCCCAGCATTCGTATACATAGGAGGGTTTCACGCGGCGGGGGTGTCGTTCCTTTTACCAAGCATATACTGCATTCATACTGGCGGATCATTTCCTTTCCTTTGTTGATCTTTGTTTTATTCCTTGGTTTCTCTGTTATAGTTTCCTATCACATCTCTATCAATGAATCGAGCAGTCAAATTTTACAGTAATCTGTGGTCGGGGGTCATATATGAATTCTTTATGGCGCCAGCTTATAACACTGGCCATCCCCGAGAGAGACGCTCGTGGAGCCGCCGTCCCGTGGGGGGAAGAGATATATTTCGAATCTAACCCTCAAGCGCCCACCCCCAACCCTGCTGTAACAAAAAGCTCAACCTAATATACCTTTTCCTTTGCCTACAAGCCCAGGAGAACAGCATTGCTCCAACCCCAGCTACTTCCCCAAGCCTCTGACGACGAGCTCCTGTCCGTAGCAGACGGCGTAGAAGAATCAATGAAGGGTCGACGCGTCGGTGCGTGTATACGCCGTGCTGTGAATGAGGCCGCCCTGTGCAAGGTGAGCAGGTTCGGGGCGTTCGGGGGAGATCCACACCAACCGCCGGAGACACCCGCGCACCGGGATGCTCTCTGCTGGCTGGAGAGTTGCGCGCTGTTCTGATGTCGAGTCTCGGCCAAGCAAGTCCCACGCCGGCGGGTAGGTTTAGCTCGGTATCGAACAGCGTTGGCATGTCATGATTTCTTGCCCAGCCTAGATCACGTGGCGCCAAGCATCGTGCAAAGAGCCGCACAATTCACATCCTATCAGAACGTGGTAAGCGGCGGCCCAGGGAAACGGTTACTTTGGCACTAGGTAGGTGGGTACGGTCGTAACCGTCAGGCTCACACACCCGCAGTGACCATTTTTGGTGGTGGCCAAAGGGGTGGCTAGTGTTATCTCTGGCCAATATCTCGTCAGCATATGCTGTGGCGTCTTTGGCCCCCACGAAGGGATAAGAAGGCTGGGCACGAGATAGATCTACGAGCCTTTACAAACCTTCGCGTGCACCTATGTACTCTGCATGGGAACTCACCACGGTGGTGCGCGTGTGCCTCTTCAAGTAGCCAGATGCTAGATACAGCCGAGTTCGTTCTTCAACGGATCCGGATATCCCCCAGCTCGTTCACACACCAGTGCACCCGCAAGTCGTTTTGCACCTTTCATAGAGAGGAGTACCCCCAGTCCCGAGTGTACAGACCACACGGATTCATGCCACCCCGGGTTGGATCCCGGGACCAGGATAAACCTCGGGTTTGATGCCGGAAGCCAAAACAAGGATTTTCATTTCTGCATGTGAGTTAATCGAGCCTCAACTGCACCGGAGAGGTCCTAATACCTCCGTGAAAAGATCTCACCAAGAGTCAGAACAGCATAGTTCCAGGCCCTACAGTCGGAAGGTTGAATGCACTATTCAACACTCAACGGCACCTCGATATACCAATCTTTCCCCAGAAACGGCCAGAATGAAAGAAGGTAAAGAGGACTGCCGCCGATCCCCCCCACAGCCACCAGTCCCTTTCCCAGGCCAACACTGTGTGCAATACCGTGCGTGCCGAGTATAGAGGAGAGATTCCAACCGCTATATCGAACCCAGAAGATCCACGCGAGAAAAGTAAAATGCTAGGACATCCTGAGCTCCAACCAGCCACCGCCGAATCTACACAGCTGCCGCAGCCCGCAGCGCCATGGCGTTGCTCCTGCAGAAGCATGTTGTAGCGCTTTGGCCACGGAATGGTCACGATCTCATATGGGCGATAAGCACTCGCTATGGGCCATAGGAGTATAGGATTTCATATTATTAGTTTCCATTATTCATACTACATGTATTTTGGGTAATTCTAGTCATCAGGGCTCGGGACATAGTGCTTATATATATATATATTGTCTCTCATTACATCTCTCTGCACTAGCTTTTTCGTGCAGTGCGAATATTAGCCTTGTCCTCCTCCGACACGAGATTCCGTGTAACAGGGTCAAGAAAGGCTTCCATCTGTTGACCCATTTGCCAATGCAAACATTACCGCGGCCCCGGACAGGCGCTGGGCGCGGCGGTTTGTGTCGAGTGGGAGACTACCCACCCCTAACCGGACCCCCGGGACCGGTTATGTGGCCCGGCGGTGATGCTCTCGAGACGTGTAGTTGCGGCGTGTGATTGATAAGGAGAGTGAAGGCTTGTGAGGTGTTTGTAAGATGTATACTAGTAGGCCTGTCATTTGCGACGCGCGGTCTAGAGGATAGATAGAGAAATTGAAAAGAGCTACACAGCTGTAACCAATACCTCCGCCACAGGTGCCCCACACACCTGCAAATGGTGTACATACATACGTTACAGCAGTGTCTACTTGTGCCTTTGTCTACATTTCTCCCTCTGCAGCCGCACCTCCATCTGCCCCCTCCGCGTCCCAGCAAAGCTCTTCCCATCCCGGGAAAGCCCTCCTCCTACCAACACACGAACTACCATCACTGGCACGCGTCCCGAGATGTCCGCTCCTGGCCGCACTTCGCTAGTCCCCTCCCACCCAACAACAGCATCCCCCCCGCCCCCCACCCGCAGGGACCCCCAACACCCGTAAACACCGTTCCGCTACTCAATCACCTGTCCGTTTCCCTCCGCCTTGTCGAGCACCCCTCTCCTACGGGGTCTCGCTAATCCAACGCCTCTCCGGTCCCCCCCTCCCACAGCTTGACCTTAGCACCGTGTAGCAGCAGTAGGTACAAAACCACTCAAACCGTAGGCATCGGCCGTCCGGCGCTTTGATGCGGCTGTGTCCGTCCTGCGGCTCGAGAGGCCGGATCTCTGTCGCGCAAAGAGTTGCTGCTGGTTGTTGTTGGACATAGGTACATGTGTACTTGGCGAGGAGCGCGGGGTAGCTGCGCGCGGGCACTCGTGGTGACGATGTGGCGGTGGCTGGAAAACGCCTCCCTATCTCCTGCCAAGGGTAACGAGGCTGAGAGACGCACGGACAGAACATGCTCTTGGCAGTGCCCAGCCATCCATCCCTGCATGAAGGTTCTCACTGCCGCTTACGGCTTGACAGTTTAGAATCGCCATTCGTTACCGGGCTTGCCCGGTTTTTGGTCAGAGACGCAATTCAACCCCAATGTGATGGATTATTGTCACCATCACCATTGGTGTTAGGTTCTTAAGGACTTGATATAAGGTGTATTTGCATTTGTATTCTATCATAAACGTTTCTCGGGAAAAAAGGATGTTCATGTAGTGATTCTACAAATGTTGGAAGTACTGGAGGTCAAACTTCGCTATTAGCTGGTTTCCATGCAGGAATTAGTCAGGGTTGGGGTTTCAGCGGGCGTGCCGGCAGGAGAGGCTGTTTACATAGCAACCCTGTCGCTCTGGATTAATCAGACTGCAACAACCCGAGAGAAATCAAATTCTAGTATAACATAGTAGAAGATTGAACCTTGGTGTGTCAAGGTTTTTTTGACTAACAGAGTTGACTACTAACCATCACCAACCAGCTGATCACTGCATATTCGGCAAGAGAACGAAGAAAGGGAAGCTATATATTTTGGCTGGAGGGCAAGGCTCCGTTTGTGACCCTTGAGCCCACAATTACAAGAACCAGGATTGCTATGATTAATACGCCTTTCCTCGCTGGCATTGAGCCTTCAGTACTTATTCTGCGATCACCATGCATGCATCGGGAGTTGTCTGTTGTCAACCCTAACCCTAACATTAACAGCAACATTGAAAAAATAGGCAGATCTGGAATAACTTGAATGCTCAATGTTTCAAATCCAGCAACGGACAGTATATAATACCATATAGGGCTTTAATCCCGCGCAGCCAAAATCTTCTATTCGGTAACATGACCTTGTGTAACATTGATCAATGAAGTAAACTAAGTAGTGTTAAGTGACCATCACAGGATCCCAATCCCCCCGAGTGAAAGACCTTAATCCATCCATGTTCAAGTAGGGGACCGTTTATTAGCATATACTAACGCCTATAAATCTGGGTGTGTTGTAGACGAAGTATATTACCAAATCTATATTTAACAACGGAACAGTGCTGTGAAAATCATGTATCCTTTTAAACAAGAGATTCTTGGTCTAAGCAGTATTAGTACAGTAAAATGGTTTCGGGAGTACGCATTGCGTATACAGCACTCATTATGTCTCATCCGGTATTACGATGGTATTCTGGCTGTATGGACCAATACTACTCCCGAGTCGCAGCTGTACTACAAGGAAGGGGTAGGATGATGGGCACTGTGTAGGTACTTGAACAATTCCTTTAGATACCGCAATGAGAATTTACCACTCTTTCCTAACTAGAACAACTCTCGATCCGCGAGGTGGCCACTGCTATTATGAAGTATCCGAAAATGAAAGCGCTGATATCGAAATTATTATTTGATTAAAATCGAAAGGTACACACACCAAGGCACTGCAGTCACATTCTGGGGTACTAGATACCTCATGCGAGTCGTCTGGCTTGTTGTTCACATGGTCTATATCAGGTCTTCCGGCTCTCAACGCACATGCAAGTATTTATATTCTGGCTTGGCTTTACTGCTGATACGACATGGTTGCACAATGCTCAGTGCGCATACCATGCAGTATTAGTCTCCTCTACTCGTATTTTCCTGGACCGGGCCACTATTGCATACACCTAAAATCACAATCTTGGCGTATTTTGTATGGGATGCAGTATCAGTCGCATTCAAAAACATCAGGGAGTTACGAGTATCTATCTACAAGTGCATACACGAAATATGACCGCGGCTGTTTTTCGTTCTGCGCATGAGCAATTAAATTTACGAATCATATCAAGGCACAGAAATAAATAAAAGGCTTTACACATCCTTTAAGGGTGCGACCGAGCGATCGTCTGGTTGACTAATGCCAATAATCTATATGGCTATGAAGCCGATTGATCCCACATACTGTACAATCATGAGGTCATCGGCAGCCGGATGCGAAGAATTGCGCAGCGATTGTTTACTTTATGGGTGTATGTGTGTGTGTCTGTCTGTTTATCATAAATCCCGCGGATCGTGTTGGCAACTCTGCCTAGCTTCGCACTGAGATAGTACATTCTCTAGTCTTTCTAGTCGGTGAATATAAAGCCCTCACAAACCTCTCAGAAAAACCACCTTCACCATCGCAACCAAGACCAGAAACATAGCCGCTTGCGAAATTCTAGCTTCAATCGCCACCAACCAGATAAGATGTCAACAGAATCCCCCGACCTCCAAACAACCGCCAATGTTAATTCCCGCTTCGATTTCCAGAGAGTCTTCGATGATAATCGCCGGTTCGCGGTTCCAGCCAGTAACCCATCAAGGCGCCTAGCAATCGATGTGTGTACTTTGCTCGTCTTCTTTAGCTCAAGATTGTTATTTACTGATACTGACATGATGGATGCAGTGACATGCATGGATGCATGGGTAAACGAAAGTGACCTGCTCGGTATCAGGCCCGGGGAAGCGCACGTGATCCGCAACGCCGGGGGAAACGTGAAGGACGCCTTAAGGAGCCTGATCGTCTCGCAGCAGATGCTGGGTACTAATGCGATTCTGGTGATGAAACATACCGGTAAGTGTTGCGCTCCTCCTGGATTACTCCCATGATTGATAATGGCTCATGGGGCGAGTTATACTTACTTATATGCGACATATTTGATACATAGGGTGCGGTATGGAGGGACTAAAAAATTCACAGGTTATTGAAAGAATTGCGAAAAACCCTGATATCGATGATAAGGATGGAATAGCAAAAGATATGGACTTCCTGGGGATCGAGGGGTATGTGTTAGCGCTTGATACCACTACGAGGGAAACGTCAAGGACTAACATATAGAAGGCCGCTGGAAGAGGCTGTTAGAAACTCGGTCGCATATCTAAGGGACCATGCGCTTATACTTTCAGTGCAGCCAGAGAATATCCAGGGCTGTATCCTCGATAGAGTAACGCGTCTCCTTGAGCGAGTAGATTAAAATACAGGGAGCAGAGATCACAGAATCTCGATAACCAAGATGAACAAGTGGCATTAATCATTTCTTTTTCTCGATGGGAATTTGGAATATTGGTGGGACTCCATTCATAGAAATTATAATCTTGTATCTGATAGCAAAAATGGCAAATTACATCCCCGAGGATGCCGTGAGATTCAGATATATTAGCTGCCTATACATCTGCTATACCCACGGGGAGCCCGTCCTACCATGTGAGGTTGTCTGAAAGCTCCTATTCTTTCTAGAATGGTTTATATAGATCAATCCCCTAGGTCTTTGAAATATCCGAGTATAACTTTCCGTTGATATGGGTGTAACGGTTGAGGGTAAAAATGGCCAAGCCTCAGCATGCCCAAGGTTTCCAGCGGTAGAAGAAACAGGTTGTAATATAAGATAATACCACTGCGACCATTAAATCAAGGCACAGAGTTCCTGTACTAATTGTCAGCGCTCGGGCTGGCACTTATCATAACCGAAAGGTTGCATATGAGTAATGAATTAAACAAGAAAAAGAAGGGTACGGAGGTCCTGGCGCGGGCAGTGGCTGAGGTGCTGGCACAGGCGCTAGTACAGGCGGTGACGGAAGTGGTCGCAGAGATTTGTACTGGTTAAACTGTGGTGGTGGTCACGACGATGTCATCTTCGAATGCTCACCAAATATCACTCGCTGCCTTCATCACCAGTGATTATTGAAAATAAATAGAATAAATAATAATAAAAATAAACGCGGGAGCTTGTAATTTTCTTGATTGACTTGTCTTATTTGTTATACAGGAGGCATATGAAGCCCTTATTTCTACAATAATATTGTGCCTAGAACAGTCCATATGTGACTACATATTGACATATTTGTGTTGTGGGATATCAAAGATATGGCAATGCTAAGCAATAGTTCTGTAGCTTTTAAACGATGTAATTTTGTAGATCGGACTCCGCTCGCTGATACTGAAAAGAATCTCTCAGCTCGCGGGAATCCGCTCCTCTATTTATACAAGATTGGAACCCCTACCCGGGCCCGTATTCTATCTAATCCATTCTATCTCGTGTAATCCCTTTGACTCACAATTGCCGGCTCTCGCGTTGCACTGTATTATTACGTTGGTCACCTTCTCAAAGGGGAACGGCCTGCAGCCATCAGCACACTACTCTCGAGGTGTGCCGCCTAATAGTATACTGTAGGTGTGGTCGCACACGGCGCCCCCACACCCCTCGATACCTTTCTATGCTTGTCTCTGGTTACCCATCCTTCCTTCACAACCTCTCACTCGGATCTCCCGTAACAATTTGATGACACTCACATGAGTATTAGGGCTTTTCTTCTAGCCTTGGACCATCGCTCCAACAGCTATCACTTGCATCTCCCGGCGGTGCTGGTGGCGGCGTCGATTTGGTGCAATTGGGCACTCATTGAGCGCTGATTGGGTACTCGATTTGATCCAGTTTCTCTGCACATTTGGTGCTTGATATGGTACAAGAGGCTTACGATTCGAAGTTCCAGAGGTGCTGGCGGAGGTGATGGAGGTACTGTGGCAAGTACTGACGGAGGCTTTGGTGAACAACTAGCGGAACTGCTGGTGGATGTAAACGTGGAGGGTTCTGTGCTGCGTCGGCGCTGCTGGAGTGCTGATTTAGACGTGATTCCGTCGTTCTACGGCGCATATGACTCAGCTTTCGATATAAGGTGGTGTGTAAGCTTAAGCTGCAATCGATCCTAGAGTAAGAGCCTCCAGGAAAGACTCTAAACCACGCTTCTTTCGAGCTAAAGGTCGATCTCTACCAATGGGTATCCACGTTGACACACCTACCCTGTCGTAAATCGTACTATAGACGTTGGCCTTTACCCGCCATTGTCTCCATAACCTTTCTTTAACCTTCGCAGCATTCGGGTAGCGGTGACGGTAGCGATGGCGGCGGTGGATGTGGCGGAATGTTGATGATTAAAGTGATTTTAGCGCGATCCTTTTGACTTGGGGGTGCCTATAATAGTGGTGTTATGGGTATGGTATTACATGCAGTGGATTTGGTTATACTGGTAGTGCTGATGGTGGCAGGGTGATAGTGGCATTATTGATAGTGGTAGTATTATTGGTAGCTGCGGCTGTGGTGATGGTGTTGTCGCCATTATGTGATGGTGGTGGCCGTGATTGTGTAGCAGCGCCGTTGTGGTGGTGATTGTAGTGGTCTAATGATATCTGAGTACGACAACCCAAGCCTAAATACCCATGGCAAATACGGATCCCACCACAATCACAACCACAACCATTGAATATTAGCCTATGCGATATATATATTAAGTGCTATTTGAGATGTTACTAATAACATCGAAGAAAATTTTTTCCATTGAGGAGTGGTTGGGTTTGTGGGGTAGTGCCCCAGGAACTCCTGGCGGGTGCGCCACCTATTTTATTTTTTCCAACGCATCTTATTCTGATCTCGCTCATTTCGATTGATGATATATTGTGATGGGCGCCTTGTTGATGGCGGCGGTGGTGCCGGTTTTGGTGGCGCCGGAGGTTGTGGTGGTAGTCTTCGCGGCGGTGGTAATTGAGGTATTCATCGAAGTGTTGGTCTTATTGGTAGCTGGGTGGTAGTGGCAGCAGGGTGGTGTTGGAGAGAGAGTACAGATCCCTCTTTGCGGGGTTACATAGCTCCTGCAATATCTTTCTCCGCCACGTTTTATTTTTCTCACCCTCATTTTTATTTTTCCCCCTCAGATTTGATTTTCTATCTCGCATTTCTTTTGCTGATATGTTGTGAGGTGCCGCTCTGATGGCTGTAGTGGCAGTTGGGGTGGCGGCGTTAGTGGGTGTGGCTGTGGTGGCGGAGGCGCATAATCCGCTGATTTGGTACTAGCAGAGGTGTCGAATTAGTGTAATTAGGCGTAGATTTAGGGCTCGGTTTGGTGCTGTACGCGGAGGTGCTGTAGACGGCGAAGGTTCTGATGGTGGTGGTGGTGGTGGAAGTGGTGGCGAATGTGCTGATGGAGAACACGACCTAAAAACCTACTATCGCTGGGGACGGGGCATTAGGCCAGGGGATCTGTCAGTGGAAGTCACACAACCAACACCTATCCCTTGGACGGATGAAAGTTGTCAAATTAGCGACCTGGGCCGTGCGCTACTTAGTAAAGGAATTATATTGCTTTTTATGGTAAAGAGCAACAATAAGAATTTCCAACAATTACCACTAGGCCAGTAATAGCCCAGAGAGGGTGGTCGCAAATTTGACAAGTTTCATCCGTCCAAGGGATACTCTTCAACGGCGGGGTCAAATATTGTTTCTGCATCACTGTACGCAGCGAGAAACAAATCTCCAATTGGATGTTTCTTTAGAACCTATATATGCACACCGCTCTAATTTACTTCATCGGCTTCAAATTGATAGATCGGAATCTCGTGATCATCTGGGTCGATTGCTTGAAAGGTTACTACCAAGAAATAACAAAATGTGAATATTAGATTCATCAGAGCTCCAAATCACGGGTATAAAAACAGACACCGTGGTGTTAATGTGCTTAACGTACACCCCTTCCCCGTCCCCAGTCGTCTCTCGCAGTGTCAACCCGCCACAGGGAGGGTGGTTATGGGATATGTACGAAAACCAAAAGCGAATACGCGCTTGACCGAGACGGCGTATCAGAAATTGCGTACCGGGGACCAAAGCCCCCTCTCACCAAGACCCCCCTCGTCATGGATGGGCGGACAGACAGAGCTAGGAAGGATTACTCATCCGCCCCTTGGCTGGCTGGTCCACACCTAGAACATATTCAGGGCTCAGCTAAATCAGGTATTTTCACCGCCCCGCGCACGAGCAAACTCCCAGGGTTGGTCCGGAAATGGTATTCCCGCGGAGGATGTGTGGCTACCTACATGTAGTTAAGGTGTGATTATGACCAGAAATGGATTATTTCCGGGTGTGGTTATTTCCACCCCCGTCCAATGCAACAGGATGGCTAGAGTGGAAGGAGAACCCCCTGTCAGCCACACCAACACCACACGGGGTTGACGCAATGCTGGTCGATAGCGATGCACACTCCACGGCTGTGCTTTTTGGTGCCTTGCTGTTTGTCTGTGTTAGCGGCGTGAAAAATATCATTCATTCCTTGCACCTCCGCGTGGTATACTGTTTTCTTTTGCCCCAAGAGTTCTACTATATATGTAGAGTTTCACTGCTCGTGTCACCGCCGCATTAGTGTTGTCACATGATCAATATCACTACTGGCTCCTGTGCGATTGCGAATATAGGTACTTACTTTTTTCAATACTACAAAGCAAGAGAGTAGAGAGGAGTCCACAAACTGGGGCGGGTGAGAATAGAAAACAGGAAAGAGTAAAATGAGTGTCTACCAAAAAAAATCCAGAGGTGTGTTATTCTCCGCATCATTGCGGATGATGGTTGGGAGGGATAAGCCTGTTTCCCTCATATTCGGTATAATTCCGGAGAGGTTGGTGAAGTTGTAATGGGATTCGTCGGCATTCTCCTTGATCGCGGTGGTGATGCCGCTTTTTTATGGTACTTCTGGCAACATATAAAGTCAACTCGCCATTCTCACACAATACCACATGGCTATAGTGGTATAAATTACATCACATCTTCGCGTACTGTATATACCTTTCCGGTGATTGTGAGGTTTCGCTTAATCTCGTGTTCTCTTGGCATCCGCAACTCTCGGTACCCACATACATATAAGCCACTACTAGCCACTGTAGTCTCGGCGACCCCCACCTGATAAATCGGATAATAACCAATGTCGCTAGGGATTAGTTCATGGAGGGGGCGGCGAGGCTTGGGATAGCACTCCCGGCTTCAAAGATTGCCTCCGTCTTCATACAGCTACTCTATAAAAGTATTTGCCATTTAGTTTCAATGACCGGCGGTACGCAACGCGGAATACTGATAATGGTGATATTAGAGGCTTGCGGAAATGGAGCCAGCTCTATACTTTGATTATATGATTGGTTAATGGTGTGATCCGCACCACTCAGGTTGTTAGAAGATGGAATGGCCTCATTTGCACAAAGTCTCTATTGTTAATGCTAAATTCAAAACAGCAAAAGATATAGAATATAATTCGTAGGTAGAGCACGGCGGGACAGGTCTGTTGCCAGTTAGTGAGAGGGATTGAGGTTTGTGGCCGTACGTTTCCTATCCCGTCTACTGTTTTGGTCCCGTCACTTAATGACATCTTAATTATACTCTATAAAAGTCCTACCGAATATTAAGGCATCAGTTGAATTTCACTAATCATATTACAATGACATGTATTCATAGATCTTTTAAATCGGGAACGGTAGAGCTCAAATCTTGGTGGGGCGGCTAGTTGCTATGCAGAGTTCGGGTTTAACTACATATGTACAGCGCGATGTCGGAGGTGATGAGACGGCAACCGTTTTGCACCAAAAATGCCACTTTTCAACCCGGTCCTCAACCACCAATTAAGATCGATACCATCTGGGAATTGAAAAACTATATATTCTGTATATATATAATCGCTCTATCAGCTTAAAATTACAATTATATGTCCCTAGCATGAGCTGTGATGATTTTGTTGTGTCAAGTTGCCGAAAACGTGCCAAGACCACATATTTGTATGGGATGCAACCAAATCTCCAAGTTGCTCTACTTCTGGCTCATGTAACCTCTTCCACATCTGATTTTAGAGAGTGCCCTTTTAAATTTATTACGTTTGATAGCCGATATTTCATCCCTTGAAACCTTATTCATTACTTATAGCAATTATACTGTGTGTGTGGTGGTTGCATTTTGACGGATTTTGGTGTGGTTTGGTGTGATTTTGGTTGCCGTCTCATCACCTCCGACATCGCGCTGTATCTTGACCAATGAAATCGCCAAGCCTTCTGTAATCCCATAATCTAGTAGTAGAAAATATGGCATCGCACTGTGCATGTAGCCATAGTAGCTACTGGAGCAACCGTCAAGCCTGGAGAGAGACAACTGTTGGGTGGCCATATTAGGGGGATTATATTAGATGTGACAATCGTTGAAAGCGGCCCAAGGAGAGGTGGTGGTGGCCAGTCTAAGGGACTCTACGGTAGTGTAATGAGGCTCTGCAGTGAGGCTCCGCGGTCGCATGCCACACCATACTCGTGCGCCCATCCCCACCTTCTTCTCGCCTCCACTCAAATTAGCGATACAATCTACCCACACATCTACCTTGATGCGTTCTGCTGCTAATAACCCCCTCAAATCTTTTTATCTAAGTCATGCAACAGAATATAGGCCACAGAGTAGATATCTCTACAGGTAGTGTCGTTTTAACGCAATTGGAGTTTGGCTGGGTTTGGTATGGTGTGGGGGTGAATTGTCTGACGGGTCGTGGATGAAAATATCAGATGCCACCTTCTGATTGAAAGCCGAGCAATCAGTAAATGAGTCTCCCGGGTCTATGGACAGCTCTACGTTACCTCCTCCACTGCCGAAATGGCTTCTTGGCGTACACAGCCACATCGCCACCACAAGCACGCCCGTATCCACATTCTTCCATATCTCCCGCCCTCACTGCCCCACCTCCTCCACAGCGATAGGCACGTCCCGACCTTGTCTCCGCCTGCACCAGCATTCCTCTCCCATTCTCCACCTCCGGCCGCACAACCTCTCAGTCACAGCAGCCTGCGCGCCCTACAACGTACTACGCTGCGCAGCCCTGAACACTGTACTATCTCTACGCCATACATAGGCGACATAATGACTAGTTGCACCAGTTCTACCGTACGACCTGAAGCATCACAACATCCTTCATATACTCGTCCCCTTTGACCTCCCGCCGCTCATTCAATCATTGACTATCACTCGCCCTAACACAACAGTTCCAACTACCGAGCCGGTATGGGTAGGCTTCCAGGTCCTAGCCAGTGTACAGCAGCGGTCATAGTGTATGTACTTGATATCAAGTTTCACAACCAGAAACTCAACACAAGTCTGGCACTAATCATAAAATGTCACTCGGCCAATGCCGCCTGCTCCCGACCCTAACTACGAACTACATGTTCCCCTGATGAAGTCACACCATCAGGCCTATTACATAGCTAAAGGATGCCCCACCACCATCTGGCTTCGCATCTCATCCCCACCCCCACACCAATCGCAAGCAGAGGGTATGAAAGGAAGTCATAGGTTATCACTCGATACCTTAGTTGTGACCTACGCTGCCCCCATGACCCATAGCGATGTCCCTCTACTTGCATCTTACACTTACATTTCCCAGACCCAAACCTTGCCGTATTCTCATTCACCTCGGTCAAGTTCCATCAAGATGTATAACCACAAGGTAGCGCCCAGCGCCACAGACTCCCCGCACCCGACAAACCGCCAACCTCCACCTCTAATCTTGCCAGCCTTCCCTTACTGACCTTCCACCACAGAACACCGATTTTGACACCTAACTCCATCGCAAGCAAGTTGTGCCCGCCACTCTTTCCCCGCCTTGCGCTGACCAGCTAGATCGAGTTTTGAACACCACCTGCTCCAAACTCCTCCGTCCCATCAGTCTTTTCCAACTTACTCTACCGGGTATGGGAATAAAACTATCAATCAATCCGTCCAGAAGGTGATGCGGAGGACGGGGCACACACATACGCTACACGAGCATTGTTCTAGTTTAATGACGAACGAGTTTCAGTCAAGAACATCCCTCTATTCCGGACCTCAAGAACTACACACCTCGCCCTGCTAGATATATGGTGTAAAACATCTTTAGACAAAAACCTCGATGTGAAAAAGAGGGCAGCTCCTCGAGGAATCTCCGAGCTAGAGCAGTACCGCAAAATCCAAGACAGTCGTTGCGCTGTAGCCGTGGTATAGGCCAACCAGAGGCAGTCTTTGGTCGTCAATATGCAACAGACTTTCTCAGATTTCATGGAACCGCGCCCGACAGGGGTTCGTGTCCCCGCGCCCCACAATCTCGCCAGATAAGCGAGATCTGACACAAAACCATACGGATACACACACGGTCGCACAGGCAACAATCGCAACCCTGTCGTGAGTCTTTTCCTGAGTCCTGTACTGTGATTTGCAAAAACAATTCTGGCACGGTATGGTGGGGCGTCGGGGGCGGGGGGCTATGCGTTGCAAGGAACCATGGGATGGATCGTCTCAGGGGTGAAGGAAGAGCCCAATGCGATAAGTAAACGCGATGGGCCCATCGTGGCTACCACGTGACCTCGCCAACCCCGCAACTGCGAGGCAATAACGGACCATTTCCGAAATCATACGCGGAAACAGAACGCAACATGGCTGACGCAGTGGTATGCACACCTTCAGCACCAACAATCAGAATTTCAAATATCCCGATAAAGATCTCACGCGATGATCTTCAGAAATACCTCCAAGAGCTCGATAGTCCTCTTGGTACCATTGCAGTAAACACGGCGGGGGACCCTTATATATCCCTGGCGCCTGAGGTGTCGGTGGGTGGCCAATCTCAGCGATTTCAAGTGGCAACCGTGACATTCTCCCGGCTTACTCATGTCCCCTCACCTCGTGGCTTCAGGCTGGGACCGTCTGGAGCAGCGTTTGAAGTGAGGGTAGACACCCATTTCCGAGGGCTCACACCGCTCAACAACCTCCATGATGCAGAAATCGAGTAAGTGACATCCGTGCCATTCGTATAATTGTGCTTTATTACTGTTGTGACTAGAGCTAATTCTGCGTCTAGTATCATCGCTGTGACTGGTCTAGCTGGGCATGCTTTTGGTTCCTGGAGGTCACGGGAGGGGTACGAGATGTGGCTGCGGGACTTTCTTCCCAGTGATATGCAGGACGACAGTTACCGGGCAAGGATCTTCACCTATGGTTATGATACGGCACTCGTAGGAAGTCCCTCGCATGCTGGAATAGATCATTTCTCCCAGCAATTCATTGAGGCCGTTAAGGTAGCGAGGAGTGAGGTAAGCAAGACACCGCCACGCGTGTAAAATGGCCTCGAATGCTTATGCTGAGCAGTGCTCATCTCGACCACTAATCCTGATTGGACACAGCCTCGGTGGCTTGGTGATCAAAGATGTAAGCCCACCCCCCGGCCGTATCCCGTACATATATAGGAGACTCTTTCTAACTGAATTCAGGCCATCATCCAGTGTTTCGACAGTAAGGATAGCACCCTGGACTCGGTTGCTGGGATCCTATTCTTCAGTGTCCCGCACAAAGGGCTTGCGGATGCTAGTCTCGTATTCATGGTGCAGGGGCAGCCCAACGAGAACCTGGTTCGGGACTTGTGCGGAAATACTCAGTTCTTACGCTGCCTTGACCGGTCTTTTGGTTACCACATGAATCTCCACGGAATGGGCGCCAAAATCATTTCGTTCTACGAGACGGATGGAACTCCGACTGTCAAGGTAGCTAGTGCCTCTTTGCTGTCCCTTGAAATGCTGATTGGTGGTCGCTGTAGGATATGGGTGACGGCAAATGGGGGAGGAGCGGGCCCTGCGTTCGGATGGTCACCCAGGAATCAGTCATTCATGCTGCAGGTAGTGGTGGAGCGTTTCCAATGGACGCCAACCATTCTTCAATTGTGAAATTTGCGCATCGCTCAGATCAGGGGTATCAACTTGTCCGTAGCAAGCTACTAGGCATCGCTCGTATAATATCAATTTCATCACCAGAAAGAAAAGGTGCGTTTCAGGGTCCCACGCGGCACCTCAAGATGCTAATAAGATGGCAGTCCCATGCGAGGAAAGATTGAAGATCTGCGAATGGCTATATCCCAACGTGGTCGACAAGAAGCACAAGGAGATATGTGGCAAGAGGCAAGAGAACACAGGTGGCTGGCTCCTTGACGATGCCAAGTTCACCTCCTGGAGGAATGGTTCAGGGCATCGACTACTCTGGGGCTGTGGGATTCGTAAGTGGAATGGTTCTCCGTGCCGGAGGTCACGATATGGACTGACAGTGAGATAGCCGGTGCTGGGAAGACGTTCCTGAGGTATGGCAACACCTGTCCACCGCGACTTCCCGATGTAACTGACCGGTCCTGCCATGCTCAGCTCCCTTGTGATCGATGTACTTGACGCCCACTCGAGGGCGTTCTCGAACACTGGGCTGGCGTACATCTATTTTGACTATATGGATCAAGATCAACAGATGCCAGTTGCGGTCTTACGCAGTCTCATCAAGCAGCTTGTGGCCAGGCCTAGCGCACTGAACGTTCCCATCCCTATACCCGTTCGATCACTATACGACAAAAACTGCGCGGCGGGCACCACGCCGGAGATGACAGACCTGCAGGATGGCCTTACTGCCAGCCTTGCTCTCTTCAAGGAGACCTTCTTCGTCTTTGATGCATTGGACGAGTGTCGAGAGGATCTACGGAAGGAACTCCTGTCATTGATCCATTGGATCGAGGAGAGTGGGGCCAGGATCTTTCTGACAAGCCGTCTTTACCAGGATATTGCGGCCTCTCTCGCCCCAGCGGCCCCCAACAGCCAGGTTGAGAGAGTGGAGCTGGCGGCCCAGGAGGGGGATGTCATGATCTACGTCGAGAAAACAATCCAAGACCACGACGATGCTCGAAACCTGATCAAGGACGACCTCAGGGCTGCTGTCGTTTCCAGGCTCGTTGAAGCATGCAAGGGAATGTGAGTAGCCTCTGCCAGCATATTCCTGTCCACCACCCACCTCCTTGGGTTTGGGCTAAAACTGCCGTGACAGGTTCCTGCTCGTTCGTTTCTACATTGAAGACCTGTGTGAATACCCAACAACTGGAACCGTCAGAGGCGCTCTGGGCCGCATTGGCTCAGAGATCGGGACCGAAAGCGCGCTGCATGAGGCCTACGGTAGAGTGATGGATAGCATCCGGTCGCAGCACAAGAGCCGCTCGAGCCTTGCCTTCAAAGCCCTGACATGGCTCCTAACAGCGAACTTCACGTTCACCGCCAACGAACTCCGCATGGCCGTCGCGATGGACTACAGCAGCCGTCAGGGAAATCCGGACCCCTTCAACGAAGCAGAGATGCCGAACCCCTTCAACGAAGCAGATATGCCGGCCCAATCATTAATCCTGGGCGTGTGTCGTGGGCTGGTAATGATCGATCACAACAGCCATGCGATCAGGTTTGTCCATTACTCGGTTCACGAGTATCTCGAAAAAACCTCTGCGCTGGGGGATTTAGCAAAACGTCATCTCACGGTTGCTCTCGGTCTCCTGGATTATGTCTGCTTGAGCTACATCGAACCTGAACCGCGCCGTGACTGCCTGCCCGGGGGCTCCAAGGGATTGATCCATTACGCCCGGAGAAACAGGCACACCCACATGCAGGCCTGCCATCACATCGCCCCAACAGAAACCCTACTCGGGTTCTTGCGGAACACGAATCTGCTGAGGTATCTGGGCGGAGTGGAACTAAGAATGCCGTCGCCCCCGAGCAGGACCGCGCAGACACGCAGGGTGTTGCTAGTCCAGCGCCCCGTGGTCCCCGGGCGCAACTATCACTGCGCACACGCAGCATTGCTTGAAGCGACGGCCTGGGGAAGCACTATGCTCGTAAACCGCTTGGTCGACGACGGGGCCGACCCCTATGGCGCCCCTGGGGCCAATACACCATTGCATGTTGCCGCCTGTGAAAACCTGATAGACCTGGTCAGGTTCTGGCTCAAGAAAGGTGTTGGTGTAGATGCGGCCGGCGAGGGCGGGGGAACACCTCTCTCTTGCGCAATCCTCCGGGGCTCGGTTGGTGCGGCCGAGGTTCTGCTCGGTAGCGGTGCACATGTGACGACCGCCTTGCAGGTGCGCGGTTGGGGAGACGAAGAGGCGCGCGACCCAATTATGCTGGAGCTCTTGTTCAACTATGGACTCAGCGTAGAGCACAAGCTAAAGGTTCAGACATACCTGGTACAAGCCATATACCGTGGTGACTCTGCTGCTGTGGAACTCCTACTACGGAGAGGCGCGAGCATACACAGCAGTGACAGGATTGGATGCACGCCACTGCACGAAGCGGTGGTGTGCAACAGAATCGACATAGCCCGATTGCTACTCCAACATTGGTATGGGGGGCACGAGATGGAAGAGGAGGAGGAGGAGGAGATTGTGGACCGGCGAGGTTTGTTGCGTCGGGGTGCAGGTGGTGTGGGCGGGGATTGGCGTTCTCAGTACGGTAGTTCTGGTCATGGAACACCTGTGGGAGGACTGGTTGATGCGAGAGACTGCAAGGGAAGAACACCGCTGCATCTCGCGGCAGAAAGAATGAAGCCGGATATGCTCCAGTTGCTGCTGAGCCACGGGTGTGACGGGTCGCCGAGTGGCCACCATGTCCGGGCAGCGCGGGTGCATGAACACGCTGCTGCCATCAACGCCCGGGACAAGCGAGGATTCACGGCACTTTCGTACGCAACCAGCTGGGACAGAGTACACAGTGCTGTCATGGTCCCGATGCTGGTCGATGCCGGCGCTGACCTTACTGTGCCTCCCTTCAACGACGGGTACTTCACGTGGCTGCATGCGGCGGCCGCAGTGGGCGATGTGACGCTGTTGAAGGCTGCGCTGGACGCGGGCGTGGACCCCCATGCTCGAGACGGTAACACTAAGTCCCCGCTACACCACGCCGCCGAGGGCGCCGCTGTGAAGGTGGTATCGCTGCTCATGGAGAGAGGTTTGAGAGTCAACCTGCGAGACAAGGAGGACAAGACACCGTTACACTACGCCAATGGGACTGCCACCATTGCCTTCTTGCTCGAACAGGGCGCCTCTATCAGTTCGACAGACACTTCTGGTAATCTGCCGCTTCATTCCCGCCTGTATCGTGTATGCGACTTGGACGAGGATTGGGATGGGCAGCGGGATGAGAAGTGGGGCAGTAAGAGGCTCGGGGAGGACCTTCAGCTCTTGATAAACGCCGGCGCGGACGTGAGTGCACGGAATGGGAGTGATGCGACGCCGCTGCACCTTGCAGCGAGAATAGGATGTGGCAATATAGTAAGCCTACTGCTAGAATCTGGGGCAGATATAGGAGCGCTAGACGTCATGCAAATGTCGGCAATGCATCATGCTGCCAGGTCACCAAGGGATCTGGGCGCTATATCGGTTCTCGTGGCGTGGGGTTTGAGCATTGACACAAGGGATAAGCACCAAAGAGCACCACTACACCACGCGGTGGGGGAGATGACTGTAGTCGCGCATGATGAGAATGTTGATGTCTTGGTTCGCCACTTGATGCAGAAGGGGGTTTCGGTGGACCCCAGGGACAGCGATGGGTTTACACCACTAAAGTACCTGGTTGATAAGGCATCTGGATATAGAACCCTGCGTGTGGCAAGGACGTTGACTCAGGCGGGTGCCGACGTGAATGCTGTTCACGAGTGTGGCGTGAGCTTGCTGCATGTGGCTGCGCAGAAAGCTAGCAACGAGATGCTGGCCCTCCTCCTGGATGCCGGCGCCAACATACACGCGTGCGACATCAACCAAAGAACACCACTGCACTATGCATTGCGGGCTACCAAGTTCGTCAGGGTCGAAGAGAAGATCGAGATTCTAACAAATAGCGGTGCCAATGTAAACGCAAGAGATATCGATGGAAACACCCCACTACAGTCTCTGTTGAGCAACAACTGGGACTCTTGGGCGATCAAACGTGTGGCAAAGGTACTGCTTTCCGCCGGTGCAAATGTCAACACCGTCAATCATAAGGATCAAACCAGTCCATTACATGTGGTCGCGCGCAGAGGTAGCAAAGAGTTGCTAGCCTTGATCCTGGATGCCAGCGCCGACATACACGCCCGTGACAGAGACCAAAGAACAGCACTGCACCACGCAGTGCTAGGCAATGGTGACCATGAGGCCGATAGCTCGTTGTTTCCGGGGTTTCATTTTCTCTGTGGGTGGTGTGGCGTGGCGGAGATGTTGATTTCCCTGGGCGCCAGAGTAAACACTATTGATAAGGATCAAAATAGTCCATTACATCTGGCCGCGCGAATAGGCTGCAAAGCGTTGCTGGCCACGCTCCTGGGTGCGGGCGCCAACAGAAACGCGTGCAACAGTGACCAGGAAACACCGCTAGATATCGCCGTTAACAGCGGATTAAGCGCCGACGTTACTGGGCTGCTGGCCGATCGATGCAGTGAACACTATCCTGCCAACCAAGTGAACACGGGAGTTTCGGGCGCAGAATCGGTGGAAATGGATGACACGGCTTGCAGCAATGTAACGGCCGACAACCCCCAGGGAGCGGAGCCGGGGAGAAAAAGAAGATATTCGACAGGTACATCCACAGCTTCAACTTCTATCATGAGGTGGTCACGTAGCGCACGAGCAAACTAGCTGACCGATATCACAGCGTTCCCACCTCAGTCAAAGAATTAGTGCTGTTTATCCTTGGTCAATCCAATGCTAGCCATTTCATTCTGGTAAGGAAACATGCGTAGGCGTCTATTTTCCGTGGTTACTTGTGTATTTTGTTGGCTATCCTTTGGGCGTTTTCTTGCTGTATGTAGTTGAAATCTGGGTCTATGCGTTCTCGTGGTTCCCGGGCTCTCGTAATATGTTTACGATGTAGGTCCTGTGGTACGAGGTAGAGGTAACATAACTTGGATACCCTTAAAGCATATATTTATATTCCAAATCAATCAAAACAATTGCAAAAAGAAAACTGTACATTCTACATCTCAATGTACCTTCAAAGATCTAATGTTGTCCACCAGGCATTACCACCTGAGGACTCGCCTCGAGGCCTGTATGGTGGTTTCAATCAAAGCACCCAGTGGTTTGCTCAACGACCACATAGTTTAAATAAACTACGCCGTTCGTGGTTTAAATAAACCAGATACTACGCAGATAGAGACTTGAATGATACCACGAGCCCGCAGGCCCGAAACGAAACGAAAACGCCCTCGGCGCATGAAATATACGTTTCTCGGCGCTCTACCACTCTCTACCACCATACCCTTCCATTCTAACCCCGTATTCCTCCTTATCCAGCGCCTTACACAACGTGTGTCTGGTCTAAGCAAGCCGCATACTTTGTAACATGCATAGCTATATAGTTTATACAAACTACCCGAGTTGTAGTTTAAATAAACCATATAACTTTTCCAATCTTTCCTATTGTTATGGGATATCAAAGATATGGCACTGCTAAGCAATAGTTCTGTAGCGTTTAAACTAATGATATTTCGTAGATCGGATTCCGCTCGCTGATACTGAAGGCTCTCTGATCCCCTCTAGCTCACGGACATCCGCTCTCCTATTTATACATGATTGTGTAATGGGATATCAAAGATATGGCACTTGCTAAGCAATAGTTCTGTAGCGTTTAAACTAATGATATTTCGTAGATCGGATTCCGCTCGCTGATACTGAAGGCTCTCTGATCCCCTCTCGCTCACAGGCATCCGCTCTCCTATTTATACATGATTGGCACCCTTATCCGGGGCCGTATTCTATCTAATCCCTTCTATCTCGCGTAATCCCTTTGACTCACAAATGCCGGCTATCAGGTTGCACTATACTATTACGTTGGTCACCTTCTCAAAGGAGAATAGCCTGCAGCCGTCAGCACACCACTCTCGAGGTGTGCCGCCTAATAGTATTATGCAGGTGTGGTCACACACGGCGCCCCCACCCGCTCGATGCCTTCCTATGCTCATCTCCGGTTACCCGTCCTTCCTTCACAACCTCTCACTCGAGTTTCCCATAACACTACTCCCCCTTCCTAGACGTCGCCCTCGACCGTTAAAAACTTTTCTATCGTAAAAACCCTGTGGGAAAAGCTATAGATCAGGGAAAGGTATCGAGGCTAGTCCTTTGTGACTCTTTGTCGCTTATGGGTCGACCGGGCTCCTATTATTGGCGCCTGGCTTCGAGTATAGGGACAAGTGTTGACCGATGGTGTTAAGGGAGATTTGAGTGAGGGGCGGTGAAGGAAGGACGGGTAACTGGAGACGAGCATAGAAAGGTATCGAGGGGGTGGGGGCGCCGTGTGCGACCACACCTGCATCATACTATTAGATGGCACACCCCGAGAGTGGTGGGCTGACGGCTGTAGGCTGTTCTCCTTTGGGAAGGTGACCAACGTAATAGTATAGTGCAACCCGATAGACGGCATTTGTGAGTCAAAGGGATTACGCGAGATAGAAGGGATTAGATAGAATACGGCCCCGGATAAGGGTGCCAATCATGTATAAATAGGAGAGCGGATGCCCGTGAGCTAGAGGGGATCAGAGAGCCTTCAGTATCAGCGAGCGGAATCCGATCTACAATATTACTTGTTTAAAAGCTACAGAACTATTACTTCGCACTTGCCTTATCTTTGATATCCCATTACACTATATTGTTTCTTATCCGACTCGCTTACCATCACTGCAAACCAGTATCTCTCTCGAAGATAAATCATTCCTAGTTCCAAAAGACTTGTTTCATGGATCGATGAGGGAGTTGGATTAGTAATGGTTGTTCGGTCATGTTCTCTTATGTTCGGTGAAAACTCTGTCGGTTGCGTGATCATGGGTCATTAGGATTAGTCATCGTGGGATTCCCTTGGTTATATCATAGGGTCCTCCCTCGCTTCGTCACTGTTTCTCTTCTTCTTTCCTTAAGCAACGTCTTCTACTGTTTTGTATTCAATACTATCGCTTGCCTCTCACTTAGCATATCACGCTAAGCGAGACCACTGTTCTATTACGCTGGTTATCAATATATACACTGCTACTCTCTTCTAACGAAGACCGCTGAACCTCGCTTACGCTGATACCCCTCTTCTAACGAAGACCGTTGCACCTCGCTCGATTAACTTGACAGCTACTACTGTCACACTTCGTACCCTGCGGAACGCTCGCACATCGCCGCCCCTTGAGAACTTGAGTATATTGTGTGATGGATAGTCACCGTGCGCTTGTCTCTAAGAACACAGAAAGAAATATCTAGAGTTTGTACTCCATGCACCCCACCTGTTCCACTTCATTCATCGTCCAACGAGGAAGTGCAGAACATCTCTACTGCGGATACCTACACTCCCAAGGTTTCTTCGCAGAAGCACGAACCACTTGTCACTTTCAGGAATCCGATCCTGAAATACTCGAACCCACAGAGCTCCCTCCTATCAAGGTGACTCTGACCCAACAGTCCTACAACCTCGCACACCCTGTACCTTGGTTCATTCCCCAACCTTGGTGCAAGCGAACCCCAGACCTCAAAATCGAATCTCTCCAAGATGTCCGAGCAGCGTCAGCTACAATTGGAGGAAGACTCCAACATGGAGGACGCCATCATATTGCGCGACCGAGATACCTTCGTCGCCCAGACGCAGCCCAGGCGGCAGAGGGATACCCCCGTCGCCAACCTCTGGCCGCAAGTGGCCCCCCAGGTCTCCCACAGACCCCACCAAGACTACAGGGAGAGATCCCCCTACCCTACCCCCACCCGAGAGCCATCCACTACTCGGAGGCGCTCAAGGAGAGTGGAAACGGTCGAGGAGGACAGCGAGGAAGACCTACCGCAAACACCGCTGCATCGGACGGTCAGATGAAAGGTGGAGAGGCAAGGAGGACAGGTAGTTTCTGGACTACACCAAGGGGTCAGTGCCTTGGACATCCGTACGCAGAACGTCCCCCTAATCGAGGACCTGCTACGGAACCACGAGCAAACCATCGCCGAGATCAACGCGGCCAACTAGAATCTGATAGAAGAGCTCACCTCCAAGTTTCAGGAGAGCGACGCCAAGCAGAACAAATGGCCGAGGCCTTGGTTCGCATGCACACCAGATTCTGCGAGCAAGCCCAGGGCCAACTGGCTCACATCCAGGATCTTTTCGGTCAGCTCCGTACCACCGCCCTCGCCCAGCAAGAACTACAGCGAGTGAGAATAGATTCTCTACTCGCTCAGGTTCAGGAGGACAGGGAAGATGGTGCCCGAACCAGCAACCAAGAAGCGATCACTGCTGCAGTCGATACGCTTAAGGAAGCCAGAAGGTTGGACCAGGAGGAAATGGCGGAAAAGATCAAGGAGGCGATGAAGGAGGTAGAGCTTGCCCAGGGTCAGTGGAAGACCGCTGGAGGGAAGAAAGACAAGGGGAAGCAGCCCCAGGTAGAATCGGTGCGCAGCGTCAGCTCACTATCCGACGATGGTTCAAAGCAACCCCTGGAGCCAATCATAATAGAGGCAACTCCAGCGGTTGAGGGAGGAAATGGTGGACGAGGAGGGAATGGAGGGGGTAAAGGAAGGTCTAGGCGTAGTAACCCAGACCCATCCGATAGCTCGGAATCCAGCGATAAAGGGAGGGTCCCAAAAGGCAGAAGTAGGAGGCAGGACAGGCAGAAACGCTGTCCCCAGACCCTCCTCACTCACCCCGAAGCTACCTACCGGAACGATGGACCCAAGCAGGCCAAGATCCCCTTCAACGGTGACCCAAAGCAGGATGTCCGTCACTGGATTGACCAGATGGAGACCTTGATTGAGCTCCAACCCAAGGTCCAGTGGTCGGACAAAGTGAAAATCCTGTGGGCATCCCTCGAACTCGCCGCTAGTGCGGCTAGTTTCTGGAAGAACTTCAAGGAAAGGCTTAGTGTAGAACCTAAGCTCGGAACTTGGGAAAGATTCAAGAAGGAGCTCCTCGTCCAATATGGGAACCGGACCAGCCAGGAGCAAGCAAAACAGAAAATGGACAAGCTCAGGCAAACCGGACCCATTGATAACTACCTGAACGAGATGCAGAACCTGGAGTGGGACGCAAACGTGGGCACAACCGTCATGAAGTCAATGATCCTAACAGGAATAAACTCCTCGTTGGAAACAAGACTGTCGGTGGCCATCGAAGAGCCCGAGTACTTCCCTGACTGGCTGGCATGGGTACGACGAGTGGGGAGAAAAGACGCGGATGTGAAGGCTAGACACGAGATCTTAAGAGCCAGTGACGCCGCTACAGCTCCTCAGAAACCCAAATCCAAGCCCCCTCGCGAACACAGAGATAACTCGTCCGTAAAACGACAAGAAAATCAAAGCGAGAAGCCCAAAGAGGACCTGGGTGCTACCAAGGTTCAGAAGGACAAATGGTACGCGGAAAAGAAATGTCGACGTTGCGGGAGAGATACCCACTTCGCGAAAGACTGTTTCGCTACTAGCATTGTCCGGACCACTACCCAGCACCAGACCAGTAAGAAGAGAGGAAGGAGTCCTTCCGGGGAAAAGGACCAGGAAGGGGGGAGTAAGCGGAAGAAAGTAGGGACACAAATGCAGGCGTTTAGATCAAGGATCACGAATTTGGAGGATTAGGTTTCATTATGGGAGTTCTTAAATTGTTTATAGAAACGGGGCACGGAATAAAAATATATTTGCGAATACAAAGGGAACAAAAGTGACCGAATGGCCATCAGGTGATAAACTTTAAACACTCAAGTAGTTACTGTAGGGATACGCGGCAGGGTGCTGAAGCGCTCTAAGCAGCAAAAATCCGTCAGTAACATAAAATACTTGTTTGTCATGAGTCATTCGCTGATAGGAAGAGGCACGGTGGTTACCCCGCACTTGGGTATATATAAAGCCAGGCATCCCCCTTCGAAGGAGAAAACCATTCCACTTCATACATACTCAACAAAGAACCAAACCCACATACCCACAACGAACTTACAATGTCAACTTCCATCAAAGAAACCCGCCTCGAGATTGAAATCTCTTGGTCAGATCCTCACTCACCTGCGCACGGCTCATGTATAAAGAGAGCATTGGTCGATAGCGGGACGGAAGACTGGATCATGTCATGGGACTGTGTGAGGAAACACCAGATCCCCGTCCGACTCCGAACACCACCACTCAACATCAGACAAGCCGATGGGACCTCTATGCCTAACTCAGGCACCCATGTCACCTACCCCCTCTCCCTACAAATAGGCCAACACCTCGACAGGTCCGTTACCCGTGAAGTCTGGGACTTCGCAGCGGAAGACCTAGTCATCCCTCACCGGTGGCTATCAGAGCACCGCCCTACAGTACATTGGGGAGAAGATGCCATCTCCTTTGATAGTACGTATTGCCAGGGTAAAGGGTACCTTATCCTCAGCCGAGAAGCAGAAGAAGAAGACGACACAGACGAGCTAGTAATGAGACTGCTACGCTGCGACCCCGTCACCTCCTACTCGAACGAGCACCACCCTTTCTGGATGAGAAGTACTGGGGGCCCATCTTCGAACATACCCCCCGAGTATAAGGACTACGAGGACGTGTTCTCTGCTGAGGGAGCTCAAAGTCTACCAGAGTTCTCGGAGTGAGACCACACAATCCCACTCATGGACGGGAAGCAACCACCGTGGGGCCCCATCTACCCCCTCTCTCCACCGGAGCAGAAAGCATTGAGAGAGTACCTGGATGAGATGCTAGCCTTGGGCAAGATCCGTCCCTCCTCAAGCCCTGCTGCCGCACCAATCTTATTCGTACCTAAAGCAAACGGGAGTCTGAGGCTATGCGTGGACTATAGAGGCCTAAACGCCCTAACAGTCAAGAACCGCTACCCTCTACCTCTCATGGACAAGTTGGCAAACGCAACCAAGGGAGCTACCTTCTTCACCAAGATTGATCTGAAGAATGGGTACAACCTGGTACGTATCAAGGAGGGAGAAGAGTGGAAGACAGCTTTCCGGACCAAGTATGGTCACTACGAGTATAAGGTGATGCCTTTCGGTTTGACCAATGCCCCGGCGACATTCCAGGCCATGATCAATACCATATTCAAGGATCTCCTAGACGAAGGCGTCGTGGCCTACCTAGATGATATCCTGATGTACTCGAAGACCAAGGAAGAGCACATTGCTCTAGTTCGGCGTGTATTGGGGCGGCTGCGCGAGCATCATCTCTATGGTAACCCGGAGAAGACGATTTGGTTCGCCGAGGAAGTAGAATTCCTTGGGTTCTTATTGTCAGGAAAAGGAACGAGAATCTCACCCACGAAAGTGCAGGCGATTCTCGATTGGCAGGTCCCCACGAAAGTTAAGGACCTACAAGTCTTCTTGGTCTTCGCCAATTTCCTACGACGATTCATCCACAGATATTCGGGGGTCTGCAAGGCAATGACAGACTTACTGAAGACGGGTACCCAATGGAGATGGGCCAGAGAGCAGCAGGACGCTTTCGATGAACTCAAGAAGAGGTTCACGACCGCGCCAATACTCCGACATTATGACGAACATCGCCAGGCAACACTTGAAACAGACGCCAGCGACTGGGCTGAAGCCGCGGTGCTCTCCCAGGTGTTCGAAGATGGCCTACTACACCCAGTAGCCTATCACAGTCGCAAGTTCAACGAAGCAGAGGTGAACTACGAGATCTACGATAAGGAGATGCTCGCTATAGTTTCCGCGCTATTGACTTGGCGACACTGGCTCGAAGGGACTAGTATCCCCATCGAGATCTACTCTGATCATCAGAACCTCCAATATCCAGAAGGCAGGCACGTTGGGCCGAAAAGATAGGACCTTTTCGATTCAAGATCCATTACCGCCCAGGCGAAAAAAACGGGAAGCCCGATGCATTAACCAGGCATCCGGAGTTCGCTATGGAAGGTGGAGTAATCCGAGAACAACCCGTAAAACAGTTGTTAACGGAGGATCATTTCGCACGAACGACCAGAATAGAACCTGGCCCGGAGATAATAGGCGAACCTGCTGAGGAATTGACCGAGCTTGGTCGATGGTGCGACATACCAGGGGTGTCACTCCCACCGTTGGTTCAACGGGACTGGTATGAGTTGGGGGATCAATGGGTTCGGAGAACTGTCGTGCTGGACACACTCCCTAACGAAAACCCAGATGATAGGTGGAGCCGGAGAGCAATCACGTCTGAAGACAAAGAGACTCTGCCGGTATTGGACCCGGATACGAGGACGGCGACCCATAAAGGGCGCTGGGTAGTACCAGGTCATGCGGTTAAGCAGGTGATTGAAGATCACCATGATACGCCAGCCGCGGGGCACCTAGGGCGGGATAAAACCCTGGAATTGATTGATAGGAACTATTGGTGGCCGGGCATAACCAAGGATGTCAGCCACTATGTCAGCACCTGCGACGTCTGCCAACGAGCTAAGCAACGTCGCCGTCACCTGTCTCTTCCAAGTCCCCTAGAGTAAGCAGCCACACCTTGGACGGACATCTCAATGGATTTCATAGTAGAAATGCCAAAGGAGAAGTCAGGATTCCGGAACGTCTTGGTGGTAGTCGATCGCTTCAGTAAAATGGCGCACTTTATACCAATGACGGGAATCTCAGCGGAACAGACGGCCAACGCCTTTGTGAAGGACGTGTGGCGCTTCTACGGGCTACCTCGGAGCATTGTGTCTGATCGAGGAACCCAGTTCGTTTCGGCCTTTTGGGCGACCATCACGGAGAGATTAGGGATTAGGAGACGGATGTCTACCTCCTTTCACCCCCAGACGGATGGACAGACGGAGCGGACTAACCAGCACTTGGAATGGTACCTACGGGCGTTTACAGCAGGCACTGGAAAGAAGTGGAAGGATCCGTTACCAATTTGTGAGTTCTCCTACAATAACTCGAAGCATTCATCCATAGGGCAATCACCGTTCTACTGTAAGTACGGTTTCCACCCCCGGATGACTTGGCCTACGGAAGTGGAGTTGGAGACACTCGACGGTCAAGGAAACGCATACCTTGACGACCTCTTATCAGCCCACGAGCTGCCAAGAGAGACCCTACAGAAAATGTTCGACAGGATGGCGTCTCGGAAAGGGCCAGTACCACTGCAGTTCAGCATCGGACAAAAGGTACTGCTCGATACCCGGAACCTCGGGGGATATGGGAAGTGGTCGGATAAGTTTACCGGACCCTTCGAAGTGTCAGCAATGATAGGAAGTCGTGCATACAGGTTAGACCTACCGGTAGAATGGAAGGTCCATAATGTATTCCACGAGATGCTGCTTCGCCCATACCGAGAAGACGCCAACCCAGTAAGGCATCAGAATACCAGGAAACGGATAGCGACACCTGAACCTCAAGAAGCCTTAGCTGACGAGAATGTACAACCATCGGCAAGCACTCGTCCCCATACTCGCAGCCAGGTGCCCATAATAGGAGCCCGGTCGACCCACAAACGACGGAGAGTCACGAAGGACTAGCCTCGATACCTTTCCCTTGTCTATAGCTTTTCCTTACGAGGTGTTTACTATAGAAAGGTTTTTAACGGTCGAGGGCGATGTCTATGGAGGGGGGAGTAGTGTTACGGGAGATTCAAGTGAGGGGCGGTGAAGGAAGGACGGGTAACTGGAGACAAGCATAGAAAGGTATCGAGGGGGTGGGGGCGCCGTGTGCAACCACACCTGCACGAAGACTATTAGGCGGCACACCCCGGGAGTGGTGGGCTGACGGCTGTAGGCTGTTCTCCTTTGGAAAGGTGACCAACGTAATAGTATAGTGCAACCCGATAGCCGGCATTTGTGAGTCAAAGGGATTACGCGAGATAGAAGGGATTAGATAGAATACGTGGGATAAGTGCCAATCATGTATAAATAGGAGAGCGGATGTCCGTGAGCTAGAGGGGATCAGAGAGCCTTCAGTATCAGCGAGCGGAATCCGATCTACAATATTACTTGTTTAAAAACTACAGAACTATTACTTAGCACTTGCCTTATCTTTGATATCCCATTACAGATGGTTGTACGTTTTCGTCAGCTAAGGCTTCTTGAGGTTCAGGTGTCGCTATCCGTTTCCTGGTGTTCTGTTGCCTTGCTGGGTTGGCGTCTTCTCGGTATGGGGGAAGTAGCATCTCGTGGAATACATTGTGGACCTTCTATTCTACCGGTAGGTCTATCCTGTATGCCCGACTTCCGATCGCTGCTGACACTTCGAATGGTCCGGTAAACTTATCCGACCACTTCCCGTATCCGCCGAGACTCCGAGTGTCGAGCAGTACCTTCTGTCCGATGCTGAACTGTTGTGGTACTGGCCCTTTCCGAGATGCCATACTTTCGAACGTTTTCTGCAGGGTCTCCCTTGCCAACTCGTGAGCTGACAGCAGGTTGTCAAGGTATGCATTCCCTTGACCATCGAGCTTCTCCAACTCCACTTCTGTAGGCCAACTCATCCGAGGGTGAAGTCCGTAGTTGCAGTAGAAGGGTGACTGCCCTATAGATGAGTGCTTCGAATTGTTGTAGGAGAACTCACAAATCGGTAACAGGTCCTTCCACTTCTTCCCAGTGCCTGCTGTAAACGCCCGTAGGTATGCTTCCAGGTGCTGGTTAGTCCGCTCCATCTGTCCATCCGTCTGGGGGTGAAAGGAGGTAGACCTCCGTCTCCTAATCCCTAGTCTCTCCGTGATGGTGGCCCATGTAATGGGATATCAAAGATATGGCACTGCTAAGCAATAGTTCTGTAGCGTTTAAACTAATGATATTTTGTAGATCGAAATCCCCTCGCTAATACTGAAGGCTCTCTGATCCCTTCTAGCTCACTGGCATCCGCTCTCCTATTTATACATGATTGGCACCCTTATCCGGGGCCGTATTCTTATCTAGTACATTCTATCGCGTAATACCTTTGACTCACAAATGCCGGCTATCGGGTTGCACTATACTATTACGCTGGTCACCTTCTCAAAGGAGAACAGCCTGCAGCCGTCAGCCCACCACTCTCGAGGACATCCGCTCTCCTATTTATACATTATTGGCACCCTTATCCGGGCCCGTATTCTATCTAGCACATTCCATCTCGCGTAATCCCTTTGACTCACAAATGCCGGCTATCAGGTTGTACTATACTATTACGTTGGTCACCTTCTCAAAGGAGAACGCCCTGCAGCCGTCAGCACACCACTCTCGAGGTATGTCGCCTAATAGTATGATGCAGGTGTGTTCTCACACGGCGCCCCCACCCCCTCGATACCTTCCTATGCTCATCTCCGGTTACCCGTCCTTCCATCACAACCTCTCACTCGAGTTTCCCGTAACAGGAAAGCCCTCAATAAGAGAAAAAAAGATCAAAGTTGAAAATGAATGCGACGGCCGGATAGTTGTTTCCATTTTCATTTCTATTTTGAAGATGGCGGTGCGTGGGGAGGCGTTCTGGGGAGGAAATCACTTTTCATTATATTAGGCCGTCACCCTTCGGATTGATATGCGCCGTCATAGAGTACAGTCTGTACGCTAGTACATGAATTAAAGAAACAAGAGAGAGAAAAATAGAATAGGCCCTAACTCCGCTCTTCCTTACGCCACCGAAACCTCCTCCAGTTCCCCCTTGCTGCCCTCTCCACGCATCTTCTTTTTCTTCTCTACCCCATGTATCTCGTCAAATCTAGGTGGATAACCCACGCAAGAGTCTGCCGGTTCCCGTGAGCCTGGAGGCGAGCCCATGCCTGAGTCCGCCCCGTTGGACTAGGCTGCGTCTACACATCGACTCCTAATACACCCATCACCAACATGTCTCAACCTACTAACATCACGCCCGGTATTCGAACCTGTGGGGGTAGTGGGGGCCTCAATGCCTAGTCCTTACCCCAGACACTCCAAGAGTTTCAACACCAAGCGGAAGACTAACCACTGCTTGTCCACGAGCTAACGGCCTACCGCATGAGCCGCCTGCGGCATGAACGAGAAACAGCACGTAATATTACTACCGCCATCCTCGAGCTAGAGAGGTTGTTAAGCTGCCGGCGTAGGGACACCAGCGACCTCCGGTGCCAGCCTGAGGATACGGACACAGCAACTGCCCCCCCTACTCGCGTCACCGCTCACGAAAAGCTTGGACCTGGCACCGCCAGCTTTGCTCGCCGCGACCACCAATCTGAGAAGGTACTGGATCCCCCAAAGGTAGATTGGTCCGAAGAGAGCCTGGGGCCATTTACCACCCAACTACGCCTCAAACTCCAGACCCCCCTTTCTTATGCTATCAGCCCCCTGCCCGGAAGTGCTCTGTCCGAAGACCGTATTGACCTCACGGAATTGGAAACATTCAACACCCTCCTGGAAAAACTCACACCACGTGACGACAGCTGGGCAAGAGCTCCTGCACCTGTCCCAGGGAAGCCGGGACTCTTCGTCTAACTATGCAGAATTCCAGCGCTGGGCGGCGCATGTGAAGTGGAACGACAACGCCAAAAAGCCCTGTCTGACCAATGGACTCTCCGACTACCTGCATGCCTCCATGGTGAACCATACGATTCCTGAGATGCTCCTCGACTACTTTCTTCTCCTGCAGCAAGTAGACAGCAGAATCAGGAACCTCCGCGCTCACGACCGCCATACCCCAAGGTGCGCCCGCTAACAGCCGTGGACTCCCCCGGCCACGGGGCCCCTGGATTCGCGTTTACCAACCAAAGACTTCTACGCGACCCCCAAATCCTTCCGTACCCGCTCTACGAAACACTGAGAACAATACGTTGCAAGCAGACGTAAACCAGTTAGCATGAACGACCAATTACTTATTCCCAGCGAACACTGCTCTTTCTTCATGGATGCCTGGGTAGTACTTTAGCCCGCGCCTTGACCGGGCTATTTTGCTTTGGCGAGGCCGGTCGTTCTTTGCAGTGCAGGCTGGCCCATCGGCGTCGTTGGGAAGCACGTTAAAAAACGGCATCGAACTATGATTAAAGCCTGCAAACCTCACCCTCCAGGTCGTCCGCAAGGTCTGCATACATTTGTTTCTGTTACTCGTCTCATAAGCGAGACTTATATCTCCACTTGGCCATATCGAACTCTTTTTTATTTTTTTTGCTTAACTCATTAATTGCATGCAGACCGTAGTCTATGGCAATACCACAACCCCAGAACTACCCTGCTAACTCCTGGCCACACCCACTAAAGGGCATTCAGCAAGCTCGCACTCCTCCACCGCCACTGCCTAACTAAAAGAAAGAAAATAAATAACACGCCGGCCTTTCTAACCTCTGCCTTCTAACTTAATACAATTTGTAGTTTCTGCCCCTCTGGTCCCACCAAGTACTTCCCGTTGTACTTCTCTATCTCCTTCCTATCCTCCGTTCTCAATGCTTCCCGGTTGATGCTCAAGGCCCCCTTTTCCACTCTGTACTCAATATGGTACATATCGTCTGAGTTCGGCCCTCCGACTAAGAATCTCAATGTGTGCCATCCTCCTTCTGGGCCATACCACGCCCAGCCTTTCAAAGTCATATTATTTCCGCCTTCCTTCACCCTGTCGTTGTATACCTTTATCTGGTGCGGTGCCATCTGCATAAACCAGTGTTTCTGGCCCGTAACATATACCATGCCTGGGGGAGAGTGGTCCAGAGCAGGATTGTCCGCTAGGGGAGTGTTGTCTGGTCGGATATCTTCTTCTTGCGTGGCTTCTGGTCGCCTGTATGTGGCAGGACTTGGTTTATCAATTATCATCGGCTCTGGCGTCTGTTCCGGGGTAGATTCTGGTGCCGGTGGTGTCGGTGGTGTCGATGACGCTGTTTTCTTCGTATGCGGGGTTGGTTGTGGAGGGAGGAGTAAGCACTGGCTTAGTGGCCGCAGTCCTGCGTCCTCCATTTCTATGTCTTCCTCTTCCTCTTCTTTGATCTCGGGGGAGGGTGGTTCCTGTACTCGTTTGTCTTGGTTTGTTGGTCTTGTCTCCTCTGGTATCCTCGGGGGAGGGTACTGCCGTAATCTAGATACTAACTCATGTACTTGACGCATGAGTCCATGGTTTTTCTTCGCTAAGCTGCTGACGTTCCACCGTAACCTTGTAATCTCTTCGTCCTGCTTTAGATGCAGGTGCGTGGTGGCAGCCATGAGTTTCTGGGTACTCATGGCTTCTTTCTCTCTCCAGTTAGGTGACATTTGTGCTCATTGTTGCTGATATCTCATGGTTGAAGCCAAAGAGATACTGTGGGGAAGAATTCTGGTTGGTTGGAATCCTAAAGAGGGTATTCTCGTGGTGTTGCGAGAAATACTTGACGATCGCTGATTGGTCGCTTCGTCCTGCACGGTGGTTGTCGAGGAGAGAGTTTTGAATCGAACTCTTGGTCAACGTATCAGAAGACAGGTGTTGGAGTGCAGTGTTCGGAAGCTTACGGTATCAACGTTACCCTACCAAAAGAACACCTCGCAAAAGCGTGCCACTCAGGTCCAACTCCCACACACGGTGGGCGCAGAAAGGTCCATCTGTAACCCTAAATAACCCTAACAATTTATTTGATCACCGAATATCACTCGGATCCAGTCAGGATTATCGCCCGCGTCCGCCGGAGCGGCCGCTGCGGGTAGGGTTACAATTACACGGGAATACCCGCTGTATTGAAGATCGATCTGGAGTAGGCGGCGGAGGTGCTCCATGCAGTCGATTGATCTGGTGTTGATTTAATGGTGGTGGAGGTCCTGGTGGACGCGCTGATTTGGTACAATTGCCTGCTGCTTTGGTAGTGGTAGAGGCGGCGGCGGAGGTGCTGCTTCAGTGCCACTACCTGTTGATTTGGTGGAGGTGCAGGTGGGGGCGGATGCGATGACGAGGGTGGTTCAGATGGTTCGCTGAATCACGGTTGTTCGTAGCAGGATTTTCGGGGAGCATTATTCTAGATGGCGGAGGTGCAGTTACCCGAGATTACCGGCAGATTAGGCGCTTGATTAGGGCTCGTGGAGGTGTCGATTTCGTACAATTACGCGCTGATTTGGTGTTGGCGAAGGGGCAGGCGGTGGTGGTGGTGGTTGCAGGGGTGCTGATTTAGTCCTCGGCTTGGTGCTGGGGAGGTGGTGGTGCCAGCGGTGGCGGATGTGCTGCTGGAGGTTCTGGTTTGTACGGGTCGAGATTAGTGGGGCCGAGATTAATTATGGTGTCGCAATGCTGCAGTGCGACGTGTTTGGAGAGATCACAACATGAAAACCTATCATTTCCGGGGTGGGTAGAAACCCGGTATCAAGTCAAGGAGTTCGAAGTAGCAGGCAGCGCTGGAGATAGGCACAATATAACTCGAGACTAGATTAGAGAATAGTCTTGTCTCCTCCTATAATATCAGAGTTCATGTTTTTTAACTGCCAATACATAAGGGTCCGCCCTGTCGAAGTCTCGGGATTCTATAATCACAGGCCTTTCTGCATAAAACGGCATATATGTCTACTTGTAGCTTCATGATGACAGTTTTGAAAAGGGTTTGGCTTATCTGTTCAAATTCATTGTTAGAAATTATGAAATAAACATACTCAGTTGTTAATTAAAAAGTCGGAATTTTTAGTACCATTCCTCTGGTCACAGATAATCACTCGCATTAGGCGGTCATGGAATATCACTCGTTTCCGGCGGTAGGGTGTCGCCGGCGGAGGTGCAATCTCCTGCAATCACCTACTTATTGTTTGTTGCTGATTGCATGCAGGTGAAGGTGCTACTGTGCCCTAGATGCTGACGGAGGCTCTCGATTAGCTACTTGTGGGGCGCTCAATTAGCTGCGGGCGGAGGTGCTCTTTGTCTTTTTATTTAATTCATCATTTCATGGAATCATTCATTTATGGTACTGGTGGATATGCTCGATTTACAGAAACTCTCTGCGACTATCTGCATTCTCCTTGTGGCGGGGGTGCTGCGGGCCCTTGATCTGGTGCCGGTGGAAATAGCGGCGGAAGTATCTTTTTTTCTTCCTGTCTGTTTAGAGCATTAATAGCGGCGGCGGAGTTGTAGGTGGAGACCCTAGGAAGGTGTTTATGTCGCGTATTTACCTGCTGATTTGGTGTTTGATTTGGTGCGAGCGGCGCTGGTGCTGATTGGGTGCTTTTCTTTTCTTTTCTTTTCTTTTGTTGACTTCATTAATTACATGCAGACCGTAGTCTATGGTAATATCGCACTCCCCAGAACTGCCCTTACACTTCCGCCACCTCTGCTGATTGGGTGCTGGCGGAGGTCCTGAGTCTGATCTAGTCGAGAGTAATCTGACAGATTTCATTAATGCTTACTTCTTTGGTAATTCTGATACTTGTCAACTCCTGCAAAGAGCCGTGTTGAATTTGGTTGTAATATCAAGCAGAATGTCATGATGTTGGAGAGATATGCCTCAACCTACGGGACGGGGATGTCGGAGGTCGAATGCCTCAAAAGTCGTCCGGTTTCAGGCCAGGATTCATGAAGGATAGTGGAAAATCGCTAATTGGGATTAGGCATTTAAGGGGTATATAGACCTATTTTACCCGCACCACCGACAAACACGCTCCCAAGCACACGCCAACAAAGTTCTGGTATAGGACAGCTAAAAGGCTTAGCAGATATGTTTTAATTGGATGTTGACCATAGGGGATTGTAACTACCTTTTATGAATTCGAAAAAAATACCACACCTGAGTTAGCTTCAGTTTCCTGTAATATGTAGTATATTCCCGTTCATTTATAGGCACCATTACTTCTTAGTTCTCAAACATTTCTGGACATATTAACTAGTATAATTGAAAAATAGGTCTCGTAACTTCAAACTGCGTATCTCTACATTTTTATCTATGAGCTTTCCTTTGAGGAAGAACAAATCCGACATTCCTGTCACGTCCGGCTTCACCGTCGGATACGGTATTTAAGTCTCGTCTACGTCTTAGTGCTATGATTTACGGGGTAAAGCCTAAGACGTTAGGATACCTATTTTCGTCTTAGGGCTTGGTACTATGTAACTGAATTTACTATAGTATTGAATACTACGTCTTAGAGTTCTCAAAGCGCTGTTATTGGGGAGAACAGAACTTGCAGGGGCACAAAACGAACTCGGCGTTAGATCATTCAATTCCGCCCATCGCATAGTAAAGTCACGGTTAACAAGGCTTATTCTCTCACTCCTCCCAGCAAAGACTAATACGTCCACATAGCAGCCCCGTCCCACCCTACGGCAGTTCATCCAGATCGATCCCTCGAAACAGGGCCAGCTGCAGGAATGTCTCAATATAGTAAGCATTGAGCCTAGATTCCGGCATCCTGTTCCAGTATCCGTAACGCACCCCTGCTAGTCTCTGGTACCGTCCCCTGTGAGGGTCATGATAGCTGGCCCAATAGTCTCCACCCGCAACAGGAACGGCGTCCTGCCTCAGCGACACCTTCTGGAGCAGTGTTATCATTGCTTCACGCGCTCGATCCAACGTGCCGCCTCGCCCATCGTCGCCACGGGGGAACAGACGTATACCAATCGCACGGAGCCCATCGTCCAGTTCCTTTTGCATGCTGTCCCCGAGCTGGGCGACATCTCCGGCGCGAACGAGGCCGAGATACACACCGCCACCTAGCCTGAAGTCTCAGCGTAAATGAAAAACAAAACAGTAGAGTAATTGGACGGATTACCGACCTAATATCTTGGGGGCGCAATTATGAGAGCTACATCGACAGTTGCATCCTTCTACTGGCAGTTAGTAAATGTTTTTCAAGACTGGAGTGGCTATCTGTGAGGAGCCATACCTTTGGCAGTGTGTCCAGAGGGGTCACCGCTACGATAAACGTGTTCCTCTGCGGCGCCAATAGTCGGGAATTTATAGTTGGGCCGCTCTGGCGCTATCGATGTAGTTTCGGGCTCATTTTCTTCCTTTCTGCGTACTATCTGCCCCAGCTCATCGGTCTTGCTATGTAAAAGAGAGATCTGTTGTGTCAAGTCGTTGATCTTTTGTTGGAGAGCTTCGATACTGATTGCATCCTCTCCGGAGCAAGGTTCGGTAGTGATAGTTGTGGACAAGGTGGTTCGGGATCTCACGGATTCCATCCTGTGAATTTGGGGTTGGAGGTGAAAGCACAGTTGGCCAGGGATTTTTATAGTAGGTGGGGTAACTCAAAAGAATATGCTATCATCCAGGCTTGAGGTGTTGGAAAATGAAATGTTGGCTCGAATAGCGTTTGATCGAGAGGGGTTGTTTGATCGCTGGGTGCATGCATAGGTGTGGCTGTGGCATGGGTGTGGCACAGAGCGACAGAACTTCCCAGTCCCAGCTACGTGTAACCACCTCCAGACCCGAATTCTATAAGTGCTGTTATTATGGAGCACAGAGATTGCGTGAACAAAGCGAACACGGCATGGAAAAACTGAACTTAGATCATCTCATCGTATAATCATCATTTACAAGCCTTATGCTCTCATTTCCTCCAGAATACGGCAGCACCTCCAGGCCATTTTCTCAAAACAAACTAACTGAGAGAAAGCCTCATAATAGAGAGGGTTAGTTGGACCTGTAACCTTCTGTAATCTGCTTCATGTATCTATAACACGCCCCTCCCGCTCTCTAGTACCTTCCCCGATGATAATCATGATATCTGCGAAGTCGTCTCACTGGAGGGGCAGTACTCTGTCTCAGCGACACCCTGTTGCCCGCAGTGCTATCGTACCGCGAATCTGTTGGTATTTTTTCCACGCAGATTCATAGGTACGGCAATTGCACGGAGCCCGCCATCTAGTTCATTCAACATGCTCTCCCGGAGATGCGCGGCGCGAGAGAGACCGAGACACATGCCGCCACCTATAAATCCGATATCGCATGAACGGAAAAAAAAGCGGTAAATTAGTTGGATGAACTACCGCTCATGGAGAGTTTCGATATCAATTGCACCGTCCCCGGAGAAAGGTTCTATAGTAATGGTGTTAGTTGTGGACACTGTGGTGCGGGGTCTCATGGGCTCTATCTGGTCGATGCTGACCCCCCTATAATAGAGGAATTAAATTTGTATGGGGATAAGAGTGAAGATCTATTTCGCAAAGTCTAAGATGTCGAAAAAGGAAATGCTGGCCCGAATTGAAATGTGCTCGCTTCGATCGGGGGTGGTTATCCAAACGGCACTTCCAGTATTACTATTACCTCTCCAGATACCGTGAAGCGTTGTGACATGTATCAACCTCTTCCGGGAGTCATGATTTCCTGCTTGGTACCATCGCCAGTGCTGATAGGTACTGAGCTTTTCGATAGTTTAAAGGATTGGCAAATTACAGGATCCCCACCCAATATTAAGCTCTACATATCTATTTCTAGCTTATAGTTCTACAAGCCCTGTTATTGGGGAGAACAGAACTTGCAGGGACACAAAACCAACTCGGCATGGGACCAGTAAATTGAGCTCATCTCTAACAAATACTAACGTGTACAGGTAGTTGCAGACTACGACAGTGCATTCAAGTCGATCCCTCGAAACAAGACCAACTGCAGGAAAGTCTCATAATAGATAAAGTTGATCCTCTGACCTTCTGGAAGATGATTGATGAATCCAGAACGGGCTCCTGCCGCTCTCTGGTACATTCCCCGGTGCTTGTCATGAAAGTCGGCAAAGTAGTCTATACCGGTCGCAGGGACCAGGTCCTGTCTCAGCGATACCTTGTTGAGTAGCGCAATCACAGCCTGACGTTCCACCGAGACACCGGAAGATGTTACTCCATCGCTACGCGGTAACAGACGTTTGGCAATCACCCGAAGCCCGTCGTCCAGTTCCTTCAGCATGCTTTCCCCGAGCCGGGCGACATCTCCGGCGCGAACGAGACCAAGATACACGCCGCCACCTATAAACCGCATATCTCAGCGTGAAAGGACAAAAAGCGGTAAAGCAGTTGGATGGACTACCGACCTACTGGGTTCAGGTTGGGGACATCCGGCCCATGTTTCTCCTGCCTGCGTACCATCTGCGCAAGCTCGTCGGTCCTGCTCAGTAAAAGTAGGATCTGTTGTGTCAAGTCGCTGATCTTGTCTTGGAGAGCTTCGGTATTGGTTGCATCCTCTCCGGAGCAAGGCTCGGTAGTGATAGTTGCGGACACGATAGTTCGGGATCTCCTAGACTCCATTTGCTGAATTTGAGGTTGTGTTGTTTAGAGGCGAGAGTGCAGTATACTAGTGATTATATAGTAGTCGCGGGAACCGAAAGAAACAAGATGTTACTCGGAGTGTTGGAAAAAGAAACGTTAGTCCAAATTAAATGTGCTGGTTTTCGATCGAGATGGGTTTTGGGATGCCTTTTTGTTGCGGGGTACACGTGTGGGGCCAGAGCGGCGGAATGGTATCTTTTTCTGTTCTCAATCATTGGGTAATAACGTTACATGCGCCGATAAACTCTTCTGGTAAGATAGTGGGTAAAGTGCGGATCTGGGTAATAATAACGAGTATGATATGGTACTTTATGGCGGCGGGCACCTGTAACCGTAGTGGTTTCGAGGGTCAACTTCAATCGCTGATATCTTTCCACCGGGCACACCCTGTATCACACCCTTTGTGTTATGTGATAGTTATGCTTCCTCTCTATAACATGCCAGAGACAGAACAATTTTATCTTTTGTTTTGGTAGAGCTACTGGCTTTCTAAAGCTGGGTTTTTGGTGGGGGGCCATAGACCACGGTCTGCATGCGAGCATCTCCATGCTGGTAGAGAGGCAAAGTCACTGAGCCACCGCATATAGTTCCCCAGTGAGGTAGTCGCATATCTCACCAGCCCACCCACCAGGTCTTGGCGTTTTTTAAATGCAAAAATATGTATATATGTAAAGGCATCGCTAACAGCTTTTCAACAAGACAAGACATCAAAAACATATCAAGCTAAAATCTTTATCATACCTGTAAGTATTATTTGGCTTCATGTATTTTTAAAATCTTCTCTGGCTGAGAACGTATTCGCAACGCAATTTCGTCATCTTAAGGGTACGTATGTACCTACATACGCGGCACCTTAGCTTTTTCCGCTGCCGCTACTCGGGTACCAGAATGCAGAGCAGCGACACTCCATACAAATAAACCCTGTTCTTATCGCGACACTATTACCTCCTGAAATATCTATTATCAGTTTTTGACGAACTTCTAGGTCTTACACGGTGCTCGGTAGGAGTGTTGCTCTTAGCTGCAGGAGGTACCTCTCACTTTGACAGAGACCAACTGAAAATCTCTATAATTCCATACAATCACTGGCTTTCGAGGTCTGCGACGGAGTTATATAAACCGCTTTGCTATGTGGCAAGCACAAAGTCTCGTGCAGAAAGTTTCTGTGCACCCCCAAATATGCAGTAATCGGGAGGCACAATCCCTTTCCACAGGATTGGACAGCCACCTTTCAGTCCACATACCTATCCGTGATGCGGCTGAGCACGGCGACACGTCAAGCAGTGTAAAGTTATCAAGCTCTCAAACCCGTCCCTAACTATTCACCAAACCTATCACCCTCGGAAATCCGCCTCTACATCATATTAGTTACGAGGTTTTCAGTGTCATCAGCCTATTCCTATAACTCGCGAGTCTATATACTGAAGAATACTATTGAGACTTCTTCTCCAATCTATCTTGGCGGTTCAGGTATAATGATCTTGTATTTACAACTTTGAAATGGCAGTGCGAGGACTAAGGTACTTGCCTCATTCAAGGATAGGTAAACGTCTGCACCAGCCTAGAGGCCCCACGCCCCCCATCTTCGTCGACTCGAACCATGGAACCCATTTCATTTACCGTTGGCACGGTCATAGGCTTAGCAGGTCTCTACAGCGTCTGCCTGCAGGCGATGGAGCAGATCAACGACGGCAAAAATTTCGCCAAGGACTCACAAACAGCTTATACGCTCTTTGAAGCAGAGAGATGGCTTTTGCGAGTATGGGGTAAAAAGGTCGGCATTGAAAAAGAGTCCGACTTTCATCGTTTTTTAAAGCCAGGCTCACCTGAGTACCCTGTGATTCGGGGAATCCTCCGAAGCCTTGAATCAATTCTGAGTAGCGGGGATGACCTTTGTAAGAAGTATGGGCTAGTCAGCAAACAGGATATATCACTCGGGCGGAAGTATGTGTGGGCGGTACGCGATAAAAAGGGCTTTGACCGCCTAGTCAAAGATATTGCGACACTTGTGGAAAAGCTCTCGGCGATAGTACCGCCGGAGGGCGACTCCCGGTTTGGTGAGGACGAGACGAATAAGCACCTTACGGTCTTGAAAGCCAATCTTGACGGTATGTAATACCAGCTTTTTAATAATTCTTGGGGTCTAGCTAAACCAGCGTAGAAAGAGACCGGAGATTGGCGGAAGAAACGGTTGAGCAGCAGAAACATCGCCAAATGATAGAGTGCTATATTGAAAGTAGGATAACCACTCATCAAACCCCCGAATATAACCAGACTAATCTTTCTTTCCAGACAAGGAAAATCATGAGGCTTTAAAATGGATAGGGGCGATTTCGACGGAAGTGGAATACGATGAATCAAAGCGCAAGATTTCTCCTGGAACCTGTGAATGGATCCTTTCAAATAAAGAGTTCACGAACTGGCTGTGTCCTCCAGAGGGCATAAATACATCCCGTCTCCTATGGATTCATGGCAGGCCCGGGATGGGAAAGACATTTATCTCAGCAAAAGTCGTCGAATATTTACAACAACATTTTTCTTGTCCAACCGCTTTCTTCTTTTGTACCCACTCCAACTCTAAAAAGAACCAAACATTATCCATAATAAAATCCTGGATATTGCAGTTAGCGAAGCAGCGTGCTAATGCGCTCGCAATCATCCGCAAGTCCAAGAGGTCGAACAATGAAGCAGTTGCAACGGTCCAATGGGATATATTCAGAGCGATACTGAAGGAGCTGGGCTCTTGCTATCTCATTGTTGATGGTCTTGACGAATGTCTTGATATTGATCCTACGTCACAGGGTCAGAAAAAGGGTGAAATGGAAATCTTCCTGGGGGAGTTGATATCTTCAACTTACTCAACTGGGGTGAAGCTCCTTATAATCAGCCGTCACATAGTAGAATTGAGGTCGGTATTCAACGAACTGGCCTATTTATCCAAAGTCTCCGCCTCGCCGGTATTTAAGGAATATAAAATCCTTAATAAAGATAACCGAGAGGATATTGAATCGTTTTTGATGATTCGGGCTAAGAAAGCGGGGCTCGGGGATAAGAAGAAGACTACAATATGCAAACAACTATCAACGAGTTCAGAGGGAATGTTTCTCTGGGCCCGACTTTGCAGTGACAGACTGAAACCTGGAATTACGTCCCAACGGCTGCGTACAATCCTCACCGATTCACCGCCGGGATTAGATCGCTCATATGAACGCAATCTCAAAGCAATTTTGAGCAAGGAGAAATACGATCAGGACAGGGCGATAGCAATATTGCGCCTGGTTCTTTTCTCATTACGACCTCTAAAGCTCAAAGAATTGATCCACGCGCTTGAAATCAATGATTACAAGAAGGATATGACAGGGAATACAAGAGGCTTCCAGGAGGACGTATTACCTACCGATGACGACAAGCTAGTTGAGATGTCTACAGCACTTGTGGGGGCATGCAGTTCACTCATTGAAATCCGAGAAGTCGAAGGTGGCTCTTCCGGCGACTGGAGTGTCCAATTCATCCATTTCACCGCCAAAGAATACTTACTAGGCCTACACGAGGGGAATTGCAGCGATCCTAAACTCCTAAGATTTTCATTTTCGCAGCCGGAGAAGCACCATGCTGCTCTCACCAATACATGCCTTTTGTACTTGGTGATATCAGGGATTCTTCAAGAGGATCAAGGTCACAATACAAAAGCTGCTAATGATTGGGAGTTTCGAGAATATGCCTCCTCGAACTGGGATAGGCACTTTCATCTATCTGGGAAAGAGCTTTCTGCAAGTTATGAGATTCGGCAGAAAATCTTTCTTGATAGTGGCCCGACCTTTGACGCCTGGAGAATCTCCACATCGTATCGCCTCGAATCGCGGTCTTGGGTGTTGAACGGTTTGGAGATGGATCTTGATGATCAAATCAATAAACTAATCTCACCATCCAGCATCTCTTCCAGCGGCGGCTCCTCCCAATTCCTGGCCACTTGCATGTTTGGAATGCCGGATATCATGAGAAAACATTTGGAAGAATCCGAAAAGGGAATACCTGAAGCGGCATGCCTCGTTGCTGCATACCACAATCAGGAGACCATCATAGAGCTGCTTGTGAAAAGAGGAGATGTTGACGTCAATGCGCACGCATGCGGTATAACACCGCTCAGTGCCGCATCAATCCGAGGCCATGAGGGTATCGTCCGGGTACTTCTTACTCGAGACGACATTCGAGTAAACGAGTTAAGCGGTGGAAACATTTACAATTTCAAAGAACCGGGTTCCACGGCGCTCTCCTTTGCGGTGGTCAATAATAAGGAGGCGGTCGCCCGTGAATTACTAAAGAGAAGGGATTTAGACGTCAATTTGGTTGATCATCGTTTTGATTTGAAGATGACTCCGCTCACTCATGCGATTATGCGCAATAGAGTGGATCTAGTCAAGCTTTTACTCCGCAATACGAATATAAATGTCAATTTAGCACCCGATGTTGACCAATATACACCATTGCATTGGGCCGCCCGCGCCGAAGAGGGATCAGTCGAAATACTTGCGCTTTTGCTCGAAAGAGAAGACATCCTGGTCAATCCTAGGAGCACATCAGGGAAAACGCCACTTGACACTCGACTGGACCGGCCTAAAAGTCAAATATCGGAAATTGTGGCAGAACGGATCCGTGAGAAAGGGGGGAAACGATCCAATGAGTTGCCGGAAACCTCACCACGCAATGCCGGGGATTATGTCAAGCAAAAGTACATCATTCTCTTATTCATCCTTCTCTTCTTCCTCTATCTTCCCCTCCCCCTTAGATCGATAGGCTCTTGATAGCGGCGCGTACCTCAGCCTCGCCACACCCGGTTAACCGCATGTCATTCGATACCGGACCGTTGCTGCCTCTCTCATCTCTTCTTTCTTTTATCATATTTTTCTCTCCAGATTATTCCTTTCTTTGCGACTTTGATATTTTTCTATTTATCACACAGTCCTGCGATACAATCTTTTTAGTGTACATGCGATTTTCATTCTGCGGGTACCACGAGCATCGGCTACAAAGAATGAAGACCCTTTCTATCGAGATTTACAATAGATACATACCCACCATTTGCCCCTCGTTTAAGATAATCACCCTCTATGTGAGGGGATTAATACCTGTTCTATTTTCAATCTCCTTTTTTCTGTTTCAAACCCGTAGAAAGAACAATTTATTTTACTTCTAGCTTAGAGTAATACATACGTATACATAATGTATTGTGAGATAGCAAAATTACCCAGACGCTCGCTGAATCTCGAACTCACTTCAATTGAGCTCATACCGAAACTTAAGAGAATAGAGGCATAAGAAGTCGCAAGAACTAAATCTCTTGTACTCGCTCATGAGTTCAACAAAAAAAAAAATTTTATACTCGCTCCTTGTGGTTGTGGGACAACCCTGACCCTGACCACTGCATGCCAACCATCCATCCAGAATAATGATAGAGCAACGGAAATTTGGATCTATGACATGATAAAATTGTAGATTAAGGGTTTACATATTAAACCTAATATAGTACTCTAGCTAAGAGCAGTATAGATTAGAGGGCGGCGGAGGGGGGGTGGACGAGTGGTGGACTGGGGGGGTAGTAGAGTTGAGGCAGAGGGGGAGTGGCATTGAAATTCGGCATATGAACAAAGTGGCACCGAGGTTGGCGTTGAAGCTTGCATCTGAGCTGGCAGACTGGAGCTGGCATAAGTTGAGATGCCTCGTGGTTAACTGAAAGAACTGGATCACTCCCGGAGGGGGCGGACATTTACCGGAGGCGGGCATTTCCGGGAGCTGACCACGAGAGCTGGCCATGAAATGATTAGGGCAAAAATAACTAGCTACTGGAGGTGTTCAAGCATTATACGGAGGTGGGAGGGATCTCAGGTGGGAGGAGACCTCGCGGTCGCGGAGGTGGTCCACCCTCTACCGCGGTGGGAAATGTATCGTGGTAATGCATCAGCAAATGCATCGGGATGTGCATCCATATAATCCATCGGCGAACACATCGGCGAATGCTCCTCCAGGCCCACTTGACGGGTTTACTGCTGAAATTACTTGACAGTCAGAGATAAAATTAAGAAAGGATACGTTGTCGGGGTCGAGCCTGGAGTAATACGCTTGTATATCCTGCACGTCACCGTATAAGCTTTCAGTCGATACAGCTCGACACTAAATTGAGGCAGAAGGAATTCTAAAGTCCTAACCTTAGCTGCAGAGAAAGCCGTCTGCACAGTCGTTTCAGGTCAATAATGCATCGAGGACAATACCACTTTCCGCAACTCACGGCAGCTTCTGAATCACTTGATGCATGTACTTCCCATCCTTATGTGTGCAATATATCCATTGATGCATAAACCGCCGTGGTGGAGAGCCCCTAGTATGAGATGTAACACAAACCCTCCCTCGCATATATACCAAAACCAGCACCCTGCGGAAGACTCGGCTTATCAATTCATAGAGGGGAAATACCAATTGCTATTCCGATGGTGCGCAGTGGACCCACCTCATGTAGAAACAAACCGCCGAGGAGAAAGGTAGAAATGAGGGGGAGAGGGATAGGGGTGCGCGAAAGACTTGGGCGAAAAAGAAAAAAAAGGTACGGGAGAGAAAAATAATATAAAAAGAAAATAAACGAAAATCGGAAAGATTGGCTATCTCCGGCCATGATTACCTATTAACTGGTTTGCCGACGTCGGCTTGCTTTGTGCTGCACTGCTGTCGGGTGTGGGGCGTTGAGTAGGAGGAGGGCTTTGCCGGTGTCGTGGTTCTCGGTGCGAGTGATATTGTGTGATTACATATACAGAATTATGGTGGTGGGATGGTAGAGTGCCACAGTTTGTGTCAAGAGTGAAGGAGCGCGGTGGGGTGGGAGGCGGACTCAGTGTAGTTTGTGGTGCATCATACCTGGCGGGGCGTTAGGCGAAGGATATAGTTGTGGGGACGTGGTCGTGGTTGCGTGTATAGGCCGTGCGCGCCGTGTGAATACCGCCATCATATCTACAGTTATGTCTCAAGGTTACGTGTTACGGCATCGAAGCAAGCAAGGTAATATATTTACACATTAAGAAAGTGGTGAACGCATCGGGAGAAAAAACGGATCCCGAGATGGGCAATGTCAGGCTTGCTATGTAAATATCCACCAAGCGTCATATTGGCGGTGCGGGAGGCTTGGGATGGGAAACGTCGTGATTGCTACCGAACTCTCTACTAAGCGCCAGATTGACGACGCTCTCAAGAGATTTAGCGTGGCGACTAGAGGCGAGAAGGGGAGGTGGAGTATACAGTGCGCATTCCATCTTCCCCCGACATGGGTTGTTCTGTTTGTATAGGGTAGAATGGTTCGAGACTAGATACTGGAGGAGTTTATTTATATATAATGGGGGCAAACGGGGCAGAAAGATCATTTCAACGGAGCACAGTGTTACTTTTGTTTTGGCTGTGATTGAATGAAATTATAGGGAGACCCCCTGACATACTAAGGGATGTGTCAATTGAACGCTCATTGGCAGCGACCGAGTTTTAGCTCGGAAGAAACAGTTTAAGGTTTGGACGCTATGCTTCCTCCCCCACCCCCGGCCTAAGCCCCCGACCTGCGTCGCCCCAATACCCGTTCCGGTGCAGCTCTTACCACTACACCCACTCTCCACCCCGGGAAGGCCCTCCTGCCAACATGGAATCAACCGTAACCCTAACGCGGCCCACTGTAAGACGCACTCTCCTGCTCCTCACTCCCCTCCACTTTGTGCTTCCTCCGGTAGCGTCCTAGCACCTGTGAACGCCGTTCTGCTGCTGCTCGATGGCGTATTAGTTTTCCCCTCCCTCGTATACTCTCTCGTGCCCACTGCGATGTTAAACCCGCGCCATGACCGTGGATTCCCATTAACCCAACACATACCCCCAGCTCCACTTGCAGCGCGTAGCAGCCAAACCCAACCCGACCGCGTCTTTCCCGACCGCCGCCCTGTGCCCAGCAGCGCAAAATCGCTCAAATCGCAGGCATCGCCGTCTGGCGCAGAGGTGCAGTTGCAGCTATTCCGTGTCTCGAGAGGTGGGATCTTTGTCGCCCAAAGAGTTGCCGGTGGGTTGTTGGTGGTACTTGCTGAGTGCGGGGTAGCAGCGAGCCAGGGGCTGAAGCTAGTGCGGGGCACCGTGCATGGGTGTGGGAGATGAGGCTTGGCTATGTGGCGGTGGCTGGGACAAGGACAAGAGCGAAGGAATAAGTGGGAGCGCCTCCCATCTCCAACGAAACTGTCACGTTAAAGAACATCTTCGTCCACCCGCGTGTACAGGGATATAAATGATCTATGGAAAATCAGCGGGGGTCGGAGTTGTATGGCGAGGTGTCTCGAACAACGGCGCGAGGGCCGACTGTAACATACATCTTTAGATCGCAGAACAAATAAAGCGTGTAGGAGATAAATAGAAATGTGCGGTAGGGATCAAGTAAACAAAGAAGAAGGGAACAGCTGGCTAGCTCCTCTCACATCGCGCCCGGGAGGGGCTGAGATCCCCGTGCCCCGCGATCCCGCCAGATAAGCGAGATCTGACATCATGCAGGCGTCACAGACGGCGCCCGGGATGATCTGAACGAAATAGGTGGTCAGTCTTGGCAGAGGTAACAATGTTCCAGCCGCTGATGAGGCCCCTTTAGGTGGTGCCAAACAACAACACAACCTAATTTGATTTGCAGACCGTACACACTCTGATTCTCCTACTGATTCTCTCCGGAGGTTTCCTGGCTGAATTCAGGAATCATTGATTTGTGGTGAAGAGGTAGATTTGGCGTTCTTCTGCTTTTACCGACCCCGTTGTTGTGTCCGCCACCAGATCTGTGCATGACGCCACAGCGTGCTAGTTTAACCCCCCTGTTTTTCCGCTGAGCATTACTACCGCTGTACCTACCTGTACTTTAATTAAATGAAACCGCGTTCACCACAACGCCCAACTATCTCTGTACCTACTATGCTCAAGTCTCTGTGATCGAGTGCGCAAGCTGAACAGGGCGTTGACAGGTGAGGATCCGCTCACTCACTTTATCCCAGAGCTTTGTACATACTGGAATACAGTCTGATTGGTCGACAGCGACAGGGGTCCTGAGTGGGCACGAAACACCAGAGTAGGGAGCGGGCTGACACTGGCCACATGCCTGGAAACTATTATTCTTGTATATACTGGACTGCAGACTGTAATTGAGAGAACTAATATTGCAGTGGTGCATCCATCAGGTATTCTATTAATCGTGGTCCAGCAGGTGGTGTTCGGGGCCGTTGCGGCGCGCATCTCCCACGAATTTTGGGAGGGTGCTATACATATACTATACAACAAAATGGGGTAAAACCACAACTTTCACTAAAATACTCTTCTACAAAACTAGGGCCTTGGGACAGCTGTCTGAATACAAAATTCATTTAAATAAGTATTCCGAAAAATCAGGTTTCTGTGAACTTAAGGAAATCATACCCCGACCGCAAAGGCCACCTGCCGACAGTACCACTCCCCAGCCTCTGCACTGACCTACTTATCCCAACTTTACATTGATTCAAATACTGGTTGTGCAACGGTATTGCCTTAATTTAGTATCGCTGGAGTATTCTGGGAAATGGCAACCCCTAACCCTGATCAGTTTTATCTTTTTTTTTGTTTAATTGATTAATTACATGCAAATCACAGGCCATAGTAATATGACGCTGCCCATAGGCTGTCCGTTCTCCTTCCCTTCCGCGCACAAGTACCAGTACCGATAAACTAACCAATGGTAACCGTAGGCCTGTTTTTAACCTACTCTTCCCGGCCCCTGATTAGCTTTATCTGTGAATGAAGCATCTCACAAAACAAGATCACCGGTTATTAATCTATCATTTATTCAGCCAATTGTGATCATTGGGTGATGGGCGTTAAATTATTAGAACCTACTTTGAAAAGATTACTTTCGTGGATGTTTGTGATATCAATTTAATAGATCAATTGGTGGTGACGAAGCCCAGGTGGTGGCGGCCATAACATTGTCTTCATCATCCTGTTGCGCTTCTTACTGAGTTTTATAGAGCCTGTCATGATCCATGGCGTGACGGATAGTCATGAGTAAGGGCGGCCAGTGGGCTGTCACAGGGCCGCTAGTAGTTCCACCTGTCTCAAGCTATGCATTTATTACTATGGCATCGCTACTGTATTTTTTGGGCACTCTTGGTAACGCCCAATTCTATCATATTCACTTCCGCCGGCAAGTGCAGCACATTTCCAAATAAAGATATAGCGCATGTCCGAATTAAGCCTGTACTCAACAGACTAATTTGGCTCACAGAACTCCGCACAACTACAGCAGTACTAAGGTTATTATCGTACCCCGTATTCCCATCCTGGACATGTACCTAGCCGCATTTTCAGTCATTCCGAGAATGATACACTCCGCCCACTGGCCATGGCCCATCGAGGCGCCCAGAATCATGTGAACAGATGTACCCATGATTTTGCTTTGTATCTGGTATTGATAGTATAATTCTTCAAAGTCATAGCTTTTATCTCGTCATCTCCGTTCCCTTCCGCCTCTTCTAATTTCATTTCAAAACCTCACCCAAAACCTCTAGCCGGAGGTAATGCTTACTGGAGCACGATCGAGAGGAGCAGAAATTTGCATTGAAGGTGTTCCGGCAATCCCGCTTTGTATATGGCACACACAGTAAAACCCCCAAAGTCTTACCTTACGTCTCATTTCACCTGCTTTGCTTCGCTCTGCAACTTCTGTCTTAAGTTCGGGATTTCACTAACCAATATTCGGCCCAGGAGGACAGCCATGTGGAGAACGGGTTCTAGGTATTTCGCTCTGTATACGCTATCAACAAGAATGCTCTTCAAAGTCTCAGCTTTTATTTTGCCTCATCCGTTCCCCTCTACCACTTCTCCCTTATTTGGCTTTAAGCACTAACCTTCACAGCCGGATTTTTTTTCGTTTTTTGTTTTTTCTGTTTAACTCATTAATTCACAGCCGGAGTTGATAGTATGACCAATGCAGTAAAGACATTAATTGTGCGACTTCTGGTACTTTGATCAACTCCGAATTCGCATGGAATGGGGAATATTCCTATGATCTCAAAGTGTATATGTGTGGTCATAGGGTACCACCTGTTTCCCTACCTCGGAGCACTCCCGCCGCAGATCCAACTTCTTTTAATTTGGAAACCGGTACCCGACTGACCGATAGGTCGGAAGTGCGAGGCGACAGAAGATGGGTAGTTTCCGTGAGTGCGGTGTTATCGTGACCGGCAGGCTGCATGTAATTATTGAATTAAACAAAAAAAAAAAAAAAACCGATGGGTGGGGAAATGTTTTACACAAAGCTCATAGGTTCTGCGAGTGATAGTCTGTGACTGGAGGTGCGATCACGCCTGAGATGCATTTGCCATATGCTACGGCCTGCATGCAATTAATGAGTTAAACAAAAAAAATAAAAAGAACACCTGAGATACGTGGTAAAGCGAGTGATGATGTGTGACTGTAATTTTAAGCAGTGTCTTTTCCTCCATCACGCCTAGTATATAGCCGCTAGAGCACGCAGCAGGACAAATTCAAGCAGATCATCGAGAATTTCACTATATATATACTGTATAGCCAGCAAGATTCTTTGATCTCTCTGCTTTCTTCCTTTCGCTCCTATTTCCACTATCTTTTCTAGGTTGACTTTAACCAGTCAGTCCAGAGCGCAACAGATGTACCCGAAGATTTCGCTTTCTATACAGTATCTACGGTAAAGTCTCTTCGGCGCATTAGGTACCTTTGCCACCGCCTTTCCGGTGCATCTCCGAGCATGTAAGAATCAGGCATAGGAGATGTTCCAGCAGTCTAACTTGGTATTCAATATCGACAGTAAAATTCGTTATCCCTTTACCTTTCACTTGAGATCTTCTGTTTCTCTCTGACCCTTATGAATATATTTTATTCCTCTATCTTCAACACGCTGGAGTTGGCAGCACTATTTCTCGGGCCTCAAAAGAAGTGCGTTGCTTACTTGAAGAACTGGAGTCGGCTGTCTCAACGGAGGAGGACAGATAGCTGTGCAGACTATCTGTAGCTAAATTCTTGTTCACCCTCTATTCCCCTCTTACTTTCTCCCTGCATGTTGATCATCTACTCCTGCACACTGGGCATCATGGCCAACTTCCGTTCGCACTATAAAGAATTAGTAAATATATTTATTGTAAGTAATTCTAAAGTGCTCTCAAATTGTTCGGAAAATACTTCAAAAATACCTCAAACTCAGATTTCCTTAGTTTCCGGATAGGATATGTTTTGAAAATACTTAAGGTATATAATTGAATTCATATAGCTTTTTTTGTATGCGTGTCAGAAGTCCTCCTTCTTCTCGCCCCTCTACCAGCCGGCAACTGCAGTATGCCGTTGACCTTAGAAAATAATTAAAGGAGTTCATATCTTCGCTTTACTCCGTACTGTCTCAACGGTCGGAGAGAAATACCGATTGCGCTTTCAGTCCCTTGAAATGATCTCCGGTGTTTGGTGTGTTTCTGCATATTCTTCTCCGCCGTTTCCATTTTCCTGGTACGGCCAACAGTCCGTCTTGTCGCTCACAGATCTAGATCCTCGCTCGGTATCACACATGAAATATGACACTATAAACATCTCTTGAAAGGAGTGCTAAATAAAATACATGTGAACATATATCAAGCAAAACAAAATACTAGGATAAGTACAGCGCGATGTCGGAGGTGATGAGACGGTGCGCGCACGCATGGCAACGCTGCAACCCCGCTGCAACCCCGCCCCCACTATCCGACCACCCCGACGGCGCCCTCCAATAACAAAACTGCTAGGAGAGCTTATTCTTTGGCAAGCAATTGAAATGAAGCATGCTGGGGTCTTCAATCCAGCCATTTCTGCGATCATTGGCATAATAAAGTCAACTCTTGGCCATGCTTGGGCACGGTATGAGAAGACTGGCCAAGTCGTATCCACACCCAGACATGGCAGACAAAAAAAAGACTATATAGACAGCTTCTTAGCTCGAGTAAATGTGAGAGGAAAGCGACCTATGCAGAACTCCGCAGTGAATATATTAGTCTCAACAATCAAGAGAAGGCTTGGTACCTTTGGTGTCCACAAGCACCTCATGGCTGAGAAGCCTTACCTGACCCCCTACGATGCAAGGAGGCGCCTATAGTGGTGTATTGCACACAGAGGTTGGACTGCCGCTCGCTGGAACAGGGTGGTGTGGAGTGATGAGTGTAGTGTGGTGAAATATGCATATCCATATGCCTCTTGGGTTTTCAGAACAGCGGGGGAAAAATGGCTTCCTGAGTTAATCAAAGGTGTCAGAAAATTGGGGGGGGGGGGTATCACACATGATGTGGGGATGCTTTGCAGGGGGGGTGAAGGGGCCCTGTAATGGGGTTATGGTGGAGGAGGCGGGGAATGCGAATGTAGGGGTATATATCCTGCAGGACTCTTGACTTCTGCCTGCTCGGTCTTTTGGCAGAGCTAAGGGAGAAGTGTATCAGACCAATATTTATGCAGGATAATGCTGAGGTACACACTGCCGGAATTACCAGTCAATGGTTGGAGAAGAATGGTGTTGATGTTGTGGAGGACTGTTCTGCCCATTCACCTGATCTAAATCCCATTGAGCATATATGGGTACACCCCAAGAAGCTCTGCCATCAACACTACCCCCATTTAGCATATGATACTGGATCACCTAAGGTGATTAAGCCCCTCATGGAGGCAGCCCTTATTCATTGCTGGGAATCGCTACCTGATGATTTGTTTTGTAGGCCTGTTGAAAGTATGCCCAGGAGGATAGAGGCTGTAATAAAGGCAATGAGTTGGTACACTAGATATTAAATGACATTTATTCTTTCATTATACACTCAATAAATACTCTACAAACTCTTAGCTGTTTAAAGGATCAATTGTGGTGTGCTCATAATCGTGGTCCAGCGGGTTGCGGTCGAACCTGTTGCCGCGCGCGTGGTGTCTCATCACCTCCAACATCGCGCTATACATTCCTTACACAGAAGTCTTTGTGATCCCGGTGGCTCGGCGGCAACCTCAAAACCCCACGAATTTACTTACGAATGATATGAGATATTGTGGAGATCAATGCCTGAGAGTTGCTCCAGTAATTGCAGCGGGCGGGTGGCAAACTAAATATTAAGGTACATGTATTTAACTAATTCATCGAGTACCTATTGCTCCTTGATCATTGAATGCCGTGCGTCGGCGAGCGTCGACGAGCGTTCGTTGCCATTGCTCGCCGTACGACCCGAATCACGAAGACATCTGGGTAGGGACTGTATGTAGTTAAGTAAAATCGATCCTAATCCCACCTTCGAGCATCTCCGACAGATATGCCCTCAAATGAAATTCTTGGCAAATCAAGCGTGAATTCGATTGAAGTGTCTCACGAAAATATTTAAAACAGTATACCCTTTACCAATCGGTAGAAGAAGAGTCAAGAGAGCGTCTGGTACATGCAGCGTGAACAATCCCTTGTATTTTATCCGTGGAAACTCCAAACCTGGATGTATAATCTTCAGTCCCCCTGGCTCCACCCTCGCCCTTGTCCAGATCAATCAATTCTAGGTGCTTGGGATTCCCATCCCTCTGCACCGTTTTCTCTCTCACCGCAACCAGAGTTTGTAGAATCTCCATTGATTTATTTCCTGCACATATGCTCCCCAGCGGTGCCTTGCCTGGACTTGTACCAAGCCATAGAGTCCCGTACTCCGCAACCGTCCCTCACGCTTTGATTACGCCGTCTTGTTTCAACTGCCAAACTGATCCGAGAATGGCGACTAGAACATGTAATAAGGGTGACACCACAGTACGGGGAAATAAGTCAGGAAATGAATCTTGAGTACCGACCATGGGAGTCCCTAGAGATTACACCACACAGAGATACCTTACCCCCTTGTTCCACCTCCGGACGTCCATCACTGATATATACTGGCAAGGGACATCCCTAGAGAAGGGCCGTCACTGGCTGGGTCGGGGCAGAGAAACCGAAGGGGACGAGTTAATCTATTATTAACCGCTCCTAGTCCAACAAACCCGATAACTTGACCGTTCAGAACACATATATTTTAGTATGGGATGGAATCAATCTGATTACTAAGAAACCGACTTTCATCACGGAACAAAATGTAACCAGAGGTAAAGGAAACTAACAAAAACATGAACCTCCTCTCTATCAATCAAATCAACATTGCTCTCACCCTCATGCCCCATCTAGAAGCCTATGATTTAAGTAGCCTGACGCAGTCCATATTCCGCTCCTTCTTTGCCACGTCTATCGGTAGTGAGAACCGGTAGTTCCTAGCCCTTCTATCCGCCCTGTGTTCTAGAAGTAATCCAACTAGTTTTTCGTTCCCGGAACCTGCTGCCATGTGCAGTGGCGTGTTCCCCCCCCAACCCCTCACTTGGATATCCGCCTTGTAGTGGAGAAGGTGCTTGACGACCTCATAGCAGCCTTCCATAATAGCGATATGCAATGGTGTATTCCCTTCCTCGTCCTTTGCAGTAGTAGAAGCACCATTTCTCAAAAGGCTTTTAGCCGCTGGTCCATTCTTGCATACTGCCGCGGTGTGTAGTGGAGTCATCTTCTCGGAGTCCAGGGCCTCAATCTCAATATCTGGCTTGTATCTTAATATATGTTCCACCATGTCTTCTTCCAGGTTTTCCGCCGCGAAGTGTAAAATAGTTCGATCGTTCTCATCACGCACAGTTGTGTCTGCTTGGTTGCGCACAAGAAGTTCGAAGATCGATGTTGTGCCATTTTGGGCGGCACAAAGCAGTGGGGTCATGTCGCATTGATTTCGTATCTCAATGTCTGCCCCATAGTCAAGAAATTTCTTTACCAGCTTCTCATTCAACCCCATACACGCAAAATGTAGGGGTGTATAGCCATCTTCGTTCTCCATAGCTGTCATATCTGCGTGGCGTTCCATAAGGACATCCACCACTGCTTCGTTCATACCCGCCGCGGCAGTATGTAGAGGGGTAGCACCATTCTTATCCCTCGCCCCGATATCAGCGCCATGAAGGAGGAGTAACCTAACATTTCTCTCTTTTCCACAGCGGGCCGCCTCGTGAAGCGCTGTCATTCCGTTTTTACTTTTCACTTCTGTATCAACCTTCTTTTCGGCAATTAACATTTCCAACACTGAACTTCTTTCGTTCATCGCCGCAAAGTGAAGAGGATGGTGGTTCATATATCCTGCATAATCATTGAGACCCACACCTCCGCTTTTCAACATAACCTCAACAATCTCGGGACGCCCGTGCATACAGGCAAAATGGAGCAATGGTAGTTCGTAAGAATTTGGGGTGTCTGAACTGTATCCTTGACGCGGGTTTCTCGCGCCGCTTCGAAGTAGCAACTCCACTATCTCGAGGTTATGTGATGCGATTGCTTCGTGAAGTGCGGTACAGCCACTTTCATCGCATGCGTCGATATTTGACCCTTTATCGAGCAGCAGTTGTACTTTACTGACATCGGCTGTGAGAGTGGCAACATGAAGTAGTGTAGTGGTGCGTTCCTTGTATTTCAGAGGTACATTGAGATCCACAGTCGCAACCTGCAGAACACGTGCTAGGTCTTGAGGGCTTCCGTTTATTATGGCACTCTCAGCAGTCATGTATCGACCCACCCCTTATTGGGAACACGATATTAAAAGCAAGATCAGCAATTTAAACGAAACTGGGCTTGCTCGAGATGGAATCTATGCATACCAGTATCCTTTGTACATACCTCTAGATGGCTGAGAACGCTAGTGTATGATGATTGCGCCTTGTATTGAAACTTTACCAGTGTGGAATGGTCTCCTTCGATTGCCAGGGTCTCTTCAATGGCAGTAGGTAGGTGAAAAACGGCGGAGTTCTCTGACACTGCATGAAAGAAGTCGCCTTTTCTAGCCCATTGACCATTCTCATCCTAAGAAATATAATGCCTGTCAGCGTACGTTTACTCTTTCCCTATGGTAAACGAGTAAGCCGTAACTCCCCACCTTTATTAACTTCCGAGTCTGTTCTATTTCTTTATAACTGATGATTTTCAGTCCGTAAGGTGTTGTACAATTTTTGAAGTTATGTAGTTCCCCCTCAGATCTGTGTCTTAAAGACTTTACTAGTGTTTCGCGTGTAGACTCATTTCCGATCATGGTCAAAATATCATCCACGACCAGTCCTCGGTGTGGCGTTGCATAGAATATGGTGGCTTTGGTACTCTCAAACAACCCACCATACTTATCAATGTTTCCCTTGGCTTTAACGATCGCCTATCATCAAATATTTAGAACTCAATCACCTTGGCATTACCCGTAGTGGAAGAGATGTATGGCTATACCTCAGCAATAATTATACCTCCAAAGCTGTGGCCAATGAACACAATCGGTCGAATGTTTTCCTATGTCCTCTGAGCTCTGTTTGTACACGCATAGGCTCCCCCGGCAGTTGGTGGAAAGGCACTTACCTCGGGGGCCCTTCGAGCTTTTCTGAGCTCTTCCAAAAACACATCCGTATAATCTGGTATATTGTGCAATCCGTGGGCACCCGTGAGACGAGAATCATAACCATATATCATAGTCCTACAGGCAGGAAGATCCTCCTGTAGGAAATCTCTTAACCACATTCGCTTGATTCCGCGGTTATCTGCTTTACCGGACCAGGACCCATATGCATGTCCATTCAAACCGCACACTGCGACAATACTACGAATACATGTATATATTGTCAGCTATATACATACAACCATCTACAACGTGCATCACTTACTCAGCTTTAATGGGCCGATTCGTCGGATATAGCGTTGTTAGCCCATAGAAATCCATATCAATAGTGATGTCTCCGCCGCCAAGCAGAGGAATCATATATCCCTTATTTGATTTATCCTTAAGGTAGTTGAGTAGTATAGAAGGTGCTCTTGGGGTGAACTCAAGTAGTGCTGTTTGACTTCGATCATCGTAGGGTGATGGGCAACTCAAAAGCCTGCTTATGTTGGGTATAATGCCCTCCTCAGAGTGAAACTCCTCAGCCAGGATATTCATCAATTCCTCCTTAGTAGCGAGTAAAGGGACACTGGTTATTCGGAAGACAGGGTTAGCGCCAACGTTCGGCGGTCTTGGGATAATTTTCTTTTTCGTGCGATCAGGTTCGGGCATGGCTGGAGTTATAATCTTTGGTGAACCGCTGTGAATATGTGGGATCGATTGGGGTGTAGGTAATCGCGAAGAGCGGCCATTCCCGGGGTTGACGGGGGGCGTTGCATCGGGTGGTATTGGAGGAGGAGGGCGATCGGGGTGGGGCGGATAAAGAGTAGCCATTATTTAATTTTTCAGTGTCTTTCACAAACTACCTACGGGTAGGTAGGCGGATATAGAGCTGTTGATTTTGAGGAAGGGGCTTATTAGAAGGATAAAGGATATGGGATATGGGATATGGGATATGGGATACCGTGCGTGGGAAGATAACTGCTGTATCTCTACCCCGCTTTCTCCTCACGTGATTTAGAACCTTCATCTTTATGCGCTGGACCCTGGAACTCACAGGTACAGTCTTTTACCGTCCCTTGACGAATACTACCACTTGACGAACAAGGATTCCAAGTATGGAAACATGAGTCAAGCAACCGCCAAGCGACGAGATCTTCGGTCCTTTTAATTTCTATTGGCCCAAAGTCCCCTGTTCGCCAAGTGGCAGTATTCGTGAAGAGACGTTTGTGGAAACTGAACACAATGAAATCAACACAGCTCATGCTAGTGACATGATATTGTAATTTTGAGGTAATAGAGCAATCATCCATCCGAAATATGTTGTCTTCCGATTTTCAAGTAATATCGATCACAATTGATGGTTGAGGACAGGGTGGTTTGGTTGCCGGTCAGTGACTTTTGAGAGAGTGCTGTAAGTAGCGAGAATCTGATAAGATAAACACACCTATTTCACAGTAAGATGCCCTTATCAGATCCTTCGTATTTACCCTCAACGCCCAGTACAGTCGCTAACCTAGTGACGGCGGATCCTGTCTGATGGTTGTATTTGCAGTAATTCACACTTGGCGTCTCTGCTATTGGCTTCAAATATCCCTGACCGTCATCAGACAGGATCCGCCTTCACCGTGTGAGTGACTGTACCTCGACAAAAGTGTATTTGACGCCGCGCGCGCGCGCGACCGACTAAGTTGGAAACCCCCCGATTGCGCCCTTATGAAAGATAGATGTCATGAAGAAATAGCACGGTGAATAGCAAAACTAGGTAGTACACCGGGAATGCAACAATGTAATAATAAAATTTGGTTAGGAGAACTACACGTACTATAGCTGGCGGTGGTTGTCTGTTTGGCTGGGGTCAGTTGTCATTGATGTTGTTGGCCGGCTGCCTGCCCGATAACGTCGACAGTACTCATAGTGCGCGCCAATGCAACAGCCCAACACTGGTGGTATTTAAAGACATGTACATATGTGGGCCCCGTGCCTGCTAGTTGGGGGTAGGACGGTGGTGATTAACGATTGGTGATGTATGCTACTTATCTATAGGATCTATTGTAGCCTTTTCTAGAAAATGGTAATGTGGAAATAACGAAATCGACGATTGCTTTCTATCTATCCAAAGGGAGTGAATCCCATTTGTAATGGAAAGACACGCAATAAAAGAAATAAAGAATATAGAGAATATCGCAAAAGCGATAAAGAATTATCCTAAGGAGATAACCGAATAAAAGAGAACAGCTTCTTGCTCATGACTCAGCTTTCTATCATCGGAACGGTACCCACTCCAGAAGATTAATCAATTTAACAGTGCTCTAATCTCAAAGATTATAAATAATTATCTCTCACCACTCTATTCTTGCGATGATGGGATAAATCTTTAACCAATGCCCTCGGGCGCTTCGCAACTGGACATGATCTCTCACTCGACTTCGCGATACCACAACATGATCATCACCTACCTACAGCCACTCTGCAAAAGTGTTCTTGGTTCACATTTGGTAGTGGCACATTCCTCTATGTAATCTTGGCGGACCATCAAATGATAAAAAATACCCTCAGGAGTTTCCAAATGACCAATGGTACCCGGCATAAAATGAAGAATGTGATCAATGGCCTACCATCCTTTATCTATCCCATGCACGGATGAAAGCTGGCAAATTCGCGACCAGGACCGCGCCCGAGCCAAGATGTCTCAGAACCTATCTCAAAAGCTGTCGATGTCAGCCTCAGGTAAGCTCTCAGGCTTCCTCGGGCGGCGCAGCTTATCAGGTGTAAAGCTGTGAGAATAGTGAGAAAATGCCGAGAAAATCGGGTATTCGTCGTGCTTCGGATTATTTAGAGCAGCTTCCTGCTGCAGTTCGAAGAGGACGCCGAGCGAAGTGTTCAGTGACAGTGGATGTAGGAGATAGTGTGAGCGTAGTTCAAAAGGAACCTGATTCGAGGGCAGGTCCAGAGGAAGGCAGTACGGGTGAAGAACTAGGATATCACCTAATGGCAAGGGCTTATCATCATGATGAAGCGGAAGTCTTGCTTCCAAGTACGATTGAGGTAGAGGGTCCGCTTTTCTGTTACCTGTCCGCGAGGTGAAGTTCTAATTAGTGACATTTGGCAGGATGAGACGGGACTTTCTCCATTGGATATCCTCGGCCTGTTCTAGGCCGACAATGTGCTAGGGTCTTTAGCAAGGAATACAAACCCATATGCAAAGGCTCGAACGGCAGATACTTGTATCTACTTAGCAATGAGGTGAGGGAAGGCGGTTACTATTGAGGAGTTACAGGTATTTTTAACTCTTTTAATCAAAATGGACGTTTCGTTGCAAATCCCCGGCATATGTATGGAAGAGACGTGCCGGTATCGCATTCATCTACCCGGCTGCAAGAAATCAAACCCAAAAGTGATGTCAAATAATCGGTTCTTTCAGATAAAACGGTACCTGCATGCATGACCTGTACCAGTCACAGTCACGCCAGAATCAGACCAGTGATGTTCTTGCATTGAAATTGGTGGGAGAAGCCCGAAACCTTGAATAGCTACATGCGCAATATATGGAGGATACGTTATCACTCGTCAACCTCTGTTACAGTGATGAAATGATGGTACGATTTGGTGGAAGGCGCAAACACACAGTCTGGATACCAAATAAGCCAATCATTTAAAAATATAAGCTGGTTGCATTTTGCGACCACGGTTACACTATCAACTGGAGGTTTCACTTCCGTATCAAATGGATTGAAGAACTTAGCCTCCTATCAGGATCAATAGGAGTTTCTGCACCAACAGTTGCTGTAGTTTATCAGCTGACTGAGCAATCTCTCTTTTATCAACAATAGGATTTGTCGTATATATGGACAATCTGTTCACTATAACAGGCGTATTTGTCAAGTTGAGGCAGCTTGGAATTGGGGCATGTTGTACCGCATGCGTGCAAGCCAGAAGAATTCCTAAAGAATATGACGAAACATCAAAAGATATAGAATGGAATACAGTACCAGGCGGTGTTGTGACAGGTGGTGTGCTAGTTCTAGCTATGCAGTGGTGGAACAACCACGTCCATGCACTATCCACTGTGTATCATGTACCAGGGAAGATTACAGTCACGAAGAGACAGGGGACTTCGGGCGAAATAATGGCGCACAAAATCTGCGGGCTTTGGGACGCCGCAAAAACAGAGAATATTACAGTAAGACTAGAGCCCACGCCAACATCAAAGAAAACCAAGAGGCAGACAAAGCGGCAAGCGCAGCAGTGGGCAAAGGAGTACTTCACAAAGATACGTTAATCTCCGTTGCCTATCTGGAAAGAGGATCTCATGAGAGCATTATCCGAGACTAGGGAGTAGAATGGAAAACAAGACATGATCCAAGAATGTACTATCCGAGCCTGACCAGCGCCACTTGATAAATTTCGGACCGCAGATAGAAACAACAGAACCAATATAAGTAGGCTACGAACCGGGTAAATTGCGATAAACCATTACCTCCATCTGTTCCAAAGAAAAGAGACAGTAGAAGACGAGTGTGGAGGAGGAGAGCAGAGTATAGCCCAAATCCTGACAGCCTGCATGACAAAAACACAGGGGAGGAAAAAAAGAAAGGACCATAAGACTATTATGGCGTCATGGAAAGTCATAGAATAAAGTGTTGTGCTGTGAAGAGAACTGTGGTAGCAACGGTGGGAGGATGAGTTATATGGGTTTCTATCTCTTTCTATTCAGTTCGGTTATATTCCATCTGTTTTGTTAGGCGAATAAATGGGTCATACAAGGACAAGGGTTATTCAGTTAAATAACAAGTCCTGCCTTCAGTCTATATCTTGTTTCTCTTTCTTTTCTTCTCTCTTCACACAATTTCCTATATTTAAGGAATACCAATGCTTTATTCGTCTATAGTCTATAGGTCATGATTTCTTGGTGTTTTGGGATATCAAAGATATGGCAATGCTAAGCAGTAGTTCTGTAGCTTTTAAAAGATGTAATTTGTTAGACCTGATTCTGCTTGCTGATAATGAGAATGATACTCTTAGCTCGCGGGAATCCGCTCTCTATTAATACATTGAGGAACCCATATCCAGGCCCCCCTTTCTACCTAGCGATTTCTATATCACGTAACTCCCTTCACTCACAATTCCCGGCTATCAGGCTGTAATATGCTATTGCGTTAGCCTCCTTCTCAAAAGAGACCAGCCTGCAGTCACCGACACCTCTTCCGTATGTGCCGCCCAACAGTATAATGTGGGTGTGGTCGCACACGGACTGCGCCACACCACGATACCTTTCTATGATCATTGTCTCCGGATACCTGCGAATCCACTATAGCCTCTCACTCGGCTTCCCATAACACTTGGTCTCGTCGGCCAAGAGTGCTCCAAGATACTTCACTTGCTTAGAGCCTACTTCTAAGCCTCCTGTTTCAGTGTTCTTCCTTGGACCGTTCTGTCTTCGTCTACAGTCCCCACGTAACAAGACGGTTCAAGACCTCTTGTGCACTAAGACAAGCATCGACAAAGCATTTTGTTACGGGAGATTCGAGTGAGAGGTTGTGATGAAAGGATGGGTAACCGGAGACGAGCATAGGAAGGTATCGAGGGGGTGGGGGTGCCGTGTGCAACCACACCTGCATCATACTATTAGGCGGCACACCTGGAGAGTGGTGTGCTGACGGCTGCAGGCCGTTCTCCTTTGAGAAGGTGACCAACGTAATAGTATAGTGCAACTCCATAGCCGGCATTTGTGAGTCAAAGGTATTACGCGAGATAGAATGTACTAGATAGAATACGGGTCCGGATAAGGGTGCCAATCATGTATAAATAGGAGAGCGGATGCCCGTGAGCTAGAGGGGATGAGAGAGCCTTCAGTATCAGCGAGCGGAGTCCGGTCTATTAAATCTTATTGTTTAAAAGCTGCAGAACTATTGCTTAGCGTTGCCTTATCTTTGATATCCCTTTACACGTTTGAAATATGAAAAGAATTTGTAAAGTGGTATCACAGCCAGACCGTCTCCACCTGCCCTGTCTTACGTGGGGCCCGTTGGCGAAACAGAGGAGGTCCAAGGAAGACAGCTGAAGCGATGGACTTAGAGGTAGACTCTAAGCGAGCAAAGAACCATAATACCCTTTTGGCTGATGAGACCAAAAGATCGTAAACTATAGACTATAGAGGAATAGAGACTTCATATTCCTTAACATACAAGAGAGAGAGAGAGAGAACCTTATATTGCTTAGCGGCCGAAGCCTATCGCACAACTATACTACCCTAACTACAACTTCCGCTGACTAACCCAAAAGACGAAACAAAGCCAGCGACAGAAACAAAGACAAAGAAAAACGGAGAAGAAAACGTAACTGGTGAGTACAAAGCGGCTTCTAAGGCCGTGAACGAGAGGAGCGCGACGCACGGAAAAAGCGACATATACGAGTGAGGAAGAAGAAAAAATGGGAGAGCGAAACAAACCTAGTTATTCCCCATGTCATGATCGTTTTCCACCGGTAATGCCGGTGTTGCGGGTACTTGAACGGTTGACTCAGGGGCTGCGGGGGCCGGGGCCACTGCCGGTGCAGCTGGGGCAACTTGAATGATAGCCGGAGCTACTAGTATGGGTCTGGACTCGTTGAATCTCAGCGATGCTTGTAGTGTACCCTTCGCGCGCTCTAGGCACGCTTGGTCAGTCGCTTTGTGGAAGCCCTTGCAGTTATAACACCTGATGGGCGAGTGGGTGCAGTTGACCCCTCCAGAACAGGACTTGCACGGGTGGTCGTTTGTTGCGTGATCTTCAGTACAGTGCCCGCATCGACCTGTCAGGTGTGCGCATTGTTCCTGTCTGTGTCCAAACTCCAGGCAGTTTCGGCATTGGGTGTCTTCGCGGATGCTGTGGGATGTCTCTAGGGTGCATCGGCGGTTAAAAAGGAGGAGCAATTTGAGGCCCAGTGTTGCCATAGTGTAGGACCCTGGCAGGGCGATCAGCATTGACGAGTGTTCTTTGCCGTATCTTTTCTCCAGCGTGGTTATCCATCTTGGAACCTGGGTGAGTGTCAATTTCTCCCCGTAGTTGCATTTGAGTTCGGACGCGACCAACTGGCCCGGATCGAGTCCATCCCCAATTGTTCTCGGGATGCCGTGTACCAGGAATTTTGACCACTTTGAGTTGGCCCGGATATCAATTACGTAAATGCTTATTCCCGTGAGCACGTCTTTGATTTCATGCTTGTATGCAAGCACTGGTTCGGACGAGGTATCGAATTTTGTTTCGAGGACGATGTTGTTGTTGAGAGTCTTTTGTGCTGTGATAAAATGGCACTTGGCATCGGGGATTGCGGCGTTGATCTTTGCTTGGATCTCGGAGAGGTTCTGGTGGTATGGGGTCTGTGCGTTGCATTCCATGATGACTTCTTGGTTAGCCCTTGAGAAGTCGGGTTTGAACAGTGGGTCTGCCTTCTTTGCAGGCTTGTTCCTCTGTACCAGTTGGAAGGTTTCCTGGTGTGGGTTGCTGGCCTGAGCCACATTGACAAATGACCGTTGTTGTTGTTGTTGTTGTTGCTGTTGTTGTGGTTGTTGGGGGTGGGCAGGTTGAGCACGGGCACGAGCCCGGGTGGCCATGGGGTGGGGATCTGTTGGGGTGGTGGTGCTTGCGGCGTTACCGGTACTGCAGGAAGAGGGGGAGGAGGGGAGGGATGGGTCTGTTGAGGAGGGTTTGGATGTTACGTGGGGCCCGTAGGCGAGGCAGAAACAGTGGAGGTCCAAGGAACACAGCTGAGGCGAAGGACTTAGAGGTAGACTCTAAGCGAACAAGAAACCTTAAAACCCTTTTGGCCGATGAGACCAAAAGATCGTAGACTATAGACTATAGAGGAATAAAGACTTCGTATTCCTTAAGATACAAGAGAGAGAGAGAGAGAATTTATTATCGCTTAGAAGCACAAGGCTTATTGCGCGCCGGACTACCCTAACTACAACCTCCACCGACTAACCCAAACGAAAGACGAAAGGAAAAGACAAAGGAAAAGAAAAAAGCGCAAACGACTCAGAGGCCGCGACACGATGTGGGACCCACGAAGAGGGGGTAAGTAACGCGAGGTACAGGTGAGCAGAATCTAAGCGACATACAAAGAAACCTCCCGTAGAGTAAGAATAAACCCAAACTTCTCCACAACTACATATAAGCGAAGACGATCCAAACATGGCGTTCAACCAAAAAGGTATCATTACCAACGCTCTCGCGTCGATCTGTGACGAACCTTAACAGGACTGAGGAAACCACGCGCATGAAGGCAGGAAAGCGCCAACCGCAGCAGCGCCAGGTGAAAGCGAGGGTGGGTCAAGAGCGCGGCCGAGTCTGCTTGTCAGGCAGCGGCGCGTTGCGTAGTGAAGGGCTGCAATCGAAAGTGCCAGCCGTGGTTGTTGAGGGGTGGTCTCGAGGACCAGTATGGAATGGAGGCCTCTGGGGGCCGCAAGAGAAAGGTGAGCTGGGGATGCCAGCTCGGTAAAATATGGGTGGTCGCAATCGAAAGCGCCGACCGTGGTTGAGTGGTCTCGGCGACCAGTATGGAGTGAGGGATCGGGGCCGCCTCAGTTGAGTGGTGAGCTGGGGACGCCAGCTCGGTTTATTTGGGTGGTCGCAATCGAAAGTGCCGACCGCGTGGTTGAGTGGTCTCGACCAGCATGATGGGGTGAGGGATCGGGCCGCCTGCTGAGTGGGTGGGTGGCTAGCTAGGCCAGAAAAGAGGTAAGGTCACGTGAGTGACCTCGCAGTAAAATTTGAGAAATGTTTCCGCGACCGTAGGGAAGCGATAACTTTCCGGGCTGTCGAGCGGCAGAGGGCTCGCTAACCTGAGAGTTACTGACAGTGCGCGGACCCGACGTGCAAGGCTCGCGATGAGCCGCCTAGAGGGGGAACGACCGCCTACCGTGGCCACGACGATGAGCATGAGTTAGACGATCCCGTAAGGGTAATAACTCGGTGAACGGGGTGGGAGAGGAGACTCGCCATGACCGGGAATCTAGCGCGAAGGCTCTCTAGAGACTCATGTATCCAGCTATCGGCGAGGAGGTCGCCTAAGGAGGTCGGTCCCAGGGGGGAAACATCTTCATGCGCAAGATACAAGAGGCTATGCGAAGAGAAAAGGAAAGGAAGAGAAACGAGACAGAGAATGAACACAGCTCTTTCAGATAACCGAATAACCCCTGTCCGAACATGACAAATACGATTGCTTAAGGAAACGGATAGAATACAATGGAACCGAGTAGAAACCGATAGAATAACCCATGACTCATCCGTTGACAAGTGCGACCACACTTCTCTTCACTCCACCATCGCTTATTCCATTACGTCCCGTGACGCCATAACAGATCAGGTCCCCCTCCGAGGCCTAACTCCTGGTAGGCTTTGGCTTGTTACGATATCGTTGGTGGAAGTCCTTAACCAGGTCGGGAATGTTCAAGGTCATCCGGAGGTTGCCAGGATGGTTCGGGATAACCTTGCATCGCATCATTCCAATTTTCCCGCCGCTTCCTCGAGTCCAATATCGCTTCAACCTCCCATTCCTCTTGTCCTTCAATCTCCACTGGGGTGGAGGTTGCTGTTGCCCTTCTGGGACTGGCCGTTTGGCGTGAGAGTAACGTGACGCGAAAGACAGGGTGAATCTTCACAGGTACGACGTGCAGAGGTCCAATTGTGACGCTGTGATGGGCTAACAATCCTCTTGATCCGTAGGGTCCCACTCGCTTCCAATCGAAGTTTCTTCAAGGTCGCTTTCAGATTGATGCGCCGAAATGGTAGGAACACCTTATCTGTTAACGAAAGATCGAGTGCTGGTAAGCGATTGATGTTAGCGTGTCCTCCGCTATCTTCTGTGCTCAAACATCTCGTTCTTTAAGAATTCGAGACGGCCTTCATGTCCCTTGCGATCCCGCTGGCTTGATCCTCCGCCGTGGTCTTTCCATGTTCCAGGAGGCCAAAGGTCATGCGCGGTGTCTCCCGGCGAAGAAAGGTGAAACCTGGGTGGTTTCCGAGAGTGATTGTTGGCTGCGAATTCTGCCATTGGCAACATGGATAACCAGTCGCCTTGTTGGTACGATACATACCCGAAGGTACTGTTCCATAACCGCGCTGAACCGCTCTGTTTGACCGCCTGTCTGGGGGTGGAAAGCTGTTGAGTATCGCGCGATATCTCTAAGCGATCGCATAAGGACTGCCAAAACTCAGCGTGAATTGGGTTCCTCTGTCTGATACTATTGTTTCGGTAGACCATGCAACTTCCAAACATGTTCCAGGTAGAGTTTGGCTGTCTCCCGGCCATCGACCTCCTTGGTTGTTGGTATAAGGTGTCTCATCTTGGCCAACCGATCGACTACCATTAGGATTGCATCAGATCCCCACTCTCCGGTAGGTCCGTGAATAAAATCCATCGATACATCCGCCCATGGTCCATCCGGTATGGCATTGGTCGAATACCCATATGGCGCATTCCGGGATGTCTTGTTCTACAAACCTCGCAGTTTCAACGTATTGATCGACGATTTTCGCGATCGCGCCAATAGTATTCTCGCCAATAACTCCAAGGTCTTTGCTCTCCCGTGTCCGGCTGATGGTTTGTCGTGATGTTCCCGCATTAATCGTAAGCGGAGGTCACTCTCTTCCGGTACATATAGTGCGCCGGTATAGAGTCGGCCATTTCCGTCTTCGGAGCATTCGGCTAGTGATATCTTCTTCGAGTGTTTGACTCCGTTCCGAAGTAGCGATAAGACTTTATTTGGGAAACTATCAATCTGGTAAGCATTTGAAAACAACTCCTCCACAGTAGACATTCCTTCAGCGGGCATCATTTGATAAAGAGCCCGCAAACAAACTTAGCTTTTTATCCAAGTTTTCTCTCTTTATAACCACTTGGCTTTGGTGGCCAATCTTTCATCCCCGCCTTAGGAGGTCTCCTGGCCTCCTAGTCAATGCATCCGGTTTTCCTCCTTGTTTTCCTGGTCGGTATTGAATAATAAAGTCAAACGCGACAGAAATTCCGACCATCTCGCATGACGATTTAGCAACTTAGTCGTCATGAAGTATTCCAAATTCCGGTGGTCTGTTAGAACTTTGATAGGGAACTTAGATCCTTCCAGGTTGTATCGCCAGTGCTCGAAACATCGGATGATCGCTAAAAGCTCTTTGTCGTATATTTCACAGTTGCATTCGGCCGGAGAGTGTCTTTTTTGAAAGAACGCTACCGGGTGTAGGATTCCTTCGTCATCGCGTTGGGAGAAGACCCCTCCTGACACGTAATCGGAAGCGTCTGTTTCCACCGTACTCTCTCGTTCTGGGTCGTAGTGTCGGAGTATTGGTGCTGTTGTGAATGCGATTTTGAGGTTTCGGAAAGCCTGATCTGCCTCTTTTGACCATTCAAACTTGACACCCTTTTGTATCCACTCTTTCTTTGTGTCATTATTTGTCAATTTCGTCAGAGGCATTGCTATTCTAGAATATCCATCAATGAAACGTCGATAGAAGTTGGCGAATCCGAGGAAACCTTGTATTTCCTTAACACTTTCCGGTGTTTCCCAATTCATAACTGCCGATATTTTCTCCGGGTCCATTTCGATCCCTTCCGGGGTTAAGATAATCCCAAGATATTTTGTCCTTTGCGTGTAAAATTCACATTTCTCCGGTCGGAGGTGGGCTTTATTAGCGTATAGTAACTCGAGTATCTTCCGTACGTGTACTTTATGTTCCTCCAGGGTTTCCGAGTAGATTAAAATGTCGTCCAAATAAGCCGTCACAAACTGGTCTAGGTGAGGACGGAGAATATCGTTGATCCATCTTTGGAACGTCGCCGGCGCATTGGTTAACCCAAAAGGCATTACTTGATACTCGTAGTGTCCGTAACGCGTCCGAAATGCTGTTTTCCATTCGTCTCCTTCCGCTATCCGTATTTGATTGTATCCCCAACGTAGGTCAAGTTTAGTATAGTATCTGGCTTTTGACAACCTCGCCCAGGTTTCTTCCATCAACGGTAGAGGGTATCGGTCCTTCACCGTAATTTCATTTATCCCTCGATAGTCGACACATAACCGTAAGGTTCCATCACTTTTTTTGACAAAGATGACGGGAGCTCCCGCCGGGGAAGTACTATTCCGGATTACTCCTCGAGGTAGGTTTTCCTTGATGTATTCCCACAGTGCCTTGAGTTCAGTTTGGGTCATGCTGTACATTGGTTTGAACGGTGGTTGGTTATCTCCCTGTAGTACTATGTGGTGGTCGTAGTTGGTTCGGTGTGGGGGTAGTACCGACGCGTCAGCTTCTTGAAATAAGGGCAGTAGGTCGTGATTTTCCGGGGGTACGATTTGGCTTAACGTCAACGGTTGTTTGGTCCAGAGCTGAGAGATGAATCAGGTGGGCGCCTTGTGTAGCTGCTGAACAATCCGCTGAATCGAGGCCGTGCTTTGCTGAGTTTCGCGAGGTTTATTAGGTTCCACTCCGGGCTGGTATGGATATCCCCTTGCGACGATTGGTTTCTTCCGATACAGCAATGTTCGCAGCAGGTTGGTGAATCAAAACCAGTTTATTCTTCTTGGCCGTAATTTAACATCGCGGTCGCCGCATCCATGGTATCCCCATTACAATCGGTAGGATCCCAACCGCGTGACAAAACATGGTGCTTCTTCGCGTGTCCGCAGTATATCGAGGTCAAGAGTAACAAAGTGGGTGATTTTTCCTGATCGAATGGGTCGCCCATCGATCACATCGACTCGCCGGGTATTTTCAGTGGAGTCATAGTGTTTATGGTGGCGCATAAAGGATTCGTTTACAAACGCCAGATCCGGAGGCCCGCATCAATGAGAGCAAAGGTGGCAGACAAAAGTATTTTTATTCTGAGAAACCGAAAGAGGTTACTACAAATTGATTCCCATCCATTTCCTCCTCTGATACCGAACAAGTAGAGATACGCATCCTAGAAAAATCCTCAAAGGGTCCCTGGTTTATGCCACTTAAGCCAGGGACAAATCTTTTGCCGCCTCATTGTCCGAGTCCTGTTCCTCCTCCACCCTCATCGCTGCTCCCCTCATCGTATATTTTCTTTGTCCTCCACCCTGTCCCTTAGCCTGGGGGCAGTTCCTCACCAGGTGTCCAACCCCTCCACAATAAAAACATCTTCCTTCTGTCAATCGAGCATTTCTTTCCATAGGAGTGGGGCGACGCCGGCCCCCCGATAGTTCCATAGGTGTGTCACCTCCGGGCGCGAACGATGGATGAGTAGGCGCAGGTGATGTTTGGTTCACAGGAGCAGGAGTAGGAGCAGGAACATAGGGACGCGAAGGTTGGGCGGGAGCAGGTACTGTACGTTGGGCGACAGGGTTACTGTTGCTGGTGGTAAATGGGTGTCTCTTACCCAGTCTAGCCTTGATCGCGCGTTGCCTGTTGTCCAACCGTTGTAGAAGGGTTGCGCACCCATCAACCGTAGTGGGGTCTCGTGGTGTACCATCGCCTCCATAAGTTCCGCTGAAATCCTTCCAGCAAGCACTCAACCCCAGTGATCTCGAAACCTGACTCGGAGGCGCTGTCCGTTGGAACTCGCGAAGTAATCGGAGAAGGTACGGTTTCGCTGGCGCATGTCCTCAGGTTGCGGCGGCCGTAGACTTGTCTGGGTCCCCAAAGCAGTGTCCAGAATCTCGTAGAAACGCTCCATGAAGGCAGGTTAATGCCTTCATCGGTGGTGTATGCGAGGAACTGGCTGGCTGCAATATCCTCGAGACGCACCAAAGGCATACGATAGCTTGACTGCAGAGTTGGGAAGCGATCGCATTCCCAGTAGCTTGATCCTCATCTGTTGTTTGAAGAGGTGGTCGAGCCCGGTCCTGGTCGCCAAAAGATAGCAGGGTCGGATAGCTTTTCCAGCCGTGGGGTAGTCGTGAAGGGGGCTCTGACTGGGGTGCTGCTGTCTGGGGGCTGCTTGTTGTTGCTGGGCTGCAGCTTGTTGAGCTGCAGCTAGGTCCTCTGGGCCTGCCTTGCCTCCTCTCGTGAGTAAGAGCCCTCGGCGCCTTGAGTCAGATGGGATAACGCCGTCCGACACGAGGCTCCAGTGAGAGACGGCCAGGTCAGGCTTGTGTGATGCGATACTGTTCGGGCGAGGTCTCAGGTAGTTGTCTGCGATAGCCACGTAGCCAATGGGGTTCGATATGGGCGCTGGCCATGGTCTAAAGCGCTTGCATTGGCTGGAGACGCAACCCACAGTTACATGTCTGAGCGAGCAGAAACAGGGAGGTCCGCTGAACACAGGCCGAAGGGCGACTTAGAGGTAGACTTCGTTTAACAAGAAAACCTTTAAAACCTCTTTTTGGCCGATGAGACCAAAAAATCGTAAACTATACACTATAGAGGAATAAAGACTTCGTATTCCTTAAGATACAAGAGGTTGCGTGAAGAGAAAAGGAAAGGAAGAGAAACGAGACAGAGAGCGAACACAGGGCTCTTTATATAACCGAATAACCCCTGTCCGAACATGACAAATACGATTGCTTAAGGAAACGGATAGAATACAATGGAACCGAGTAGAAACCGATAGAATAACCCATGACTCATCCGTTGACGAGTGCGACCACACTTCTCTTCACTCCACCATCGCTTATTCCATTACGTCCCGTGACGCCATAACATTGGACCTCCTCGACTTGATTGGTCACTGTGGCCGCCAGCCGGCTCTGCTGTTCCTCCAATTTCTGAATTAGTGGGTAGAAGGTTTGGGGCAACGCCTCGTGTAATAAGTTGTAGCTTTTCTCCAGCTTGACAGATTGGGAGGTCTGGGAACCCATCCCAGGTGCAGGTCTGTCTGGTGTCGGGGTGTTGCAAGAAAGATTACTCTTCCTTCCCTCTTGCCTGTATTGGTATCTGCCATCATCGTTGGAAGACATTTTTGGTGTGGTTTCTTTTTCGCTTAAACAACGAACGCGACCGTACACGGGGGAGGCGAGATGGCTCCGCCTAGTATATTATACCAGGTTAAGCCGAAGCGATAAAATAAAAGATAAAGAAAAATGGAATACGCAATAGTAAAAATTTTTTAAAGCGAGGTTTACCGAGAGTCCGATAACATGCAAGAAGAAGAAGATGAAATTTATTTCGCATAGAAGCCATAGGCTTATCGCGCAACTATACCACCCGAACTACAACTACCGCCGAGTAACCCAAGCAACGCGAAATAAAGGAAAAGAATAAGTAGCAAACGACTCAACGGCCGCGATACAAGAATGGGTCCCACGAAGAGGGGGAAATAACGCAAGGTACAGGTAAGCAGGGACTAAGTGACAAACAAAGAAACCTTCCTGTCATAAGAATAAACCCTAAACTTCTCTGTCAACTACATATAAGCGAGCACGATCCTAAACATGGCGTTCAACCTGAAACGGCATCATTACCAACGCTTCTGCGGTCAGATTCTGTGACAAACCTTAACAGGACTGGGAAAAACCACGCGCACGAAGGCAGGAAATGCCAACCGCAACAGCGTCAGCGGTGAAAGCGAGGGGGGGTGGGTCAACAGTGGTGCCTCGGGCATCTGCTTGTCAGGCAGCGAGGCGGGTAGGAGTGGTGGGTTGCAATCGAAAGTGCCAACCGTGGTGTTGAGGGGTGGTCTCGGGGGACCGGTATGTTGTGGGTGAGGGGAGCGAGCCGCCTCGGTTGAGAGTGGTGAGTTGGGGTTGCCAACTCGGTAGAAATGGGTGGTCGCAATCGAAAGTGCCGACCGTGGTGTTGAAGGGGTGGTCTGGGAGACCAGTAGATATGGAGGCCTCTGGGGGGGCGGAGCAAAAGTAAAAGGTGAGTTGGGGATGCCAACTTGGTAGGAATGGGTGGTCGCAATCGAAGCGCCACCACATGGTGGTTGAGGGGTGGCCTCGGGTTGATTGATGAGGATCGGGCTCGGTTGAGTGGGTGGGTGGCCAATGGCGAGGCCAGAAAAGAGGGTAAGGTCACGTGAGTGACCTCGAAAATTTTGAGAAATGTTTTGCGACCGTAGGAAGTCGAAACTTTCCGGGCTGTCGAGACTTTGGCAGAGGGCTCGCTAACCTGAGAGTTACTGACAGTATGCGGACTAACATGTGGTGCTCATGCGATGAGCAGCAAGGAGGAGGGAACGACCGCCTGGCGGTGGCCACAATTTGGCAGGAGTTGGTGAGTGATAGACGCATCCCGTGAGGGTATCAACTCGGTGAAAAGGGGGGGTGGGAGGGGGAGACTCGTGTCGTAACATGGGGAATTTAGGGCGGCGAAGGCTCTCCAGAGACTCGTGTATCCAGTCGTCGACGAGGAGGGCTCCCAAGGGAGGTCGGTCCCAGTAGGAAAACACGTTCGCGGGGGAACATGCAAGAGAGAGAGAGAGAGATTTTATTCGCATAGAAGCCAAAGGCTTATCGCGCACCGGACTACCCTAACTACAACCTCCACCGACTAACCCGAACGAGAGACGAAAGGAAAAGACAAAGGAAAAGATAAAACGCTAACGACTCAATGGCCGCGACACAAATGGGGAACCCGCGAAGAGGGGGTGAAATAACGCGTGGTACAGGTAAGCAGAATCTAAGCGACATACACAGAAACCTCCCCGTGGTAAGAATAAAACCAAACACTTCTCCAAGGACATCTAAGTCCGCACTCCACTCCGTTGAACGATGGGGTCCTCTTAGCGGGTTCCAGAACACAAGCTCTCAGGTCACCGGTGAAAGTGCTAGGTCATGGCGAGGTTAACCTGGGGCTGGGGTACCGTGATCGTTGGATCATTGGATGGGGAGTCGACGAAGGGCCGAGGCGTGAAAGCAATGGTTGTGTTGTCGATGGTGGTGCCTCGGGAGTCTGCTTGTTAGGCAGCGAGGCGGTTGGAAAGTATAGGGCTGCAATCGAAAGTGCCAGCCGTGATTAATTGAGGGGTCGTCCCGGGGAACCAGTGTAGGAATGGAGGCCTCTGAGGGGGCCGTGCAAGAATAGGGGTGAGCTGGGGACGCCAGCTCAGGTAAAGTTTGGGTAGTCGCAATCGAAAGTGCCGACCTTGGTGGTTGAGGGGGTGGTTGAGGGGGACAAGTATGATGGGGTGAGGGGATCGGGCCGCCTCAGTTGAGTGGGTGAGTGGCCTAGCTAGGGCCAGAAAAAAGAGGGGTAAGGTCACGTGAGTGACCTCGGGTAAAAATTTGAGAAATGTTTCTTGCGACCGTAGGGAAGCGAAAACTTTCCGGGCTGTCGAGCACTTTGGCAGAGGGCTCTCGCTAACCTGAGAGTTACTGACAGTGTGCGGACCCGACGTGTGTGGTGCTCGTGCGATGAGCGGCCTTGAGGGGGGGAACGACCGTCTACCGGTGGCCGTCGATTTGGCGGGAGTTGGTGAGTGTTAGTGTCATGGCGTCACGGGACATAATGGAATAAGCGATGGTGGAGTGAAGAGAAGTGTGGTCGCACTCGTCAACGGATGAGTCATGGGTTGTTCTATCGGTTTCTACTCGGTTCCATTGTATCCTATCTGTTTCCTAAAAGCAATCGTATTTGTCATATTTGGACAGGGGTTATTCGGTTATATAAAGAGCCCTGTGTTTGCTCTCTGTCTAGTTTCTCTTCCTTTCCTTTTCTCTTCACGCAACCTCTTGCATGTTCCCCCGCGACGATGTTTTCCTCCTGGGACCGACCTCCCTTGAGAGCCCTCTTCGAAGATAACGCTGGATTCCCAGAGTTCTAAAGATCGCCACGGTCGCTAGTTCCCCATGCTATGACACGAGTCTCCCTCTCCCACCCCCCCATTCACCGAGTTGTTACCCTTACGGGATGCGTCTAACACTCACCAACTCCCGCCAAATCGACGGCCACCGGTAGACGGTCGTTCCCCCCCTCAAGGCCGCTCATCGCACGAGCACCACACATGTCGGATCCGCACACTGTCAGTAACTCTCAGGTTAGCGAGAGCCCTCTGCCAAAGCGCTCGACAGCCCGGAAAGTTATCGCTTTCCTACGGTCGCGAGAAACATTTCTCAAATTTTTACCCGGGGTCACTCACCTGGCCTTACCCCTCTTTTTTTCTGGCCCTCGCTAGGCCACCCACCCATTCAACCGAGGCGGCCCGATCCCCTCACCCCATCATACTTGTCCCCCGAGACCACCCCCCTCAACCACTACGGTCGGCACTTTCGATTGCGACCACCCATACTTTACCCCAGCTGGCGTCCCCAGCTCACCTTTTTACATTGCACGGCCCCCCCAGAGGCATCCATTCCCATACTGGTCCCCCGAGACCACCCCTCAACAACCACGGCTGGCACTTTCCATTGCAGTCCTATACTTTTACAACCGCCTCGCTGCCTGACAAGCAGACTCCCGAGACACCAACACGACAAAACAACCACCGCTTTCATGCCTCGGCCCTTCGTCGACTCCCCATCCAATGATCCAACGATCACGGTACCCCAGCCCCAGGTTAACCTCGCCATGACCTAGCACTTTCACCGGTGACCTGAGAGCTTGTGTTCTGGAACCCGCTAAGAGGACCCCATCGTTCAACGGAGTGGAGTGCGGACTTAGATGTCCTTGGAGAAGTGTTTGGTTTTATTCTTACTACAGGGAGGTTTCTTTGTTGTCGCTTTGATTCTGCTTACCTGTACCTCGCGTTATTTACCCCCTCTTCGTGGGCCCATATTTGTGTCGCGGCCATATGAGTCGTTTGCGCTTTACTTTTCCTTTGTCGTTTCCTTTTGTCTTTCGCTTGGGTTAGTCGGTGGAGGTTGTAGTTAGGGTAGTCCGGTGCGCGATAAGCCTTTGGCTTCTATGCGAATAAAATCTCTCTCTCTCTCTTGTACTTTAAGGAATACGAAGTCTTTATTCCTCCATAGTCTATAGTCTACGATCTTTTGGTCTCATCGGCCAAAAGGGTTTTACGGTTTCTCGTTCGCTTAGAGTCTACCTCTACGTCCTTCGCTTCGGCTGTGTTCCTTGGACCTCCACTGTTTCTGCCTCGCCTACGGGCCCCACGTAACACTAGGTTGTGTCTCCAACCCCAACCAACACAGCCTTTAGACCAACGCCCACCATGTCGAACCCCATTGACTACGTGGAATTATCGCAACAACTACAAACCTACTTCGAACAGTATCCCGTCTACAACCCTGACCATGCCAACGCCCAAACCTTCGCCCTCCTGGAACAGTGTCGGACAGCGTTATCCCAATACGCTCAAGACCTCGAGGCTGCTTACTCACAAGGAGAGGAGGCAAGGCAGGCCTTCCAGAGGGACCTAGCTGCAGCTCAACAAGCTGCAGCCCAACAGCAACAAGCAGCCCCTCCGAACCCAGCAGCACCCCCAGTCAGGGAGCCCCCTTCCACGACTACCCACCGCTCGGAAAAGCTCTCCGACCCTGCTGTCTTTCGTGGCGACCAGGACCGGGCTCGACTACACCTCTTCAAACAACAGATGAGCATCAAGCTACTGGGGAATGCCGACCGCTTCCCGACCCTACAGTCTAAGCTGTCATATGCCTTCGCTCGCTTCGAAGATATGGCGGCCAGCCAGTTCCTCGCATATACCACGGATGAAGGCATTAACCTGCCATCAATGGAACGGTTTTACGAGATCTTGGACACTGCCTTCGGAGACCCAGACCGAGTCTACACCGCCCGCCGAAGCTTGAGGGATATGCGCCAACGAAACCGTACCTTCTCCGATTACTTCGCCGAGTTCCAACGACACGCCTCCGAGTCAGGTTTCGACCAGATCACTAGGGTTGAGTACTTGCTGGAAGGGATTTCAACGGAACTTATGGAGGCGATGGTACACCACGAGACCCCCACTACGGTTGATGGTTGCGCAACCCTTCTACAACGGTTGGACAACAGGCAACGCGCGATCAAGGCTAGACTGGGTAAGCAACACCCATTTACCACCAGCAACAGTAACCCTGTCGCTCAACGCACAGTACCGGCTCCAGCCCAACCTTGGCGTCCTTATGTTCCTGCTCCTGCTCCTGCGAACCAAGCATCACCTGCACCTACTCATCCATCGTTCGCGCCCGGAGGTGATACACCTATGGAACTATCGGGGGGCCGGCGTCGCCCCAATCCTACGGAAAGAAATGCTCGATTGACAGAAGGAAGATGTTTTTATTGCGGAGGAGTTGGACACCTGGTGAGGAACTGTCCCCAGGCTAAGGGACAGGGTGGAGGACAAAGGAGGTATACCATGAGGGGAGCAGCGATGAGGGTGGAGGAAGGACAAGACTCAGACAATGAGTCGGCAAAAGATTTGTCCCTGGCTTAAGTGGCATAAACCAGGGACCCTTTGAGGATTTTTCTAGGATGCGTATCTCTACTTGTTCGGTATCAGAGGAGAAAATGGATGGGAATCAATTTGTAGTAACCTGCTCGGTTTCTCAGAATAAAAATACTTTTGTACCCACCTTTGCTCTCATTGATACCGAGCCTCGGATACGCATTTCTAGACGAATCCTTTGTACGCCACCATAAGCTTACTATGACTCCACTGAAAATACCCCGACGAGTCGATGTTATCGATGGACGACCCATTCGATCAGGAAAAATCACCCACTTTGTTACTCTTGACCTCGATATACACGGGCACCGTGAAGAAGCACCATGTTTTGTTACACAGTTGGGATCCCACCCGATTGTCATGGGGATACTATTGATGCGACGACATGATGTCAAACTACGGCCAAAGAAGAATAAGCTGGTTTTCGATTCACCAGCCTGCTGCCAACATTGCTGTATCGAAAGGAAACCAATCGTCGCAAGGGGGATCTCCATACCAGCCCCGGAGTGGAATCTAATAGACCTTGCGGAACTCAACAAAGCACCGGCCTCGATTCAACGGATTGTTCAGCAGCTACACAAGGGCGCCCACCTGATTCATCTTTCAGCCCTGGATCAAACACCCGTTGACATTCGCCAAATCGTACCCCCGGAAAATCACGACCTACTACCCCTATTTGAAGAAGCTGACGCGTCGGTACTACCCCCACACCGAACCAACTACGACCACCACATAGTACTTCAGGGAGATAACCAACCACCGTTCAAACCAATGTACAGCATGACCCAAACGGAACTCAAGGCACTGTGCGAATACATCAAGGAAAACCTACCTCGAGGGGTAATCCGGAATAGTACTTCCCCGGCGAGAGCTCCCGTCATCTTTGTCAAAAAGAGTGATGGAACCTTACGGTTATGTGTCGACTATCGAGGGTTAAATGAGATTACGGTGAAGGATCGATACCCTCTACCATTGATGGAAGAGACCTGGTCGAGGCTGTCAAAAGCCAGATACTATACTAAACTTGACCTACGTTGGGGATACAATCAAATACGGATAGCTGAAGGAGACGAATGGAAAACAGCATTTCGGACGCGTTACGGACACTACGAGTATCAAGTAATGCCTTTGGTTAACCAACGCTACGCGACGTTCCAGAGATGGATCAACAACATTCTCCGTCCTCACCTAGACCAGTTTGTGACGGCCTATTTGGACGACATTCTAATCTACTCGGAAACCCTGGAGGAACATAAAGTACAAGTACGGAAGATACTCGATCTACTCTACGCTAATAAAGCCCACCTCCAACCGGAAAAATGTGAATTTTACACGCAAAGGACAAAATACCTTGGGATTATGTTAACCCCGGAAGGGATCGAAATGGACCCGGAGAAAATATCGGCAGTTATGAATTGGGGAACACCGGAAAGCGTCAAGGAAGTACAAGGTTTCCTCGGATTCGCCAACTTCTATCGACGTTTCATTGATGGATATTCTAGAATAGCAATGCCTCTGACGAAATTGACAAATCATGACACGAAGAAAGAGTGGATAAGAAAGGGTGTCAAGTTTGAATGGTCAGAAGAGGCAGATCAGGCTTTCCGAAACCTCAAAATTGCATTCACAACAGCACCAATACTTCGACACTACGACCCAGAACGAGAGAGTACGGTGGAAACAGACGCTTCCGATTACGTGTCAGGAGGGGTCTTCTCACAACGCGATGACGAGGGAATCTTACACCCGGTAGCATTCTTCCAAAAAAGACACTCTCCGGCCGAATGCAATTATGAGATATACGATAAAGAACTTTTAGCGATCATCCGTTGTTTCGAACACTGGCGATACAACCTGGAAGGATCCAAGTTCCCTATCAAAGTCCTAACAGACCACCGGAATTTGGAATATTTCATGACTACTAAATTGCTAAATCGTCGCCAAGCGAGATGGTCGGAATTTCTGTCACGATTCGATTTTGTTATTCAATACCGACCAGGAAAACAAGGGGGAAACCGGATGCATTAACTAGGAGGCCAGGAGACCTCCCTAAGGCGGGGGATGAAAGACTGGCTCACCAAAGCCAAGTGGTTATAAAAAGAGAAAATCTGGATGCAAAGCTAAGTTTGTTTGCGGGTTCTTTATCAAATGAACCCGCTGAAGGAATGTCCACTGTGGAGGAATTATTTTCGAATGCTTACCAGATCGATAGTTTCCCAAACAGAGTCTTATCGTTGCTCCGGAACCTGGTAAAACACTCAAAAAGGATATCACTAGCCGAGTGCTCGGAGGACAGAAACGGCCGACTACTAAACCGAGGCGCGCTATACGTACCGGAAGAAAGTGACCTTCGTCTACGACTACTTCGGGAACATCACGACAAACCGTCAGCAGGACACACTGGAAGAGCAAAGACGTTGGAGCTACTGAGCCGAGAATACTACTGGCCCCAGATGCGGAAATACGTTGACCAATACGTTCGGAACTGCGAGGTTTGTACCCGAAGCAAGACGTCCCGCAATGCACCATACGGGGTACTACGACCAATGCCCATACCGGATGGACCATGGACGGATGTATCGATGGACTTTGTTATGAATCTACCGAAGAGTGGGGGATATAATGCAATCCTGATGGTAGTCGATCGATTGACCAAGATGAGACACCTTATACCAACAACCAAGGAGGTCGATGCCCGGAAGACAGCCAAACTCTACCTGGAACATCTTTGGAAGTTACATGGTCTACCCGAGACGATAGTATCAGACAGGGAAACCCAATTCACCGCTGAGTTTTGGCAGTCCTTATGCGATCGCTTAGAAATATCACCGCGATACTCAACAGCTTTCCACCCCCAAACAGACGGTCAACCTGAACGGTTCAACGCAGTTATGGAACAGTACCTTCGGAGCTATGTGTCATACCAACAGGACAACTGGTTGTCCATGTTGCCAATGGCAGAATTCGGAGCCAACAACCATTCCTCGGAAACCACCCACGTTTCACCTTTCTTCGCCCACACCGGGAGACACCCGCGTATGACCTTTGGCCCTCTGGAACATGGGAAGACCACTGCAGAGGATCAAGCAAATGGGATCGCAAGGGATATGAAGGCCATCTATGACTTCTTGAAAGATGAAATGTTTAGAGCGCAGAAGATAGCAGAGGACACCGCTAACGTTAATCGCTCACCCGCACCTCGATATTCGTTGGGGGACAAGGTATTCTTGTCTACTCGGCACATCAATACGAAACGACCCTCAAAGAAACTCGATTTGAAACGCGTGGGACCTTACCAGGTCAAGAGAATTGTCAGTCCCTATGCGTACAAATTGAACTTGCCCCGCACCATGAAGGTTCACCCCGTCTTCCACGTCTCGTTACTCCCACCGGCCGCAAACGACCCCGTCCCAGGGCAACAGCAACTACCTCCACCCCCAGTGGAGATTGAAGGACAAGAGGAATGGGAGGTTGAAGCGATATTGGACTCGAGGAGGCGACAGGGAAGGTTGGAATACGGAGACGGCATGCGTTATCCCGAACCATCCTGGCAACCCCCGGATGACCTTGAACATTCCCCCGACCTGGTCAAAGACTTTCACCAACGATATCATAACAAGCCAAAGCCTACCAGGGGTTAGGCCTCGGAGGGGGACCTGATCTGTTATGGCGTCACGGGACGTAATGGAATAAGCGATGGTGGAGTGAAGAGAAGTGTGATCGCACTCGTCAACGGATGAGTCATGGGTTGTTCTATCGGTTTCTACTCGGTTCCATTATATCCTATCTGTTTCCTAAAAGCAATCGTATTTGTCATATTCGGACAGGGGTTATTCGGTTATATAAAGAGCCCTATGTTCGCTTTCTGTCTAGTTTCTCTTCCTTTCCTTTTCTCTTCACGCAACCTCTTGCACCTTCCCGGACGCTCGGTAAACCTCGCTTCAAAAATTTTTACTACCGCGTATTCTATTCGTATTTTATTTCTATTATTTTATCTCTATCGCTTCGGCTTCACCTGGTATACCATACCAGGCTGAGCCATTTCGCTTCCCCCGCGTACGGTCGCGTTCGCTTAAGCGAGGATAACAAACAACAACACACGAAATGTCAGACGATTTCCCTTTCCTCCCCCATAAGGGCAGGAAAAGACACCAAACACGCGAGAATCCCTCTCAAGTAGCCTCGCAGACATCTCTCTCGAACTACTTCGCCGGGGAACCACCCCCAGGCACCCCAGCTCCAACCCGTTTCGACCCCACCCCATCAACACAAAGCCAGCAAGAGGCCCTACAGGCCCCCCTCACCACCTACGCAACCTACGACGACTACTCAAGATACTACGTCCCAAGACTCGATTACCTCAATCCTAGCATCGTCCCGGGAGAAACCCATAACAAAATGGACATGAACTATATCTCATGGGCCATCAGACACGGCCTCACGACAAGCATCCTCCCACTGCAAGACCTCCACAAAGAAACACAATCAGCCATAACAGAGACGACGAACGCCGTAAAAGACCTCAAAGCACAAGTCGCTTTTCTAGCCGCCAAAATCGCACTCCTGGAGAACACATCCTCCCTAAATGCGAAAAACACACAGAACGTACACGCGGCCCTCACCCAATCCATCCACCCCCTCCTCTTAAAAACCGAGGAGGCACACAAATCCATCACCGAAAGGCTCACCGAGGTACATGAAAAAAGCATCCTCATCCTCAACAAACCGACCCCCCCTCCAGCCCCAGCCATAATCCCTCCCGCAGCACCAATCGCCCGCGCCCGCGCACCCACCCAGGGCCGAGCCCAAGCCCAAGCCCATGCCCGACCACAACAACCACAACAACCACAACAACCACAACAACAACAACGCCCACAACCCCCACCACCACAACAGCAGCAACAACGATCTTTCGCCAACGTAGCCCGGGCTAACAACCCAAACCAGGAAGACTTCCAGCTCGTCCAGAGAAAGAAATCCCCAAAGAAAGACCCCCTCTTCAAACCCGACTTCTCCAGGGCCAACAGAGAAGTTTTCATCGAATGCAACGACCAAACCCCCTTCCACCAAACGCCCTCCGAGATCAGGGCAAAAATCAACACCGGCATTCCTGACGCCAAATGCCATTTCATAACGGCAAGGAAAACCCTAAGCAACAACATCGTCCTCGAAACGAAGTTGGATACCTCGGCGGAAACAGCACTCGCCTACAAACACGAAATCAAAGACACCCTCACAGTGATGGGGATCTATGTAATCGACATCAGGGCCAACTCAAAATGGTCAAAATTTCTGGTACACGGCATCCCAACCACAATCGGAGATGGACTTGACGCAGGACAGCTGGTCGCGTCCGAAATCAGAAACAACTACGGGGAGAAATTCGTTCTCGCCCAAGTTCCAACATGGATCTCGGCCCCGGAGAAGAGAATTGGCAAGGAGCACTCCTCCATGCTCATTGCCCTCCCGGGATCGTTCACAATCACGACCCTAGGCCTCCAATCCCTTCACCTCTTTGACCGACGATGCACCCTCGAGACGTACTTCAACATCAGAGAAGACACCCAATGCCGCAACTGCCTCGAATACGGGCACAGACAGGAACAGTGCACCCTCGAGTCCGGCCGCTGTGGCCACTGTGCCGAAAACCACACCTCCGACGCCCACCCTTGCAAGTCCTGCTCGGGAGGAACCAGATGCACCCACTCGCCCATCAGATGTTACAACTGCAAGGGCTTCCACAAAGCAACCGACCGAGCGTGCCCAGAACGCGCGAAGGCCACCCTCAAAGCATCCTCTCGTTTCAACGAATCCAGACTCATCCTCGCAGCCCCGGCTATGGTCGATGTAGCCCCAGTGGCAGCCCCGGCCCCGGCCCCCCCGGCCACCATCCAAGTTCCCGCAACCCCGGCCCAAGCGCCAACAAACAACGACCACGCCATGGGAGATAGTTAGGTTCGTTTAGTTCCCGTTATCTTTCTCTCCTAAATTGCTCACCTGTATCACGCGTTATTTCACCCCCTCTTCGCGGGTTCCAATATTGTGTCGCGGCCATTGAGTCGTTAGCGTTTTTTATCGTTTTCTTTGCTTTCTCTGTCTCTTTCCTTTCGTCTTTCGTTTGGGTTAGTCGGTGGAGGTTGTAGTTAGGGTAGTCCGGCGCGCGATAAGCCTTGTGCTTCTAAGCGAATATAAAATCTCTCTCTCTCTCTTGTACCTTAAGGAATACGAAGTCTTTATTCCTCCATAGTCTATAGTCTACGATCTTTTGGTCTCATCGGCCAAAAGGGTTTTACGGTTTCTCGTTCGCTTAGAGTCTACCTCTAAGTCCTTCGCTTCGGCTGTGTTCCTTGGACCTCCACTGTTTCTGCCTCGCCTACGGGCCCCACGTAACAGTTAGACGCATCCCGTGAGGGTAACAACTCGGTGAATGGGGGGGCGGGGAGAGGGGGACTCGTGTCATAGCATGGGGAACTAGCGACCCGTAGGCGATGCTAGAACTCTGGGAATCCAGCTTATCTTCGAGGAGGGCTCTCAAGGGAGGTCGGTCCCAGGAGGAAAACACGTTTGTGGGGGAACATGCAAGAGGTTGCGTGAAGAGAAGAGGAAAGGAAAGAAACGAGACCAAGACTGTAGGCAGAGCCCTTTATATAGCCGAATAACCCCTGTCCAAGTATGACAAATACAATCGCTAAAGGAAACAGGTAGAACACAATGGAACCGAATAGAAACCCATAGAATCCCTATGACTAATACCCTTACACGTGCGACCACACTTCTCTTCACACCATCATACAATTATTTTATTACGCGACATGACGCCATAACACAGTGGATACGGGAAATGGTCGGATAAGTTCACTGGACCCTTCACAGTCTCAGTAGCGATCGGAGGTTTGGTATATGGACTGGACCTACTGGTAGAATACAAGCTCCATAATGTATTCCATGGGATGCTACTTCACCCATACCGAGAAGATGCAAATCCAGCAAGGTAACAGACTACCAGGGAACAGATAGCAACACCTGAACCTCAAGAAACCTTAGCTGACAAAAACGTACAATCAAAGCTCAATACTCGTCCACATACTCGAAGCCAGGCACCCATAATTGGAGCCTGGTTATCCCACAAACAATGAACAGTCACGAAGTACTAGCCTCGATACCTTTCCCTTATCTATTGCTTTTCCCACAGGGTTTTTACAACAGAAAGGTTTTTAACGGTCGAGGGTGACGTCTAAAAATTGGGAGTAGTGTTACAAGAATTCGAGTCAGAGGTTGTGATGGATGAGCGGGTAACGGGAACAAGCATAGAAAGATATCGAGGGGGTGTTGGGGCACCATGTGCGACCACACCTGCATTATACTATCAGGCGGCACACTTTGAGGGTGGTGTGCTGATGGCAGGCCGTTCTCCTTTTAGAAGGTGACCAACAGAATAGTATGGTGCAACCCGATAGCCGACATTTGTGAGTCAAAGAGATTACGCGTGATAGAATGGACTAGGCAGAATACGGGCCCGGATAAGGGTTCCAACCATGTATAAATAGGAGAGCGGATTCCCGTGAGCTGAGGAGACTTCTTCTATCATCAGCGAGCGGAGTCCGGTCTATTAAATCTTATTGTTGAAAAGCTAAAGAACTATTGGTTAGCATTGCCATCTCTTTGATATCCCTTAACATCTAATATCCGGTATTTGTGGGTCAGATGGTTACCTGTCCGAATATAATCAGGAAAACGCCATGTGGGGACACATTCTATCAGAAAGTTGTATTTTGTAGGTGTTATAGCATAGTCTTATCTCTGTTATCTTATAACATAGAAAGCGAGACTTTGCATAGGATCCTTGATGTATAAATTGTACAGCATCTCCGTGGTCTTATTGGTACCAGCCAATAAGTAAGGGGAATGCGGTTCATTAAATTACAAGTTTAAACACTATAGAACTATTGATTAGCATTGGAATTTCCCATTACAGTAGGAGATCCACACGAGGCTTATAGAAACAAAAATCTTGGTACTAATGTACTTGAGCTACACTCCCCCGTCATCCCCCGCGGTGCCAACCCGCCACGGCGAGCGAAATCGGGTATGTATGAAATCTAAAGGCGGACGCGCCCTTGACCACACATGGTCTATCAGAATCATGTACCGAAGACCAAAGCCCCCCCTTCACTACTACACCCCTCGTCATGGATGGGCGGGGCAGGCAGAGATAGAGAGGCTTACTCATCCCCATTCCGCCACCTCTTGGCCGCCCGCCTCACACCAACACACAGAACACGTTTAGGGTTCAACTCCATCAGGCATTTTCACCTCCTCGCGCATGCCCACACTCCCAGGGTTGCTCCGGAAATGGCAATCCCGCAGAGGGTGCGTGTGTAGCTATATATAGGCATGGCGTGATCACGCCCGGAAATGGATTAGTTCGGTGTGTGGTTATGTTTACCCCACTCTGTCAACTACTTGTATGGAAACGAGCCAAAAAGGGCATAGTGTATTCAAATAAAGGTTCGGTGCGAAACGAATGATCGCAAATTTTTTATCAAATGCACCGTTACTAATGAGCAAATGCTTTTTTTATTATGGAAAAATGAATCCGGGAATGAATGCCAAGTTCCATATCATACTTTAACAAACACATTTTCAAGCATCAAAAATTGTATAAAACTCTATAGCATAAGTAAATAAATCAGGGAATGAATTATTTCGCTACGCTAAAATCTTGGTCGGAAATGAATCATCTAGATTGGGGGGTCAATGACATCGGGAAATGTCACGTTTGTGTTAACGAATCAGTAAACGGATCCCATAGTTCAATATGCCTCTTTATTTGACAGATCAAATAATGATTACACATATTGCCAAAGAGCAATAATCCCAAGCAACGCTCTGTCCCATACGCGGATTCCACCTATTCTCCGGAGCTCCATCATACCGATATCCCATCCACTGTCCTCTATTTTCTAACCCGGATGTGTGCTTATCAGGCAACCCTCTCGGGAGACCTTTCGGAGCCTCACTGGACTGGTGCGGTGGGGGCCCATGGTCGCCGGCACGGTTTAACTGGTACACCGGAGGGTCACATGATCGCAGACCTTGGCACAGTTTCTATGTCGTCGTTTTCAACTTGCCCTTAAGGTGCATGATCAAGTTTGTTTTTAGCAAAGGCCTTCTTATCCCCTAGAGGTGCACAGCTCCTACAGTTCCATCGAATTCAATGAAGCCCCTTACTGAATGTTAATGTATTTGCGGGTATTAACGATATTTCAAGGGTTTTTCTGCACAGGAATTTCATGTGTACCAGATCTGTCATCGTACAACATATCGAAGTGTCTGGTGAATGAGTAGCATCCGGGAATGGGACAGGGCATATATATCGATACAGCCGCGCTGGAAAGGAGTTCATAGTTGCGGTTTCGTAGGGGTTCATCTCTCTAGATGTACCGGGGGTCAAGAGGAAGTACTGAGAACAGTCTTTTGGGGAATTTTTAAAAATGAGCGTTTGGAAAGAACTATGATTGGGCTGATATGGATCAAAGTGACACTTGGCAGGCAAGCAAGTATTTGGGGCAGCCCGTTTCCAGCTTTTGCAACGCAACCTCCATCACCTTCATCGCCTCAATTTGACCATTAATTCATCAAATACCAACCCTCAATAGAGTCTGGCGTCCTGAAATGATATGCAGATGACGAAGTAGGCAGGGGGGGATTCTACAGGCTCTTTGTTTGTACTTTTAGCAATTTAATTCAACTTTTTAAGTGTAAATATATCAAAATGTCTCTTCCCACATAAGTCTAAGTAAAATTGATACTGCATCGTTGGTTGCCACGGTTGCTGCCCATGGTGTTACCATAAAATCAACCAATGAAGACAATGGACATGGGGGTGTCTCCATACTTTAGGCGCACACCCGGTACCTGTGGCGCCGGAAAGAGGATCCCCCCAGTGACCAATTCCCCCTGAAGTCGAAGTGAGAATCGAGTAACTGGATCCGAAACACACCCGCGAGGCGAGTGGCTGTGCGTCGACTCAAGGCAATTCAACAGCTGCCAATCTCAAGGTGTATTGTGAGAGAAGTGTGGCGGGCTTTAAGCGGAGATCGGCAGTTCTATGTCTGTGTGCACCGTGCACCGAGCGAGGTTGCAGGATCTAAAGAGGTCGTAATATCTAGTAAACCATGAGGCGAGAGCAGAGAGCTCGAGTGCTATTCCATGACTAAGGTGGGGTCGAGGCGGAAGATTGGTGTTTCTGGAGGTGGGAAGGTATAATATGTAGTACCTGGGTTGCGCTACAGGGGGAGGTCCGGTAGAGAGACGGGGGTTGTATTGTGGTGGTATGAAGTTTCTCTACGCGCGGTGAGCGGTGGGCCGGGGATAGGCAGCATACCCGGTGTGTGTATGAATCTTGGCGTGATACTCTGTCCTGATGAGCGGCAGAGGATGGGAGTTGCTTGGGTACTGCACCATCGAGAGGGTCTGCCTCGGAAATGCCGCTGGGGGCGGACCCGGAGTGGGCGGATGTAGTCGGGGTGCGATTGTGTTTTCGTCGGAGGTTCGTTTTTTGATTGATTTATGCATTTATTGCTTTAAAATGTATGTATATATTCATCTCTTAATTATTTCTTTCTGTTTTTTTTTTTTTTACACCAGCTACTCTAGTGTGGTTTAACTATGGCGCGTGCATTGAGTATCAATTCATGACGCGATTTTCCTCTTTTCCTTTCCTTTTCCTTTTGCTTTTCATATCACACCCTTCTGTACCTAGGGGATACCACCATCCTCTGTGCCATCTCCTTTGTTGGTAATGACACATTTTACTGCACCCCAAACAGATTCCGATCGGCTGCCTCACTGTAAATACATAGCAAGGACAGGTTTCACAAGATAAACCATGGATACTACTAGCCGGGGGGTAACAATTATTTAATGCATAGTATTATGGACATTATGAACATACAGAAAGTAATTGCCGGCGTTAAAACAAACACAGGACACAAACCACCAACTCATGGCCGGCGGTATGGGATCCCGTGAACAGATTCAAGAAATGCTCTATTTTCCTCCCCTTTGCCGGACATTACCGGTATTAAGCGTGGCGAGTCGTTTTGGCCGTAATTATTGTGGTCTTCGGATGGAGGTGGAGAACGTTGCAGTAGGGACACTAAGTAAGCAGGTTGTGAAGAGCGGAAGACTACCGCTAATTAAACCCATTGAGACTGGTTATATTCTCGAGACAGTAGTTGCTATGCGTTCATAGGGAAAGGGAAACGGGCACTGGTTTGTGGCGGCACTGGTGGGTCTGCCGTCAGTAGGGGGGTTGGGAGGACCCGCAATTCTTTTAGTGCCTCTGGTATCCGAGGCGGGGAGGGGTGTGGAACAGCGAACCTTATACCTTCATCCAAAGGGTCAGTAGAGTAGCGCCGAATTACTGTTCAAACTGGCGGTTCCGGCGGGCGCGCGGATTGCCATGGGGCCGAAGAGAGCACCTCCGGAGAACGCCCCTCCATTTCAAAGGCTCGCCTTCGTCGTGGGACGGATCATTCCGCCACTTCCTCCACATGCTGACTCCCCCGTACCATGCCGTCATCGAAACCTCCGCCATGCTTACACCTGCGCACGCTTTGTTATATCAGCACACTGTTCACATCTTTGTTCACATTTCTCCTTCTCCAGCCGACCCCCATCTGCCGCCGCGTCCAGACCCCCCCCCCTCGAACCTCCTGACCTGCGTCACTCTAATACCGATCCTGGCCCAGCTCTTACCGCTACACCCACTCTCCACCCCGGCAAAGCCTTCTGGCTAACATGCAATCTACCGTAACTCGTGTGTGTCCCCACAGACCAGCCGCACCCCCGCGCCTCGCTCCCCCCTCGCTCCGTACCTCCTAGCACTCGTGAACACCGTTCCGCTGCCCCATCGCATGTTAGTTTCCCTCCCTATACACTCCCTCCTGCCCACCCGAGATGCTAAACCTGCGCTACGGCCGTAGCGCTGCAGAATCGCGTTAGTTCAACACCTCTCCCATCCCAGCTCCACAGCATGTAGCAGCTAAACCAAGCGCGTCCTTCGCCCGGCGTAATCGTCCGTCGCAGACATGCATCTGTGTCCACTCTGTGTCTTGAGAGCAGGTCGAATTGGTCGTTGGTGATCGATAGCCGTCGAGTGCCAGTGTACTGGCAGCGAGCGAGGAGCTAGAGCTAGTGTGTGTCGGCGATGAGGCTTGACAATGTGGCGGTGGCTAGAGGCAGAATCTTCTACTATGTACTCGGGGGTGCTGGACAGTGATGCAACGACTCTCACGCACGCAACCTCGCAACCTCGCAACCTCACAACCTTACGACCCAACTTCACGGGGGGAAAATATGTGACCTCAATGAAGTAGCAATTAACATATGTAAACTGGATTCAACTAATACTTTGTATTTCCTCCCTGCGCCTCTACTACAGCCCATAATCTTCTAGGCAGAGTCGCAATCAGTGACCTCATTCGTTCCTTCCCGAGATAATCCCAGTCCTCTTGCAGGACCACTTCGAGGCGAGGGAGAGTAGTAACCCGACTAGATACCTTCCCTATATACTTATCCATATCGTACCAAAAAAGATCAAGGGATTGAGGGGGCCAGTCAATACTATCCACTTTGTTTCTCTCCCGGCACCTGGATATAAATTAGTTACTAGCACTCAGAATACTCAAAATGACATTTATCTGCTCGCATATTTTTTATGATCAGTGACCTTATCTTCCACAACAACTGTCTAACCCTGCCTCCCACTCATCTCGCACCAGAATGGAACAGAAATTGGGTCTGGTATTGAAGAGGTATAGAAACTAGAATTAACACAGGTATTGGATGAGACAAAACAGAGCTCTGACCTTTCTCCACGATAAAATAAACCCTATACTATATCACTCTGACGACCAGATTTTGTTCAAGATAATCTTCGTCATATATGTACCTCCTCATCTCCATTCTTCCACATTACACGGGGTTGTTGGCCAAATCCCGCTATTGAAAAACTCCGCTCCTCTGTCCATGTAAGGCGTGACCAGTGCCTTTATGGACAGTGTCGATGCTCGGTTACCCATTTAAGTCGTTTTGGACGTGCTGATCGTAATTAAGATTTCGTTCCAGGTCGCCTCTTATGAAATCCAAGCTGAACAGCTTGAAGCCTTAATGCTTTGACTGAACATATCATAGCCATCTCATTTCGTACAATTTCCGAAGGCAATCAGCGAGTTCGCTTATCCGAGTGATGAACTATTCTAGATCTGCACGCATGTCCCCGTCAGAAGATGTTAGGCGACAGAACGCGCAGTTGATTACTTGGAGATCTGCTTTCTCTGATTCTATTGCAAATACGTTGGTAGGTTAATTTATGGATGCCAAGTTTGAATTCATCGACTATTTTCTGAAAACTGGATCCAAAAATCTCATGGGGTACTGCGATACGGATCCTATAATCCAGACTAATCTCTTTCCTGTTCTTTTTGAGCGTATTGCAATAAAATTGTGTTGTTACAATTGGTTCTACATACTAGTACTGGCACACCCTGGGTTTTGTACAAACTGGGGATGATTGGGTTCATCCAAGATGTTATTATACATTTCTTTTGACTACCACCACACTAGTCACCATACCCGGAAAAGAGCGTAGAATGTTGTATGGGATTGTTCAGAGGAGTTGACTGCCGGGAGGTGGATATGAGTGTAGCGGCTTAGGAGAAGACGCTGGTGTGAATGTGACATGCGGGCGGCGGGAAACCGGACTCCCGAGGGATGGTTGGTCGAGCTACACCATAGCCGCATCTCGCCACAAGAATCTCCGGTATGAGGAATATATCTGCTACAAAGAATGAGATTAGGGAATCGCCCTTTTTCGCCTCTGAAATATTCGCGCATAGGAGTTCCGTGTGCAACGGTCCCTGTCATAGACCAATCCTCTGTCCCCATACAAACCGAATCGGCTATGACAGTTATAAGGATACCGAGCTAGACAGGCACAATCCTCATTCCCGGCAGGCCAATAGAGGAACCTCGATGTAACAACTTAGTGGAAAAGTCTGCCGCGAGGAACGAAACGGGGGGTTCATAATAGCGAGGTGCGACTGCAATCAACTCAACTAAATGCTAAATATTGTCCAAGGGCCGAATCAGGTGCTTTCCAAGTTGGCGCTTCGACTCTAACTTCCCCCCGCGCCCGATGAGACAAGGCCGCCAGATACGCGAGATACCCCCAATTAGCAGGTGCATGCACAACCGTAATGAGAAACTACATACATCCTCCGGCATCGAACCTCCGCCCGCGCCTGCCCGAGTCCGCGCGCCGGCTGGTGTGGAGGTAAATGGTGGCCCCGGCAGCAGGCATGTGTTTCTTCGTGCTGGAAAAGATTCTACCCCGCGTCTCACACGACGCGCCCAGCCCAGATCAACCAGCGCCAAGGATCGTGGCTCTCGCTGCTTGTGTCACACAACGCGCAGCGGAATCAAGTGTCAGTCAGGGGACAGGAGAGACGAAAAGCGCCTGCGCTCCTACGCTCCTGTCTAACCCCATCGAGCCGCATGCCTAGAAAAACCAGACTACTCCAAGTTTGAACGAGTTATGACATGGGCGCTTCGGCTGAAGTGCGGACATTTGTAACTGTGATTGATGAGGCTCTCACAGGTGTGCTGGTGGTGCAGGGATGTCTTATCGACAACCGCGTTGTGCAGGGATGTATGTATTATCGATAACCTTTTGTGCCTGCATCAAGTGCGGGGGCTAGCGCAAGCATCGCAGGCGAGCTAGGATCAACCTCAACTGTGGGGCGAAGGTACCTCAGCACTCACTGCAGCTGTCAGAACGCAACGATCACTATACATATCTCAGCTACATCCCTCCCGCAACCCGTGACGAGCGCAGTCAAGGTCGGAGAGACAGCTGTCAGTCGCAACAGCGGCACGAGCAGTGGGAAACAATCTGTCAGGAATTGATAGCCCCTTATAATTAAAGACGGTGATTACGCGGCGACGGAGCACAAAAAAATACTGAGACCGACTTTGTGCCTTGGCCGCGTAGCTATACGAGCTGACGCTGACAGACACGGATCACCCCCGCCACCGAACGCCGACGACATCCCGCCAACCTCCATGCCATGAATGAGGAGTGGTTTGGGGGGGCTAAGAAGCTCTTCCTTCCTTTTTTTGGAGTGCGCTGATTGTCTAAACTAAAGGTGTCTATAGAACCCGAGGACGAAGACTGGAGGACCGGAATTGCCTTTGACCCAGGGCTGTGTGGTGAAGTGGTAAGAGCGTCCATTGGTCATGCCTTCTGCGGCATAGGTGGACCGTGGTGACGAAGCTCATTGAGCAATTGTATATGACAATAATCACGGTACTCTTTTCTTCCCGGATGGCCCGGAGAATTGGTACCGAGCTTTGGGGGGCATCGGTATGGTGTCTCGTGAAAAATCAAGCAATTTACCGTTCATTGACAGGAGAAATACGTACATATATATGAAATGAAACCTGAACAAAAAAATAGGAAATCATGGCATGTCAATCAAAACTAACGTAATATAAAAACGAGAAATCCCATGCACCAATCCCTTTTCCACCACCGTTAAACATAAGAGGCTCAGCGGGCGATGTCACAATCCTGGGCTCAATACCACTAATTCATTATACCCTCGTCCGGCCAAGTATCCAACCTCCACCACATGGGAGAAGACTTTCCGTAGTGGTCTGGCTTCCTGGTACGAAATGTGAAAGAGAAAGACTACTAAATCACATCTTAGTGTATATTAAAGGAATAAACGATACTGTGATCACAAACCTGATACGACACAATAGCTTAAGCCAGGAGCAGTGCGCCAGGGCCTAGTGCACTCGATAGCTTCGCCTGAAGCAGTTTTACCACCGCTCTGTGTCGGTAATGCATCGCCCAGGATAGTGGGGTCTGACCGTTGTCGTCTCTGGAATCCACATCTACTCCATTCTTCTGCAGCAGCAGCTGTACCACTTTCTCATAGCCAACTCTCGCCGCCAAGGATAATGGCGTCTGACCTTGGTTGTCTTTGGAATCCACCTCCGCTCCCTCCTTTGCCAGCACCAGCTCTACAACCCTCTCATGGCCGAACATTGCCGCCCAGGATAATGGGGTCCAGCCTTCGTTGTCTCTGGAATCCACCTCCACTCCCTCCTTCGCCAGCAGCAGCTCTACCACCTTCTCATGGCCGCCCCTTGCCGCCCAGGATAATGGGGTCTGGCCTCCGTTGTCTTTGGAATTCACCTCCACTCCCTCCTTCGCCAGCAGCAGCCGTACCACCCACCCATTGCCTTTCCCCGCCGCCCAGGATAATGGGGTCTGGTCTCTGTTGTCTCTGGAATCAACATCTATTCCCTTCTTGGCTAGCAGCAACTCTACCACCTTCCAATGGCCGTACTCCGCCGCATAAGATAATGAAGTTTGGCCTCTGTTGCCTCTGGAATCCACATGTACTCCCTCCTGGGCCAGCAGCAGCTGTACCACCTTCTCATTGCCGTACTCCGCCGCATAAGATAATGAAGTTTGGCCTCTGTTGTCTCTGGAATCTACATCTACTCTCTCCTTCGCCAGCAGCAGCTGTATCACGTTCTCATTGCCTCTCTCCGCCGCCCAGGATAATGGGGTCCGACCTCCTTTGTCTTCGGAATCCACATCCACTCCCTCCTTCGCCAGCAGCAGCTCCACCACCTTCTCATTGCCGTACACCGCCGCATAGGATAATGGAGTCTGGCCTCCGTTGTCTTTGGAATTCACCTCCACTCCCTCCTTCGCCAGCAGCAGCTGTACCACCCACCCATTGCCTTTCCCCGCCGCCCAGGATAATGGGGTCTGACCCATAGAATTCCGGGAATTCAGCTGCTCCTTTGTGCCGCTCATCACAAGCCTGCGGAGATGATGAAGCTCGTAATGGCAGGCTACCCATAGCGGAGGGACAACCTCACCCCTTTGATCCGATGCTAGCAAACTTGAGAGGCCGGTGGCGACTGTGTAGCCCCACGCTTTGTAGTGCTCGGATGGTTCTAGAAACCGGGTACAAAGACTTTCCAACAACCCAGAAGTGACCTCTGATAGGCGAACATGCGCTGCCCAGTGCTCCGCGGCGTAGGAATATATATCTCGGGTTGTAGTAAGCTTATCCGAATAGTAGTGATAGAGCAGAACTGTAAGGCAATCCTCGGCTATAAATCTATGGCCAATGCTTTCTTTGAACTCGGGTTGGGAAAGTAGGAATTCTTGGACAGAGAAATGCGCGAACCGAAAGGTGCCTAGTGTTTCGTCATGTATTACGAGGTTCTTGCAAATTCCTAAGATCACTGGTATCGTCCAAGCGAGTCTGTTCTTTAAACTGTCCTTTCCGGGGTCTACCGCAAGAGCCTGGATGATGGTGTTGGTTGTACAGACCCCTTGCGCGTATAGCAACCACTTTAAGATTCGTTTCGCGACGCGGTAAGATTCATCGTCCTGGGCCTCAATCCTCTCCATCACCTGGAGATAGGTCTCATTTAAAGTTCTAGGCATACGAGCGAGTGCCAGTTTTACACCTTCAACGGTTCGTGCAGCGCACAACGCCATGATCTGAAGGTTGACCCACATGAACCTAAAATATCACTTTAACCGGTATTCGACCCGTGCACAGGTGTGTGTCTGGGTGGGTGGGTAGGGAGGGGGTGGGGGTGGAACATACATTCCGTTCGCTTTATCCGCTAGCGTGGACTTTACCTCAGCTTTGAGCTCTGGCGTAACGTTTCCATCTAGCAGCAACTCGTATTCACAGGGAAAGTTACTCCTATCACACCGTTGATTGAGTTGTATGTCGATATAAAGCTTGATGTCGGCAAGGTTATCCTTAGCATCGATATAGTGATATGGACCTAAAGAAAAGAGCTGGTTGATGTCATGATCATATCTACTAGTGACAACGATCTTCACTCGGGCAGCCTTCTTGGCGATGCTGTGTAAGGAAAAAAATAATTTCCTGCGTGTCTGTACATCGCATTCATCAAGTGCATCCACAATGATTGTGGTGGACTGGTAATTTTCGGAGAGTCGTATAACTAGCTCAGTGCTCTCATCTGAGCTAAGGGCACCTCTGGCCCAACCCTTCGCCTCTCTTTCCTTGTAAACATTCTCGATGAGTATGGGAACGTTCTTCTCCCCTTCTCCCTCCTCTCCTTCTTCCTTGACACCGAATTGCTTCACGAGTGAGCGGAGAATAGAATCAGTGCTCTTTCTCTCCGGCTCCTTGTAATTGCAGTAGAAATATGCCACCACGTGATCATCGCTTTTTGATTGATTCTCAAAGTTATCGACAATAAAAGAACTATAAGGGGTTAGAGCAATGGCCAAATGGCTATTAGGGTGATCAGTCTTACGCCAGAATAGTTTTACCAAAGCCAGCTAGTTTCGAGTGTTAGTGTCGTTCCGCACCTGAGGAAGAATATCGCTTCATACCGTCTGCACGCAACCAAAGAATCAAGTTCACCTCCGACTTTCCCCACTTGATGAAGCGTTGGTTCTCTAGCAGCCAGGAGCCTGTACCAGATAGGCGGCGCTGCACTGACAGAAGATGGTGACTCTCGTACTCGACGCTTGATAGCCAACTAAAGATTTTTAATCGTCTATCGTCTGTCACACTTAGCATATGTCTGACAAGTGGGAGTTCATCAACTAATACTTACACTTAACCTTTGTGTATATCAATTGGGCTACACGCTTCCTCTCCTCAATTGGACTCTGTATTTTTCGCAAAAGCACTCTCAACTGCGTCATCTTGTTGTCCTGGTCTTTGAAGGGGTTAGTCACTACCAGAAGGAAGGCGGGATATGATGAAACGAGGGCCTTGAACCTTCTCTCTCCGCAACCTCTATCCTTTTGTTAAGAGCCGTTTCCTTAGATTCGATTTCGCTCATCATATGCCCCTTTTCCTGGGAAAAGCTCCTGACAATCCGACCTAGTTCAATTCAAGTAATTAACCTTCTTGTATATTCATAGTGCTAAAGAATCAGAGCCTACCTCCCGTACTATGATCGAGATAGCTGCTGGTTTTGCGGAGATACTTCAATATGGATACATAGAGATCAACAAAAGAGTCGTCGAGATCCTTTGACATGGTAAGTACGGTATTGCAATATAGATTCTCGTATATCTCGCAGCAGCAGAGGACTTTCACTAGGTACTCCAGACTGTCGGAGACAGCACGCATCTGATCGGCATATGCAGTCCCAACCTAAGCTTGTTAACAGAATTCCTCCTACAAGGATTTCTAAACCAATTTACCTACCTTCAGAAGCCCACGGAGGCCCGCCCATGCTAGGGCAACAATGTCAGGGTGATGTTTAATAGCCAAGTCACCAACGGGTGCGTATTGTTTGAGATGTACCAGAAGGGTATCAATGATGAAGACCTTCTTGTCACCTTTATTATAGAACCACCGCTTATTATCGCAGTTCTCGTTTTTCTCCTCCACTTCATTGATTAGGCAATCAACCAGTGAGTCCCCGAGAAACATTTCATCTCTAGGGGAACTATATTTGCCTTCTTGGGCTCGAAATATGCCAAATGCCTTTCCCCACAGGATTGACGCCTCCCTGAGTCCTCTCATTAGTCAAGGTCGCTAAGCGGTGCTAAGAGAGTGGGATATCTACTTCTTGGCTTTGTAAATATATAGTTGTAGTTCCGCCTGCGGCTCAAAGGGTTGCGGTTTAGAGACTGTTGGGCCGGCTGCGGGGTCTCTCGTATGTGGAGTACCTATTGCAGCATTATCAGAGGTAGAGGGAGGTAAGGCGTCCGAAAGATTTGTAGAGGATCTGGTGTGAGTAGGTTCATTCTTCGAAGGTTGGTCCGTCCGAAGGGGAGAATTACTAGAGAGGTCCTTCTCCTGTTCAAGATTGGAACACCATACCATCATATCTCCACGGGGGTTAAGATCAGAAGTATTCAAATTCATGTCATGTTCTGCCTGACAGCGCTTAGAATGATTCAAATCAATCTCTGCTTCAGGACGGCTGCGAAGGCCACGTAGTCGATCATGCCCATGGTAAATACCCGGGATTTCCATTTTAGCACCATGAAACGTTAACAGTTTCAGCATACGAATATCCTTTGTAGACATTCGCGGGAGAGCTTTTGTCATTCCTTCGATATTGCACTGGTGGTCTTCCGCGTTCGGATTAGCCTGTCCGATTGTTAGGAGGATTGATACAAGTGAGTGCTCATTCCTAGAGACAGCAAGTCGGAGTATAGTGTTCACTGTAACCTGATCTTTAAACATTGCTTGATCTAAGGGGATCTCTTAGTATATGTATCAGATAGTAAAGATAGTCACCATACTGGACTCTGGACAGTTTTGTTGGAAGACATACCGAGATGATCTATCAGGTTACTGAAGCGGGTGAGAACAGTAGTATAGGTATGGTCTTGTAGGTGTCGAAACTTTACAAGAGTTGAGTGATCTCCTTCCCCACCTAACACTTCCTCAATATTAGAGGGAAGGTTCAGGATAGAACAATCTTTCTCTACAGCGGTGTAGTAGGGACCGGTTCTGGCCCATACACCAGTTTCTGGATCCTGACCATAGACCTATTTCAATATCCGTTCCATCATGTTCGGTTGGAGATATAAAACATTCGAGGGACATACCATTTTTAGCCCCCTTGTCTGGAACAGCTCGTGAAAGCTCACGACTCTGAAGTGTTCCTCTTCAGTGTAGCGCGTGAAGGACAGAAGGTCTACTGCCTCCTGTCCCCTTCCGATTGCGTCGACAAGGTCTAGCCGCGGAGATCCATCTCCGACCATCTCCGGTATATCATCAAAAAGCATGCCCCGATGCGGGGTGGCGAAGAAAAAGATAGCTTTTGTCATTTTGAACAGATTTCCCTTACGCTGTGGACTTTCTCTATCTTCAACTAGCGCCTTTTCACTTCAATCAGCTACTATATATGTAAAGTGCTTACTGCGAGGGTGAGAAGCTCAGTGTGATTTGTAACGATGGCGGCACGTAGTTTCCGCCCAGGGGTTGTAAGTGCTAGTCCTTCGGGGGCTCGAATGTATAGGACGCCTACTACCATACTGTGTTTCTGACTTACCTTCGCTATAATAATTCCTCCAAAGCTGTGTCCAACAAGTGCTACAGGACGATCCTGCTCCACCGCCCTGAGATTAGCGTATTCCATAGAAATCCCGGTCGTTTGCCCCATTTCCACACCCACGGCCCACCAGTGGTGGCCATAGTTGTGTAATTGGGAGATAATAAGTAGATGAATCCACAAACCTCACATCCTTTCCTTGCTTTGTATATCTCCTCCAAGAACCCAACACTATAGTCGGAGAGTGTGTGCATACCGGGCTCGCTCAGACTCGAGTTGTAGCCATAGATCATTGTTCTGCAATCAGGCCTATCACTTTGAAAGAAGTGGCGCAACCACATCTTCTTCCGACCCTCACTATTCGCATTCCCAGCCCACGAGCCGTATGCGTGTCCATTGAGACCAGATATTGCGATGATACTAACTCTGTCATCAGCTTCCCTGTGGCTCTCCGAAGATAAAGGTTGGAAGATATGACTGAAGAGAATATATATACTCGAGTTTAATATCGGCAAGCGGTGTATACAGTTGGGTGAGTCCATAAAAGTTCTTATCGATGAAAACATCGCAACCCGGCACAATTTCAAATTCATACGTTTCGTTACTTCTCAGCTTACTGAGCGAGTGAGTTTGGGACGAAAGTGGATAATGGCGGTTTTCGCTGTCTTTGGGTTGTAGCAACACTCAACGAGTGTGCTCCGTCCTTTGTCTATGGTAATAGGACCCTCATCAGGGAACCTCTTCAGTATTGCCTGGGCGAGGCTGTGGATATCTGTGGCGACGGGTATCTGCCTCACCCGGAAGCACAAGTCGGTAGACATTTTTGCAGGCCGAATTTGACGCTCGGTATAATCTGTGGGCGGTGCACCGGAGTTGAGCTCGAAGAAATCAGCGGTGGTTTTGTAACAGAGGTTATCTCTCTCCTGTGCGGGGGTGTTGAGCCTTAATCATATCACAGCCAATAACATTACTTGACCAATAAGACTGGTCCGTGCCCAAGGCGCGAATCACTGGAACGCGGCTCTCGGTTCACCCGCCTCCTACAAACAACTACCACTTATCTTTTACCGAACGATCTGAATCATTAACCTTCCGATAAATAGCCGGCACTCTCCAGTTACCATGCGGAGCTGTCTCGTACCTAGCCAAATTCTTGGCGCCAAGGTTCGCACCTCACGCAGCTTCTTCGTGTGAAGTATGGCGTAGTACTGCAACATTTAATTGAACGCCGTACCCAGTAAATATGATCTGCCCCTAGTATAAAAGTCAATTAAGAGGGTCAGTGACCTTCGGCATTTTTTATAATTTGTTTGTTATTTGTTATTTATTTTAACAATTACCCTAGCATAGCTTCATCATCACACACATCTTCACTTCATTGGTTAAGGTTTCAGGTACAGGCGCTATAATTATGAGTCGGGAAATATTCCTTTGCGTACAGGGGCTACACCGCCGGCCATTGGATCGCGTTTTGACTATTAGTGTGTAGCTCCCAGAACTCATCACCGCCGAATCACTTGGTATGTAGCCGTTGGCGAAGACTACATATATAAAGTACTTTATGAGACAGTACAATCCCAGCACAAAGACACACAGAGAGCGCCCACGCCCCGACAGAAAACCGAGTGAAAGTCATGATCATATGATCTTCTAAGGAATGAAGCGGGTGGGCGGAGATTAGGAAGAAAAAGGACAGTAGGTTGGCCCATGAGATCTATGATCGGTACCTGGTAAATAAAACTAACTATCTCGTGCTATATTTCTGAACCCGCTATGCTCGATAAGCCTGGTTGTGCCTGCTGGCCTATATTGACAGTTTTCTTTGCTTCCGCTGTTCTTTGCACCTGCATGATAGCGCGCGGGTGTCGGAGGGCTGTCCCAACCGGATTTACAGATAAAATACAAAGTTTTTTTAGCTTCCAGCGGAGACACTTTAGCTTCCAACATGAAAATGAGTCTCCCGCGGAGTTCATTTTGGCCACCGACCGGAAAGTAAATGTTTATTTTGACACCGATATCACATTTGAGAGCCCAATATCGCATTTCAGGCTCCGGCATGGGAAATAGAGAGTGTCGGGGTTTCCCTCCGACAGTTGTCGAAAGGTTAATACTCTAGACCCTATGGTGAGCGGTCACATTTACTATATACATTTCTTAGGTTGTGGTGATGTGGCACGGACGCTGAGGCTTAGAGCCACATAAGTACTATGCAACACCCGTGGGAAATGCGCGCGGCAACGGCTTCGAACACCACGCGCTGGACCACGATTATGAGCACAACAACCACAACTGATCCTTTGAAGGGCTGATAATTTCTAGAGCCTCCGGTAATACTCCCTTGGTTTGGGGCAGCGCCATCGTAGTAGTCCTAGAACCTGGATGTATCATAAAGCGCCTATCCCGCTCTGCATGACACGCACAGACATATGGCCTCCCAATATAAGATTGCGTTTGCATTATCAGAGACTAATAAGTGATATCGATCCTAGAGAACCTAAGACCACTCCACGGAACCCACTTTGCAAGCCCCAAAACGTCAGTAGTTTTGGCACTTTTGAGTACAAAATAGGTAAATCGCATCGCTAATGACTTCTCAACCAGAGAAGATTATCATCCCTATACCTACACAGATTTTTCATATCCCTTATTAAAAAGTCACAATATTAGAGATTCAATTTATGTCATATCCAAGGCGCGCGGCATCATACCTCGGGTAATTAGCACCAAGCTCTAATATTCGCAACCCCAGGTTGTAGCGCAAGCGAGGCACAAAGCATACAAGGCGCGTCCGGACAAGCGTGGTGAGAACTGTATCCAGCCCAGCTGTCTGGAGCGTAACTTGCAAGTCTTAGCATCAGCCACTACACAGATACCAACACAAGCGCCAAGAGCCTTCCAGAAGATTTTAATCGGCCACAAAACCTCATGCAGACACACATCCTCTTATCGATAAGACATCCCTGCCAGGCCCACACAACGATGTCTCAGGGCCCACCGGTCGCTCACTAGCACCACCACCACTTTCAATGTCACTGTATAAATTGCGTGAGGGGTGTTACTAAATGTTCTGCACGCAGAATAAAAGTGCGCAGGAGAAAAACAAAAAGCGCAAGAGAAAAATAAAAAGCGCAGGAGAAAAATAAATATTGATACAGAGTCGTGCTCGATGATGATAATGATACGGAGAAGAAAGGAGAAAGATAAATAATGGGCTGGCATCAAAGGAAAGACATGACAGGAGCTCTCTTTGCTCCGCTCCAAAACCCGGCCATCCCCGGCCATCGGTTATTCCCGAATTTCACATCTCTTGATGTCAACTTGCAATCAGGGTACCTATCTGGGTAATGCAATATACAAAATACTACATACAGCTATGGGGATGATCTATGGAAAAAATAGTTATATGGTGCACCACAAAATTGCACACCCTGTTTTTCATGGATCATTCCGGTCGCTGTGCACACACATGGTGGGGCAGACACGCCCCACACCACACTACTCTACAGCGCCCGACAAGGGTTCCCGCGGTCCACAATCTCGCCAGATAAGCGAGATCTAGCACAACACGATGCAGGGACACGGTCGCACAACACACTTTCACCGGAACGCCCCGCGCCCAACTACTGAAATTCTCCCACTCACCCCCGAACCTAGGCGTTACTAAGGAAACTATCTTGGATACTACGGGCACACCTAGTGTATCCTAACCCTATCATGCTTATTGCAGTTTCGGGCTCTCCCACTGTTGCTACCACCTCCACCTCCAACTCCATCTTCGTATCATCTCCATCTTCTGTCTCTGCCCGCACACCCACATTTCGACACAGTAACCTCATCCAGATACTGCTACTGTGGAGTGTAGTAGCCTGCAGCCTCGTTAGGCTGTATACCTCACAATTCCGGATAAAGATTGATAAGCGGTTTGAGACTCGAGAGCTCCGAAGACATTGGGCCACCAGATTTCCTTGACATATACCCACCTCTGGCGTTGTATGATGTTGTGTACCAAGGTTACCACATGCCCACTCGCCATCATACCTACCCGTCCCCTAGGCGGTTGTCCAATTTTACACGGCAAAGGAATCTGCCCCTCCCTGGATGGTTGATCATATACATCCACGATCTGTGCAGCAACGTAGCAGGGCTATCCATAGAGGTCTCGGCTTTTACTCCGAGATCACCCCCGCCCTCTTTTCTCATCTAATTTGATATAAGAAATAATCGGTTAAGGGTTAGGGTTTTAGTCGAGATAGACCACACAGTTCCTTTACTCTCTTTTTACTGTGATTGCAACATTACAAAAAAGGTTCACAGTTTAATGAATATAATGTTGCCGGTAACGAAGTAAAAGGATCAGGGATTCGACTGTTCCATACAGAGATACGGTACTGTAGTTAGCAACTACGTCCACATCTGAAAATTTAAGGAAATGATACCAGAATTTAGAGGATAAGAGAAGAGAGCGTAACAGCATGCATCCTACTTACCTCTCTTGAATCTACTAAATCATTTAGCAGAAATTGATGTATCCTGATGGTTAGAGTGCGTCACCCAGTATCACTCGGTTTGCACAAGAAAAACTACATCGACTTACGCCAGCTGTTTATCTTTGTCGCATCCCAACCAATGTGCAATAAAGAGTTGGATTAATGGATAAACAGGTGAAGTCTTACACCATACCTTCATGGAAAGAAATTCATGGTACGATGGTGGGTAATAAGTCCTCGGAGGGAAGGCCACCAAAATACGCGTTTGCAGGCAAAATTGTGGCTAGGTCATCCGATGACTTATTACCTACCGCTGTACAGTAATCGGATAACCCTTTCCCTCTTGTGGCTTATGCAAAGGCGTCTATTGATTCTCGGTGGGAAAAATTATGCGCTGTGAGACCCTCAAAGGTATATCGTCCACCGCTTACTAATTACAGGCTGGAGTTGAAGTTCCAGCGCCCGCAATAGACCCGTCCGCGCCCGACTGCGCTGCCTTCCATACACTAGCGGAGTCGGGCGTCCTTTTTTGATTGACTGGAGTCGGACTGGAGTCGGACTGTGGTCAGTCAACATGGGAGAACGGGGCAATGGGAGGACGGGGTCTTTAGGGGTGTCCCCGAAATCGCCCCCGCTTAAGCTGAAACGCGGGTGGATGCGGGGCCACTCCCCGCCGAGGGGGGGACCGGGGGGCTCCTCGCCCCCCAGAGCGATTTCGGGTATTGTGGAGTGTTTTTTACGGATTTTATGCATGATCTACGGCATGATCTACGGACTCAGATACGGTTCTATGTACATAGTTATTCTAGCTTAGTGTAGTTCCATATGTTCCGGTGATTGAAGAACACAAAGCTAGTCTTTTCACCTTCAAAATCAGTGAGATAATGATCCAGTATTCCGGCTTTGAACATTATCACATCTCCAGGCTTAAAATCAAGTCTTATTCTCAAGTCTGGTATGACTAGGTGACCCTTGACGAAATTTCCGGCACATATCATCATTGTGTATCCATTTTTCCTGTCACCTACATCTCTATGAGGCCTTATCTGCTACCAATTAGTTGCGATCTTATGCAAATAGCATGCATCCAGTGTAAACTCACTTGTAGATTGCGCAAAACCGCTACACCATGGAACGGAAATCTTCTACTTGTACAGAATAAATTCCAGGCACCGCGTCTTCGCGTAACCCGAACCCGTGAGAGCGCGCTCCAATAGTCCTATGGATCAATAATTTGGTATATAAGCCTGATGATCTGCAGAAAAGGCGCAATCTGACGAAAGAATTATATGCAAGCTTGGTTTCTATTCAATATTAGCGAGAGTTCCAGTAGCGGAAATGGATACTTGCTTGTAGGCAGTTTCAATTAGGTGAGCGGAAATGACGGGCGCTTTTGTCTTTGCTTGACCTTGCGCAAACCACCACGCGAAGTGGTAAAGGCCGCGAATACCAGGCTTCTCAACGTTTTTATGTCTTTTGTCAGTTGCTGGAGGCTTCGGTGGTTTGTAGGCTGATTGAAGCTCGAGGATTGCGGAATCAAGCTGTTTCAAGAGTTTTTCTCCAAAAACAGGTCCAAAGGGCGTTTTTAACGCGTTTTTCCAGAAAATAACGAGGTTCTCTCCATCGGAAGACTTTACTGTGGTGCTGGATACTATAAGAGGTATCCTATATGCTTGGTCTTCCAAGGGTTCGGATTTTGCGAATTTGAGTTTGGGTTTGGTGTTGTTCAATAGGGACACATAGCTGACATTCACGGTTTGAGTGTTAAAAGAGTGGTGATATGCTTTAGAGCAGTCTCTTAAAATCCGTTTTTGTTCTGATATTTCTGTAGTTTGAGGCAATTCTTCTTGTACCAAACACTCTGCAGAGTGCAAAAGCATTTGATAGGATTCCGCTTCGAAAAGATCCATCTCAAATCAATAGGAGGTGACCTCACAGCACCTATTGATTTTTCAGATAAATATATTGGTGGCCTCACGACAATATATTTTATCTGTTGAGATTGATGGTTGACAGTTGTAAAGGAGAGAGAGTGTGTATGTGTAGGTATACGAGCCAGTTATTAAAAGAAAATAAATTATATAAGTTTGAGCAATAACAATAAAAATAATAACAATAACAACAACAACAATACTGAACGCGTCCTCAATGCCTCCAAAACGCGTCCGGAATATGAAAACGATACCGAAAGAAATACGAATTAATGAAATACATAAAAATTCAAACTGAACCGGAAGTAAAATAAAAGAAAATATAAAGGCTATACTAGCTGAAGCAAGTCCCTCCCAAAAACCAAAAAAATATATATTGAAAAAATTAACTCTGCAAATTCAAACTCATAAGGAATCTCTTTCGCTTTGAACCAAGTGTTCGGTTATTTGTGCTGAATGTTCAAAGGTAATTAATCCAGCTCGGGCCCAAGATTTTTGACACTCGCCAGCTTCAATGATAGATTCATCCAATCGATTACGCCGGTCAGTGATTGCAATCTTTGCACTATTTCTTACTTAGTTTATAAACTGTAATTGAATGATGAATTCATACCTGCTGAAAACACGCTCACACTCCGCAGACATTGCAGGTGTCGAAAATGCGTCCAATGCAAGTATTGAAAGTCGGCGATATAATTGGCCGCGCTTAATCCACCATGGGATGGGTAACCCTATTTCATGTCGATTTTGTGATACCCGGTAAAGAAATCGTTCAAGTTCGTCCTCCAAAGATTCTAAGTTCAACCTCGGTTTCTTAAATTTTCTCAAATTTGCTATAGTACTCGGGTCGACGATCCGTTTAGATGATTGAGGAGTGGTAGTAGATGCTCTGTGAAGTTCTATCTGCTTATAGGAAGATTCCCATAAGAGTTTTACCAATTCTCTTGCTTTAATACCCCATTCGGGTCGTGTTCCCCAACCTGACTCCATATCGTCAAAGAAATTATCCATGTCGGGATGCAGAACAACTGAAGCACATATAATAGGTGAGAGTTCGGCAATGGAATAATACTTTTCAAGTTTTTGAGCAGCAAGATCAAGAGAGTATCGAAGAACATCTAAACCCGCAGTCTTTTATGTACCAGATATATGACGGCGTAGGAATTTTAGAGAAGGAAATATATCATATAGAGAGCCTTGACTGCAGTTTCCCTCCAGAGCAAGAGTTTCTTTTTGAAACGGCTTTAAGAAATCGAAGATATCTTGAAGTACAAGCTAATCAGTCCGAGATAGTTGATCCTTTTCGATAGCTGCTTTTGAGATTGGTGACTGGTTGATTATCTGGTGAATGTGAAAATCTAACGCATGACGCAACTTTAAAGCTCTTTCAAGTCCATCGTAATCTCCAGTCCATCTGGTGACATTCCCCAATATCAATGAACTTGCTTGTGTTGAGTTCCCTAGAATTGTTTTGACTGATTGACAGAATGCATCACGGCGTTGAGGGCTTCCATGTATCCATACCGTAATATTTCGTAGTTTGCCCAATGGCCCAATCTTTCGCCAACTCTCTATTTGGGCATTATTTCTTTCAACTAACTGTTTTTCCTCTGTACAGAGCAAATGCAAAGATTTCCTCCCATATAAGAAGACTTTGACGACCAAATTTAGAACATGCCCATAACAACGTATATAACGGAATGTATGTATCGATAGACTATTTGTTGACAATTGACTCGGACTTCCTTCAGATCCGGAACCCGATCGATGAGTAATTTGAGTTTGGATGAACCGTAGTGCTGTGACATTATTACTCGCATTATCCAAAGTAAAATAACCTAGAGAGTTGTCGATTTGATAGTCTTTTACAATCAACCAAACAGTACTCCCTTGGTTCTCTCCACTATGTGCACCGAATAGGCGTCGAAGTCCTAATAGACCGTGTTGTAAGATTCCTTCCTCGTTTAACCAGTATCCGACTACTCCGAGCAGAGCTAGATTATTGGGAGAGGTCCATAAATCAAAGCTGATATGTATTGAAGATACTGAATTGCTTAAAGCCTCTTTTATACTCTGTTTATTTGCCGTAAATGATTGCTCTATCCAAGACCGTACTGTACTAGATGATTTCGGCATTGCTTTCCCCAATTCGGTATATGATGCTTGCTAAAACAAATATATATTATCAGAAACCTGTATTTGAGTTGAGATATGAATTACTTACTACTGCAGTGAGATACATGAGTAAATATCGTAACGTGGGTGAAATGGCTTGTTGGAATGAAATATTATTGGTAATTATCCATCGTAGATACAGTTGTTCAAAGACATCACTGTTGAATAAGATTTTTTGAGGTGTGTTGATGGAACTAGAGTTTGATGTGGATGGTAGGAGTTGACTTTGAACATTGCTGGAGTTGTTGGAATCTGTTCGGAGCTGAACGTTTTGATGAAATCCATGGAATCTTACCAGATGATTAATCGCGTTTTAAGCAGATCCGTACAGAATAACAACTGTTTCAGAATTAGGGCATATATCACATTTCCACCTTTGTTTGAGAATGCCATTCTTATCGGGACACTGAAAAACAGATCCATGTTTCCAAACCCAGCTAGTTCTCTCTTTTAACCTCGGGAAAAACGCAGCTGGTATACATGGATTACTTGGAAGTAAACGTGGATCAATTATTGATTGTGCAGTATCTGCCATGGAAGGTGCTGTATCTGCTATAGATGCTGAATAGTTTGAACTCTCACCCATGCATGTTGTATTTGAAGTTTTCTGTGTGGGAGAAAGAACGATCTGAGTGTGGTTTGAACACGTGACCTTGTATGTAGAGATAGTGAATTAAACTATTGTAAAGCAAAGATAGAACTATTGCGCCGTGAACATAAGAACATACAGGTGGGAGTTTGTCGCTCCTTATATACTACAAATCTTGATCCCGATTACATAATCCATTGGCACTAAGCCTAATCTGAAACCCTGTTCCTCCATGAGTCATTCCCATAACCACGCCAGAATGCCCAATTTTTAACACTTCCCCTCACTTGCCACATCTTATCATCTCTGACAGTTTCTGGTTTGCGGGTTTCGGTAGTCCTTTGGTCATGATATCTGCGATGTTATCCTCAGTAGGGACATAGAGGATTTCGAAGGTTCCGGCTTCGAGTTGTTCACGCACAGAGTGGTAGTGAACGTCGATGTGTTTGGATCGATCGTGGATTCGTGGGTTCAGACAGAGTTCGATAGACCCGGTATTATCGGCGTGTATTTTGTACTGGTAGTGTTGTTGGAGTTCTGTCAAGGCATTCTTTAACCATACCAGTTGTCGAGCTGCGAGGGACAGGGCCATGTATTCGGCTTCTGTTGTTGAGACTGCTACTGATTTCTGCTTCCGGCTTCTCCAGCTTATGGTTGAGTTCCCTAGTCTGAACACGTATCCGGAGAACGATTTTCTGTCATCTAGGTTTGAAGCGTAGGAGCTGTCTGAATATCCGTCAAGTGTTCTAGTGTTTCCTTTTGGGTAGAACATTGTCCAGTTTTTGGTTCCGTTGAGGTATCGGAGTGCTCGCTTGGCTGCTCGTAGGTGGTCCTCAGTTGGACATGAGGAGTACTGAGAGAGGGCGGTAACAGCGTGGGTGATATCAGGTCTTGTAGCTATGCTGGCATACATTAAGGATCCTATTATCGATTGGTATAGTTTTTGGTTCTCGATCATGTCTTCAGGTTCTCCTTTGTGTAGGCTGAGGTTGGATTCGAGGGGAGTGCCGACTGGTTTAGAGTCTTGCATCCCAAACTTTTCGAGGATCTTGTTGATGTAGGCTTGTTGAGATAGCTTGATACCGGTTTTTGTTACCGTTATTTCTATTCCCAGTATGAAGTTCGAATTACCGAGGTCCGTACATTCGAAATCAGCCTTGAGTTTTTGTTTGATTTCTTTTCTGAATGGGGAGTCAGGTCCGTATATCATGATGTCGTCTACATACACCAATATGTATGTTCGGTGGGTTTTATGTATGAAGACACATGGGTCAAATTTGGCTGACAAATCCTTTCCGTTGAAGGAGTCTGCAGGCAAGCGTACCATTCACGGGGTGATTGTTTTAGTCCATAGATGCATTTTCAAGTTTACGTGACTTTTGTTGTCCTGCCTGTAGCGATCAGGCAGTTCCATGTATATTTCGTCCTTCAAGATACCGTAGAGGAATGCTGACTTGACGCCCATTTGTTGCGTGTCCAACCGTTGTGTGCTGATAGTGCTAGTAGAGTCGTAGGGAATCATATCGCGCGACGGGGCGAAGGTTTCATCGTAGTCTTGGTATTGTACCTGGGTGAAGCCTTTAGCAACGCATGGCTTTGTACCGCTCGATTGTTCCGTCCGCGTTGTGTTTGATTTTGAATACCCATTTTCCTCCGACTACTGCTCGGTTGGTTGGTCTGTTGACAATGTCCCAGGTGTGGGCTTTGTCTAGGGCGTCCTTTTCAGTCTGTATTGCTTTCCTCCACAACTCCTGATCTTCGCTTTTGATGGCTTGATTGTACGTTGTAGGTTCGGATACTAGGTGAATTCTGTGGTCGTCGAGGTCTGATGTGAATACTTCATTATATTTCTCTTCCAATTTGTTCCTGTCCTGTTTAAGGTCAGATTGGAGAGCTTCTATCATGAGTTTCTGTTCAGTGTTGTCTAGGTCATGATCATTGAGTATGATTCCTAGTTCTTCCTCATATTCATCCGTCAGTTGTTTCAGTTTATCCATGTATTCGTTTCTCCTTTCTTGTGTATCAATTTCCATCTTCTTGTGCTTCCGAATTTGAATTCGTTTAGATCTTCGTGGAGCTTGTGGTTCCTCAGGTTGTTTTCCTTTCTTTGGTGGGGAAGGTGGTATTTCTGAGGGTTCTTGTGATTCTTGATCAGTATCTTGTTTCTTATATTTAGGGAGGTGACGTTCAGGAGCGGGCCTCGTTAACCCGGCCCCCAGTCTACTTGCGTCTTCTTCTTCGATTGCAGACGATTCGGGTTCTAGTTCAGACCTGTCCTCTGATTCATATCCGTCGTCTGTTGGTGCTGTTTTCAAGTCTGGTTTGAGGTTAGGGGTGAAGTCGAGTTCCACTGAGACTTCCCCTGATTCAGGAGGGAATGTGACGCTCGACTCTCAGTTACCCTATGTTCTGTACCTATCCAGACTCGATATATTTTTGTACTGTCTGTGTATCCAACTACTATTGCTTCAACCGCTCGGGGTGCTAGTTTGCTTCCTGCTGGCCTAGAGTTTTCTGGGATGTGGACGTAGCATTTTTTACCGAATGGTTGGACATGTTGTATGGATGGTCGTTTACCCATCAGGGCTTCAGAAGGTCTTTCCTTGAGCGTACTATGTGGTAGTCGATTTTTTAGGTAGACAGCTGTTGCGTATGCTTCTCCCCACAACGATTTTGGTTGATCGATGATCATGCACCTGACCATTGTTGTTATCGTTCTGTTGAATCGTTCTGCTATTCCGTTTGATTCCGGGTTGTATGGGGGAGTTAGCGTGTGTACTATTCCTTGGTGTAGGAAGTAGTTGGTTATGTCTTTGTTGATGTATTCACCGCCGTTATCCGTTTTGAACTTCTGTATTGTTGTATTGAATTGTTTTTCTATTCTGGTACGGTCTCGGATTGCCTTTGTTGCATCATTCTTCTGTTTAAGGAAGTAGATCCAGGCATAGCGGGTGTAATCATCGATGAATGACACATAGTACTGAGCTTTTCCTTGCGATTGTATTCCGAATTTTCCTGATAGATCAGAGTGTATCATTTCGAATGGTCGTGAGGATCTCGTACTGATTGGTGCTGGTTTCTTATGTGTGCTTTTTGATAGTGCAGATTGATTGCAGTGAAAGTTGTTGGGTTTCTGGGGGAGTTGTTTAATGTCGTCATACAAGTTGTCTAGTATAGCAGGGTGTCCTAACGCTTGATACCATTCTGAGTAAGTGGTCAACCGAATTGTATTGCTAACTACTTGTACATTCCATAATCCCTTCTCCAGTTTTGCTCCCATCACTTCCTTGCCCTTTTCCAGTATTCTTTTTCTTCCTCCTCCTGACTCCGTTCTAAACCCATTTTTATCGAGTACTGTTTCTGAGACCAATCCCACATTTCCCAGAGTTGGGACCCAGAGCACGTCGGTGAGGACAATGGAGTGTCTATTTCCATTGGAAAGTTCGCAGTCGAAACTAGCGCTTCCCAGTCCGGCGACGCGTGTTTGGTTCCATCAGCGCGATACACTGCCGCGGTGTGAGGTCGTAGGTTAATGAGTTGGTCTTTGAATGGTGTGACGTGAGAGGTAGCTCCAGAATCAAGGATCCAGGTAGGAGAGGGGGAGGATGAGGAATCGGTGCGTACCATGAATGCTGTTGTTTCTGACTCATGTGTTACTACTGCTGCCATTTCCCTTTGATTTCTTCCCTTTCTTTGTTCCTTTCTGTTCTTGTTTACTTCCTTGAGCTTTCTGCAGTCTGTGTACTCGTGCCTTTCAGAAGTGGTTCTTCTTCTTGCACCAGCTGCATTCCTTTGGTTCGTTGTTGTTGTTGTTGTTGGGGGCGCTCCTGGTGTAGAGTGCCTTATTGTCTCCTGAGGGAGGTTGTTCATTTTCGCTCAGGTCTAGAAGGCGTTGTCGGACGTCTTCATAGGTAACATCCTGTTTGGTTTGGATGTTGTCAACAACGCCGCTCATTGACTTTGGTAGAGGAGGTGAGCAGGAATGCAGCCATGGCTTCGCTCAATTTGAGGGGTAGAAGGTCCTTAGCTAGTTTATGATCCGCGCAGTGCACCTGATTTTGAGAGTCTTCCAGTTCAGATCGAAGGTTGCTAGATGCTCGCAATGGAGGACCTTCTTGCATTTTGGTGTCTAGGATACGGTTGAGGAGGGTGATCGTGGTGTTCGGGCGATACACGATCGTGATAGTTGTTTCAGCCGCCAGGCGTGGATGCGCTTTCGAGGAGCATCAGAGGTTGTATATCTTCGTCACGCAGAGATTAGGAGGTTGTGCATGGTTTTCATGGCCTTCTTTGCTCCGCTTTGGTGAGGGTGGTGTCATCAGATGTTGGTTTCTCTACGCCAACACTTCCCACCGCCATGCATCGAATGTAATCTTCCAGGCATTCGCCCAAGTCTGATAGTTGGATTGCCCATGAAGTTTGGGTAGACCATCAAACTTGATACGAATGTTACTGGTAGCTGTTGTACCGGAGGTGTTAACCTCCGCAGCCTTAGATGATTCGCCGTGTTCAGGCATAATGTTTTATGGAGTGTGTTGAGTTTGTAAGAGGTGGCAATGGGGTAACGCGGTGTTTATTTGGCGTAACCCGGGCTCATAACCTGAAGTTGTGTGTGTGGGAGAAAGAACGATCTGAGTGTGGTTTGAACATGTGACCTTGTATGTAGAGATAGTGAATTTAACTATCAGAAAGAAAGATAACTATCGCAACATAAGAACATACAGGTGGGAGTTTGTCGCTCCTTATATACTACAAATCTTGATCCCGATTACATAATCCATTGGCACTAAGCCTAATCTGAAACCCTGTTCCTCCATGAGTCATTCCCATAACCGATGTCGCAATGCCCAATTTTTAACAGTATTCTCGTTAAATGACATTTTGTTGTTTTTGGAAGTCGTTGTAAGAACTGTTTGTCTACTTCACCTCCGAGGTTCTTATCTACACCGCAAGTTATACACATATCGCGGCACGACCGCCCCCACCTGCCCTGCCGTCGAGAACGTTGCGGAATCGAGGTATTAGGTGAAGGATCGCTATCGCGTCGGATAAGGTGGATGAGTTAGGAAGGTGCTAGGAGGATACGGTCAGTGCTAGGCGCTTCGGGTTGGGATTGCGGAAGGAAAGATCAGGATCGGTTATGGGGTTTCTATTTCTCGTTGTACGGGTTGAGTCATTGGGATTAGTCAGCGGAGGATTTCCTTGAGTATATTATAGGGCTCTCCTCGCCGCTTTCTGTTTCTCTTCTCTTCTTCTTTCCTTACGCAACGTCTTCATTTGTATTCATTCCTAGTTGGTCTCACCTAGTATATCACGCTAGGCGGAGCCATTCCTATATTCCGTTAGTTACCAATATACTTTGTTCGATCGGTATCCGAGCCCGATCTCCTGTCCTGCCTTGAACGTATCGTGAGTCGGTCCGCGCCTCGACCACCCCCAGTCTCGTCTCTCGTACCCCGCCCCGTTAGAACACATCACTATAACCTTACTAGTCTAACTTCGGTAATTCTGGTTGATATGCAGTCCATAGTTTCCATAGTCCGTCCACTTTTTGGACTGACTGATCCTCCTCCTAGACCATAGTCGACTGCAGTCCATTGAGGCTCAATTCTGGTCTGTATGCAGTCTATAGTTTACATAGCCCGTTCACTTTTGAGATGGACTGATCCTCCCACAGGACTACAGTCGATTGCAGTCCATTCAGTCCATTTCAGGCCGTTGCCCACTTTAAAAGTCCTGGCTTGGCACAGTGGACTGCCAGTCAGACGCGCCTGTTGGCGGCGCTAAGTTGAACCCTAGACACTACGACATATGTCAGATGTTTATACTACTACGGTGGGAAGAAGTTGCTGCCTGCTTTCGAGAGGTATATGTCAAGGTAGTGAGCTGGCCGAACCTTAATTGACCCCTACAAGAAGCCTTAATCAGTGTATCTGGTATAGAGAATATTTTCACACGTTCCGCTAAGAAAAGAGATTCTTGGCACTTACCCCATCGACTAGTCAAGAGGAAAGACCCCACCTATCGCGACGACCTCTCTACCGACTATAACACAACTCCAGCCCACACCCTCCCTCACTCTGAATAAATTTATAACGCTTTGCTGTCTCGCCCCATAATTCCGTAGTCACATGGGGTCACTCCCGACAAGAATTAACCCCCCCTCACCCCCCCCAAACGCCACACACGCGAGCTCTATAGTACGAATGTCGGTCTACCATCCATCCCACGATTCTCTGCTCTACAGTTGGTTGCGGGAGATCAATCGCGGCAAGACCTATTACACGCTGATATGGTTGGGGACACCTTGGGTCAGAGGACATACTTCTAACGTGAAGACTTCCGAAGCTAATAGCTTTCCTCCACCACGCCCTCTCTTAATTATCTCTATGTTCTTCGACTAATTTTCATCTGTCTCATAAAACTACGGAGTCCAAATTAATTTAGCTGTTCTGTGTGTGGAGTTATTGGGGTGGGGTTTGGCGATGAATGTCATGGTCCATGTCAATTAGTGTTACCACTCTAATCAAATGTAAAAACTGGCAGTTATCTACGCCAAGAGCTGAATTAACCGCAGGTTACTTCATGGATCGAATGTCGCATACTCCGGCTCAAGGTGTCCCCAACCATAGTCCTGCAACGCCAAGCCCATGCCCACGCTGGGCATGTCTCCATCGCCATTCTGGGTACACACGGCACGCCCGACTATGGTAGACACCTTCTCCCCAGCCCCCGACTCCACATATGAGGTCTCCCAGGGCTCGCATAGTTACATAATCGCGGTATACTCTAGGTATCGCTCGCGCCAAGACCCACGGCAAGGCTAGGGTAGCGTAGTGGTGTGTGTGCCCGTGATCTACATACTTTTCGTGTTGAGGCGGTGATATTTGTATGTATTAGTGTTATATAATTTGTTTTTTGCTACTCAATATGGTGCCCACACCGATAAATGTAGTCGAGATTTTGGAACAATCCCAAATTTGAATAACCTTTTAACCAGGACACATATCAAAAATTCGGTGGGTGAATCTCATGATCTAGTGATGAAGAAGAGATTTGTCAACCGGATTTTTGATATCTGTCCTGTTTAAAAGGTTATTCAAATTTCAAAATGGGTATTTTAGTATGTAAAATGCGCCAAGTATTCACAAAATGAGACAAGCTTGGCAGTAGGGTAACTCTATACATCAAGTACACATTAAAGCACACCTATCAGGTGGGCAATAACTCGCTCAGTTTTTCAGAGCTAAACTAGTGATTTTTGGGCTTGAGTTTTCAAGAGCAGAGATAGGTAAATAAAAATAAACCAGAATTTTATGTTGACATCCTGCGATGTAATATGCGTTTCTGATGATAAAAGTGCTATAGATCCTTATCTACACTATTTAAAATTATTCAAGGTGTTTTATATTACTTACCTACCCCTCATTTACCTTGATTCCAAAGGGCAGCGTAATATCTTGTGTGGTTATTGCTCTAGAATATTTAAGCTCCAAAAGTACTTGAAAACTGAGAGTTATTGCGCCAAGTTTGTCTCATTCCACAAAACATGACTTGTCACATTTACTACATTTATCGGTGTGGGCACCATAACTACTCTAGAAAAAAACCAGCTCTTCGAAACATCAATTGAGGGTAGCTATTGTGTGTCGGGAGGACTTACCTATTGTCATTGGGCGCCTTCCCAATGTCTGAGAACCCCGCGTATGTCGGATTCAGCCGCATTGAACAACCACCGCAATCGCCGCCGTCTCTTATCATAAACAGTTTTTTTCGACTTAACTTCATACTTCAATACTGCTCTTCGATTTAACTTCATACTCCAATACTGAGTTTGGTTAGGGATGCCTGGACGATCTAAGTATCTCGGTGTGCGGGACTTCTTCGCAAAGGTACCTAGGACTTGGAGATCAAGGTCCACCAGCCTAGCACCTCCGCCTCATCACCCTGTTCATCCTCTTCCTTCGGCCGGGGTCCAAGCACAGCCTTCACGATCGCGTTCTAATTCTCAAAGGTCTCCTCCCGTGCGGCACAAGGGGTTAGCTTCATCGCTCAAAGACAGGGCTAACTTGGCGAGACAATCTAGTCTATCACCGGCACCGCCCACCCCATCTGCATCTACTTCCGTTACCAGCCGACCTCCAGTTGTTTCGGTAGCGTCTCCATCATCTCAGGCAAGTACACCGCCACCACCCTCATCGCTACCTCTGGTACTCGCCGTGCCACAACCACAACTACAGTTACCACCTGGCCAGGTGCAAAACCTCGCTTTCCTAGATGCCTTGAAGAAGCATATAGACGACCTATCCCCCGAGGAGCAACTGCAGTTCAGAGCTGGCAGCACCGCCATCGCACCTGAAGGGTTGATAGCCCAAACCAGACAATACGATGACACCCATAAACACGCGAGTCACTCCCGGCGGTGCGCACCACGGGTCGAGGGATTCCTCAAGGCGGTGGACGCATATTTAAAGCCATTATCAATAATGATTGGGCACAGTCCACAGTTCTCATCGCTCGTTGTCGGAGCCGTACATTTCACAGTTCAGGTTTGTGTTTCTCAATATCTCACCCGGGCCTCGCGCACCTACTCTATATTTACACTGCTGATATTTTCGCAAATCTATTGCAGCTTGGACTGAAATTCGCAGCGTTTTTCAACAAACTTGTGGAGATGATGGAATTCCTGGAGGGTCATTTGGGCTATCTCGCTCAGTATGCAGTGAACTTTGAGTCTTGTAAGAAGGTTCAGGAGGTATGTGTTGAGATAGCACCTCTCCTGAGATTGAGAGAACTAAATGATATGCTGACATCACTAGGCTCTGTCCTCCGCTTATGGCGATCTGCTTAACTTTTGTACGGGCGCGCGGAGGGTTTTTCTTGACAAGAATGGGAATGAAAGCAGTAAGTAAACTTAACTAACTAGCATCATTAGAACTACCCACGGCGGTTTATAGAATTAACGGGTGATACATTCAGGTTGGACATCGTTCCGGATCTTTTTGAGGACCACATGGGAGCCGTTTGAGGAGAATTTCAATACTCTGAACTCTAATTTCCGAAATCATGTTCATATCGTTATTCGGACCGCTGCTGTCGCAGAGCATGAGACGCTACTGTCCAAAGAAATGTTGGAGGCGGAGGAGAAAGAAGGTATGAATAAACCTCAACCAATAAATATCCATCACACGAAATCAGGCCTAACGCTTTCCATAGACGAACTGAGGCACAATTTACTAGCCTGGCTCTCAGATCTAGATTTTGACAAGGACCACGAGCGGATCTATCGTCGAAGGCATGTGGGTACCGGGGATTGGCTCGTGGACTCCCCCGAATTCAAGGATTGGGAGGGTTCTAAAGAATCCTCATTACTTTGGTGCCACGGAACTCGTGAGACTCCCTCTATCTCTTCTCTTGAGTAAAACAACGATGTGAAGCCGCGTACTAATGTTTACTAGCTGGCGTTGGGAAATCTGTTTTAGCGTTCATCTCCCCCCCCCTCCCCCTGCTGCCATATCTCTGATATGTACTCTTTAAACTAAACGTTTATAGAATGACCATAGTAACAGTTTATAGGTCCCTAGTTTTAGAAACAATCTCGGCCAAGTATTCGCTCAACAGTCGGGTCGGTGCAGCATTCGTATACTTCAACTTTCAAGACCGGGTGGTTCAAAATTCAACCAAAGTGGTCTCCACAATAATCAAGCAACTCGCCCGCCAGAAGAAAGTCCTGCCTAAGGAGTTGAAACAATTCTACAAGCAGTATTACCGAGAGGCCAGTTTCCCAACCGAAGGTAAACTCGAGGCGCAGCTCGCAGATCTCTCGGCAAAGTTTGATCAGGTCTTTCTTGTCATGGATGCGATGGATGAATTTGAGGACCGAGAGAGCTTCCTACCAATCATCAGTAGATTTGCACAGGGCTCCTCCTCCATCCACGGCTCCTCCTCTATCCACAGCTCCTCCATCCACAGCTCACCCCGGAACGATTCCACCATATTCAAAATCTTTGTAACCAGCCGCAGAGAAAAGGATATCGAGAGAACCTTCACTTCATGCAACTTTCCAACAATAGAAATCGAGGTAAAGAAGGTTGACGCTGATATTGAAACATTCATTCAATACCAGTTGAAGGAAAGATCTGGAGACGTGATCATGGACCAGAATTTAAAAGACAAGATTGCACAGGCCCTCATCTCCAAGTCCAGTGGAATGTAAGTCGATAACGTCACTATTTCAATTCAACTATGAGAGATGCAGGCTGTCCGTGGTCCGCGAAGCTATGGAGGTCGACAGTACTATCGATGCTGTGAAGGGTAATTCTCTTGTCGGCAGCAGGACATATGAAGGAAAGCTAGCTGCGGGCCTCTAGATACTCTAGCCTCATTGCATTGACTACACTGCATACTAGCAAAGATCTAGCACTGACAATTATAAATAGGTTTCTCTGGGTTCGATATCAGCTTGATTACATCTACGAGCAACCCTCCATTGAAGATATCGATGAAATCCTGGATTCATTGCCCCTGATATGAACGCAACATATACTCGAATATTGGAGAGAATCGACAAACAGGTCCCTGCAAGGCGGGAGATCGCGCAACGGGCACTGATGTGGGTATTGAATGCAGGAAGGCCGCTTAAACTTAAGGAGCTGGCCTTGGCAGTCTCTATTAAACCAAACTCCACAAGCCATAAGGATCTGAAAGATTATGAGCATATAATTCTCGACACCTGCGGTAATCTACTAGTGGAGAACGATGGGATTGTGCGACCAGTTCATTATACAGTCCAGGAGTTTCTCACAGGTCCAGCGAAGTCACTTCATCGTCAGTACCATATTAATATTCATTGCCATTCTGAGCTTGCTCAGCTATGCCTCCAGTACTTGCTCTTTGAAGAGATAAGCTTGTGTGACACCATAGCATGGGGCGAGTATTACGACGAGGGCTATCCCTTTGGCTTATATGCAGCAGGATATTGGGATTATCATGTCCAAAGAATTCCGGACCCTACTTTACCACACGACCTAGTTCGCAATATTGACAGGTTCCTCGACTCCAAAGGAAACAGCCTTAGGACCGCCTTCCACATGCGGTATATGGAAAAGGAATACAGGCCTTATAGAGGAATAAATCCGTTAGATTACTGCCTGGCCTTGAACCTCCTCCACCTGTACCAGCTGTCGCACCGCTTGGATACATCAATCGTTGGTGAGGAGGAGTATCGACATGCGTTGCACCATGCTGCTTCAAGCGGATCCAGTTCATCCGTCGAGCTCCTCATCGGGATGGGGTTTTCGGTCGATGCACAAGGTAGGGATAGGGGGACTCCACTTCATGAGGCTGTCCTGAGTGGGCACGCCGTAGCCGCTGAGCTGTTGCTGGACAAAGGTGCAAACGTCAATGCAAGGGTTGGGTACACCGCTAGTGCGCTATACCTCGCAGCACGGGCAGGTGATGAGGTGTTGGTACAGATTCTCTTGGACAGCGGCGCCGATGTCAACCTCACTGGCGGAGATTATGGCACCGCTCTGGGTGCGGCCGCCCAGGGGGGGCACCAGCTCATTGTGCAGATGCTCTTGGATAGCGGCGCCGATGTCAACCTCACTGGCGGAGATTATGGCACCGCTCTGGCTGCGGCCGCCTGCAGAGGAGACCAGGCCATAGTGAAGCTGCTCTTGGATAGCGGCGCCGATGCCAATCTCACTGGCGGAGATTATGGCACCGCTCTGGGTGCGACCGCCCATGGGGGGCACCAGCTTATTATGCAGCTGCTCTTGGATAGCGGCGCCGATGTCAACCTCACTGGCGGAGATTATAACACCGCTCTGGGTGCGGCCGCCTACGGAGGAGTCCAGGCCATAGTGAAGCTGCTCTTGGATAGCGGCGCCGATGTCAACCTCACTGGCGGAGACTATGGCACCGCTCTGGCTGCGGCCGCCTGCAGAGGAGACCAGGCCATAGTGCAGCTGCTCTTGGAGAGCGGTGCCAATGTCAACTTCACTGGCGGAAAACACGGCACTGCTCTCCGTGCGGCCGCCAAGGAAGGACACCAGGTCATAGTGCAGATGCTCTTGGAGAACGGCGCCGATGTCAACCTCACGGACGGAAGAAACTGCACCGCTTTGTGTGCGGCCACCAGCCGGCAACACAGGTTAATAGTGCAGATGCTTTTGGACGGCGGCGCCGACATCATGCTCACGACCGGCGAAGGGGCATCATCTTGCCAGTGGCCGTCAACGCATAATCATTGAGTTTCACAAGAACTGATCAGAAAATGGTTTATATGTGCGCATGCTAGAACTGTACCAGAAATGTTGATCTTTGTTATGGAATATATATATGAGAGACGTTTCAACGCTTTGTTAAAATATTCATTTTATGTACATCCGCGAGGGCCGGGGGTATGATGTGAAGTAAATTCCACGAGGTGTAATTGTTAAATGCACTGCCCTTGCTGAGGAGTAGATCCTTTTTAGCCCAGGGGAAATGAATTGAGGAAATAATCTTGCCTACCTAAGACCACATTCACACATACGACCAGCACCAGCACCAGGATCCAACCGGTCCCTTGACCACGCCCACGACCAGCATCGCCAATACCACGATCACAATGACCCCTCTATCAGCGCAAAAATATGCATTGCTTGATGTATAAACCTGTCGAGGTCTCTGTAATGTCGTCTAGTAGTGACGTTGTTGATGTCTTTTTTGACGACCTTGCTAATGAGATCATACTTGAAACATCTGCTGATCCATTACCGTACAAGGACAAATTACCAATCACCTTTCTCGCCTAGACGAGTATCTACGGATTCGTCTACGATTCTCCATGTGATTTTGAGCTTCTAGATTTATTTGTATAGTTCTAATTTCTAGTATATCAACTCATAACGTAGGCATCACAGTATGGATTTGTCGATGCATTACTCAAACCCCACATTATCTGATACACGAAGCGTTTTACGGATACATTTGCTGATGTAATGCTTTCGGTAGAGTCTCCCGCCTACAGGTTTCCTACATTAACTCACCCATGTCCCTAAATGATAGAACCAATCAATCAAGATAGCAAATCGAGGGATATCACTCACGCCAACGCCAAGGCTTACGTAACACAACACCGCCAACGCCGCAACCCGGCCACCAGGGACAGACACTCCCTTGTATTACGGCAGGATCCAGCCTCGTTGACGCAGTACACCGCCCGGCCCCAGACACACGCAAGATGCCCCCATCAACGTACGTAGCGCACGGATACAGTGTAGCACAACCCGGAGAAGCCAGAACAATGATCCACCACCGTGCATCTTCCTTCTGATGCCAGAAAAGCCCTAGCTTCTGACATGACAATCTCGCACCCCTATACAGCCCCCCTAAGCCAAGCACACACTCTCTTAGATCATCACGCGTTGAACAACAACCGTCAGTAGCTCATAGAATAAATAGATCACATCATCTCACTTGTGCCAAGACGCATCTGGCCCGCGCCGACTGCTCGCCCGCATGCAGCAGGAGACACCGCAACGAAGCTATTTGCCGCACCAGACATCTCCCTTGGCTGCTTCGGACGGGCTTGGCGCGACAAATAAAGATTTGCGTGGGTTAATCATGAGGTATCACTCGCGCCAAGACTCTCGGATCTCCGACAACTGTCCCTGCTTAAGCCCTAGTACAGTGTAGCAGACCAATACACAGTTTGACTCCCGCCCGTACTCTCTTGGTAGTAAACATTAACGATTAACCATCACGGATACAGAAGATCACAGGTTGTCACTCGTGGTGGGAATCTGGAGCGCCGTGGTGTGACTGTTGCGCCAGGTGTCAGCAGCGCGATAAACACCAATAGCAAGCAGGTGCCGGCGGCCTTCTTACACGCTGAATGGTATGACATGCGCAACCTCGAGTATTTCAGCCATGCGGTTACCCGTGGTCTCCCGGACAGCGCGGAGCGACCGGAAACCCCGCCTAGGCAGAGGGGAATAGGCAGAGGGGAAAGATTATTTTTAATCTAACTAACTCGTAATTGTCTCAGATCTGACACTGGTGGTTCCAAGCAAGGTACCCCTCCACCCCTCACTACCCCCTAAACTGCCGGAATTTTCACTACTTTTAGCGCTGTCTATCGCCCCAAGTAAGGGATCGGGCCTCCCGGAAGAGGTTGATAGAGGTCACAAAGCTTCGCGGCTAGATATAGAGAGGTGCTGATGTACGCAGAGCGGCATTAGCAACAAATCAAATCTTGATGTAGTAATACTGTTGCCCACCATGGCTAAACATTCGTACCTTGAAAACAGAGGAAGGGATACTTTAGTTTGTTTCCGAAGAGAAACACTTTTGGGTGTTTGGCTTGTTTCAGCGACTATCACATCTAGTACACCTACCCCATACTCCGCGAGCATCCTTAGGCTCGAAACCACAGTTCGCCCCTAGGGTACAATCTCGTAAAGATAATTTACCTGCAATAGCTGGTAACTTTAAAGGCGATGGGTATAACTATCTGTGAGCAGTACTCTTGGCTTGTTTATCCCTTTATCAGGATAACTTAAGAAAGCAATGCACTGAATAGGCGGTAAGTAATCTTTATCAATTGATAAAGTTTCATACGATATTAGCACAATTATTAAATAAATAAGGTTCAAGGGGTTCCAACCTCGATTATCTTGAGTGGTAACTAGGAGTCTACTGTAAAGGTAGTTTATGAAGGTACAAACGGACCGAAAGAGGTAGTCCGAGTGGGAGAGTGTTTCGTAAGCACTTGGCATTATGCAAAGAGGACACAGTCACATGTCGAGAAGTGGCCTGTATTTAGAATAAGTAGAGAGCGCGCAAGAGGCTTCCTCTTCTTACAATCATCATGCAAGTTACTAATGAAGGGTCAGTTGGTCACTACAGTACCAAAAAGTGGATGTAATACGTACTGTATCAATACCGAATTGTGTAAAACTTCCGAATTAAATCTGAATCCTAACTATTATACCTTAGTAATCCCGTAGCGATACCCTAGTTTGCGGTATCCTGCTAGGTACCTAGTACGTCGGGAAATGTGTAGTGATAATGCAGCCTCATCATGCCCCCGTATAATGCATCGGTATAATGCATCGGCGAATGCATCCCCAGTCCCACTTTACGATTTTACTGCTGACATTACTTGAGAGTCAGAGATAGAATTCAAAAAAATTACACTGTCGGGATCGAACCTGGGGCATTAAGCTTGAGAGTCCTGCATTTTACCATATAAGCCATCAGTGGATATAATTCAATAGTAAATTGAGACATAACGAATTAAAATATGTAAGGAAAAGTCAATAATGCATCGACCGTACGAGTTTACACAACTCACGACAGCTTATGCGTCAATTGATGCATTTACTTGACTCGTGTACGTGGGCAATACATCAATTGATGCATTTCCCGCCGTGGTAGAGGGTGCGGTACTGTATCCACCCGTTTTTTTGGTACTGTACTGTTCAGCATACTTCACCGATGTTTCTTGATCTTGCAAAATCAGCTATCAGACTAGTTAATTCTTTCATGCGTTAGCGTGTTCCATAAAAGAAGTGATTGGCTGAACTTAAGGCAGCATGCTGCGAAATACATAGCATACCAGCGTAATATAAAGACTAGCAAATGCAGCAAGTTGTTCACCGGACATTTTCTCACCAAAATATAGTGATCACATGATATATACACGAGAGAGATTTTCCGATGTCTCATTCGTCCAAGGGATACTTATAAAAGGGCAAAACCAATTTTGAAGGAGGCAACGTAACGGACCCTACCAAAATGTGAACCACATTCGAACCAACTTTTTGAATATAACTTCTGCTCTTTACAAGATCTTTTCTTTCTTTTTTGGTTTAATTCATTAAATACATGCAACCTTTCGGTTATGGTAGCGTAAGCGAGGCTTATAAGATATTTAGTAACCAGTCTTGAGCGTGCACTCGGATAAAACCAGTCCTCAATATGCTATTCGCAAGCCGTAGGAGCAGAATGATATGTAAATAAAATACTATATGGAGGTTCCAACTAGCACACGCGAGTTGCTCAATTGAGTAACCGCAATGTTTTCATTAGAGATTGAATGATGCACACTGGTTGAACCTATAGTGATTTTTGAATTTCGGGCACCTCCGGGAGTAAGTACATTGGGCGGTAAAAAAGATTTCGGGTTTTCTTTGGATTTTGGTTTTATAATTGTGGTAGCGGTATATTCATGATGTTAAGCGAGCGGCCATTCATACATGTCTCTGGTTACTACAAGCGTTATAATCTTATTCCTGTTTTCTTTTATACAGTAATATAGGCTGCTGTACTACCTTGTTTTAGCTAGCCTCGCTTGTTTTAGTACTCTTTTCAATTACATGCAGACCGTAGTCTATCGTAATATCGCACTACCCCTGAACTACCCGTTCTCAACCGCCGCCTCGCACAAATACCCGTACTAAAAAGTCAAAAACAGAATAAAACAAAACAAAACAAAACAAAGCCGCAAAACAGAACAAGTAGCTTTTTTTGTTTGATTCATTTTTTAGGACAGCTCCAAAATCGCAAGAGATAAAATATCACCTGCCTATGCTAATGATATTTCATAGGTGATAACTCCAACAGGTATCGGCATATAGTAGGATAATTAAACACACTTTCGGGGGACATGTGAATTTTGAATGTTTTTTGCATTAATTATCATCTTCTGTAACAATGAGTAGCAGGCTGGTGAAGCCGCGATTCGAACCGCTGACCTTGCGTCTCTAGAGTTTTGTCTCTTTTTCTCGGGGGAGCGGGTTAGAATTTTGACAACCACGCGGGCCAGGGTGTTGGAAATAACACTCCTCCCTAGCCGTGTGCAGCTACCCCCCTTCCCGGCCCCCGGGGGAAGATCGCCTTAGGCTGGTCTGTGCTTTTGGCCGCCTGCTGTGTACTATATCTTCTACGTCCACGATGCGGACAGACGTAGTTCCCAAAGAATGTATATTGATGATTATGACCAAGAGAAAGAGAAATACGACTACCTAAAATCACGAGCAGCACGCCCGACAGCGTCCGAGATGGGAAAACACCCCCGACTGGTTTTAACATTGGATATAGAACCCAAATATCGTATTTCGCTTAGGACGTGGACCGATGGTGAGCCCGAATACTCGATTTGACTAATGCAAGGGGTACACGGGGGTCTATCACATTTTTAAGCAATGGGCGATGCAACGTGAGAGCCAAATCAAATCCCAGCCCAACCAGCCCCGCGAACCCAAATCCAACGACGATCACTTTCAATCACGTCTCGCACTGACGAAGGTGCTATCAGCTTATTTTATAGACTTGCAGCTACATGTACTGACTTAGGTACTGTGCACACCAGAGTATACAGCCGCACCTCGCTATCCCGGGTGGCCAATCTTCACCAAATCTCGTACGGGATAGTAAATATTTCCAAAAGACCTGGGATAGCAAATTGGTTTTCCAGTCTAAAGGAAAATGAAATCTCCAAGGACTTTGTACGGGATAGTAACGTGAGATCTGGAGTATTGAGGTACCGCATATCGAGTCGCGGCTGTTCGTGTTACCAGCTGGGGAGTACCTACCCCAACGCGTATGTATAGCCGTATCCGAGAGGCTAGCGAGAGACGGGAAATAAGCTATGAGACAGCATGAAATCAGAGGCCCAACTCAGAGCACCGGGAAATGCAAGCTGCAAAGCATTCGCGAGCCTTTAGAGTACTCTAGGCGCGAATCAGGGGCTGTTACCGTAAGAAGCCACCTCCGAGTACCTAAAAGTGTTTTCCGGTAGGCTAGATCAGATGCGATCTAGTTAGCTGTCGATCTTGTGACATCACAACACAATCGCTTGGCGCCAGGTTCATGTCTCATGCTCAGCTCGCAACGTCGGACCAAGTATACCGGGTACTCATTCTACCAGTATATACTAGTAACTACATATTCTTGATACATTTTGAATCATTGAAGCTTCTAGCGACAGCGCACACGCCCGGGCCCTAGAGCTAACCATACCCGAAAACGTGAACTGTCGCACCCCCCCCCCTACCCCCCCGGCCCGCACTCTCACCAACCGACGGGATTCACATTATCCAACATACCGACTCCCTGCACCTCATGGGACCCAAAGGTTGAGGCACTGCTGAATCGACATCATTAGCTAATCTAGATTCGAATCCTGTATCAAAGGCCCTGCCGACTGCTCTACCACGGCGGGAAATGCCATCAATTGCCTATATACGCGTGTCCAATAAAGACATCAATTGATGAATAAGCCGTCATGAGTTGTGTAAAGTTGTACAGTCGATGCATTATTCACTGTATATACCTTTCTCACGCAGTTTATTTGATCCCAACTTACTATCAAACTGCAGTACAGTCAAATGAAAAATCCAAGTCCGATCCCGACAAAGCCCGGGCTCGGTCCCGCGAACTTATTTTCTTATTCTCTAACTCTTGAGTAATGCCAGTAGTCAGATCGTAAAGTGAAACTGGGGATGCATTCGCCGATGCATGAAGGGGATGCATTATCACTAGAGTAGAGTACACATTTCCAGCAGTACATAGAGCTGCAGCTGTTATATCCGTGAACACCCCGTAACCAAAAAGGATTGCATACACGAACTTGGGCGTAGTCTAATACTCTAGAGTCTATGACCAGAGCAAAATAAGGTGAAGCACCTGGGCCAGCGTGGCCCGGCAGACAATTCAGATAAGGTTCCATTCCGCTGTTCAGCTCGGAGGTAGCACCTGTTTACAGATTGCTGAGACACCATGTCACGATATGTTGAATGCTGTACCTCTGAGTGTATGTATGTACCCTAGTTCTCGCGTAGAGCCTAGAATAAGCGTGCGAGCTTGGCGATTTGCTAAGTGAGCTGAATCTCCCTCGGGCTACTGCAAATCCTAGGTTCGTTCTGAATGGCAGCATCCCCTAACATTCCCGGCGAATATATAACCTCCTTGATTTTCCACCTTGATGCTCCCACAATCAATACCACTCCGATTCTGAAAGCCACCTCTTCATCTGAGCTATATTCAAATCACGCCCCCGACACATATCCTGACATCCCCCCAATAATTCAAAATGAGTGCTTTTTACGGTATTGCCCACATTGTAACATCAGATAATACCAACCAACTTTTCAACCTCATCAACCAGCGACCTGCCCTTCACAATGTCGATGCGGATATGCCGATGCAGCTGTGGGCGGTGAAGCCCCCAACACCGAGCCGGGGCGACGGCTCCATGGTCATCACTTTTTACGATACCACTGGCGCTAGCCAGCGCGAACTTGCTTTGACACTCAGCCGTGATGGACCACAAAGCGGGATGATAGATATCGTGTTGGAACAGCTACGATTTCCAACCCCCCCAGAGCAGGTGTGGATAATGGAAAACGCGATGGCCCCCCCAGGGTAAGTTTTTCCTGGCTAGTATTTGCATATGTTCAGCGCCTTTGTGCACCGGAGCTAACTTATTGGTCGATAATCCTAGCTTTCCACCATTCGCAGTAGGAAAGATCTGCAATGGTGATAAGAGGGACTTGTGCATGGGAGTTGGTGGCAATACCCCGATACCGCCTCCGTTTAAGCCTGTCGCAGCAATTCAGGGAGATGGACAAAACGATCAGAGGTGGATGGTTCGTTATCAACCTGTAGCATGAGAGGTGATACAGTTTGTATGGGTGGAATTGCGTTGGTACGAGGGTCGACAGGATATCCATGTATTTAGCGCCTAGCTAGCTTGCGGGCTCTCCCGATGGTAGAAACTAATTGATTATGTCTCAAACCTCTATATTTCTTTCCCCAGTGTATGTACATGATTCAAACCAATTGTTCATTCCCGAATTCTATCGTCCCATAATTACTCCATCTTCATCATCACATTATAAGGTCGAGGGGGAATTTGTGGCGTAGTCTGCATTAACCTTGGACTGGAAACGACCCACATCGGTAGTGAGGACAGTGGAGCTTGACCTCTGATCAGCGTTCTTTCCTGACGTTTGTGGGCTCGACTACTATTGCATGTAACACAAGAATGCGCCAAGCTAATGACTTTTGGGTATTTATGCATTACTGGCCCTCTTCAAAAAAAAACGTCAGAAAATATTACAAGTTGACACCCCCGCACCCGCATCAGTCACGCGGCATAGGGGTTGCCGACCGCAAAGATTGAACCGGCGGATTACTTGCCTAGAACAATCTTGTTCGCAACTGTCCCCGGAAAGTCACGGTAGCTTCTAGGCTGGTACTCGGAACTGGTTTAGCATCCGGACCCCAACGTTCCCCCCCATTACCAAAATCCAACTTCTCTCAGGATGTACATTAGATTATTAACGACGTTCCGGACAGCCAGCGAGTGTCCCGTAGCCGCTTCTCAGCACTCCCGGGAGACATGTTTTTGTTCCCCGGGGGGGGCTCTGGTTTCCCGCTGGAGGATTATATGACGCTCAGGCAGCACGATCGGGTAGCGGGGAACTGTACTGTCTATACTAGTGCTGCCGGCCGCATCAGTGTGGATGCCAGTAAGGCTGTCTATGCATTAATCGTAAAATAATGCACTACTATCAATAGTCACATCGGCCAGCAGTGTTCTTGCAGATGGCGGTGGCTTGAGAGCCGTTCCGGGGAGAAGGTTTTGTACTTGATCGTAAGCCCTCGGGTTGGCACTCACGCGGTAGTCGAACCAGTCGGTTTGGGCGGCAGTGGTATCGCCAGATTGCCCTTGCCAGTCAGTGAGATTGTGACTTCCTCACAGGCTAGTCGATTCATGGAGACTACTAATATCAGCAGTCCCGCCTCACAAACCTCCGGTGCTGATGTTGGAGCCTCAGGTCTATGTTCTTGGAACGGTGGTAGAGTGAGATTTTGGGTTGAAATATTTTGTTGACCCCCGCCGCTGCTTGGCCGCGGTGCTAAAAGGACCGGCGAGAGAGCTGCACATCAAAACTGATTTTAGGCGGAGTGGATTTTTCGGATAAGGGGGGGGGAATAGAAAAAGGATTATTTACATTGCGGTTGTTACTTGGAGGTTTGTGGTTGTGGTGGTGGTGCCGGGGGTGTGTGGTGGCTGTGGCGGTGTGGTGGTGTGGTGTGGTGTGGTGGCTGGTGGCTGTGATCCTTGCGGCTTTGTGTGGGTTCCGGGCGTGTGGTGTGGCAGCGGCATGCAGGGTCGGGACCTGGCTGCTGCTCGCCAATCGTGCAGCGGGTCGGGCCGGGTGCAGCCAGATCGGGAATAGCAGTAACGGATCAGATAAGGGAGATAAGGGTGGGACAAGGTCCGGGGTGGGGACCCCGCATCTCGATGTGGCAAGTACCAAGATCGATCTGCAAGAACCCTGAATTCAAGTCCATGAACTACTCCAATCTCATGTGTTGCTTGAATTCACTTGTTTCTACCAATTTAGCTGTCCCGCCGAAAGAAACAAACCATAGATCGCCACACCCCCGTGGTCTCCACACCCCCGTGAGTACGTCCACATATAACGTATTGCACCGAGAAAGCGGCCGTCACCCGGAACGCAATCAAGGGCGGCAACGGTATGATCCAACGTTGCTGAAGAAATCTGAATATGTGTAGAATTACAGAACCAGGCAGCCAGAAGTGTTATCTAGATGTCGCCCAACCATGTTTGACCTGATCTATGACTATCTAGCGGGAAGACTACGGTATGCATGTAATTAATGTGTTAACCAAACACAAACACAAAAGAAACTATCCAGCGACTGTATTGTTTCAGAGCGGCCGTCGACTGATAGCGTAGGCCTTATCGACTTTACCAAACTTTGGTTTATATCCATTATATAACCTCCGAACTCGGAAAGGGCATGCTGAACTGAACCACCTATATGTGCCTGCCTTCGTATATCCCATTTTGATACCCACGATCTCTTTGTGTAAGGTTAGGTTGCTTTCCCGGTGAAATACGTTCACTGTTTTTACCAACTTACTCCTGCGGCAGTGGGCACCCCCGGCCCCCGCGCCCGCCCACCGCCCAACCACAGCCCCCATCTACACTCCGCACCCTGCAAGCCTGTACCAGCAATCGTCACACACAAGGCCGCGCTGCTATCCGCGTCTGGCGGTTTGCTCGTCCACCCCCCCCAGATCCGCCACCTCTCTCCCCTCTGACTTGGGCCTGACCTGCTACTATTTCCCCTCTACCACCGCCCCCCAGCGGGCTCCCCCGCCATCACGCGCACGTCTCCAATACCAGTTTTCAGCACCCCCGCCTCCTCCACCCCCACCAACATGAATCCGCCATCTGTCTGGCCACCACCTCTCGCTCTTCCGGCGCGCCTCTATATTACCTCCACCTCCGTAAGTCCATCCTTCCCCGCTTCCACCACAAACACGCCTCTACAAGGACCTCCTCCACGACCAGCCCTCACCCCCCACCCCTTCCGCGGGCGGCGATAAGCGCGCCCCGACCGTGCACCACCTCCGGCCCGTCCATGACCTTCACCTCCTCCACAAGCCCTCGCTATCTCTACCCCCCGCCTCCTCCGCCCCCACCCCTAACCCGGCCATACAACGATGACCATATCCACCCCCCCTGTAAAGCGCGTAGCCCCGCTCCAAGCTGTTACCGACGCGTAGTAGGCCCCCCGGCGGTGGACTGTGTGAGGGTGTGTTTTGTTGGGATGGCTGTGGGACACCACCGCGTGCACGCTTGTCGGCGTTGTTCAGCGCGAGACGCGTTTCTGGCTAGCGGTGGAAGAGGGCACTGTGGGCGGCGGCGCTGTGTTGAGAGGGTGTGTATTTGGCGGAGGACGGTCTCTGATGCGGGCGGGTGCGCGGGGGAGGGGATCAGCGGTAGTGCGGGAGGGCCCTGGTGCGGCCACGCTTAGAGGTAGCCTGAAGTGGCGGGAGGTCAATCGCTCATAACGTCACCGCAAAAAGATATCAAAGCGGCGTAATGATGAATCTCTAGTACCCGTGATGAAGTCTAGTTCCACCATTGCAGGATTCCAGTTCTTAATTGGCCCATGAGGCCCTACTGCAGCCACAAGTGTTCCGCTTCCGTATGCCGCCGTAGATATCAGCTTCAAGAGTGTCGCAGACGTGCCTAGCTCTGGTGCACGGCTGAGCTGCTGGGGAACGTGCGGGTCTTCTATACGAGCCTGTGTATGTATGTATGTAAAATCTTGCAGTCTCCGATATTCGCGGCGATTTCAAAACATGGCGGGTGGAAGAATCATCAGCACAGTACATATCAGTTTGCATGCATCTCAACACACATATGTACCTCGCGCTCCACCAATCGGATGCGTCCTGGCACGATCTCCACCACGCCAAATCCCCACACAGCTGCACCCCCGCCCCGACCCCGCTCCCCACCTTCAACACCCACGCGGACATGCGGCCCGCCGTTCTCTCCGCTCTCGAGACCACCTGCGTGGTGCTCGCAGCCCTCATCCAAAGCCTCATCTACGCGGCGGTCATCACAAGCCTCGTCACCCTACTCTGCGTGTTCCTCTGGATCCCCTTCATGTTCACGGCCGCCGACCCAGGCTGGTGGGCCAGTCTAGCAATCCTCTGCATCTCCGCGGTGCTCTGCACATTCTCGACCGTGAGGGTCAGCACCCGCTGGTACCGCTGGCTGCGCGCCCGTCGCTCTGCAGCATCCGAACCACACCCCTCCCCACCCTCGCCACCAGCATGCGCTGCTCCCAGCCCACCCCCGGAGGCCAGCGGCCCTCAGGCGGGGGGGCCCCCACCCCCGCCCTCCAGCCCCGGTTCGGGGGCCCCGGCGCCGCCGACAGCCGCAGGCTCGGCAGACACCGCCGTGGAGTCGCGGTACGTTGCATAACCCCCTCCCCCCCCCTCCCCCTTCGTGTGCAGTGACTTACCACCGCGCCGCAGCCACGAGCTGGAAGCGCTGCCGTCCCTGACGCCGCCCATGGAGAGCCATTCCGGCGGGCGCAGCCTCGCAGCCGTGCTGGTCCTTCCATGTAACCACATCGCGCTCTGCCCCGCGCTGTCGGACATGCGTAGTGTGGCGACCTGCCCGGTGTGTGGTGGGGGCGTGCGGGAGGCGATACGCCAGGCGCAGACATAGTCGGGTGGTGCCCAGGCTGGTATCGACATCTCGGTATTGACCTATGCAGGGGGAGGGCCGGGGGGGTTCGAGGCGTGTTTATTTACTGGGCAGTGTGGGGGTTAGGCGCTTGGGTGTGCGCGTTGTTCATGGCCTAGGCGGGGATGCATTATCGTCTCAGATCGTTTTTTTTTGTGTAGCCTTCGCAGCTGGTGGATTGCCAGCTGTTTTATTCCCTTCCGCCACCGGCAGCTTGTAAGATATAGGATATATGTGGTTTTTCTCTACAAGGCCCGCTGCATTGACCTGGCCTGACAGACGTCAGTGCGTTTCGGCAGAGGAAGAGAAGAAACCGGGATTGTTGCGATCTTTTTGCGTAAATCACTACAGTACCAAAAAAGGGGGTGAAATGGCTACTGTAGTACTGCCGTATCAATACCGTTTTAGATAAATACGGCATTTGATCTTAAGTGCGGCTTTACTCCCCCATTCTAGAGAATGCTGCATTATGACAACTGCTGTAGTAATACTATACGGTACATGGAAATACCGCAGGAATACCATAGGAATGCCGTAAGAATAAATATCAATCTGGACATACCGCATGCACTGGTGGGGTAGTAGCGTGGCATTACTGTGGCTGACTGCTCGGACACCGGGCCATTAAATGACCACGATCACCACCACCATGATCACCACCACCACCACCACGATCACCGTCACTGGGCACGATCACTATCATGATGATCTTTATCACCTACAACTACATTGAGTTGGCCTAACATCTCTATTACCTAGCCAGGCCCACCTAGCCCCACATAGAAAACCTCAATTTAAAAAGTATTTCCTAACTTTTGAAAGACCATCTTCGTAAAATAATAATTGATAGAACTATAGATGGATTCAATTCTCGTGATGTTGATGGTTGTGTGGCTTCATCAAATTATTCAGTCTTGTTCATAAATTATCGTAGTAAGATGAGATAGCAACTGTACTTTCATAAAGACTACAATGCCGCACTGGCACTACTGTGAATACCGTGGCTCTACTGTGAATACTGCAGCACTACTGTAAATACCGTAGCACTACTATATTACCCAGAATGCCCGGTTCGACAAAAATAAATACCGTAGCATTACGGCATTCACCAATACATGGGTATCTATGCCGCATTTGCACTAGTCACGGTATTTCACCGGTAGTGAGAACACCCCGCTTTTTGGTACTGTAGTTACATGCAGGCCGCAATCTACGGCAATATCGCACCAGCCCCTAAACCAGCCCCTTCCCCGCGGCCGCACAAAGATCTGGGACGCAGCGTACAGTAGGCGACCGACACGCTTTGGATCATGGCCCCGCCGCCACGGCGATAGGATGGGCTGTCACCGACTGGTGGTCGGGAAGGTATGGTATGCTCTGTGCGGGGGGGCGGGATGCCAATGACAGAGCAGGTGCGCGCTCCACTACAAAAAGCGTCCCTCCTCCGCCGCAACATCAGTCGCTCCTGTGCACTGGCAGAGCATCCCCGCGGCCTACCCATCCCCGCCGAGCCATGACGAAGACGCCCGCCGGCCACCGCTCCCAGCCAGCCACGCAGTGAACGCTTGGGCAGCGAGCCACGTCCTTGCTTCAAGTACCAGCTTACATCCTCCTCCTCTGCCTCCCGGAACCCGCTCAGTGGCTAAGGCTCCGTTTGGAAGCACCGTCTCGTAGTAACCACAATCCTTGCCAAATGTCAGCTGGATGATGGGAATTGTATTTTGGTCAAATTGTAAATTGTATTTTGGCCATCCAAACGGCTCTGAACAAAATCTCGTTGCAAAGGCTCACCGTGTCAAAACTTGTGTATATTATATAAATATATAGGTGGGGCATGCCCGTTGCAACGAAGATGTGCGTTGCAATAGAGAAAAAGTTGGATGGCGAGGATCATGATCCCCAAGCCCTAGGTTGAGGTTTGAAATGGTATATCTAAACGTCCAAATCACAATATGCCCAGGATTATGATTTGGGGCGTTGCATCCATGATTTGCGTGGCTGCCAAACAAAGCCTTAGAGGTAGCCAGAAGTGGCGGGAGGTCAATCGCTTATAACGTCACCGCAAAAAGATATCAAAGAAGCGTAGTTCTGGCATTGCAGGATCCTGATAACCATCTGGATTGGAAGATGAAAGCGGGTGTGTTTGTATGCAAACTGCCCCAAGACCGAACAGAGCGCAACAGTATCACAGATTCGCAGCCTCCGTCTTTCAGCTGACGCTAGAAATGGCCTTCTTAGTTACCCCATCAGGCCCTATTACAGCCACAAGTGTTCCACTTCCGTATGCCGCCGTAGATGTCACCTTCAGGAGTGTACGCACCATAGCCGCAGACGCGAGTAGCTATGCTCCACGGCGGAGTTGCTGGGGAACCTGCGGGTCTTCTATACGAGTCTTTGTATGTACAATCTTGCAGTCTCCGATATTCGCGGCGACCACAGACATGTTGGAATCATCATCATGCATCTCAACACCAATCGGATGCGTCCTGGCACTGTGTCCACGATGACAAATCCCCACGCCAACCTCATCAACTCAGCCCCGCTCCAACATCTCCCCGCACCATCTTCCATATCCCTGCCGCGATGAGGGCAGCTCTCGAGACCATCCTCGTGATACTCGCAGTTCTCATACAAAGCGCTGTCTACGCGATGGCCATCACATGCCTCACAACTCTAACCACAACCCTGATTAGCCTGTCTCTCCAGAAAGCGGGCGTGCTTGCCCCCCGCAACGCGGATGGGTGCATCGGTGTAGCGATCGTCATTGCCTCCCCAGTGCTTTCCCTCATCTCGAGCGTGACAGTCGGTGAGCGCTGGTACCTATGGCTCCGCGATAGGCGAGTCGCCCGTTCGCCGGCCTCGGCAGAACCAGATGCTGCTTGCGCGCAGACGGCAGCACCTGAAGCACAGACGGCAACACCTGAAGCACAGCAGACGGCAGCACCCGAAGCACCAGCACCCCCACCCGAGCCGCCCGGAGCAGCCCGTCCAAGCACCATCCCGCAAGCCCGCGGCCCACCGCCGGCGCCCCACATCCGCCCCCGGCGGGCATTGGCGCCCCCACCCCCGCCACCCAGACCAGTATCCATCGCTGCCCAGAGACCGCCGTCCAGCGGAGGCGCGGCAGAGACTGGTGTAGAGTCGCTGTATGTTACCTAACCCCCCCCCCCCCTGAGCACTTGCCTCCTTCCGCGACCCGTCCTGTGCAGACTAACGTACACCCCCGCCCCACAGCAACCACAAACGGGAGGTATTGCCGTCCCCCAGAACGCCCATCCATAGCCTTTCCGGCGACCGCTCTCTCGCGGCCGTGCTGGTCCTTCCATGTAACCACGTAGCGCTCTGCCCTGCACTGTCTGACATGTGCAGTGTGGCGACTTGCCCGGTGTGCGGTGGGGGCGTGCGGGAGGCGATACGGCAGGCGCAGACATAGGTGTTGGGCGTGGCCCAGACTGGTATCTACTTCTCGGTATTGACCTATGCAGGGGGAGGAGGGTCGAGGCGCGTTTATTTTCTGGGCAGTATGAGAGTTAGACGCTTGGGTGTGCGAGTTGTTCATGTCCCAGGCGGGGGGGGCGGGGTGCATTATCGTCTCAGATCGTTTTTTTTGTGTAGCCTGCGCAGCTGGGGGATTACCAGCTGTTTTATTCCTTTCCAGACATCTCTCTGCTTCCGGCATCGGCAGCTTGTAGAATATAGGATATATGTGGTTTTTCTCTACAAGGTCCGCTGCGTTGACCTGGCTCGATCGACGTCTGTGCTTTTCTGGCATCGGTATACCATACCAAAAGCTATCTGTCAAATCCAACATCAGCAAAAAAAAATCCCCCAAGACCAATTCTACGTCCAGAGCTACCAAAATCTTCGTCTTTTGCTCGTCTTGTGGTCGCCCCGCGCTTCCTGGAGCTCCCAAATGTGACATGTCCTCTTTTTGCGCCTAGTATGCATCCCAACTGCTACACCTCGTCTTTTGACGCCTAGCCTGTCGCCTAAATGTGATATCTCATCTTTTGACGCCGAGCGGATGTGGTATTCCGCGTATATACTGGCGCTAATGCTAATACCGCTAGCTAGTCACGCCAGATTTTACTCTTCCACACCTCGAGGATCAACCGACACCTCCTACCTCACCTCCCACCTCTATCGACAACTACCTCCTGCCTGTATCGACGTCTCCCTCCTGCCTGTATCGACACCTCCCTCGCACCTACATCACCGCCTGGATACGTATTACCTTCCTGTGCATTTTGACGCCTTTACTGACTCCGCTGCAGGCTCCAAATCAACCAGTATATCGACGCCGCTGGAGGAGTCAGTATCCAGTATATTCACGGTATACTGACGCCGCTGCGGGCGCCGCTGCATGCTCCAAATCGCGCAGTATATCGACGCCGCTGAAGGCGTCAAATACACAATCTAATGACGGTGTGTTGACGCCGCTGCCGGCGCCGCTGGAGGCGTCAGGTTCCCGGTATATTGACGGTATATTGACGGTATATTGACGCCGGTGCTGGCGCCGCTGGAGGCGTCAGGTCCCCAGTGTTTTGACGGTATACTGACGCCACTGCTGACGCCGCTGCAGGCTCCGGATCGACACCTACTAGTCACCAAAGACTGAACCACAGGGACACCCCCAGGCAGCAAATCCTGTACCCACCAGTCACCCAATACTGCACGATTTCAACACCTACCAATCACGAATACTGCACCATATGGACACTCATCTGGCAGCGAATACTGCACGAATACTGCACGATTTGGACACACACCAGGCAGTGGATACTTCACCATATAGACACCCCCAGGCAGCGAATCATGCGGCTACCAGTCACCGAATCCCGCACCATATGGACACCGCGGCAGCAAGCAAATCAGCACGTATCAGTCACCAAATACTGCGGGATTTCGACACCGACCAGGCTCGAAATCCTACAGTATTTTTGGCGCCGCTGCTGACGCCGCTGCAGGCTCCGAATCCTGCAGCACATCGACGACCCTACAGGCAAATACAGCACTATATCGACGCCGATGAAGCCGTCAAAAACCTAGTATATTGACGGTTTACTGACGCCGCTGCAGGCACCTAATCGGCACCTACCAGGCAGCGAATACTGCACCATATGGACACCCCCAGGCAGCGAATCATGCTGCTACCAGTCACCCAATACTGCACGATTTCAACACCCCCTAGTTACGATGACTGGACACCTAGAAGGCAGCGAATACGGCACTATATGGACACCTACCAGGCAGCGAATCATGTACCATATGGACACCTACCAGGCAGCCAGGTCAGCGAAATGTAGGTCAGCGAAATGTAGGGCAGCAATACAGCTCAGCGGACAGGAGTACAGGCAGCTCAGCGGGTAGCTCGGCGGGGAGCTCGGCGGGGACCTCAGCGCGCTGGTAGCTCAGTGGGTAGGAGGGGGCAGGCAGGTCAGCGGTGAGCTCAGCCCGCCATTCAGCGGCGAGCTCAGCGGGGAGGCAGCTCAGCGGGGAGCTCAGCGGGCGGGCAGCTCAGCGCGCAGTTCAACTGGCAGCAAGGGGGGCAGGAGTAAGCGGTGGTCGGTTGGGCGTCAGAAAGTGTACATAGAAATACGTAGACATGCGGATCAATATACGTGACATTTGCGCGGAACTAGTGTCCTAGTCTATGTACCGATTGCCGAGTGACCTCATTCTGCCAGCCAAATTAGCTAGTGAAAGTCGTTAACCGGGTAAAAGCTACCGCCGCACGCTTTGCCTTTTCTCTTGCTTACTTTTATTTTTCTGTTGTGCAATTTATTTTTCTCTTGCGCAATTCATTTTTCTCTTGCGCAATTTAATTTTCTCCCGCACGCTTTCTATATTTGTGTGCAGTCATCAGCAAGGTATTGGGTTCGACCCGACGACCCTAGGTGTATCCAGGCGCCCCAGAGGTTTTCTTACCTGCATCGATGCGCCCCGGCGCAAAAAGACATCGTCTCAACAAGGAAATACGAACATCTCTCCCGTTCTCGTCGCGGAGTCGTCTTTGACAAATGAGAGCGTCTTTTCACCAGTTGTCTTTGACAAATGAGGGCATCTTCTGACCCAAAAATGAACACCACGTCCACATCTAGGAAACACAGGGAAAGATGATCGGCAAAAAATCCGGGCTCCTCTTGGTCCATCTGGGCGCAATTGTCCTATCTATTCATCTATCTGTCTACGTAATTCTTATGGACATATGCCTGCGCCCCTCCACCCTCTCTCACCGCCTGTCCCACGCGCCCCCTGCCTGCATTCCTGCTTGCCCGCCCGCCTGTCTGCATGCACCGCGAGCTGTCAATACCAGAGTCGATTTGGTGATCATTCAGGCGTCGATTCGCTCCTGATTTCCTTCTGCTTTGGTGTCGACTTGGCGTCGATTTTGTTGCTGATTTGAGTGTCGATTTGGGATCCGCAGCGATAGAGGCATCAAATACAGAGGTAGGTAATACGTATCCAGGTGTCAATGCAGGCAGGAGATAGTCGTCGAGGTAGGTGTCCATCCAGGCACGAAGTAGGTGTCGGGGTAGGAGGTGTGAAGTAGAAGGTCTGAGGTAGGAGGTGTGAGGTAGGAGGTGAGAGGCATATCGAGGTAGGCGCCGAGGCAGGCGTCGAGGTAGGCAGGCGTGCAGGCGGTAGGGCAGGCAGGCAGCGTGCCGCGGAGGTAGGCATGTAAGTGGTCAGGTACGTAGGCAGTCACGTGCACAGGTATGTGGGCGGGGAGCAGCTCGCAGAGGTGCGCGGAGATGCTAGGGATTAATGTAACCAGCAAACATAGTATATATAGTAATAAACGAGATTCACGGGCATCCGCTCTCCTATTTATACATGACTGGTACCCTTATCCGGGCCCGTATTCTATCTATTACATTCTATCTCGCGTAATCCCTTTGACCCACAAATGCCGGCTATCAGGTTGCGCCATACTATTACATTGGTCACCTTCTCAAAGGAAAACAGCCTGCAGCCATCACCACACCACTCTCGGGTATGCCGCCTAATAGTATATTGCAGGTGTGGTCGCACGCGGCGCCCCCACCCCCTCGATACCTTTCTATGCTTGTCTCCGGTTATCCGTTCTTCCTTCACAACCCTTCACTCGAATCTCCCGTAACAGTACTCCCCCTTCCTAGACGTCGCCCTTGACCGCTAAAAACCTTCCTATAGTGAAAAACCCTGTGGGAAAAGCTATAGATAAGGGAAAGGTATCGAGGGTAGTCCTTCGTGACTCTTCGTTGCTTGTGGGTCATCCTGGCTCCAATTATGGGCGCCTGGCTTCGAGTGTGTGGACGAGTGTTGGCCGTGGGTTGTACATTCTCGTCAGCTAAGGCTACTTTGGGTTCAGGTGTCGCTATCCGTTTAGTGGTGTTCTGTTGCCTTGCTGGGTTGGCGTCTTCTCGGTATGGGCGAAGCAACATTTCGTGGAATACATTGTGGACTTTCCATTCTACCGGTAGGTCTAGTGGGTATGCCCGAGTTCCGATTGCCGCTGATACTTTGAAGTGTCCGGTAAACTTATCCGACCACTTCCCGTATCCTACGAGGTTCCGAGTGTCGAGCAGTACCTTCTGTCCAATGCTGAACTGTTGTACCGCTGGCCCTTTCCGTGACACCATTCTATCGAACGTCTTCTGTAGGGTCTCCCTTGCCAACTCGTGGGCTGACAGGAGGTCATCAAGGTATGCATCTCTTTGACCGTCGAGCTTCTCCAATTCTGCCTCGGTAGGCAAATCCATTCGAGGGTGGAAACCGTAGTTGCAATAAAATGGTGACTGCCTTATTGATGAGTGTTTCAAGTTGTTATAGGAGAACTCACAAATCGGTAACAGCTCCTTCCATTTCTTCCCAGTACCTGCCGTGAAAGCCCGAAGAGAGGACTCAAGGTGCTGGTTGGTACGCTCCGTTTCTCCATCGGTTCGGGGGTGAGAGGAGATTGACATCCGTCTCCTAATCCCTAATCTTTCTGTGATAGTAGCCCAAAAGGCCGAGACGAATTGGGTACCTCGATCCGATACTATGCTTCGAGGTAGTCCATGGAAGCGCCACATGTCCTTCACAAAGGCGTTGGCCATCTGTTCCGCTGAGATTCCCGTCATTGGTATAAAGTGCGCTATTTTACTGAAGCGATCTACTACCACCAAGGCGTTCCGGAATCCTGACTTCTCCTTTGGCATTTCTACTATGAAATCCACTGAAATGTCCGTCCAAGGTGTGGCGGCTAACTCTAGGGGACTTGGAAGAGACAGGTGTTGACGACGTTGCTTAGCTCCTTGGCAAACGTCGCAGATGATGATGTAGTGACTGACATCCTTGGTATGTCCCGCCACCAGTAGTTCCTGTCAATCAATTCCAGGGTTTTATCCCGCCCTAGGTGCCCCGCAGCTGGCGTATTGTGATGCTCCTCGATTACTTGCCTAACCGCATGACCTGGTACTATCCAGCGCCCTTATGGGTCGCCGTCTTCGTATCCGGGTCCCATACCGGCAGAGTCTCTTGGTCATCCGACGTGATTGCTCTCCGGCTCCACCTATCATCTGGGTTTTGGTCAGAGAGTGTGTCCAGCACGACGGTTCTCCGAACCCATTGATCCCCCAACTCATACCAGTCCTGCTGAACCAACAGTGGGAGTGACACTCCTGGTATCTCATACCATCGATCAAGTTCGGTCCATTCCTCAGCAGGTTCGCCAATTATCTCCGGACCAGGTTCTATTCTGGTCCTTTGGGCGAAATGATCCTCCGTTAACAACTCTTTGACGGGTTGTTCTCGGATTACTTCCCCTTCCATAGCGAACTCCGGGCGCCTGGTCAATGCATCGGGCTTTCCGTTCTTTTCGCCTGGACGGTAGTGGATCTTGAAACGAAAAGGTCCTATCCTTTCGGCCCAACGTGCCTGCCTTCTGGACAACTTCTTGGTTGTGGTGAAATATTGGAGGTTCTGATGATCAGAGTAGATCTCGATGGTGATACTAGTCCCTTCAAGCCAGTGTCGCCAAGTCAATAACGCGGAAACTACAGCGAGCATCTCCTTATCGTAGATCTCGTAGTTCACCTCTGCTTCGTTGAACTTGCGACTGTGGTAGGCCACTGGGTGTAGTAGGCCATCCTCGAATACGTGGGAAAGCACCACGGCTTCAGCCCAGTCGCTGGCGTCAGTTTCAAGTATTGCCTGGCGATGTTCGTCATAATATCGGAGTATTGGCGCGGTCGTGAACCTCTTCTTGAGTTCATCGAAAGCGTCCTGCTGCTCTTTGGCCCATTTCCATTGGGTACCCATCTTCAGTAAGCCCGTCATTGCCTTGCAGACTCCTGCATATCTATGGACAAATCGTTGTAGGAAGTTGGCAAAGCCCAAGAAGACTTGTAGCTCCTTGACATTCGTAGGGGTTTGCCAATCAAGAATCGCCTGCACTTTTGTGGGTGAGACCCTCGTTCCTTTTCCTGACAAGAAGAACCCAAGGAATTCTACTTCCTCAGCAAACCAAATTGTCTTCTCCGGGTTACCATAGAGATGGTGCTTGCGCAGCCGCCCCAATGCACGCCGAACTAGAGCAACATGCTCTTCCTTGGTCTTTGAGTACATCAAGATATCATCTAGGTAGGCCACGACACCTTCATCTAGCGGATCCTTGAAAATGGTATTGATCATGGCCTGGAATGTCGCCGGGGCATTGGTCAAACCGAAAGGCATCACCTTATACTCGTAGTGACCATACTTGGTCCGGAAAGCGGTTTTCTACTCTTCTCCCTCGTTGATACGCACCAGGTTGTACCCATTCTTCAAGTCAATCTTGGTGAAAACGGTGGCTCCCTTGGTCGCGTCCGCTAATTCGTCCATAAGTGGGAGAGGGTAGCGGTTCTTGACTGTTAGGGCATTTAGGCCTCTATAGTCCACGCATAGCCTCAAACTCCCGTTTGCTTTAGGCACAAAAAGGATTGGTGTGGCAGCGGGGCTTGAGGAGGGACAGATCTTGCCCGAGGCTAGCATCTCGTCAAGGTACTCTCTCAACGCTTTCTGCTCCGGTGGAGAGAGGGGGTAGATGGGGCCCCACGGTGATTGCTTTCGTTCCATGAGTGACATAGTATGATCCCACTCCGAGAACTCTGGTAGACTTTGGGCTCCCTCAGCAGAGAACATGTTCTCGTAGTCCTTATACTCGGGGGCTATGATCTGAGTCTGGCCCCCGGTACTTCTCATCCAGAAAGGGTGGTGCTCGTTCGAGTAGGAGGTGACGGAGTCGCAGCGTAGTAGTCTTATTACTAGCTCGTTCTCATCGTCCCCTTCTTCTTCTTCTCGGTCGAGGATAAGGCACCCTTTACCCTGGCAATCGGTACTATCAAAGGAGATGGCATCTTCTCACCAGTATACCGTAGGGTGATGCTCTGATAGCCACCGATGAGGGATGACTAGGTCTTCTGCTACAAAGTACCCGACTGCGCAGGTGACTGACCTGTCTAGGTGTGAATCTATTCGTAGGGAGAGGGGGTAGGTGACGTGGGTGCCTGAATTAGGCATAGAGGTCCCATCGGCTTGTCTGATGTTGAGGGGTGGTGTTCGGAGTTGAACGGGGATCTGGTGCTTCTTGACGCAGTCCCATGACATGATCCAGTCTTCCGTTCCACTATCGACCAACGCCTTCGTTATGCATGAGCCGTAGGTAGGTGAGTGAGGATCTGACCAAGAGATTTCAATCTCGAGGCGTGTTTTTTTGGTGGAGGTAGACATTGTGGTTTCGTTGTGGGTAGGTTGGTTTTGTTCTTCGTTGAGTTTGTATGAAGGAGGATGATTTTTCTCTCCTTCGAAGGGGGATGCCTGGCTTTATATATACCCAAGTGTGCGGTATCCACCGTGCCTCTTCCTATCAGAGAATGACTCCTGACAAACGTGGTTTTTTTGTTTACTGACGGATTTTTACTGTCTAGGGCGTCCTGCGCTCAGCCGCTTATCCCAACAGTAACTACCCGAGTGTTTAAAAGTTTATCACTAATGGCAATTCGGTCACTTTTGGTCCCTTTGTTTTGGTAGATAGATATTTATCCGTGCCCCGTAATATATACATAAAAACAACCGATAAGAACTCCCATATAACGAAAACCTAATCCTCTAACTTTGTGATCCTCGATCTAAACGCCTGCGTTTGTGTCCCTACTCTCTTCCGCTTACTCCCCTCTTCCTGATCCTTCTCTCCAGAAGGACTCCTTCCTCCTTTCCTACTGGCCTGGTGCTGGGTGGTAGCTCGGACAATGCAGGAGGAATAGCAGTCTTTCGTGAAGTGGTTCTCCCTACCACAACGGAGACATTTCTTTTCTGCATGCCATTTGTCCTTCTGAGCCTTTGTAGCCCCTAGGTCTTCCTTGGGCTTTTCGCTTTGATTTTCCTCTCGTTTTACGGACGGATTATCTCTGCTTCGGCGAGGGGGCTTGAATGTGGGTTTCTGAATAGGTTTAGGGGCGTCTCTGCCTCTTAAGATCTCATGTCTAACCTTCACATCCGCGTCCTTCCTCCCTACTCATCGCACCCATGCCAGCCAGTTTGGAAAGTGTTCCGGCTCTTCGATGGCCGCCGATAGTCTTGTTTCCAACGAGGAGTTTATTCCTGTCAGAATCATTGACTTCATGACGGTCAGCCCTACGTTTGCGTCCCACTCCGGGTTCTGCATCTCGTTGAGATAGTCATCAATGGGTCCGGTTTGCCTGAGCTTGTCCATTTTCTGTTTGGCTTGCTCTTGGCTGGTCCGGTTCTCATATTGGATGCGGAGCTCCTTCTTGAATTTCTCCCAGATTCCGAGCTCAGGTTCTATACCGAGCCTCTCCTTGAAGTTCTTCCAGAAGCTAGCTGCGCTACCGGCAAGCTCGAGGGACGCCCACAGGATTTTCACCTTGTCCGACCACTGAACTTTGGGCTGGAGCTCAATTAAGGTCTCCATTTGGTCAATCCAGTGACGGACGTCCTGCTTCGGGTCACCATTGAAGGAGATCTTGGCCTGCTTGGGTCCATCGTTGTGGGTAGGTATCGCGGGGTGAGTGTGGAGGGTCTGGGGACGGCGTTTCTGCCTGTCCTGCCTCCTACTTCTGCCCTTTGGGTCCCTTCCCTTGTCATCGGATCCCGAGCTGTCAGATGGGTCTGTGTTACTACGCCTAGACTTTCCTTTAACTCCTCCATTACCTCCTTGTCCGACGTTCCCTCCCACTGGAGTTGCCTCTATTATGATTGGCTTCTGTGGTTTCGGGGAAGCGTGGCCGGACCTTGAGCTATGACTCCTCACTGATTCTACCTGGGGCTGCTTCCCATTGTCCTTTTTTCCCATTGTCCTTTTTCTCTCCAGCGGTCTTCCATTGACCCTGGGCAAGCTACACCTCCTTCATCGCCGCCTTGATCTTTTCCGCCATTTCCTCTCGGTCCATCTCCCTGACTTCCCTAAGCGCATTTGTTGCAGCAGTGAGTGCTTCTTGGTTGCCGGTTAGGGCACCATCTTCCTTGTCCGCATGAACTTGTGCGAGCAGAGCATCTATTCTCTGTTGTTGGAGTTCTTGCTGGGCGAGGGTTGTGGTACGGAGCTGACCAAAAAGATCCTGGACGTGAGCCAGTTGGTTCTGGGCCTGAGTGCAGAACCTGGTATCCATTTGAATCAGTGCCTCGACCATCTGATTCTGCTTGGCGTCGCTCTCCTGAAACTTGGTGGTGAGCTCGTCGATCAGGTTCTGGTTGGCCGCGTTGATCTGGGTGATGGTATCTTCGTAATTCCGTAGCAGGTCCTCGATTAGGGGGATGTTCTGGGTATGGATATCCAAGGCGCTGACCCCTTGGTGTAGTCCAGCGACTACCTGTCCTCCTTGCCTCTCTACCTCCCTGCGTACTTTTCGATGTAGGGGGGTTTGGGGGAGGTCTTCCTCGCTGTTCTCCTCTACAGTCTCTACCCTGGAGCGCCTCTGAGTAATAGATGACTCTCGTGTGGGGGTAGTGTAGGGGAATCTCTCCCTGTAGTCTCGGTGGGGCCTGCGAGGGGCTTGATGGCTCACCTGCAGCCAGAGGTTGGCAACGGGCGTATCTCTCTGACTCCTGGGCTGCGTTTGGGCGATGTAGGTGTCTCGGTCGCGCAATATGATGGCGTCCTCCATATTGGAGTCTTCCTCCAATTGTAGCTGACGCTGCTGGAACATCTTGGAGAGATTTGATTTTGAGGTCTGGGGTTCACTTGCACCAAGGTTGGGGAATGAACCAAGGTACAGAATGTTTGAGATTGTAGGACTGTTGGGTCAGAGTAACCTTGATGGGAGGGAGCTCTGTGGGTTCAAGTATTTCAGGATCGAATTCCTGAAAGTGACAAGTGGTTCGTGCTTCTGCGAAGAAACCTTGGGAGTGTAGGTATCCGCAGTAGAGATGTTCCGCACTTTATCGTTTGACAATGAATGAAGTGGAACAGGTGGGGTGCATGGAGTACAAACTCTAGATATTTCTTTCTGTATTTTTAGAGACAAGCGCACGGTGACTATCCGTCACACAATATACTCAAGTCTTTTTAGAACTAGGAATGATTTATCTTCGAGAATGATACTGGAATGCAGTGGTGGTTGATCTTCGTAAGCGAGTCGGATAAGATATGAAATAGTGTAAAAGGATATCAAAGATATGGCAATGCTAAGCGATAGTTCTGTAGCTTTTAAACAATAAGATTTAATAAACCGGATTCCGCTCGGTGATACTGAAGGCTCTCTGATCCCCTCTAGCTCACGGGCATCCGCTCTCCTATTTATACATGACTGGTACTCTTATCCGGGCCCGTATTCTATCTATTACATTCTATCTCGCGTAATCCCTTTGACTCACAAATGCCGGCTATCAGGTTGCGCCATACTATTACGTTGGTCACCTTCTCAAAGGAGAACAGCCTGCAGCCATCAGCACACCACTCTCGAGTATGCCGCCTAATAGTATATTGCAGGTGTGGTCGCACACGGCGCCCCCACCCCCTCGATACCTTTCTATGGTTATCTCCGGTTACCCATCCTTCCTTCACAACCTCTCACTCAAATCTCCCATAACAGTGCCCTCCTCCGAAATCACTGCTTCTTGGTATGTCCATAGTCTTCTCATGCACCCAGCTCACAATCGCGCCCTTCTATACTCCTTGAGATCTGGGTGTACAGGGATGCACAAGGTATCTATCCATACCGCAGGTTGCTTTAATACCTGCTCTTCAGTAGAGGCCTGGAGCACCAGCTCGCGGATCCCCTTCTTCAAGTGAAACAATTGGCATTGTGGGAGAGAGTTCGCACTGACATTTCCAAGGCCTTGTGCCCACACGTGCGATATTGCGACATATGTCAAAGATTCAACCACCGCTAGCTCGATATCTTAGCTGTCCTTTCCACAGGCGGTTATGTTGACGACCGGTATGCCTCCTCGACTTAGGATAGAGCATACCTTCGGAATATCAACTGATATATGGAAATATCCAGATCAACCTTTGTTACGGGCCGACTTGGAGGACACGGGGAACGGGTTTGGGGGTTCTCAGTTATAAAACGGTAGAAGCTGGGTCAGGGTCACGTGGGTGAAAACTCTTCACTTCGTTCAGGGTCAGGGTCAGGGTTCGGGGATATCGGGCTTGATACCAACGGATACTAGACGGAGTTCGGGGAATACAGATATTGGGCTTGATACCGATAGATACGAGACGAGGTTCGAGGAATACGGATATGGATCAGCTTAGCATGATATGCCAGGTGAAACCAAACGATACTAGGACGGGGACCAAGGGGCACAACTGGAAGATTATACGACTTGAGTTCGTGGAATTCCCAGCACAGAAAATAGAATGTATTCCTATATAACACGAGGTTTACATAAGGAAAGAAGTAAGAGAGAATAAAGCGAAATTATAGCTATATATATATCCCTTAGAGCCCGATGACTAATCCTGTGACGGAAACCCATAGAAAGAAAACCCAAACATGAACGAAACCCCGAAAGAAGCTTAACCAACGAAAACCCGATTCCTTATCGTTCTCCTTCCCGAACTTTTCCTCAAGTCTTGGCACGCTGTTACAACCTTGAGCGCGACAGGCTTCAGTATGACTTGTCTGATAGATAGCTTCGCTCACAAAGTTCGATCTGCAGCTCTCTACCGTGCATCCCTGGTGCGATTGCCTACTGGTTATGCTGGAAAATCGGAGCAAGCTCGCAGTATATAGTCCAGTGTGATCCAAAGAGTCATGTAACATCTTAACTGTACTGATGCACCATCCTCTGTTCAACATACGTTCCTCCATTGGATTATTTGTATGAAAGAATACCACGTTCCTCAGCACGGATTCCCGAGGGGCTCTCAGGGTGATTATGGCCGCGTTCAGGAGGCTCTCGCCGAGTATCAGAATCGACATAGCGGTGTCTAATGGTAAGACATCTCTTATCCGCCGCGCCATTGTGTCGGAGGCACCGAGTCCATGAATCCGTGGAAAAAACCTTGGACGGCACTAAACAACTTTGACATTTCAAACTCCTTATACGCTGCTCTGGTTCGGTCTTCTCCTCGGCCAAGCATATCAGCGAGTAGCTGGCAAAGAGGTGCTGTGGTGATGAAGGGATCAACCCCTTGATATTGGATGAAAATCTTCAAGTCGACATCTACCCCCGAGATCAGAAGAATGTCGTGGAGCATTCCGAAGAATTGCCAGCTCTGTAGAAAGCGTGCGACTCTCTCTGGGGGGGTTTCGGTACCGTCGAGCCGTACGGGACCCTTCTTGTCATCGATAGTCCAGCCAGTCTGGGCGGGGAATCCGATCATACCCTTTTTGTCGTAATCTTCTACCTCACAAAGACACGGTATCTCAGGGCGTGGGTAAGACGGGCCTAGGAGTTCTGGGTTGTGCCAGGTGCTGATAGTGATGGGCGCCGAGGAAGCCATGGCCCGGGTGATAGTGGTAATCGTTTAGATTTGGCAGGATAAAAGGGAGACGAGGCAGGGTATTCGTGATTGTGAAGGAGATACGGGATAGAGTCCTAGCTATCTCTCTCTTTACCTGTATTTCTGTCAGCTCTCTGCTTTCACCACACAGCTCTATTTCATTACCTTCGGAGATTGATAAAAAAAAGTACTATTTCTGGAACGGTTGGTGTCGGACTGTGAATAATCCAAAGGTTGGTGGGCTAACTCCTCATAAGCGACAGCAAGCGATGATGTTTGACCGCTTACTCCACATTCTCACCTAGTACAGAGTCTTCCAACAATTAGCTAACCTAACCCTAACCCTAGCCAATACAGTCGGAATACATCGTACTATAGGACCCTACCAAAATTCGTGGGAAATGCGCTTTAAATACCACCTGCTAGACCACGATTATGAGCACAACAATCGCAAGTGATCTTTTCAAGAGCTGATAGTTTGTAGAGACTCCGGCCATCTTCCCTTGGCTTTTTGGGTATGGGGCGGCGCCATCGGGTTGCAGCGTTGTCATTGCCGTGCATTTCCCACGAACTTTGGTAGGGTCCTGTACATACATTGTCAATGTAAGGCCCCTAATGGATCCCATAGTATATACCTACGGGTTCAGCAAAAACATCATTTCTCGCACATTTTCAGTGTACAGTATGAAAAAACGGGGTGGAATCACTACCATAGGACTACGGAACATAATGACGAATACCGAATTAAACCGGCATTGTAGGAAGAATACTGTACCAATGCCGTATTCTTACCACATTACTAGCGTATTGACGACAATACCGTAGTGATTTCACCCCTCTTTTTGATACTATAGATACCGAAATGACCAAACTCCCTATATAACCTCAATACTATATATGAATGCGTTTTTGATGTTGTTTGGTTTATGGAATCTGTATTCTCAATTATCTAGGCGTTATATATATTTAAATAGCGTATGTATTAATGAAGTTGTTGATAGTGTATGCGCTTCCCTGGTTGGTTACCAGGTGATGAGCGGTTACACGGTGAAGTATGTACGTTGCTAGTATCCTATTATGTAACCCATGATCACCTATATGACATATACCCTAACTATATTATAGATACATGTATATGCTGTTCCAATAAAGATAAATCCCAAGTAATAAATCTAGACGATATTTTATCAGAGAAATTATTAGTCAACGTATGTCGGCTGGGGTAGATGCATGACATGATGAATTTACACATCACTACAAACCAAAAAAGGGGTAGGGAATGGTGCCGTAGTACCACGGGAGAGCTACCGTGATGAGATATTCCCAGGACAGCGGCGTCACTTCAGAATTTCGGGTAATATATTTTTTATGAGAAACCATAGCACTACTGCAGCAATATAGACACTTTTAGCGTCGTAACCAGGAGAAGGTATGGCATGTCAGTAAAGGCCCAGGTCCAGCACCACGTCCAGTGCCGGGAGCTTAAGTAGTCCAGAATTACTATCACTATCACCATCACCATCATGACCATCGTGACAAGCGTATCACAATCGAACAAGACATGCAGCTCCTTATCAAAACACCGGCTGACACTGCCCGCGTGCCCGGAAGCTGTTTATACTGGACTGAGGTTTCGGTTTAATTGAGAGAACTAATATTGTCAGCACCGGAGCTGGCGAAGTACTGGAGCTGGCTATGGTCAACTGCGGAATGCTGGCAATGGTCAACCGCGAGAGCTAGCAATGAAACTGGGGATGGGTGGCTGACAACTACAATGCTGGAGATACATTATTACTAACTGAAAGAACTGGATCACCACCCCATTCGGGGGAGCTGGTTATAATCAACTGGATGGCGAGGGGGCCGTGAGATGGCTAAGGGTAGAAAGATGTAACTACTGAAGTGAAAAATCCTACACGGTGGGAGGCCTAGAGATCTTACGGTCGCGAGATTGCCCACCCCTGTGTTTGACATGTAGTACAGCGGTGGCTAATAGGTCCTCGGACAGAACACCACCAAAATAAGCGTTTACAAGCAAGATTGTAGCTACGTTATCCAATGACTTATCACCCACCGCTATACACAGTACACCAGAGTAAGTCAAAAGCACGCGGCAAACGGAGGAGATAAATAAAAGGTACATGGTAGAAACACACAACCCTAACCTTAACCCTGAATCCAGCATTCAGCTCGCCGCACGTGCCACCAAGGAATGCCGCCGTCCACCCACGCAAACACCTCCACCAGGGCCTCCCGCCAACAACACCGCCAGCAGCAGCTCCTCCGCCAGATTTGATGCTATTAGCTGCTGGTTTTGGTGCATATTTGGTGCTGATTTTCTGCTAATCAGCAGTGATTTTGACGCTGATTTGGTGTCGAATTATTAGCTCTGGTAGCAGTACCGCTGGCAGCGGTGTCTCTAGTAGTAGCGGTAGGTGGTGGCAGAGCGCTAATAGAGGTAGCGGACAGGTATGTCAGAGCCACCATTGAGCTATTATCGCTATCATCGCTATTAAAACGATCTTTGGCGCAAAGTCTCGAAGCATAGGGTTAGGAGTCATATTTCATCAGATAGATTTCTTGTATTCCAAATTTCCCTACGATCTTTCACTCTTAATACAATGAGGTCTGTTTAAAGATGAGATGGCGAGGAACAAAACGAGGAAAATGGTGTTTTCATGTGGATATATTCGGTCACGAGCGATCACTCGGATGTGTCTCAAAGTCTCGAGACTACATGACAGCATTTTTTTTTTTTTTTTTTGTTTAACTCATTGATTGTATGCAGACCGTAGTCTATGACAATACCACAACCACAGAACTACCCTGCTAACTCCTGGCCACACCCACTAAAGGGCATTCAGCAAGCCCGCACTCATCCGCCGCCACTGCCTAACTAAGTACCTGAAAGAAAAGAAAACTAGAAAGTAACTACAATTTGTAACTTTTGCCCTCCTGGCCCCACCAAGAATTTCCCGTTATATTTTCTGACCTCTTCTCTGTCTTCCGTTCTTACTCTCCGGACCTTCGAGTGGGAACCCTTCTCTCTCTCTCTTTCCTCTTCTTCCCCGTCTTTATATCCCTCCACGTACAGACGCCCATTCCTTTCCTTCCCTTACATGACAGCATCCGTTTTGCCTTGTTTTTGCCTTTTCGCACCTCCAGCTATGTTTGTTCTGTTTTGGATTTCGGGACAGAGTCTCGAGAACTTGCGTCCTGTGACCCATCGCTAGGTCCAGCCAGATGAGATATTTCCTTTTTTGTTTAATTCATACTGGGATGCAGACCGTAGACCATGGCGGCGTACTATCCTCTCTAAGCTTCACCCGAAGGGTTCAATCCGCAGCGAACCTAATTGAATAGCCTAACTGAGCGCAAGCGTCCAACCTTCCATTTGTCACACTCCTCAGTATTTTTCTCTACATTTCCCATTTGGGCGCCGGCACTGGGGAAATTTCCTCATCGGATCAGGGACTTGATCAAAGTTAACCACACCTTTCAAGTCCGGTTTATGATACTATCACAGCAGTAAAACTACTCAATGTGTGATTCCTTCGCTGTAGCATCATGCCGAGTACCCGTGGTGGGACTTTGGTATGCGTAGTGAAGACGCACATGTTGGGGGCGCGTTGCCCGAGGTGAGAGTAATGGGTGCGAAAAGGGACCTGTATGAGAGGTCCCCAGAGTGGTGAAGTTCTTGATAATGAAGACAAGAACAAGGATGAGGTTGACTCCCCAGGCAATCGTGCAAAATGTCACTCCTTTTTATGTGGCCTGAGTCATGGGAGGGAAAGGATCGGTGCGACTAAGCTTTGGTGGTGAAGGCAAAGAAAAGTCTTTATTGGAGAGGAAACCCCGCTCTTGCCAAGTCTTGGCGGTGTTGACGAGGATTTGCCAGGGGATGAGAAGGATGACTAAAGTCAAGGTTCCAAAAGTAATATAGTATAGCAAGAAAGATGGGTCATTCATTCCCCCCTTCGTTGATGTCCGGCGTCATTGGCCACTGGGAAAGTCTTCCGACCCGGGGGTTTTGATAGTGCGTCACGGTTACATATGAAGCAATTTCTCACTCCAGAATCAGAATCACGAACACTAATACACTGTGACTGTACCGTAAGTACCTGAAAATACGACTGACGGAGACAGGAATAATTTGTATGGAGAATTACGTTGGCCCATATAAATTATCCTTGTCATTGTCACCTGCATTTTCAATTTCCTCAAATTAAAAGGGTTGTGTAGAGTGATAGAGGGAGGGGTGAATGACTCTGTAGCAGAGCCGAAATAGTTCTATCTGTTGGTTTTGGTTGTTGAGCTGTTGAATTTGTAAAAGTTAGGTTTTTGGTGAGAGGCTAACCGAATGTCGCCTTCCAGTAGACAGCTACCTGTTTGGGAATATAAGGATGGTCTCATCTCAATCTCTTGGCATCTATACCCACTTGGCACTTCTGGCCTATCCTACCATGCTCTCGTACCTTGCAAACCTTAATCTGTTCTTAGCATGCTATGTACCCGAACTAACTTACCCCGATAACCCGCATAACCAGATTGACTAGAATAGCTCCACGCTAGTCCAGTTGGAGGGTTCCGCTAGCCATTTTTGCTGGCAGAATGAGATCACACGGCAAAAGGTACATTGACTATGACATGATTCCTGCACGATTGTCATATTACAGGGGTGCCGGAATGTGATGCAAAGTTTAAACTAACAACGCGCCAAGGCACTCAGAATTTCAATTTTTAACAAAACACCATGCATAGGCAAGATGGATATTTTAGCTATACACATGATATATGGGTCTCTAGAATAGAGTTTCACTTTTTTTCACGGCATTGATTTGGGGTTTTGAGCCTGAAAAGAACAACTTGTGACAATTGACCGTGATAAAAGGAGAATGAAAAGCGAATGATATTAACTCTTACCATAACTATCATCCCTACCTTGTGAATTACTATTGATTTGCTCTACACTCTGTTAGCTGGTCTGGTTGTTGAGGAATACAGACTATTTGGTCGTTGCGTCACTTTCCGGCACCCCCGGGTACATGTGTGATAGTGCGCAGGGAACTTCGAGTCCGCGCCTACCTCCACACCCTGCCTTCCCGGCTCCCTACCCCCGCGCACTGCATACCTCGGGGCCTGACTGCCTCTGGGTACCGACCTCCGCACGAACTGCGAGCTTATTTGGCGTCGATTTAGTGTACCGTTAGTCGTTGATTCGGTGTAGACCTAGGCGTAGATTCCGGCGTCGATTTGGTGCAATTTGTGGACGATTTGGTGTTGATTTCGGCGTAGATTTTATGTAATTAGTTGAAGATTTGATGCTGCTTCAGGCATCGAGTGATGCTGATCCGCGCGTCGATTCGGGTGTCAAGCTGATGTTTATTCTAGTGTCGACTTGGCGCCGTTTGTGAGTCTATAGCAGTGTCAGTACAGGTGTCAGAATACAGAGGTACCTAGGCATCGATGCAGGTAGGAGGTCGGTGTCGAGGTAGGTGTCGAGAGAAAGGTAGTCAGGAGGTAGATAGGTGTGGATCCGAGGTGAGCACGTCAGACCGACGTCATTTGCTAGCGATTGTTAGGGTTAGCGCCACGCCTAATGTGGTGGGGCGTCAAAAGAAGCTTTATCACATTTTGGAAGCGTATGGTGCAAGAAGGCATCCCTTGAAATTGACAATAGTGATTAGCAGGAATCTAGCCAAGAAGAGGAGGAGTTGGTGCTGCCATAAAAGGGAAGGGCTGGCTCACAGGCTGTGGCTTACCTGCGAAAATGAAAATGGTTGGTAGATCTCCAAGTTTCCATTGACTGATTGGCTGAAAACGCCCAAGTTTACACACCTACCCAGTACCCACCATAGCTTCTCGAGCCATACTTGGCGTCAAAAGAAGAGACATGCGTCAAAACACGACGCGTCACAGTGGGACAGAGACGGAAATTTCTCCAGCCACCATGCTTCAAGGCACCCCCTTTCCTAGGCAGGTTAGACCCAACTTCATAAACCTTTAACCGATGCCCCCGGTCGCATCCCAACCGGACATGATCTCTCACTCGACCCTAAATCCTAAATTGGTTCTAGTTATAGTAACTACATGTACATGTATGTACTCCACTCTAGGCTATGCTATGGTGGCCGACACGACAACCGGGTCGGTCGTGGCAGAAGTAACAAGGTTTCAGGTGCTGATCAGTCCCCTTTAGGGAAGTGGTTAAGTGTAATCAGTGAGGATTGCGGGTTGGCCTTAACAAATTTGTATGGGTGACGACAAACCTTGTCCTGCCTAAGAAAACCAAAATAGTTTTTTCTCAACAGAACTACTTGATTTACTTTGCGGACCGTTCTTTGCTAATTCTCTATGGAGGTACCCTACTTGAATTCAAAAATCATTGATTTGTGGCGAAGAGATAGGCTTGGCGTTCTTCCGACCCATTCTCGTATCCACCACCATATTGATGAATAAGGCACCCCCGGCCACCTAAGAAAAAGAAGCAAGAGAGAGCAACTGAAGAGGGAACCCAAGGCGGGGCAGTCAGTCCCCGGTACCAAGGATTCACGACTGTACTACAGGTCGAAGGAGGAGAAGGAGGAGTTTTTTGAGGAGTGACCCCGCACTTCACGAAATCTTAGCGGAATTGCGAAGGGAACTGACAAGGACAAGAGGGATAGCGTCATTACAGGCTACTTCGTTTAAATTCCTTTTCCAAAAGCAAAGTAAAAGATTCGGGAAAAAAATTAAAAATATATCTAAGTATTAATCCTACCATCTTTATTGTTAATCCTGATCGTTGGGATTGTGGGACCAAAGTTCTGGTTTTCGCCTAAATTGTGAATCAATACTACACTACTATACACCTTATACCCTCCACCTATGAACACTGGTGTTGTATATATTTTAAAAATATATTTCCTTTTACTACATGTAATCCAGGTCTTAATTTAAGTATTGAGGGACTTGAATATTTTGCTCGGGGGGTATTCGTGGGGCGGTTGTTGTGTTGCTCGAGACGTCAGTTTTTGGTGGGCGCGGCGTTGTCAGGTCTCCAGATCGCCAAACCCGCTCATTGTAGGTACTTTTGTATTTAGGTAACGCGGAAAGGCACTCAGAAATTGAATTTTTAACATAATACAATGCTTGGGCAGGATTGATATTTTTAGCTATACACACGACATATGAGTTTGTATTTTCTTTCACGGCATTGATTGGGGGTTTTTTAAGCCTCAAAAAGGACAACTTGTGTCAAGAGACAGTAATAAAAAGAGAAGCAATAGCAATTCATATTAACGCTCACCATAACTATCGTTCCTAGCTTCTAAATTGCCGTAGATTCGCTCTGCATTCCGTTGGCTACTTTGGTCGTTGAGGAAGATGGACTGTTTGGTGGTTGCATCACTTTCCGGCACCCCCGGGTACAGCTATATATTTAATCGAGAAATAACTAAGGGTTTAATTTGTAAACTTCACCTGTACAAAACAAGTGGCCCACCTGCCCATCAGTATTTTTCCAGCGGATAAAATAGTCCTTATATAGGTATTATCACGTATACTCAAGCTGAAGATGTATAAATCTCACACTAAGCCGGGCGTTTCAAGGCCCTTGTAAAAAATACGAAACTCAATATCAAATAATGGTTACTTCGGACCCATATCGATATGCGAACGGGCGGTAAAGTTGGTGTCAATTTGGGAATAGATTTGGTACTGACTCGGTGCTCGATTTGATGTTGTATTTGGTGGTGCTGCTGTTGGGTTCATCGCTGCTGCTGGGTTTGTTGCTGCCGCTTGGTTTGGTTCTGATTTGCTGCTCAATTAGCTGCTTGGTTTGGTAGTAGATGCGGTGCTCATTTCCTGGTTAGCCCATGTCTTGATATCGAATCTGTTTATTTGTCGCTGGGTGGGTGGATAGGGGGGGGGGAGTAGGATTGCGGAATTAGGAACGCAGGTGATGGAGAGGTAGATCCAGGGACAAGAGGCAATATATCGGAATGATATGTGAGCACGGCTTGGTATTTGCCGTCACCAACCCTAACCCATAGAGCCTGGCCTTTGAGCGAATTGTTCTCTATCTGGAAGGATTGCCCACAGAAATCCTTATTGGAGGCTGACATATGCGTGGTTATGAGTAGCTCTTGTCACTATTTTATCCAAAAGGGGCTATATATATATGACACTAGGCCTATACCAACTTTTCGGATGTTTAGTTATGGGATCTCGTCTTAGAAAAATACATTTGCTCGTTCCGGCGTTAAAGTCTCACATTGATACACCACGCTAGATAAAGTTCGCTTCCACCATTTTGACAAAAGCATAAATTCGTACTGAAATTGGAAAACCATACATAATCGACAATAGAGAAAGCCGCTGCCGACAACTCGCGGGGTGATTATAGAAGAGAAAAGGAAAGAAGAAAAGAGAGAAGAAAAGAAAGAAGAAAAGCGATCATCTGCTCAGTCCAGGTAGCTCTGAGGTCCACGACTTAATCACATATGTCCTGGTGTCCTCCGCCCGGAGGATAGAAAATGACTCTGCCAACAATGCAAAGGATGCAACGAAATATATTAACTCCAGCAGCCAATCAAACACCATCCTCAATCTCTGCTCCTGCACTTTCGCCCATCCATCACGTTGGCCCGCTCCGCTCTCTCTGCCCTTCTCCTCGGTGTCATGGTTTCTACCTCGGTGTCCTTTCGCCCGCAGAGCGGCCAAGTGTTCAAGTCCTATAGCAATTACAGGCACAACCGCTACCGCGATGCAAGCGCTTCGCCAGATCCACTTTTCATACCAAGACGGAAAGTATTCCTTGGTCCAAACAGTGGCGTGTAGGCCTGCGTAGGCGATGTAGAACCACATGGCACGTCTCTTGCTTTGAAGGTTGGCCTTCACAACAATGTCTAGGGTGAACAGTTTACAGCCGGGTCGAGCGGATGGGGGGTGGACTGGGCAGGAGGGCGATGCGGCGGGAGTGGAGGCTGGATACTCCTCCTTGATCATAGCAACGGCTTTATTCGGGGGGGGTGGGGGGCGGAGAACAAGTTGCTTGGCAGGTGAAATTCTGCTATTCTTATCTTCATGACGGACCGTATTAATTTGTTTAACGGCATTATTCCAACGAGTAGCGGCATCCTCGGCCCGACGGTGGGCTGCGTCGGGGTCGGGGTCGGACTCGGGGTGCTTATCCTTAGGATGGAACCGTCGCGACGGCTTGAATACTTGTAAAAAGATCTCCCGCAATTGCTCTACTTGAACCCGGAATCTGTCCTTGCGTATCCATGGGTTTAGTATTTGCATGAGGAGGTCACCTGTTTCCGTTCCTGTGGGCCTGAGAGCCACTTCCGGGTAATAGCTCCACATTGGGTCCGGAGCCCAGTACGGGCCACTGATATCGAGTTCCATAGGTTCGTTAACGTCTAGCTGTTTATACCACCAATAACAGTAGAGCAGACCGGCGATGAGGATGCGCACAAATATGTGGAGCTCAAGCACTGCGACAGACAGGCCCATGGCCTTTCGCCCAAGCATCTGCAACACGAGCTTGGTGACCTGTGCCATGATGATGAGCTTTGCAATATTACTTGCGTTGCCTTTATCGAGGATATCCTTCTCCCTCTCCTTGATCATCTTGCGAAATTCATCGGGGTTTCTGGCATAGGCATTGAAGAAATCCTCCGGGGTGATTATAAACATGGGCAGCTCGGCCTTGACCAGGTCGGCCTCGGCCTTGGCCAGCTGGGCCTTGGCTTTGGTCAGATGGGCTTTGGCCTTTCTCAGGTCGGCATTGCCCTTGGCCTTGGTATCGCGGTTGTTGGTCTCGGCCTCGGCAGTGGCCACACGGACCTCGGCCTTGGCCAGCTTAACGTCGGCGTTGGCCACATCGACCTCGGTCTTGGCTATATTGACAGCGGTCTTGGCGTGAGCGAGGCTAGCCTTGGCATTAGCTACGGCCTGCTCTGCGTCGGCCAGTGCCTGGTTATCCGTTTCGTTCGCGGCGGTATTCATTTCCTTGGCATCAATCATACTGTTCCTGGCACCTGTCACACATCTCTTGGCCTCAACCAGCCTTGTTTCGGCATCCTTCACCTTATCCAAGGCACCTTCCTCCTTACCCCTGGCACCATCCACCCTTCTTCCGGCATCCTCCACCTTGACCTCCGAGGCCAGCTTTGTTTTGTTCCTTCCGGGCCTGACAAACCCGTGCATGACGACGAAAAAACAAACCTCTTTGCTGAAGGGATAGTCGGGGTCCTCCGGCTTTTCGGCCATTCCAATGGCTCTCTTGAACTTTGTCGCGATGTTTGGGACTTGGTTTAGGTCAGCTAGCGCACTGCTGTTCTCTGATCCCGGGGTCGGTGCTGTGTCAGCTACTGCAGTAATGTTCTCTGACCCCGGGACTGTTGTTGAGTAGGCTGGTCCAGTACTTTTCTCTGGAATCGAGATTGGTGTTAAGCGGCCTTGCGCAGTTGTGAACGATTGCGAGCTCGCGACCCGGGCTGGGATTGAGTTGGCTAGGGAACCTTCCGCTAATCCTGGCCTGTCGGCGCAGGTGTCCTTTTCCTCCCACTTCTTTTTGTGTATGTATTGTACATTTGCCAAAGCCTCATACAGCCGTGTCATCTCTGCCCACTCATTTTGGGCTTGTTCTACCACATAATTAGGGAATATCAGAGCCATGAGAGAAGTCGCCACCTTGTGTCTAAGCCGATAGAAGGGTAGCTGATCAATCTGAACATCCACATGTATCGACGTCCAAACGCACAAGCCTAATGTGACAAGACAGGTAGTGACGATGGTCATGGATCCTCGCGTATTCGGCTCATTCACCCAGCCGTCGGTTTCATTTCTTGAGCCACTGAACTCGGACGGTTTGCCCACGGGCGTTCCGTCGCTGTCTAGAAGAAGGCATTCATTCGTGACGTCGGCCTGCGCGGATGCTATGAAGAGAGAAAAGACGAGTCCGAGGATGGAGCTATAGCTCATGACGGTTGTTTGAGTAGGGAGTGCCATAGAGACGGAAGTCATAGGAGAAGATGCAATGGTGCACACGAGTATTTTCCTATAGCCAACATCAGTAAATGGTTATTGACTTTGTACGTATTGTTGAATAACCGATTTTACATACCACCAGGAGAAAGAGAAGTGTCGGACAATAAGGCTGCCAGAGAGGCTCGTAGAGGGGGAGGTAAAGTATGCCAGTGAGGTAGAGTTGTAGTCAACCAGCGTATAGAGAGCTCGGGGGGTCTGAGGTCGGTGTTGTTATCTTTCTTATGAGGTGTGAGGGGATTGCCTTCGTTTTTAAGTTTGAACGAGGCCAAAAAAGAGCACTCGACTCAAAGTACGAGCAATTCAACCGGACTCACGAGGGTGGGATGTAGACAGTATATTATTTACACATGATCAATTGCCACAACGCAAAAAGAAAAAAGCTGAGTGGTTGATTCTCCAGTTTGAATTGAAGCTGATTTGGGTACTCCCCCGCCCTCCATTGGAAAAAGGAAAAGAAAATATCAGAAAGCCTACATACATATGTACTCGTTTACCAGCATAAGAAAATGCAGTTACTAAGGTCAAGGATTATTTGTATGGTAAGACGGCGCCACTCCATACAAATTATCCCTGTCTTCCCCACCGACATTTATTGGTTCTACCTGTGTAAACGAGTAGAAGGTGGATTTGTCTCGAATATAAGCTTTTATTGGTTCCTAGCTGATCAATCACAGCCGTAGCTGACAAACAGGGGGCTTTGGGCCGCCAATGGGAATTAAATTAAAAGAATGGAGATTTCTCAGATTCGCTGTTGCATGCCGTACTGCAACGCTTCAGATGCATATGTTCATTATTACAGTCCATGTATATACCATTGAGGATTTCCCTGTCAATTCCTGACTCCCATCCCAATGAAAAAGGCCTTGGCAGCCTAATCGCCCTAGAGGCCTTCTAATAATTCTGAACCAGTTATTGGTCTGACGTATGTCCATCTTGTGTTGTTAGATTGGATAGTTTGGCATGTGCAGTATACCACGAAAGATTGGTTAACTAGCGTGAGATACCTTTCGGCGCATGCGCAGATTAACGACCAATCTTTGGTTTAACGTATATATTTGTACCGCCAATTGCAATATATTCCTCATCTCGGCAATACTCCGAATAATGCTACATATCCGGTTCTTTGTTTTGTTTTTATTTGCGTGGAACCCGGGATTGACGATCAGTAAGATGACTGCGGTAAGTGACCAAGAGGTCCTTCATGGTGCATTCGAGTGGGCGGTACTGCAGGAGTCGACTTAGAGTTTTGGTTTGTCCACATCATCTATATTATATCTATCCAGCTTCAATTTACAGCTGAATTATCATCGTCGGTGCACATGGGGGCCTAAGGAGCACACAAATACTATCTCCTGGACGCACTAGACACTGGAGAAATCTCTCTCATGCATGAGCCCCAATCATATCCATCTCAATCATGTGACTTTCAACTTCATAACAACCGTGGCGGTTTTCCATAAGGGTTCAGACAGCTAAACAATGAATAAAATGTCACCAAAAAGGGCCCGGAAGCCATTGAACTAAATTGAAATCATCTGCATACACTGGTGTTTTTTTTAACGGACTCCTATATATAAGCTACTTGTAGGATTAATATCACGTAACTACTCAAGCCAATGCCCAGCCAGACTCATGCATTAGCTAGCAATGGCCAGCAACGAGCCCAACCAAAAGCGATATGGCACTCTTCGCATAAAAAGCTGTGTGGGAATAACTCCGGTAGCCATGGAAGTGCATAAATTTGAAGTTTCCCGTGCGAAGTGTTGCGAGATACACATTATTTGATGCAATAACCCCAGGACTGCGTTCTTGTCCCATTACCGACTAGTCTAGATTGCTCTTGAAAGTTAGAAGCGATTTCACTGATGTATTTACCTGCTAACGACAATAGGATATGATTTCACCGACAACATTCCCGTTAAGACATGTCAAAGGAAATAAAATACGAGTTTGCTAACTGTTTCTTGGGTTTCCTGTTTTCTGCCGGAATGTCGATCCCTTTGAAGACCCCCTAGATCTCGAGAGAGTCGAGTCTCCAGATGGAATACTTCGGTGGGGTCATGAAATGGTATCTGGCATTAATGGGCTTGTAACAATTCGGGAATACTATTTTATTATGGTGGATCCATTGATTGGCATATACATGTAGGGTCTTCTGACCTAATGCTTCAAGTATAATAGTAGGATGCTCTTTGACGATTCCTTCCATTGCCGATGTCTGTGGTCAATCTTGTAAAGTATCACCGGTAGCCGAAGATTATGCCCTTTGGTAATACGCTCAAAGTGAATGAAACTCGTGTGATAGGTAAATACATCAGTAAAGTGGTCCAATTTCCATTGAAACGAGTTTACCTCTACCAAAATATTGCCGTTACTCACGTAAATCTCAGCCCGAAAGGAGGCTTTACCGGGAACTATACCGAATGATCTGGGTACACATTTCCACAGCCGCTAGATAGAATTACATCGGGATTTCCATACAAATGACTTTACCCAACCGCGAATGCAATAGGCTGCCTGAGATACCCCGTAATATGCTTAGAATCCGTCTCTTGAGAAACTTAAAGGTATTGGCTAGGCCTTGAATGAGTGTGTGTGAAATCGAACCACTTTGCAGGATAGTGAACGATCATGAGAAATCATTCGGAGTAGCAGGGGATAGAAAATGCAACAGGAGGATCTCGGACGACAAAGTGCTAACCTAGATATCAAGCTCCGGCATAACATTTTGCGACTGCGAGAATTTGATTTTGCCAATGGTTTCACTGATCATCACATATGCGCCAAGTAGTATGCGGTCGAAAGAAAAATGAGAAATGATATGCGACCAGCATGCCCTGGAGTACTCAAGCTGAATGGTTCTGCTGTCGAGCGTACAGCCAACTGAATATAAACTCTGTCGAGGAAAAAGAAAACGCGCATCCTGCGCAGGGAAGTAGTCTGACCTGAGGGCTTCAATGAGCTGTCCCTGCTCAGTGTCCTTTGCGTTATTCTTATCGAGGGGTACACATCCCATCATTCTTGTATTATCCCTTAGTTTCGCTTAGATAGGAAGTCCTAGGTTCTACGTGTCTCACCGGCCCAAGGGATAATCATATAACGTATTTCACCGGGAAAGCGATCATCAGCGGGAAAGCAACCTAACCTCGCAAAAAGAGCTTATGGGTATCAAAATACGATATATGGAGCCAGGAACATATAAGAGGTTTAGTTCAGTATGTTCCTTCCGAATTCGGAAGTTATATAATGGATATAAACGAAGATTTGGTAAAGTCGATAAAGCTTACACTACCAGTCAACGACCTCTCTGAAACAATACTCTCGCTAGATAGCCGTAAAACAGGACAAAAATGGTTGGGAGGCATCAAAATAACACTTCTGGCTACTTGGTTCCGCAATTCTATATACATTCAGTTTTCTTCAGCAGCCTTGGAGCAACCCGTTGTCACCATTGATTGCTTTCCCGGTGACGATCGCTTTCTCGGTGAAACACATTATAAGGCCATCGGCACTGACAAGCAAATCGCAAGAGACGATGATTTCGAGCTGATCCAATGAATATGGTAATAACCAATTGATAAACAATTAATTGTGAATGTTTCGATCTGCTGCATGAGGCGTAGCTAGCTGTTCCACTGGGGACATGCTCGCATCCTTGGTTCTGTGCTCCTAGAGTATCATTGTCCATCAACGCGCATATGTATGTACAAAATATAATAAGAGGTATCGACATTTCAGGGATATACGCCAATGGGCCTGGGCTTAAAGGAAGCGAAAGGTTGCTGATTGGCTTAAGTCACAGCAATATGCAAACACCACCAGTTTTCCTCCCACGACTCTGCTTTAAGCCCATGGGCCTATGTCCCATGAAAATCTATACTCTACGCTATGTACGGGTATTTTGTAAAAGTGTTTGTGTTCAGATTTCCGAGCGGGAAATCTCACTATGTAATCATGGGGGGCCATCAAACCTCCCCCACGCGAATTCTAAGTGACCAGTAGTACCAGAATCGATGAATACTGTGCTCAATGGCCTACCTTCTCTCATCTATAGTCATGAACTGTACTCCCTATATTTCGCTGTTTTGAATCTCAACATTAAAGACATGACGGGTGCGCCAAACTGCACTGACAATAGAACCAAATCACGAACGCCTTTGACATTGCCTGTATGTGCCTACTTCGACAGGCCAGATAATCGTTAGGCAGCCCATCAGGAGCTCATAAGTGGGTATAGTAGGCAGTTTTAGGTATCCGGGACCGAGTAACTATGGTAAAGCCGCCTACATACCCTCCTGACGTGTATCTGTATCTTGTCGTGTGCTAGATCATGTAGGTAATACTCATTATGATACTGGTTATATCAGGTACATGTAGGTAGATACGTCCTCCCCCCCTCGTCTCCCCCGCCTTGTACAGCGAGTGGGAAAATTATTGTAGAAACAGGGCTGCCCCGGCCAATAGGACTCTTGCCATACTTCTACAATAATTTTCCCCATCGCTGTAATATTAAGATTTTGAGCTCTTGGCGGGCTATCCGCTCCACAAACCGTTCGCCAAGATCTAAATATCTAGACGCAGGGGCTGTTGCCAAAATGCTCTAATAATTGTAACCGGCCAAGATAATTGCATCATGCAGTTTGAATTCTTAATTAGCTATCCATACCGCCGCAGAGTTAGAAGGGCTAAATCGGACCGATTTGAGAACCCAGCCGGTTACTGCCAACTTGGCGGTACTGCCGAGATCCATGTTTTGCTTAGTTTTTTCTGCGCACCCCTTCGATTGATCATGAGACTTTGCGTAAATGGGGGCTGTTTATTTTCATTATCTAATTGGCAGCTGGTCGGATCGGTCGGTAATTGGGCGGCCTCCAAACCATGTTTGTCCCATTGGTACATAAACCCTACTCATGCGCATTTCCGCCACATCATTCATGAGGCTCAAAATCCTACTCAGCCGGGGAGGCAAAGATTGTCTCAGGTATACTAACGCAGTACGTGCATGGTCCCTGCTGCGAATTTGACCAAGAGCATTCTTAACACGAGATTTGCATCTGCCGCAGCCCTGTCGAGTGACTGTGTTTGCGGCAATTTACCTTTGGAGTCCCGACCTTTGCTCTGAAAGGTTCCCTACCATATGCAGGCCCAGTGCTCTACTCTGCGTGCTGGCTCTCAAGAATCTAGAAGTAGGTAATCTGCTGAAATCCTATGTCTACCGCAAATACTCGATACATTGGTCAGCTCCGTTTGCACCAAAACGTACCCAAAGTGCTGTATTTTTGCGTCATAAAGGGCAATAACGCTAGCCAATTTATCGAGTATTTGCGGTACTCGTGTTTTAAAAACAACTGGGTGTGCATTCTCGCCAAATCCTCAAATCACAAGGACTGCGGGTATCTGGTAAGTCGAACAGCGGGGAGCCGCGATCGCCGAAGGCCTTTGAGAGTGGGTTCGATTCTCGGGCCAGCTGCTACTGTGGCCAATTGATGACCCTTAACTGGGTGTTTTTCTTCGGTAACCTGCTGTGACGTGTTAGCTAATTGCCGGTCACCCGTAGGCAGAGAGACATCACTCATTATTCCTTCCCAAGTTGCTCACAATGACAGCGTGCGCGTTTTCGAGTTTCTCTTGCCCGTGGCCTTGAAAGAAACACATATCACATGTCGCATGAAGAACCGGGAAGGTGTGTATGGCAGATCGGCACCATTGCATACAGATGATCCCTGTTTTTGCAATTGCATATTCTGGCTCTTAATGCTACACTCGAGTACTACCAGTGGAGTGTAGTAGACACATACCGTAAAGGCTCGATAGGTGAGCCTGGGCCTAAACAGAAAATACAGGGTGAAGAGCAGCGGAGAAACACAAAGCAAGGAACCAGAGATCTCGGTTTCAATAGATGAGCCCGGGCTCACATATCGAGCTTTTACGGCACTTGCCCCTTGGTCGCAATGATCTCACCAAATATCTCAGGACTTAATTCACGTGCGAGTATGGGTGCTCGGGCAATGGAATTCGATGTCACTCTGATTTTTACATGCACCGTGTATATCTATGATGGGAGTTACTGGTCCGAATAACAATGTTTTGGATACGCGCCCCGAAGGACCAGTAGGTGGCGCTCGCGATCCCGGGTCTGTAGATAAACGGATCTATAGTCCCTGGTCTTGTTGACGTGTACCTACATGTGTCTCTGTTTCTATCGTACAATCATCCATACTCAACACTATCATAAATCGTCGAGACAATGCTGACACCCCTTTCGCAAAATGAGAAGAGTGGCTAGAGCCAATGGATTTTGTTCGGCCTCGCATGAGGGCGCCAGCATCGACGGTTTATGGGATATACTCGGGTATGGGAGAAAGAACCAGAAAATGCAATAGGGTTATTTGTATGGCAGAGCAGCGCCACTCTATACAAATAATCTTTGTATCGTCACTTGCATTTTTTGGTTCTTTCTCCCATACCCGAGTAAAGCGACTGTTAGAATTATGTAATGCGGAGACAGGGGGAGCGAGCATACATAGTGGTGGGCCCTGGTGGCAACAGTGGAGTGAACGATCCGATTGGTTGGTTCTTACAACCAGCGTAGTAAGTTCTAGATAGTATGCCACAGCGGATACAAGATGTAATAAATGCGCGGTCGAGTTCCAACTTAATCACATGACATATCATGAGCTCAGTATGCTCCAAGATATTTGATTTTTTCAAATCTGGGGGTACAGCGATGGGAAAATTATTGTAGAAACAGGGGTTTAAAAACAGGGTTTAGGTGGCTGCCCCGGCCAATAGGACACTTGCCATACTTCTACAATAATTTTCCCCATCGCTGTACACTAGGGTTGGATTGTTGATCAATTGATACTAGCTACTCTATTGATACGTGTATGTACAGCGCGAAGTAGAATTAGCTTAAACAGAACGAAAACACACATCCCGATTACTATCAGGAGCCAACAAGACTTTATAGAGGAAGACTTTGGGTATCAAATTTAATATATTAAAAAGGGCACTCTCCTAGGTCAGATGTGAAAGAAAGTACATGAGCTAGAAGTAGAGCAATTTGGAGATTCGCTGCATCCCATTCAAATGTGTGGTCTTGGCGTGTCTTTTGGTAACACAACACAATTAAATCAACACAGCTCATGCTAGAGGCATAATAGTATGATTTTGAGATTATAGGGCATTTCTTGACATGCAAGAAATATACTTCTCCAATTCTCGGGGATTATTCATGATAATTGGTCGTCTACGGCCATGCCGAATGGTAGCATTTTTGGTTGCCTCCTTCGTTCTTTTTACCTCGCGCTTGGCATCACCGGATTTCGGGGGTCAAAAATGGAACCAGATGCTGTTTGCCACTTTTATTCCCCATCAATGACACTGCTAAAACTCTGAGGTTTTCACGGTTGTACAGCACCCTACTAAAATTCGTGGGAAATGCGCGCGACAACGGCTGCTACGAACACCACCTGCTGGACCACGATTCTGAGCACAACAACCACAATCAATCTTTTGAAGAGCTGATAATTTTGTAGAGACTCCGGCAATTCTCCCTTGGCTTTTTGGGTATGGGGCGGCGCTATCGGGTTGTGAAATTTGTGTCCCGGCGTTGCGGTGTTGCAGTATTTCATTTCCGACGAATTTTGGTGAGGTGCTCTACATCTGAATTTTATAGGCATAAAGGAGGACCCTCGTGATTAGACTCTCAGCCGGAGTCAAATCCACAGCTAGACCTATAAGTGCTTAGCAAATTAATGCTAAGTTAAACCCGCCAGCGCAAAGTGTCTAATATCCAAATTGCGTGATAGTGATTTAACCCCGCAAAACCTGAGACCCTATAACGCCACACCAAATAGATACACGAAAGTCATGTGTAAAAGTGATTATCTCCGGGGTTGATTATCGTGATTATTGTGGTGGTTAATGGGCCTAGTAAAAAAATGGTGAGGCCGCTAGCTTAATTTCACATCATAGGTAAGTAGTATAGAGAGGAGAGCAACCAGGCACAGCGATGGGGAAAATCATTGTAAAAGTATCCCTTGGACGGATGAAACTTGTCAAATTCGCGACCACCCTCTCTGAGCTATTACTTGCCTAGTGTGGTAATTGTTGGAAATTCTTATTGTTGCTCTTTACCATAAAAAGCAATACAATTCCTTTACTAAGTGGTGCACGGTCCAGGTCGCGAATTTGACAACTTTCATCCGTCCAAGGGATAGCCAGTGTCCTACAGTTATCGGTAGAATTATTGCAGAAACAGGGACCGACGATCACGCCGAGAGCAGGGCGATTTTCCAACGCCACATCTCCGCAATAATTCTACCGGAAACTGTATTGGCCGGGGCAGTCACCTAAACCATGTTTTTAGACCCTTGTTTCTACAATAATATTCCGCATCGCTGTACTCGTAATTTCACAGCGTTTCCGGACTGGACTGGGTCTGCATATGGGCGTAAATCGTGCATAAGAACATTATTTTGGTGGTATGCGGACCCAGTCCAGTCCGGAAACGCTGTGAAATTACGAGTAGGTACTTTGCAAAAGGTGTGCATGCATCACTTCGTCTGTCGCTCCTTTTCAACATAACCCAGAAACCAAACTTGTTAAGCGAGATATGCATATCAATAGCGACACATATTGGCTATGGTAGACCCACACCTGGTTTACCTTTCTTAGGTAGGTAGCATTTTGCGGTAGGCGGAGAGATAACTCGCCTGGTGCGGGGTAAGCATTGGCCGACAATTCATTAGAGCAAAGGACTAGTCATCGATGGGGATAGCCTTGATTCTCTGCCTTGGGTCGGTGTGTAGGAAGAGCTTCAAGTAAAGACCCTAATCTACACTTATTTCGAGATAAAGGTCGGTCTCTGCCAATTGAAATTCAAGTTGACACACCTACCCTCTCTCGAGAGTTCGATGGAGACATAGCATGGCAGGATGTAGGAGTTGTGCTTGTACAACGATAGGAGCGATCTATGGAAAGAACAGTGATACACCCCGGCTTTTTCCATAGATCACTCTGGTCGCTGTAGTATAGTGTAAGATAAGGCTTGGACCGGCAGTAACTAACTACTCGTCTATTCATAGCGTTTCCGAACACGACCAATATTGCATGACATACAAAAGAATGAATTTAGGGTTTTTTTGTATGGTATGCAATAGAAGTCGTGTTCGGAAACGTCATGAGTTTACGAGTATGCAATCTATCTGTCAGATTGATTGATGTTCGTTCCGACCCGCAGTTCGGCTTCGCAGCTCTTCCCTCGAGCTTGCCTGCATGCAGGCTCAGAGGAGTGCCGTGGCGCTATTGATCCGCCCCGTGTACGGAGGCGAGTACTACTCGTTTATTACGGATAGAGCCAGAAAATGCAAGTGAAGAAGACAGGGATAATCGGTCTTTGACCTTAGCAACTGCATTTCCTGGTTCTTATGCTGGTAAACGAGTAGAACTGTCATATCATGTAGTATGTTGGTACATAGTCGTGATTGCAACCATGAAGTGGACACTACTGTTGCAAACCATTGTAGTGTTTACCGCTTAACAATTTGCAAATTGAGATGAGAGATTGATTGAGAGTGGAAAACTGTAGTCATGATTTAAGTGCTCTATTTGATGTTTTGTGTAAGCTAGGGTGGTTGAGCGCGCGGCTGTCTAAAGAGAACTCCGAGCAAAGACCCAATCCACATATAGGATTTAGATACGGAGTTTAGTAGCATGCAGTAGTTCGCTTCGTTTCTTACAAATAGCCCCGAGGGCCTATGAAAAAATTACCAAGAAGTATCTTATAAGTTATCCCAAAGTTATGATCACTGTTGAAAATTTGAAGGCTTCCGAGAGCTGTTCCCTACTGGTCGTTGTTGCAGGAGTACTATTTAAAAGACAACTTGGGAGCGGAACATGCGCGTGCGCTATTGCGCGGCCAAAATCATACTAAAATGGAGACTTTCCGAGCTTATAACTCAACAACCAGGGCTCGCGCAGAAAACCCGAAAAGTGAAAATGGCTTAGCGCTTCTCAGAGAATCATTTGAGTGAAAATCGTGTGTTTTTATGAAACCCTTTTTTTTGATGGTAGCGTTGCGCTCACCAAGTCCAGACTGGAACCGAGGATAGAAGAAGGTACAGTGGCTCACCTAGGGACGGCGGATCCTGTCTGATCCTTGGCGTCCTAAACCTAACTCTGCTATTGGCCTCAAATCCCTGACCGCCATCAGACAGGATCCGCCTTCACCCCGTGAGTGACTGTACCGTCTTTCAAGTGGTGTTGTGTTGGCGGATATAGTCTTTTATAGTCTCTTCACGAATACTGAGAAGGATTTCAAGTATGGAAACAAACTGTCATGCAACCAAGCTAAGAGATCTCCAGTCCTTTTAATTTCTATTGGCCCAAAGTCCCCTGTTCGTCAAGTGGCAGTATTCGTAAAAGACTGTACTGGGTATTGGCGGATTGAAGCCAAAACTTGGCTTGGCTGTCACTTCTCAGGCTTGTCCGCCAACACTCGTACCTCTATAGCCTATATAGGTACAATACTTGTAGCTTGGCAGGTTGGAGCCTGGCATTTGGCCAGGAGGATCTACTCAGTCAAAATTATTTTATTATAGTTGTGGTATTACAACTCTTCGGAGGAGATATTTTGTGTGAATCCGACAAGCGATCCAGTTTCGGACATGATTTTGTTTTGCAAACTAAGGGCTGCTGGCTTTGGGGTGTATGTATTGTACAGCGGTGGGTAATAAGTCATCGGACGACCTAGCCACAATTTTGCCTTCAAACGCGTATTTTGGTGGCGTTCCGTCCGATGACTTATTACCCACCGCTGTACATAGGTCATCATCGACCATATAATATACCCTCAATCTTTTTGGCCTATACAGAACTATGACCTCGGGAGCTTAGGTTTACCAGCGGACCTTGGATTTCATCGATATTTGCGGCGCCACGTCTACCCGTCCAGATCGATCTACTCACGTACTTATCCGACTAACTACTTTCCCATTAATGCCTCTGTTTAAGCGCGCGATACTGTATCCGCAACTTAAGAAAGATGTGAATAGGGTGAGGCCCCTACATATATGATAAAGGAACACACTTTGGAAATGTCCTATTCCGACCCTTCACCCGCGGCTACTCGTGTTAGGAACCACCCCGCGATCCCGACGCCACACCATAACGTATTTCACCGGTGACAACGGGATGATCCAAAGTTGCTGAAGAAAGTTGAACTTATATACAGTTACAGAACCAAGTAGCCGGGAGTGTTATCACGATGTCTTCCAAAACTTTTGATATGGTTTACCTCTATCTAGTAAGAGTGTTGTTTCAGAGAGGTCGTTGACTGGGCTAGCGAGTGTAAGCTTTATGGACTTTACCAAGCTTTGGTTTATATTCATTATATAACTCTCTGATTCGGAAAAGACATGCTGAACCCTCTTCTATGTGCCTGCCTTCATATATCGTGATTTGATGCCCGCAACCTCTTTTTGTGAGGTTCGCTTGCTTTTCCGGTGATGATCCCTTACCCGGTGAAAAATGTTACATCTTATCATCCCCTCAACCTACCCGTTTGAGGCGAGCATATCCTAGAGCTCGAGCTGGCTCCGATTGTGAGACTAGAGGTTCGGGATGTTCGAGTTCGGGAAGATGGCTCGTGCTTAGGCTTGAGTTTCCAAGAATAGAGCTAATGATAGCGATGAATTTAGTTTGTCATTCCAGATTTTTGATATCTGTTTTGGTGGTAAAATTATTAGAGCTTGAGGTTCGCCGAGACTGAACATAGTGGTGAAGTATTATACCCATTTATAGGCCCTCAAATGAATTAGGCCCTCTCGATGGCTTGTAGCCACAATTGTTCCACCTCTAAATACCGCCATCCGACCTTCAAGAGCGCGCGCACCATAGATTTCTCTCGGATGATTCTCTGAGCAGCGGTAAGCCATTTGCACTTTTTGGGTTTCCCGCGCGAGCCCTGGTTGTTCATGAGTTAAGCGGAGAAAGTCTGCATTTTAGGATTATTTCAGCTAGGCAATGTTCAATTTCAGTTCCAGGAAGAGCAGTGGTGCTGAGGGAAGCGCAACCTGCCATCCACACAAAGCCTGGGATCGAGGCTAGATGAATTTGCAGTGACAATAATTTATGGAAACCCAGGGGGGGCATGATTTTGTGGCAAGATAAAAAACACTATTCACCGGTCGCATGTACGGGGGGGGGGCCGAGGGTAAATCCGATCAATCTGATAAGCTGATCATTCTGTGATCGGTGTGCTTATCTTATCGGATTGTCGGTTAGCCCCGGTACACTCCCGTAACACCCCGCTTAGAGTACATGTATGCAACCGTTGATCACCCGCACACCCGCAAATACAAGGGTTCTTCACACTCTTTAGGATGGAGGTGCAGTGTCTGGATTCAAAATACTCCTTCTTTGGCTCTCTCCCTCGATGTTTCGATGGAGTTACAACATCATCGCGACACTCCCCACGACGTCAATGTCCGAGAACCACATCATCCAGACATCTAATGATGGTTCTCCACCTCCTCCCCTGGGAGCTACTACTCATCATCATGGCGCACCTTCAGGCCCCCTCCCTCGCACCCCTCTCAAGCACCTGCCGCTCCCTCAACAACAACCCATTCCTCACCGACGCGATCGACGCCCAAACCGCCGCGGAAATGTCCACGGGGGGGGGGGGGGGGGGTGAAGAATGAAATGTGGGAAATGTGTGGAGAGCGTGGCGTGGCAGATTTTTGTACCCAGGTTTCATTCCCTTTGTCTGGTAATTCATCTATAGTGAAAGTAGGTCGTGGTATCTGTAAGTGGACAGGCTTGAGAGACAGACATTGGAGGGTGTGGAAATTTTACTACAATGAGCTGCCTAGTAAAATCGTTTTCTTATAAGCATATACCCTTAAACGAATTATCCGTTTCACTTAATTGTTCCGTCTGGTCCTCCGGGGTTCCTGGTTTCATATCAACGCCATGTGGTACTATTATGGGTTGTGATAGCTCCAGACCGCAAGGGGGGGTGGTCGCAGGGTTAGGGGTGTACTGGATGTTGTGGCGATGTGGCTTGTGAAGGAGGCTTAGGGACACATGGAGGCGGGATAAGCGAAACGTGGCTTAGTCTTAGCACACTGTATTAATTATAAGGGCTCATCCCGTCTCTGCATTGCTTCCATATTGTTTGCACAACCATATCCGAGCCAGAGCCTAGAGAAAAGAAACCAATCACGAAACACCTTCGCCAGCCCAAAACGTGTATCGGAGATGCAGCCTGCAATTATGGAATGGAGGGCTTGGCAACCGGCATTGCAAAGTAGAGTCTGGTGCGGCCACTCTTACAGGTCACCAAAAATTGCGGAAGGTCGATGTCTAAGAACTATCCGACGGAAGACAAAGTCAAGTGCTAGTGATGAAGTTTAGTTTCTCGCTAGATTTTGATATTACACCCATTGCGCTGTGAGAGCTGGAGTCATTGAGCCACAGCCTTGGCGGTGGCTGAATACTACTGACTCTCGCTTGGCTGGGAAACCGACGGATTTGACTGCCACACTTCAGGAACTAGTAACTTGACCAGTTATTGATGAATTATAGTGGTTTTGCTATATTAGGAAATAGGATCATGAGGCCGGTCTACCCTTGCTGAGACGGAAGTAAATATCAAATTGTTTAGAGACATTGCAATACACAAATCCGCAAAACAAGATGCAAAACTCAGCAGCTAATAATTTTACCAGTTCTTTCCCGATAAAAATAATCTCTGTCTCTTTCTAAAGCACATATCCAGTTCTGCCCATGGTAAATCCGAAATAAATTAATCCACTAATTTGGTATTGCTTAAATATCGTTTTTATCCACGCCAGGGTTAGGGTTCTTAAACTTGTGTCAAGCCATTCAATTTCTCCAACTTTATATTTACTAATTGATTTAAGGTATACAGACAAGAGAAGAACAGGAAACCTTTTAACGGTTCGTTATCCAATTTACGTGAGATGTCCGCGGACAACCTCACATGATCTAGTATATTAGCAGGCAAATTCTGGTGTGGAACAAATCTTGCTATCTCTCCTATCAAATATCAAATCTTCCATAGAAATTCAACTCCTCTATTATATGGTGGTCAGCATTGCGAAATCAACCAAGTAATGACTAAATCCCCTCCCCAATTCCCCGCCTCGCACTCGCTCCACGCTTCTTAAATACCTTGACTATGCCCCCACAATAACGATCACGACCACTAATCGCATATTCCCCCCCCGAGCTGCTACTACTAGTCTCGGAGCACCTCCCGTCCTACGCCCTCTACGCGATGTGCCGGAGATGCCGCTACTACAACACAATCGGCAGTCCAGCACTCACCGACAATTTTGTCGAAAACAGAGTCCGCATCCTACTCCGGATAGGGAGAGATAACCGCCCGCACACCATGGGCGTCTGCTCGGTGATGTCGCGAAGCAGGGTACGTTGAGATTATGCTCATCTTGCTGGATGGCTGGGCAGTCCAAATATTTCCGATCCGACCTACAAGACACCTCTGTATTACGTAGTGGCATATCGGCGGTTGTTGATGGCGCGGTTACTCCTAGAGGAGGTTGCATAATAGATATCCTAAAAAAGGAACAGGATGATGTCATGATAGGACCGCTGAGATATCATAGAGATGATTATGACCGTCATGGCCTCAGATACCCAGTCGAGCCTTCAAGATAGGATAGGTGTGCTGAAGTCATAACATGCAGTGTTTACCGATACAGCTGCTTGTAAGGAAAGCCCTTTTCAGGTTTTATTCTGCAGTTGTTGGAGCAAGGCGTATATAAAACGACGTTATTTACTACGGTACTGCTCTGATCTGCACAGGTTACCGTCAGCTTTCTCTTGCCCCAACAGCCAAAAAATTTCATATACTGACTGATCCCTAACTCCAGTTTCATTGCCGCAACGCTTCGCATCAGTCAATCCATCGACACCCACAAAGGAGGAATGGTCCGAATTTGGAACATTGTTTCAAATTAGGTTACCTCTACTTTACGGTGGCTAGTTGCATACCTGGACTGGGGGGGCGGGAGAGAGATTGAAGTCCCGTGCATCAAGAACTCAACTCCGGGACCGACAGCGCCAAAGCACCGGGACAGTAGTTGAGGTACATTGAATCGTTGTAATCAACTTGATGCTAATTACCATTCTGATTGATGATTGTAATAGCTAAATATAATGACACTTAGATGGGCATTAAGACTTTATTCCTAGGCCCACACCACAACATATCTCAACAGGTACTGTTGGCGGAGATCTAACTAACCCTAACTAACCCTAACCCTAACCTCTAATTTTCCGATTATTTCAAAACTCTTATTGACGCCGGTGGTGGTGTGGCGGCGGAGGTGGTAGCACACCCGCAGTCGGTATCGGGGGTGTTGGTGGCGCTGGTAGAGGGTGCGAGGTAACCGGTTGCTGAAAAAACAGAGGCCAGCCGCTTGAAGTTGGGGGGGGGGGTGGGGGTGTAGTTGGAGGAGGCGATGGGCGCGAGGGGGACCGTAATCCGCTAGCATGGGGCTTTTTTATATGGATGGAACGTTCGCACCCTCGAGCAATTTGTATACGAGGGCGCACGAGGGTTAAAGGATTCCGGGGGTGTAATTACCGGCCGCGGTGGTGTAATGAGTAAAACAAAAAGGAAAAGAAAAGAAAAGCGGCGGAGGTGTTGGTGGTGTTAGTGGTAGAGGTGCTGTCTCTGTCACTTGTCGCCAAACGCGATTCAGGAGGCGCCAGGGAGTCGGTGGAGGCGGTAGAGGCGGTAGAGGCGGTGGTGGAGGAGACGGTAGCGGTGCAGCTGGTGGGGAGCGCTAGAGGCAAGACTACGGCGGCGTTGCTAGGTGTGTCTACGGCCTAGGCGTTAACCTTGACCGTAGTGGCCCCCATCGCGTGGTAGTATTCTGGGATTAGGCTCTATATGGTCCTCATTATGAGAATAGAGGTGCCAAGCACTCTCTACCGCCCCAGGAAATGCATCGCATAATGCATCCATAATGCATCGCAGTCCCCTTCTGCCAAGACCTTAATCATAAACGAACAGCGCCGGGCCTCCCTATCAGGGTATGAAATACATCAATGTTAAATGCATCAGTAAATAGATCGGTAAAGGGATGATTAGGAAAAAATGTGGTGGGATTGAACTTGTATCATTTTGATAATCTAATTTAGAGCTGACCACCTGTACCATTATATCTTTTTGATATATAGGCTAACTAGATACGTTGTATTCAAGTTCATTGCCTCATCGCAAATCAAAAAACCTCTAAGTCCATAATCAGAAGGGATAGGAAATACGAAGGACAGTAGTATGTTTGGCTTGACAATTTTAAATACAGCTTTCCTGACGAGTTTCTCTCTCAATTTCCATACAAACTCAAATGCAGACGATTTTACCAAACGCTTTGTTCTTCGGGTTGTATGAGGGTCGTAGGAACTTGAAAATTGTTGCTTAAATAGTCAGCAAATGTGTAGGACAGGGAAGAAGGAGAGGTAGCTTGACCTGTTTTATCTGTGTCCGGTGTTTTGTGTTTGTTTTCCTATGTCATGCTCGGTTACGGTACGGGTACTGTGAGAGGCGGCGGAGGCGAAAAGGGCATTTCTGGGGAGTGCGATATTACCATAGACTACGGTCTGCATGTAATTAATGAAGTAAACAAAAAAAAAAAAAAAAGTCAGCAAATGTGTTGGCCTGATGCATATATCGAGGCCTCAGCAATCTTATGTATGCATTGATGCATTTGCGAGCCGTTTCTCTTTGGGAAATGCATCAAATGATGCATTCTTTGCGCCGGTAGAAACTACTGGTTAGGTTTATCAAGTAATGGTTTTTTCCAGGTTAGTCAAACTATAAGTGCCAGTTGAATTGGTGGTTTGTTTCTATATCATAGGTAAAACACTAATCACTTTTTATTTTTGTCGCAACACAATGAGAATGCGGTTCTTGTGACGTGGGGACGATATATAAAGATGGAAGGGTCCAAGGTACACAGCTGTAGTGACAAGCTCGGAGGTTGACTCTAATCAAACAAATTATCTAGCAAGTTGGAAATCTCTTGCCCGATGAGAACAAAAGAATTGATATAGGTGTTTTCGTATAAGGACTGCCCCACACCACCTCGATACCTTTCTATGCTTGTCTCTGGTTAGCCGTCCTTCTTTGCATCATACCCGCTCACTAGGCACCAGAGACAACGCCATAGTCACCTCTGTGCCAGAGAGGAACGAAAGAAATCTTCCTACCAACAAAACTACCGGCACAAACCCGGCTGAGTAATCAAAACGTCCGGCACAAATACCCCCCTATACAACACGCAGATGGGCAATAGCTCTAGGAAGGTTACACCCCCCCTAGTAGGAGAAATTGAAGGTAAAGTGCACGAATCAAGCAGATCAGTAAGCTCTCAGGTGCTGGGCATTATTTCAAGCTGATAGCGGGGATGCCCAACGGAGACCTCGGAAAGACATACACGATTGATCACGCCACAGAAAGAGGAGAGGGAAGAGGAATGACGCGCTGGGGGATGAAGAGAGAAGAGTACAAAGAAATGAAGAGGTTCTATCAAGGGAAGAACTTACTCGGCCTAAGAGGGGATACGGGGATCAGGGAGATTACAAAAATTGTTTTTGCTCGTTATCTACATTTGTTATTTTTATTTTAGTTAGGTAGTGGCGGTAAACTTAGGGTAGTTCAGGGGAGTGCGGTATTGCCATAGATTACACTCTACATTCAATTAATGAATTAAACAAAAGAAAAAAAAGCAAGATATGATCGTAGGAGCTCGAGCCCAACACGAAGTCCCGAACAGCTCGAGCTCAAGGCCAGGCTCGTGCCTATAACTATCATGTCTAGCTATCTTGAGAGATAGTGCGCGCACTTGGCCAAATGATGTCTTGGTGAACGTATTGGAACACCCCTTTCTGAGCGGCTGTATTTGATTCAGAAGGGTGATAGAAATATAGTTAATATCAATCTCAGGCAGAAAGGAGAATTCCTGCTCGTTACAAAGGTGGCAGTTGAAGAAGAGTAAAAAGATAAAATTAGGTAATTGCCTCTCTCTACCACCCACTCCCCCCTCCAAAACATCACCAAATCACTGAACTTGTCGCCCACCAGAATGAGAAAATGTTGTCTGCCCAGTGGTTGTGGTGATGATCTTATGCGTCTATTACATCATCATCATCATCGCACGATCGACGGAACGCTTACACATCCGACTGATCTTCCTTAGACGGGGCTTTGGCATTTGCGGTAGAATCCACCTCACAAGGTTCAGAATCCCTATCCCACTGCATCATGGTTGGTGATATGATCTTGAGATAGTGAATGAGAACTTACATAAGTTGAAATACCCCCCAGTAAAATCTTGGGCAACTATATGATAGCAGCAGCGAAGGTCATGAGTCAACCTTAATCACTCAATACACTATGGAGCGGAGGAGCTTACCACAATCCACCTATACTCACTAGTTGGGTCTCGAAGCGCTTCTAGATTATCGCTTGCAGGGAGAAAATCAACTTGGCCTCCAAATGTTTTATTATTATCAAGCTTTTTTAGGAGCTTTCGTGCATCCCTATCGTTGCCAACGAGAGAAAATTGAAATGAAACAGCTACAAAAATGCATCAGTTTTGGCCGGGATCATGTACGTATGCTGAGGCACAAACCTTGACTTCCCCTTTCCTCATCCTTCGCCAGCCTGTCAATGCAACCCCTGATCACGTCCTCCAACAGCCCTGCTCTCTCGCCTTCTACCTAAAGATATACATTAGTTTACCCATCTTATCAAATACAAAAGACTAAGCTTACATCTCCATCAGTGATGATCATTACCAGAAGTGGCCTTTTCATTTCTCCACCCCACACAAATCTGTTCAAAATCTTTTGACTCAATGACGTCCCGATCTTGGTCACACCGCTATATACCCTTTTATCAAAGTTTATTTCCCAGTTCTTATTTTTGACGTTTGCTATTCTCTCGTTCCCATTCAAGAACTCCACCGACTTTATACCATTCTCGTTTGCAAGATCGTAGACCCGGGTAATTTCATCAATCGTGCTGTAAAGAGTTTTAATACGCTCCCCCTCTTGCTCTGTCTTCATCGATCCACTGTCATCTATCATCCCTAGTTAGCAACAGGCTTATATGATCGGAGTCTAATAGTGGATTCAGACCTATCAGCATCACAATGTCATAGAGAGTTAGTAACATCAGTTGGCGCGCTGTTTCCCTCTTGCACCCCATTCCAATCAGAGCTTCAAACATGCTCTTAGCCTTGTTACCGAGTTTGGGGAGGTCTTCACTATTGTAGAAGGTTTTCAAAGCCGTTCTATCCTCATTAAGATAATCCTTGAAGAAGGAAATACAATCTCCAACTGTAATCGTTTGTTCATTTCTTGCTTCATCAGTTGTGTAATTGTTGGTTGCGGCAGCAGTTGTGTGATTATTGGTTGCGGGCTCGATAGAAGGACCAGCGGTGGCGGTGGACATCTTGATTGTTTTTTTAGTGTTTATGTTCACGAAATGTGAGGCAAAGACTGTGGGGATGTATGTTGGATGGTTGGAGAATTCCCTTTTAAACCTCAAACTGCATACGGTACTAGTGACTTTGCGCAAACGGAACCGGGGTTATGCGCGGTTGTCGTTAAGGATTCTCCGAATGGGTTGTATGGAGTAGCGTAGGTATCCATGCTCGAGTATTAATAGTGATCAATCAACACCCTTGAACGACGCCCAGTAATGTATGGCGGACAGAGCTAGCACACCCTTTCAAGCCCCCGCCAGGCCCTCTACGCAGAGTATTTGTCACTTCTCCGATAAGCGAATATGTTGATGCCGATCCTCCCATTCACCAATTATCGAGGCGGAGAGCATCGCTTTTACGTTTTCTATATAGACCACATATATAAAAAATGATCAAATTGTAAAACCCTGATATTACGGGACAGATTAGTCAGCCCCTCGGGAACGACTGTTTCCATCCGTCACCGGTAAGATACGTGGCAACAATACGATCAAACATAACATAGTACAACATCACCGAGTGAATTACCTGTAATTGAAATGTGCTAATTTACTGTCGGGTGACAAAAATTACTAGTCAACCAAATGTTTATGTGAAAAACTGGTTTTGAACATTGCTGTTCTAGACCTACAGCCACAACATTTCTACCAGAAAGGCCGATTCCCTCAAGCTTCAAGAATGTAGAGATCTCGTCTGCTCTTTGATATACCATATCCACATCAAACTACAAACATTGAAGTCGCCAATTATTTTATGGTAGCCATGTGGTCCAATTAAAGGTCGATCTTTGAAGCCATAAAGGTACAGGGCGTGAGAGAGATAGGGGTATATTTGAGTTTCGAGTGCTCCAAACGTGCTATCAAGATTGCGCTCACAATTTCGCTGATGTTAGGTGCAGAAAAATGCTCTTTTCCCATAGAAATTTGGGTGTGTAGCTATTCTGTTACACCGCAATTCCATGGATACAGACCGAAGCTGTGCAAAGATAAGCCCTCAGCCAATTCGAGTCCGTTTCAAGTATCCTTTTTAGTTCAAACTTTCACTGCGCATGCGATACCATCGTGACACGCAGTTCAGCTTGAGCTGCGTTCAGATTGCGAAACTTAAGCCTCAAAGCCAAGTGTCGCCAGACATACCTTCACCTCCGTAGCACAAACTCCACTCTTGCACGCATACATAGAGTACGTACCCATATCTGCACATGCATTGTTTTCTTCCCTGCGGCAAAGCGCGCACTTGATTAGTTACTGACCTGCGCAGAGTAGCTTTGGTTGATTTTATTTCTTGTGGCACTGTGTCAGTGACTCAACATCACCACGAATACCCATGAATTAATGTTGTGCGACCACGGCTGTGTAATTAAAAGGCCCTTTGCGCAGAGGGATCCGGAGTCTTTTTTGACAGACTTGGCATTGATTGGCCAAGGAATTACATATCCAGCCTTGCATTTGACTCCTGGAGAGAGTGCTATCGCGAAGTTTGACTCCAGTACCTCTAAAAGTTCAAAAATCACCTAATGGACATGTTTTTTTCCTGGAAATTTTTTATCACAAAATTCGAATGCAAATACACCTTATATCAAATCTTTAAGAATTTAGCACCAATGTTGATGGTGGAGGTGGTCCATTTACTTGGGGGTTGGATTTCCTCTCTCGCGGTAACGCCGAACGAAATCCATTTAATGGCAAGCTACAGGGAATCTGGAAGCCTCCTGCGCAAAGGGTCAAATGTTCTTGGCTAGAGGCGTGACGACCAGGCCATGGGATCTTGGAAATAGCAATAGAATGTAGATCTTCTTACTTCGCGCCAGGCTTCAAGGCGAATCGGGCTGATCGGTTGAAATGCAGCTGGGGGCAGAACCAACCTTGCTTTTTCCGTGTGGGTGCAGGCATGCAGGCGGGTTGAGCCTGTGCTACTTTGGCCGGGGGGGATATTGTATCTTACATGGGTAGCTTGGAATACATGCGCCTCCGGAGATTACAAATGATAATTAAATAAACATAGCAGACCTTTTGTCTTCTTGACTAATGTATAGGGCCTCCTCCTCATTTCGGCGCCGATTAGAAGTGAGATAAGTATCAGTATAGGAGGAATTCAGGGTAGATCTGGCACAAGGCAGGTAAGTAGCGGCTGAGACACGCCAAGCCCGGACCGGCATTTCGAACTTCGCGAGATATGAGGTTCGCTAGTTGTCAGGTGTACAGTCGTCTTGGGGGCAACGACGAAGCTGGTTGGGCGACGAACAGGGTTCTTTGTCGGTCAAGGCATTGGCGCTCAGGCTGGTATGCTTGTTTGGCTGAAATATGTGTTTTCGTTGTTGTCCCAGGTTCGTCGTTGTCCCAAAGTTGACTGTAGGGAAAAAGAGTGGAGATGAGGCCAATATCCCAGACATGGATATTAATCACAAAAAAAGGTTTCGACCCAATCGGATAGTTAATTCTTACGGGGTGGGGGGGTTTGCTTCAAGCCGGATACCTCACTATTCTAGTGAGAACAGCACATATGCATACTCAATCACCGGCGGACAGATCTGTCGTCTAGGTAAACTTCAGAACATGATACCCGGCTATCTGCAGTATACATGCACCTATGTATGTATGTGCATATATACTTACTTTACAAATTGAAAAGTCGGCTATCTCTGGCCAGGGATTATCGCTCAAGTGATCGGTTGAATATCAACATTGATCTGCATCGGGAGCATACCATCTGTAGAGTACCGGGGGTGGTACATGCAAGGAATTTTCAACTCTGTACACTAGTAAATTTTCTATCGCTGTACAGCAGAGGTTTAGTGGGTGGCGTGTATGGTTGGCTCTGGAGCCACTATCTCCCTTGATTGAGGTTCTCATACCAAAATCACCTGCGCAGTGATTGTCTCGTGTCAAATCTGCAGCCTGGACCATGTACGCACTGGGTTGGTTGGGATATCCGTTGCTCTTAATGATTGAGAATACATGTAGCCATGGAGCGAATTAAAAATGAGTGTTACATACATGTATATGTACCTGCTTGCGTTAGTCTTAGTTCCGATCGAAATCCGGGGGGTGATCAGACCGCACTGCCACCAACCTTGACCCATCGGTGAGGCCGTGGACCTGCGAATAACTATTGGCCTGAGCATTAAGTAGGCAAGTGCATTTAAAAGTGCAGTGATCCGACATTCCGATTACAGGTGCTTGGGAATCTTCTCACACCTTGACCTTACCTAATTTCTATGAACATCATATATAAGCCCATAACTAACTACGACTCTTTATTATCGGTTTGTTTCGTTAGATACGTACCAGAGGTCGGCAATATAACAGCATGTCTAACTCTTCTCCGAATTCTTCTCCGAACTCTTCTCCGAACCCTACTCCCGAAAGGTTGAAGGGCTTACCAGTTGACGAGGGCTCTTGTTTACTGAGGAGCTATGCTCTCCACTCGATACCAAGGAAAGATGGAGAAGTAGTTGTCTTCTACTATTCACAGGACCCGGAGAGGGGTAACGGTGGAGCCGATGGGCCAGATATTTCTGGGAAAATGGTAGTATTGTCCGAGAGCCTGCTATATACACCTGAAACTCCAACCACACTCAATGGGGACTACGCCCATACCAGTCAAAAGTTATATTCAACTATATGGATTATGTATATCCCCCGTGCTCGCTCAGTTTGGTGGAGGGCGAAAACAAGATAGGGCTGACCCCCATTGGCGTTAGGCATCGTATTGGTTGTGATCTCGATGAAGCAAAAGTACGTATGAAAGGATCCCACTTAGTGACGGGCTTACAAGCCTGTTCTTTCCTAGCATGAAGTTAATTTACCCCAGAAATTCATAAATGCCGTGGTCGTAGACCATTCCGACGCGGAAAGTGTTTTGAAAGCCAAAAGTCTCCACAGGTTTGGTAATTTCATAACGGGTGTTTCACTGCGGGCATACTCTAGTCCTGATGCCTTTACAATTTTCGTGTCTCTTCCCTACATTGGCACTGCCAGGAGTGATGGCACATCAAATGAAAGCCGAACATTACGTCAATATCGCCTCCGACAATCAAGCAATTCCCCGGATGTCCGCGCATCGGTCATTACTCCACCTGCCACCCCTGCTGTGGCTACCTCCTTCGCTATACCTACTATCATGGTACACCAAACATGGCTGTTGAGCTTCAATGATGGTTTATACTCTTCCTTTAACAGTATGGAGAAGGGGTTTAACGGAGTCACCATTTATTAGAACAGATCGGGATATTTAGATCGAAGGGCGATCCCCACTCAGACCGAGCACCAGTATTTCCACATCAAAGGCGACTGGCCGCGTCCCAGGCTTTAGTGCATATGATATCCAACCTGTTGACATCTTCAGAGAACGATGCACTAAATAGCTTCCGCTCGGAGATAAACGATCTGGTTCGCCTGCGAGATATTCTCTATCCGTTCTATGCCCCATGAGAGGTCGTTAAGGTGGACGGCGCTAATTGTTTGAAATAGGAACTAAAACTAGAAGATAATAAGCCAGATCAGAGGGCAGGGCTTTTGAACTCGTACGGGATCTACATAAAGGATGTTTACACGATGATTCAAATAGTGCGCTCACAGATCGGCTATCTTGACGACCTCCGGCATATATTCGAAAACTCATATGACAGCAAAAGACTACCGGAGGAGCCCCGGCCACACCGTAACTCGTATCCAATACCCCTTTTAAGTAAGCAAGCTGAACAGATTCAACTTGTGGTGACCGGCATTGCCGCGGTTGTCGCCGAACGGGAAAGGTTCTACAAGGAGTTGCGTGTCATGTCGAAAGACCTGCAAATTACTAGAACATTGGTAATACCCGCTCTGTTTTCTATTTTTCGTCAAGTAAAACACGAGCTGACAGAACTTTGCAGTGGCTGGAGGGTAATCAAACTGAAAGCCAAACCGCTCTCGTGGATGCAATGAAACAACAAGCAGCGGACCAAAACTCACTCGTGGACACCATGAAGGGCACACATACTGAAACCCAGAGGGCCATCAAGGAAACACTGGATGGAAATTCTGTCACCCAAAAGGCTATCGGAGATGCACTGAAGAGCCAAGGCCAAACGATTTCGGTGTTTACACTATTGACAAGTGTCTTTTTACTTCTCGGATTCTTCTGTAGTGTAGGGCCCCAGTAACCCCAGTTCATCTACGGAAAGCGAGCTAACATATAGTCCCTAATGAATAAAGTACTTTGCCATTCCCGGAGAGCTCAAGGGAAAACCCTTCTGGGTTTTGACAGCCCCGATTACGGGAGTTATCACAGTCCTGTTGGGCTTATTCTTGTGGATACCGGACGATATGATAAAAAGGGTTTTAATGGAGTGGTTGAAGTGGTTGCAGAAATTGTTCCTACTGGAACAGTCTCAGGTGGATACCACGGCGGGAAACGCATCAATAGATGTATTGCCCAGGTAAGCGCGTCAAGTAAATGCATCAAGTGACGCATAAGCTGTCGTGAGTTGTGTAAACTTGTACGGTCGATGCATTATTGACATTTCCCTACATATTTAATTCGTGATGTCTCAATTTACTATCGTACTATATTCACTGATGGCTTATGCAGTAAAATGTGGGATTTTCAAGCTCAATGCTCTAGGCTCGATCGCGACAATGTGTCTTTTTTAAATTCTATCTCTGACTCTCAAGTAATGTCAGAAGTATAATCGTAAAGTGGGACTGGGGATGCATTCGTCGATGCATTATATGGAGGCATGATGAGGATGTATTATCACTACAGATTTCCTGACGTAGTAGAGAGTCTGATCTCCCTCGGGGCTAAGATGACCGCGCTGAGAGGTAGGGGTGGAGTGCTCTCACTAATCATTATTTACAATCTAGTTTCGTAACTGCATCCTTTCTTATCAAGGCAATGTTTATGGAGACTTTCCTCCGTTACGTGCGCAGCCCGCGCACATACTTCTTTGAGTTTTATATATACACATTTACGGCTGTTCTCGAATTTTCATCATTCATATAGCGCAAACAATGTGAAGAGTAAAAATGTATCCCACGGAATTCCGGTTAACTCTAGCGCGGACGAGATCCTCGGGTTGAATACTCATACTCCCAAAGTCTCAGTGTATCCGTTCGCCACAAGGGGATCGTGTAGTTAACCTTGCGCTGGCCGTAACAAGAAGCGATAGGCGAGTGAGAGTTCGGCAGAATATCTCAGGCTTAGGGCTGTAGATTGTGATTTTCTTTCTCCTCCTTAATTCAATAATTCCATGCTGTAGATGGGGAAATAAAATAGCCTGTATCTGATATGAGCATTCTCTCTGTAGGGAGCCTACCCTGTGGTACATTTTTTTTCTCTTTTTGTTTACTTCATTAATACCCTGTGGTACATCGACCTTGGTACGATCAGGATACCTTATCCATTTTCTATATGTAGTAAATGAAAATTCTGCATGATCCAGGTGAAAAAGATAAATTATAGAACTGGCAGAATATCATGAGGAATTAATTTTGGTAATCGGCTGAGATTGGATACGTTATCCAAGCTGTCACAGTATCCAGTGAGAAGGATATACTAGCGATTATCACGAACTTTTATAGCTTCATCACACAAATAACTTCGGATTAAGAAATCATCAGTCGGTTATATCAGCATCACTTTCAAGCAAAGTTCTCCAGAGCTAAGTTCGCAAAAGTTGGGAAGTACTACTGCTTAAAGGTTGACATGCACATAATTCTGGCCAGAGCGGGTCTCATGCGTACAGTACGACATCATCAACAGCTTTATGCTAGTGATTCTGGTGATTCTGGTGATTCTGGTGATGATGGGTCGGCCGGGGGTCTCATTTGGCTGTCACGCAGGTCCATCTTTTATCATATTCGTGAGGATAACCTTATCCTCAGAGGATATGTAACCTTACCTTGTGAGGAAGATAAGTACCTCATTTAACCCATATAAAAAGATTCCTAACCCACCAAAAGTTACCTTCTTTTACCTGATTGCTTATCTATTTGACTTCTATACCACAGGGTCTACTATTATAATTTATTAGCGTAGCGTGGGATATCAGGAAAAGATTAAGGCGGGGATCGCCGGGAGCAACGTCAACGTTTCGGCAGGGCAGGTGCCCGCCGACCGCCGCCTATACCCGCCAGCACCCTACCAAGAGCACACAACTCATAATAATAGTGCCCCTCGCCCAGCCTCTCATCCTTAATTTACTCGGTCACTTATCAAACACGATTAGCTATAATCATAAAATATCACTCGCGCTAAGACCCGGACTAGAGCTTTTTTTTTTTTTTTTGTTTAACTCATTACCCGGATCAGAGCTTAGCATTAGGCCTTCGATTTTGGGAATCTCTCCAGCTGCTGTATCAGTTCCTATAGCTAACCAAGATGCGAACAATATCTGGGGTACCGCTGTTCCGAACTAGCCTTGAACAAAGCGAATGATACCACGCTGAACGGCCTACAAAAGACTACCTAGTTGCTACCATTGTAGTTTCTTGTCACTTGGTCTAACCTCGAGTCCCACCGTCGATCCTCTTCTGCGTTGCATTATAATAGCGCCGCATCGGCCACAATATATCTCCCGGACGCACCAGACAATGGCAAAACCTCTCTCATGCATGAGGCCCAATCATGTCCATCACAATCATGTGAGTTTCAACTTCACAACAACCGTGACGATGCGGGGCCGTTTGCCTTAATGGTTCAGACATGTACTCAATCAAGCCAACGTCAGCCGAAAGAGCCCGGAAGCAGTTAAATTAAATTCAAATCACTTACATACACTGGTGTTAATTGTAAAGGATTCCTGTCTGTGACCTGCTTCTAGGCTTGATATCACGTGACAACCTAAGCTAATGCCTAGCCAGACTCATGCATGAGAGAGGTTTCGCCAGTGTCTGGTGCGTCCGGGAGATAGGGTATGCACCTAAAATACCGAAATATCGTTGATTGGATCGAAATTATATGGGCGCCACGCATTGCAACCAAAGGTGACCAATGATTTCAGAGTTACAACGGGCTTAGCCACACAATTTGTATGATGGAAAGAAGTCTGAACTTTTACACATCGCCACAGGGTATAGAGCTCGCTCCCCAATTCACAACGACGGTTCCTCGGGTTTTCAAACCGATTTCTGGTGGAGTTCAAAAAGATCAATTGTGAAAAAGAGTCAAATTGCGGTGGTGGAGGTTGCATTGCAAAGGCTGGGCGAATACACGCCTCAATACCTGCTTGGCCGCCAAGTTGTCCCTTCACTAAAAACTCGATCATGCAGGTTCTCGCAGCCAAGTCGATCCGACGGGGCTGAGCGGGGGGGTGGCAGCTAGTGTACTCGGGCGAGACACTCTGAGCGTTTCATGTGGAGCACTAGCACGCCTCGTGCATATGGGAGTGATTGGGTAGCGATGGCTTATGTCTAAGGACCAGGGTGTTTGCTGGAGCGGGGTAGCAGGCTGGGGAAGACGAGCGGGGAGGAGGGGAGGGTCCGGATGATTTAATAGATAACGCAGCCAGTTGCTGGGACAGTTACTGCGGATTGCATAGTATAACACTCGCAAATTTCATAACCTCCATCCCTCCGTACCCCAGCTCTATTTTCGATATACGAACGAAAACCAACCTAGATACACGGCGAATACTCCTAAGCCTACCCAAATCTAATCGTGACAGGCAGGAGATGCCCAGCATGCTTGGGTACGAACTGGCGTTGACCGTGAGACCCCCCCACCCCCTCCCTATATCTCAAAACAAATAAAGAAGGCACCACAATACATTTCTTTTTTTTCGTATTACCCGTTCACCGCAATACATTGATATCTGGGGCAAAACTAAAACCTTGCCTAGCCCGTGGTGGTTTCGTCCATCATCGCCGCTGGTATCATCACTAGTACGTCGCTCTATTCTCCCATCCCGCCAGAATATCTATGCTAACATCCCCTCGCAACGATCCGCAGTCCAATACACCCTCCCCCTCTTCCTCGGTGTCATCCTAGCCGGCGTGATCCAAAATGCCTCCACCGCAAACACCTGGTCCGTCGTCACCACCCTTCTCCACGGCTCCCGCCTACACACCATCAATTTCTCCGACAGCGTCTCCACAAGGTCCGTCGCGCGCCCCGTGCTAATTCTCTACTACCTGGGCCTCATATCGCTTGGTCTCACGGCCCTTTCCGGAGTGCTCACCCCGCTCGGCATCCACGAGGTCATTGCTGGCCGCGATGTCCACAGTCCAGTCTTCAAGCCAGTTACCGGCAATGACACTTTCACACGCGGGACCGTAGGGCAAGCACAGTATGTGTGGACGAGGGCGTGTGGCGTGGACTTGGTGTGTCCAGGTCAGGGGAACATGACCGTGATGAAGGAGGTCGAGGCATCCAGATTGAGTATCAGCGGGTCTGGCAAAATCAAAAGGAAGACAGGCAACTGGCCTGACACCGACCCCGAAGCTGACGATTCGTGTTATCCCCATCCCCGCTCCGGTCACCCTCCTCGCCTAGCTCCCCGTGCGATGGCCAGGGCAACGTGGAAAAAGTACCAGGTCGGCTCTGCAGTGCCGGCGTCGTTGACGGACCTGTTTGGAAACACCTCCTACTACGGTGCGGGCGTGGCAGGTGTCTTTGACATTCAGTTCCGCAACTACGTCTCCCTCCCGGAGGAATATGATCTGCCCGACGGGAGGAGTTACACGGTTGGGAGATTCCGGTTCCTGGAGTCGCTTATCATGAGTCCGGGGTATAAGCTGATCGACGGACTAATTGTGGACACTATTAATGCCCGGGTGGGGTTTAGGAATCATTCTGTGCCGCGGGGGGAGAGGTGGTACGGCGCAAACTGGGATGAAGTGCTGCTGTGGATGGAGCCCGAGACGGTGTGCGTCGCCAACAACGTGAGCTTGGAGATCACGACAGATGTCCAGGGTAATTCGGTGATAAGTGTGGTGGACCTGGGGGGTTTCGGGGGACTGGCAGGGTTGGAGGAGCCCGCTGTGGTGGGGAACATGACGGGGAAGGTGGATGCGGGGGGGAGACCGGACCTGGCGGGGAGGGCGTGGAGGGGCGCTTACTTCTTCAACAAGGACATGGGGAGGGCGGTGGGCGGGTGGAAGAAGGGCGAGGGAGAGAGGGCGTTGAAGCTCTATGGGAATGGTGTGTGGGTTGAAGGGTTCAAGGTCATGAGCAATAGCCTCCTGGACGGACGCTTTGCGGTGAATCGATTGGCGTTGGGCAGGAGGTTTGTGAATGGAAAGTGGACCAACTATACGGATGTCGGTAGGTGTTTTGATTCTGCGGTCATTGACAGGTTGATTTTTGAGTCATCAATTGTTGCTTTCTCCAACACACCATTGACAAAGCCCACCGCCTAGTCTCCCTGCGACTTGAAATATAAAATCTCTACTCGCTTTCTCCTCAACCCCGACGTTCCCTTCCTCCACCACTCTCTGGATCTGTTAACATCCCTAACTGACCCCCCAGACACACACTGCGCAGGTTTCGACTCAAACACCACCTCCGGGGCCCCCCTCGTCATGTGCGGTCTCATCGTGGGCGCCCCCGAGACCATTGGCATCGGGCCGGCCGCCATCGACGACGGAAACCGCTACCCGCTATACACCTGCGCCACAGCCATCCGCGCCTCCCTCCGCAATGCTACCTTCATGTGGAACAACCCAATGTCAAACAAAAACCAGAAAAACGATGCAACCTCCACCCCAGACAGCCTCGTGGACACGCTTGCCTCCCTTAAGATCACAGTCATAAGCCCCCCAGTAGTATCGCGCCCCACATGGGGCCTCGAGTTGTGTCGAGACTTCAATGCCTCACAGATCAGCCCGCTCTGGGGCCCGCTGGACCCTAATATTACAAACGGCAACGAGGCCAAGAATCTGACGGTGCTCGAGCGGACTACCTGTACCTGCCTGCCGGCCAGGGCGGCGAAACCATTATTGACTCCCTCGCGGGCACCGGCGCCTACCAGTACGCGGCTGACCTGATGTATGAGAGCGACACCAGCATGCCTGATTATAGCGGTAGGTCAAGCTACGTGCTGTACAAAAAGTGGGAGATGTTGACCAAGAACGAGAGTTCGGCCGCCCTGTTGCCGAACCTGCTGTGGATGGACCTATTTGCAAACATGGTCACGACTAAGAGGTCTTCGGGCAGCCAAGGGGTCAAGACTGTGCACGTGTATGAGCGTGTGCTGTGGTATAAGATGCTCTATGCGGTACCCGGGGCCCTGCTTGTGGGGCTGTGGGCGACGGCCTGGGCGGTATCGTTGGCGTTCTGGGTCCTGGACAGGGGTCCTGGACAGGGTGCGGGTGAAGGAGATGCGACAGCTGCTCAACCAGGTGAGTACGGGGAGGCTGGTTGTGAACATGTTGGAGGAGAGTAATGAGGCGGCGGTACCGACGAAGAGCTGGACGAGCGTGAAGGGGGACACGGTTGTAGGCCTGAAGTGTCGAGGGATGGCGGCGGGGGCGGAGGGGAGGAAGGGGGAGGGATATCAGGTGGTGGGTGGGATGGTGGTCGGGTTTGTGGAGGCGCCGGTGGAGGGAAGGGTGCTGGAGCTGCTGAAGGGGGAGGGTATGGAGAAGCTGTAGCACTGTTGTGTGTTGCAAGGGGGGAGTGTTATCATATTGATTGCACGGACACAGCTTGGAAATAGATAAGATTACTATTCAACGAAGTCTTTCTTTTGTGGTTTATTTTACCTCATTTATTTGGCCTGGGTTTCGGGACGTCTTGGATCATGGAGCTGATATTATTTCTATTTTATACAAATAGCGTGCACCTTCTTCCCGCGGAGGTGATGGAAGGATGAAAAAGAACACCAGTGATATAGTTCAGATAAGGGACTGATGGCTAAGCAATGTTTCCTTATCCACCGGGCCTGCCATGGGCGCTGCTAAACGTAATGAATTCCACATGTACATCTTATGAGGGGTACTGACCCGTTGACCGAGATCTCAATTTAGCCGCGTGCACACGCAATTCCTCAGGATTGGTGGGTAGGGCGATACTTTCGAAACGCCCAAGTTTTGGTGAATAGGGCGCTTTAAGTTCTGAACTCTATGAGTGCTTATCTATTAAGAGGTGGTGAAAGTGTTGACCGATCAAAAACAAAAGATATGCTTGGTGTCACTTTACTAATAGATCTCGTTCACCATCTTGCAAAATTCAGGTTCTTTAAGGGTCCTAATATTAACAGCTTAAGAGTATATCACGTTTATGCCTTAGGAGAGAGTCAATGCTATGCCATCCGACACTGTCCTGCAGTATCGAATTACGCTAGGGTACAAGGTTTGTACGTCAGAGTTTATGTAAACCTGCCATTATCTTAAGTTAATTAAAGAGGTGGCTTAATAAACCTCATAGGTGGTTCAAACATATAGCTGTTTACCTTTTCAGGATTTGTTTACAATAAACCTGCTCCCGAGCTTCCTGTTTTGATTGAAGTATCTACTGTTTCGATTATCTCAAGGCTCTGTTTGGCAACAGCGGCATAAGGGAGTTTTGATGGGAAAAGCCGCTGTTTCCAACGGTTCTTTGCTTTACTAGTTCAAGCCGGCTTACTAGACCCGTTTAACAGAACAGTTCAGTTCAGTCTTGGGCTGGGGAAAAACCGATTTTGTATGCAGCTGGATCTCCTGATACAAAGTACGATCATTCAAGAAAAGGGCAACCCCGCAAACCACCATCAGAGATTGAGGAGAAGAGTGGAAGATGAGGAGAAACACTGAAAATTAGTTGCACAAACCGTCTCATCGCCACCACAGAAGATTCGGGCCAATAGACAGAAAGGACAAAGCCTTCGTCAGGAAATTAAGAACCAGACACGTTACAATAAACAAATACCCAAACCAGTTCAAAAAGCGAGAATCAGGAGGATGTGAATGCCCCGGGGGAACGTGAACATAGAGCTTGGCGAATAGATCGACAGAGTGTAGTTCAAAAACTCAGGCGAGGAGCAGGGAAACAATGACCATGAAATTATAAGCGCCCTATGTACCAAATCGGGAATCAGGACTTCGTCATGACATAGCAACAGTTTACATAAATAAAGATGTAAAAGAGTTCGAAGGTTGAAGAAAAACGAAAATATGAAAAAGAGGCTAAACATGGATGGGGCAGACTCATTGATGAAGGAGGAGAAGCATAGGGTAGCCAAATGGACATAGGGCCCGAACAACGTGATGAGCTGTGAAAATGTTTGAGATATGTGGGTTACATATTTCCTGGCACCTATATGAGGTAGTACATGTGAACGGGTAGTATAGGGATTTGATGGATAGGTTATGAAGGGTACGGAGTAAGATCAATCATCTGTTTATGTTTGTGGAGTACGCTGTTGTATCAGTGAGATTATCTATCATTCAGTATTACCTCTGTTCTATAGGTTCCGCTGTTATAAGTAAAGGTATTTGTCATTTCTGGGTTTCCTCCAGGTACGCGCTTCAGACAATAGGAAAGCTGAGAAATAGTTCTAGACTTTCAGAGTTGTAATTTGATAAGCCGGATGCAGAACGCTTAATGGCTCATGATACTACTAAGCCGAAGGTGGAGTTGTGCCCTATATATCTATTATGCAGCCTATACTAAGGTTCACCTTCTATCAAATAACGTAATGTATATTCGACAATACAATTCTGAACTGTAGATAATTAACCAAGTGAAATTGTCGAGGTATAGCATGTGCATTCTGGAGGTGTAGGATATACCTCTCAAATAGTTGATTGGCTGCCCAGTAGTACATTTGCCAAAGGTTTGACCCATTGCCAACCATCTGAGCTCAGTAGAAGATAATATCTTCGCAAAGTCTGCTATGCACACATGCCGGGGAAATACAGGACTCTCTGTAACACACTCTGACGGAGATGATCCAATTTTTGACTGTGCTCAATACAGTTCCGTTATCATTCTCTCCTTTGCGCTTCTTCTAATGCTTTCAGCTTTATTATGTGTCGATTTTCTGTTATAAGGTATAGTATTGTCAGCAATGCAAATTCAGATAATTGGTTGTTTAAGTGCTACTGGGTCACATCAATGAATTAAACAAAAAAAAAAAAAAAAAGCTACTGGGTCACATCCCGACTGCTCCCACCTGGCTTGCTGTCTGAAACTATTTGGATTCCTGTAGTTAAGTGCCAACTTGAATGTGATCGGGTATTTGGATGGGTATTGAATGTGTTTGAAAATCCACGGTGAGCCCTAGTCACTTTGGTTTATGCTTGCGGAGAGAAGGATTGTACCCGGCTATGAGATTCCCTTTTCTTGATCCGAAGGTTCCGCCTCGGTATTGATCCAAGGGAGTAGATGATATGCCGGTTTCGCACTGGCATTAGGAACACTGTCCACCCCTGGAACCATCTTTGAACGTCGCAGTGAGACGGTCTTTGCTCAGCGTTGACACCTCCTATTTCCGGCCGGTTCCTGTTGAATAGGTGGAGTTGAGTCCGACATAGTGCTTCAAGTTTTGTACGCAGTCCGCTGTCCGCAGCCCGCAGTCCGCTGTCCACTATCCCCTGTCCGCTGTCTGGTGTCCGCTGTCTGGTGTCCGCTGTCCGCTGTTCGCGCTCCTCTGCTGAGGAAGTTCATTACCTGCCTACCTCGCCGCTCAACTGAGGTCGAGCTGAGACAGCTCGTGAGACAGCTCTGCATAGCGCACGGTCCAAGTCACGAATTTGACCACTTGTATCCACCTAAGGGATACCGATTCATACTCCCAGGAAAACAAACATGACTGATCCGTGGGAGTGTTACAGCAGAATGGCTAGAAATAGGCCCTCTTATTGGCCGATGAAGTCCTATTGCAGCCACAATCCTTCCACTTCCGTATGTCACCACATCACCTTTAAGAGTGTGCCCACCATACTGAAGCCACTGTTCTTTTTCTCATTTTTTATTTATTCATTAATTGCTTGCTGTACTGGCACTCAAAGCGTGAAGGGGCCCAATCGCGAACGGCCCTAGAGACATTCTGTTGCGCCGCGGCAGGGATAAATGCGTATATTGACCTATCAGAGGGAGTCTTTTGAAGTGTGGTTGCCCCGAGTAGAATTTCCCCTCGCATTTTCCGAGATTTGATTTCCAGCCCCTGCACGCTGCAGCACATGATATATGGTGCGCACCATGATAAAGGTGACAGATTGGGACGACATATCAAAAGCCTAAGGCTTTTCAAAGAAAAATGGTAAAAGAAATTTAGAAAAATAGAACTCTAGCACAAGGGCTAAATATCAGTTCCATTTTTCACGATTTTTAATATCCCATCTTGGGTAAAAAGCCTTAGGCTTTTGAGATTGCAGATTTTGTATGTAAAACGCGCCAAGAATTTGCCGAATGGAACGGTCTTGGCACAGGGTTCACAACAACACCCCAAATATGCAGTCCAACATTGTAGATAATAAATCGTTATTTTAGGGAAGAATATTTGACTAGGCCCAGAATATATAGAAAATTTAAAACCAAGTTTTCTTGAAATAACGATTTATTATCAACAATATTTGGGTAATTCCTGCCAAGCCTGTCCCACCCGCCAAACCTGACTTGTCACCTTTATGGTGGTGCGCACCATATATGCTGACTAAATCACCAAGGCTTACATATCCAATCGGAACTAAATAAAGCGCGACCCAGTTTCGACCCCGCATCGATTCAACCACTCACGGCACTGTCAACCACTAGTCGGTACTGCCCATAGCGAAGAAATGCCACCTACATTCTTGGAGTTTGAGCAACTGAAACTAGTCACGGAATTCAGCAACGGCGGCTACAAGCACATATATAGGACCGCCCAAAAACCACTACGATGCGAAACTTGGACTCGGGCCGAGCTGCTTGGAGATGGCACATTTGGCACGGTTTATAGAGAGACATGCGCAGAGAGGGGTGATGTTCGCGCTGTGAAACAGATCAAGAAATCGTTCGCTAGGCCAAATGAGCTTGCAATCTTGGCACAACTTCGCTCGGTAAGTAGATAAGATACACCCCCGCACAGTTTCCGCTCACCTCCCCACGTATCACTAACTGCGCTATTAGTATCCTGAACACTTCGTGCAACTGTCGGGATGGTTCGAAGACGAAAACAACATTTATTTGGCCATGGAATATCTTCCAGGTGACCTTGATGCACTACTCAGGGAACAGGACCTATCTGAGGATGACACAAGGAGGGTTACAAAACAAATTCTTGCGGGCTTGGAAATAATGCATGAACAAGACATCTGTCACCGGGACCTGAAGCCCGGCAATATCTTGATCGCCAAGTGGATACCGATTTCGGTAAAGATCGCCGACTTTGGTGTTTCCAAACACTTCGATGGTACCGCAGGACGGACAGAAACCGGGACGAGGCCTTTCATGGCACCGGAGGTTTGGGGCTTTGGTGATGGGAAAAGCAGCGTATACACGACAGCAATCGATATGTGGTCCTTGGGATGCTTGGTGTATTTCATGTTTACAAAGAGGACGCCATTTCCTGAGCCCAGGGACCTGGTTGACTTTATGCAAAGCGAGGGCACATTTCCACCGAGCTCCGCAGTGGATATTGTTCAGGGGATACCACGCGGTGCTATTGAGTTTATAGCTACTCTATTGCAGTCTTTACCCGCGGCTCGAACCACGGCGGCAAAGGCCAAATTGCACTCTTGGCTTTCAATCGAGGAGCAGGATGACACTCTCTGGGAGCCTCAATCTTCTGAGCTGCCCACCGAACCGGCTCCTAGGGCTACGCCCAAGCAGATGGTTGGGGGTGCAAAGGGTCGACGTCTTGGGGCGGGCCACGGATTGGGTCCTCCGGGTCCGAAGAAGCAGCCACGCGTTCCCCGTGAGGGAAGAGGTATGTTACAAACCACTTCGAGGAGCTCGATTATGTCGAACTGAGATATTTGCTGATCAAACCTGTAGTGATTCAAGATACATTTATCGCTGCGGCTGGGAGGGGCAATTGCGAGCTACTCAGGGCGCTAATAGAGAGGGGAGCAGATATCGAGGCGAGAAATCCCAAAAATCACAGTGCACTATCCATGGCTACGAGAGGAGGCCATTTTGAAACAGTTGAACTACTACTTGAGCGGGGTGCAGATTTCTCTAGCCATGTTGGGGTTCAAGGGTGGACTATCCTAGGTCTTGCTGCGCGACATGGTTATCTCAATATCGTGTCATTACTACTGGATAAAGGTGCTGACATCCATGCATCGAAAGCGAACAATGGGTGTAGTGCTTTACAACTTGCAGTGCAGATGAACAGTCACGAAGTGGTACTCCTACTACTGGAGAGAGGAGCCGATATATCCCACAAGAACTTCAAAGGTTTTGGTGCTGTTCACATGTCTGCCGAATTTGGTTCTGTCGAGTCATTAAGGATACTGAGAGATTGGGGGGCGGATGTATCGGAGCGGGGTGGGCCGGAAAGACTTACCCCACTGCATGTAGCTGCGGAAAACGGTCAGGTGGATGTCATGCAGTTTCTTTTAGACACAGGCGTTGATATCAGCGCTAAGAGGACCGATGGGATGGATGCGCTACAATGTGCAGCGCTCTGGGGTCGGTTGAACGCGGCACGCCTGTTACTGGAACGAGGTGCCAGTACGACATCAAGAAACAATAATGGCCGTACAGCAACATTCTTAGCGGTTGACAAAGGGCACACAGATGTTGTACTTCTGCTCGTCGATTGGTCCAAAAAAGACCGCGATACCTTTGACCGAGCTGAAGAACCTCAAGCTCCCCCCGGACCGAATGCAGCATCCCAGTCAGGCCAGCGGCGGGGATGAGTCTACTGCCTCCTAAATCTCATGGTGGATACGTTGTGATATAATCCTTGAGGTTAAAAATATCTGGTACTCTCCGAAACGTGACTCGAGCGCTCCTACGTTCACTGTATCTATCTCCTCCGAGATTTTGGCTCTACACCCATCCTATCATCCACGTTTTCTCGACTCGTTTCGATCTTTTGGTTATCCCATATTCACGAGCTTCTACACGAATCGGTTCTCCTATCTCTTTTTTTTCGCTCCCTCACCTCTGGTTTGTTCAATCAGATATTTCCAATGTGTTATTTGTTTGTTTCCTTCCGTGCTTTTTTTCATCTCATCACCGCTGTCATTTCAACGTATTTTCAAAGCTGCAGGTAGTTGCAGGATGATGTGATTTTCCGGCCTGGGAGAGTGCAGGACATGCTGGTTCTTTTGTATCAAGGATGTACAGCCGTGTTAAACAAGTTTTGACCGTTTTCACCACTTCAAATATTAAAAGTATTCCCACTCAACAACCATTGAATAGATGATATTAAAACAAAATAATTATGTATCATAGACATCCAGAGTATAGTTGTTCTAGCCTACAATAATATATCTGTATTTCTGCTCTTGTTACATAGTAATTAGTGAATGTTGTGATTTTGACACCTTTGAGAGAATAGCTACACAAACATTGGCCGGGGAATTTCTATAATTTTATCAAAGGTATCTAGGATAGCATACTCAAGATCTAAATTGAGTTCTTTATGATAACTCATGTCTTTGTTGAGATATTGTGGGTAAAGCATTTGGACCAAATCACTGTTTTACAACCGAAATTTATTATTTTAGCGACACATTCAGTATTGATTGTAAATTCACAAGACTTTAACGTATACTAATTAATATCCTGAATAATCTATTCCCCAAGTCCCCAGCGCTTTGGTTGAGGAGAGCTGTGTTAAATGTGTCGCTATGGCGTTGTCACCCCCGGTCAAAACTTGTTTAACACGACTGTATCCGCAGGTCAGCTGGAGCATTAGGTATTTCCTTCTGCATTCATTTCTTGTTTCATGTAGTCTTGGTTAAATGAAATTCCCGACGGTCAAGTTCGAAAGTATTCTACCGCCGGGGGTCCCAATACGGACAGAACCTGTTGTGGATCGCCGACCCGCCCTGGGGGATTCATGGAAACGTGTCTACACAGAGGAGATAGATTCTGTACTCTTATAGAACGCCATGGAATTGCAAAATGGTAGGTAATTAATTGCAGCTGCGTAAAATATATGGGGGGTCTACATGGCGGGGATTTCATCAGCCGACCCTGGGCCATTGATGCCCTGACAACAATGCCGAGGGACAACAATGTAGGGTATAGCCCCCCTGCTGATAATGTCTCCAGCTTGTGGCGTAGCCTCTAATCCAACCAATTCTCACCTTCACTCCCCCCCCCCCAAGCCCCAGGAAGCGTACCCCTGTCGGTATGCTGTTCGATATGCCAAGCCACAAGTAGGATGCTGCTAATTCCGCAACCCCTCCCGCCATACAGCTGCTGGGAATTCGGCATCAGTATCAGGAGGCGCATCGATGTAAAACCATCCCTATCAACCAGGTCACGGATATGATGTGTTGACGCGATATCTCGGCGCGGCGCGGCGTGGTACTCTACCTCCGTCTGCTCCCTGTGTAGCGTGTTGGGAAGATGTCATTAGCAACCTTTGCCGGTGAGAGAGCGTGCAAAGACGAGCACTGGCCTCTAATTGGAATTGGAGTGATAATTGAAGATGAAGAAGTGGCCCTTGGTAAGATTGAGGATAAGAATAGGCAACGGGAGATCTTCTAGCCGGTTGCCGACGTATGTGCTAGTTGGTGCTCACTGGGATCATGTCTTTATGAGGGCTCGCGATGGTGTTCCGCCGAGGGCGTCGTGGGATGAACGCAGGCAGCGTCGGGAAAGGGGCACATGGGGAGCTGTGGATCGTCGACAGCGAAGAGTGCCAGGGCTGATGCTAAGCGAGAAGGCGGCGAGGATGAGCTCTGTCTTCTCCAAGCGTCGATTCATACGGCGTTACTTGATTGCTGCAAGTTGAATCTCTCCGAGTATAGAATCAACGGGTGTGGTTTGGACGGGTGTGGTTTGAGCCCTTGTGGAGAGGGCGGAGGGGCGGGAGTGTTGGGAAAGCTACATGGATGAGTGCGGGATCAGCCCAGCTGCCAAGATTGATAAGGGTCAGGGTTGAAGATAAGAACACTCTCAACGACTAGCTTAGTCACAATCCGGCAACATATACATAAATGTAGTGATTTCTCTCCCCCTCCCTCCTCTAAGTTGCTTCTATTAGAAGTACATGTAATAATGATGAGTCTGTGATCATATTTCAAAGGGTGTTGGTGGGGCAGAGGCTTAGTCTGTAGCTTGGTGGACCCTCCCGAAAGATCATCATCCGATCCGATCAGTGCCAAGCTTTGCTGCCTGGTTGAAACATGGGGGCGGGACGGGCCGTTTCCGGGACGGGCCGCTGCCGGGACCGAAGCTTCCGGTGCACCTGGACAGGGGCCAAGATAATCCTCCAAAACAAACAATCCCAGGTTCTTATGACGAACAGCGAGCACATCCGTTCAAACCGCGAACGCTCCCAGACCTGGTTTCTCGTATCCGCCAGCGGAAGTAAAATCAAGTTCTATCCCATTCGCGGACTCCACATATCAGCTACCAAATATCCACTAATTGGGTATCTTATCTGGTGCATAGACACTTTAATATCCGGACGTCTGTTGAGCGGAGTCAGCGACCATGGACGTGGAAACCATGCAAACCAACTAACACCAAGATTTGAAAGTCGCACCCTTGAAGTGATATTTTGGTTGTAGGTACTGTCACCACCGAGGAATTCATGTACACTAGTCCTTCCAGATCCTTGTGGTTGTGGAGAAAATAATGTTTCAAGTTGCGCTCCCATACAAATCTTGGTTGCAACCTCAATGTTCGTTTACTTGTGGAAACCAGCGTGCAATTCCACTACCGATAATCAGGCTAGACTTTCCGTCCAGAATCCCAATATTAGGAAGATCAACATCCCAGCGAACCTGATGATACAAGTACTTTTCTCCTTTGCAACACAAGCGGAGGTCTAGTTTAGGCCCTGACATATTTATCAGTACTGTTTATGAAAACCACGAAATAAGACATGGGGTCTTGATGCTGGTGTAAATGTAGCTATTCTCCATATTACTATGTGTATACTTCTCTATAGCAAAAATGATCGGGGGATAGGTAGCGACGGTAAATGGGACAGGGTGGCTGCAATACTTCTTCAGGTGGCCTCAAACTGGTCGCTCCAGTACTCGCGCTGTCATATCGAAGCCGCCCAGAAAAAGAAAGGCAACCGATCTCGACACTGCCAAGGCATGGATCTTCATCTGAGCGGCTTCAAAGCTCCCCCGCGAGTACAGGTAGGTTCAGTTCCACTTGACATGCTTTGTCAGCCTGCATTACACATTGCCGCATAAGATGGGATGCCTAACCCCCTCACTCGCAAAACTATGTTGCACCACAATCATTAACCACTATACCTCATAGCGACTACAACACCACACACAACTATCATGGACCCCCCGACCGGACCAGCGAGCGCCACAGCGAGCCAGGAGAACCGAAACCAGCGCCGAGCACGGCAGAGACGAGAGGCAGCACGTGAAAAGAAGCAGGGCCCAAATCCCCACCCGCAGAGCCGTCGGGACCAACCAAACGAGGTCGAGCAAAACCAAGACCCCCGCTCCCGCGAAGCACCAGTCACCGGAGCATCGGAATCCCTTCCCCACACTCCCGAAAAGAAGAACCCGCCGAACTCGGTAGGAGCATCACACTCGGGAGGCGGTGGAGAGCGCAGCGCTGGAGACATAAGCGTGGCCCCGACAGCGGAGGAAACGACGAGCGCGGGCCGGGGCGCACAAGGTAAACACCATGCGCAGTTGGTCGTCGGTGCGCAGGGTCAGGGTGTCCAGCAACAGCCAAGAAATGTCGAAGGAGAGTCGAGCCCCCGGAAGCAATCAGAGGGGGTGGAACAAAACAACACCATCTCCGACCGCCGCCAATCACCAACCACCGGAGCTTCAGATTCCTCCCCCGATGTTACCGGGAGCCCACCAACCCCCGGAGCTTCAGATTCCTCCCCCGATGTTACCGGGAGCCCGCCAAAGCCGGTAGGAGCATCAAACTCGGATGGTGGACAGGGTAGCACCACGAATACGAGGGGAAATCAGCCAACGGTAGATTCCCAGGGAGAGACGACAGAAACGAATAATGGCCGTGAGAGCGCATGTACGGCAGGCCCCGCTTGTGGGTGTAGGGGGATCAGGGTGTTGAGCGAGGCAGAAGCTGCGCTGTATCTCCCGGTCTTCAGATCGGTTGTAGAATCTCTGAAAAAAGATCTAGTTGAGGAGCAGCAGAAGTATAAGGCAATGGAGAGAGCCCACTCAGCCGTGCTCGTCATGAATAACAGTTACAGCCAGAAGGAGGATCAGTTCTTCCAAGAACGAGAGCACCTGCATACCTTACTCCGTACCAGGGACGAGGAAATTTGTAAGATGCTGTGCGAGCGCCAAAGTTTCACGTGTCAGCACCACGATAATCAGTTCTTCCAAGAACGAGAGCACCTGCTTACCTTACTCCGTACCAGGGACGAGGAAATTTGTAAGATGCTGTGCAAGCACCAAAGTTTCACGTGTCAGCACTACGAGGAAGCGCTACGTGAAAGGAAGGAAAGAGAGAGGAGCAGTGGGGAGTTGAAAATAGCAAAGATCCAAATACAACAGAAGGAGGAACACGAAATGGCGTTTGTTAAAGAGAGGGAAGAGATGAGTAGGATCAAACGCGAGCACGAGGAGAGGGAGGGGAAGCTACAGGCAGAGAAGACAGATATGGAGAGTCGGCTACATGAGAAGGAAGACCAACAGAGAGAATTGAAGAAACAATGGGAAGAGACTATTACTAAGCTGAGGCGCGAGCATGAGGAGAGGGAGGGGAAGCTACAGGCAGAGAAGACAGAGATGGAGAGTCAGCTACGTGAGAGGGGGGGACAAGAGAGTGTATTGCGTCAAGAAGCACAAGATACTATTAGTGCTATCATAGGCCAGCACGAGGAGAGGGTGGGGCAGATAGAGGGAGTGGCCGCACATCTGAGGAGTCAGCTACTTGAGAAAGAGGAAATTGAGAGGGAGTTGAGGGTAGAGTTAAAAACAGCAAAGGGCCAGGTACGACAGAATGAGGAGCGGGAAATGGCATTAGTTAAAGAAAAAGCAGAGATGGAGACTAAGTTACGTGCGAAGGAGAAGAGTGAGAAGAAAGAAAGGGTAGAGTTAAACAAAGCAAACGAGAAGGTTGAGAGGATGAAGCGCGCCTGCGAATTGAAACTGAAGGAGGCAAAGAAAGAGATTGATGCACTGGACTTGAAGATGAGAGAGGTGAAGGCAATTTTAACCAGCGAGGTGGCCTTGGAGGCTACGGAGGAGGAGGCTACGGTGGAGGAGATCAAGCAGCGCGCAGCTTTGGATAATGAAAACCCCCACGATCAGAGTGATGCGAACAAAATGCAATTGGGTTGGTAGTAGAAGCTGGAATCACACAAGAATGTACGTACTCTCAAGAAGGCGGGCCACGGGTGCACTGGCGGTGGGAGGGGGTGGTGTTATTGTGATGGCATAAATAAATAAAAACGTACAATGAAGTGCCAGCGCCAGGAAGGGAGAAGGAATCGTGAGTAACGTTGAATGAGACTGCCGATATGCCACTACAATTTCCGCATCGGCCCAAACGACTCTTTGAACCACCAGTCCACCCCTGACAGAACCAAGGCCAACCCCGCCTCGCCCTCCGCGCAGGATTCCACCTCCTGAGCTTCGATCACCTCCACCTCGACCTTTAACTCAAGATGTGCCCATGTGACAAGTAGATCGTACGCAGATTATATACGACTGAGGAAATCAGAAGGGAGACAATTCTCGACTTCGAGGGAAGGGAGTACATGCATCCCACTAGCACCGGGCACGCAATTTATTATGTCATTACATATATCACCGTCAGTAAATTTGGTGCTGCAATAAGCAATTATTTCAAAATTAAATGTTCAAATACAAGTAAGTGTATGACCAAACTCTCATAGAGATGATGCAGCTATGATATTTTGTACCGCTATCAGAATAAGTACAATGTTTGATACTGGGAGGCTTAAGCAATACTATCGATTAAATTGATGAATTCAATTTTCACAATGTGGATTTTGTTCATGGGTATGCTCTCCCTGCTGTATCGGTTTATGGGAAGGGTTCTTACTGTCGCAGTTTGATTATCGCCACTCCATGATCCTGCCCACCTTTAATGTTAAAATGGAAAACAACGAAAAATATAATCTAGTTCGTAACTATAGATAAGAGAAGGTATGTCATTAATTAGATTCCTTATTGATTCCGGGTACCATTGGTCACTTGGAAACTACAGAGGGGGGGGTTTTATTGATGGGTCGCAACGAGTACATAGGAAAAGGTCACTCCGAAATCAGAATCACGAATATCTTTGCACAGTGGCTGTATGTAGAGCGCATTGAAAAATGTTTAAATGTAAAAGTTCAAACTGCGGAAGCCTCCACACCTGATTACTCATATCCGCCAGGGCCAGAAAAAAAGAGCCCCAAGAGAGGCAATTGCAACCCAACCCATCCGCATCGTATCACCAGATTTCATCAAGACAACGAGAAATGCATATTCTTTCCCAACTACGAACAAAGCACACATAACTGGTATATAGGCCGATTCTGCTGTTGTTCTGACAAACTCAGTTCTGAATACACCTGCCTTGCTGCCAAGTACGCCCCTTCCATTCCTTTGCCAACTAGTTTGATCACAACCTCCCTCGTCAGAACTCTTTCGACTGTTCCTAAGCAGCAAGAGAGAAGCAACATACTTACACAAATCTACATCTGGCCAGAGCAACGAAGCAAGAAAGCACTCTCGAACCGCTGCGGGTCTGTAGCAAAACGCTCTGCCGCTTCTTGGATGAGTTTCCTCCTCTGCCCCTCCGGATCGTAATCTTCTTTAGGCGGTCCGCCCTTGAGAGGAATCCACCCATTATTGAGCTGGGATTTTGGCTTCCCATCATGAAGGTCATTGAAAACAGCGGTAGCAGTGGTCCTCGCAGAATCGAGCGCGCCAGTGATCCAGGTGTGGTGGCGGCTCAGGTGCTCGCCCGCGAAATAGATGTTACCCTCGGGTTTCTGGGCGGTCTCGAAATGTTGTGTGAACTGCCCCGGGAGGAACATACAATCACCAGTAGGGTTATGCTCGGCCCAAGGCATATCGCTCGCTGCCATGTACTCACTAAAGACGTCAACCTTCTCGTGCTTGTAGACTTCGGCGAGGTTTTGTAAGGCGCACCGTACCCGATCGTTGAACTTGACGGAAGACCACAATGACGCGTCTGTCGTCCAGGAATACAGCAAAAGGACACCAGGTCCTTTTGTACCGAGGCCGTACGATGGGTACACAATCCAGCGGATTGGTAGATCGGTTATAGACTGTCCTCCATATGTTGGCGTATCAACAAGCTCCCAGAACCGGGTTTTGAAGCGTATGCCGATCTTGTAAAGTGCTTCAAAATACATGGACCGGATAGCTTCCTCCTTCGGTGGGGACCAGCGGGGACGTTTGGGCATCAATCTCACAGCGCTGGGAGGGGTGGCAAGGATGACCTTATCGAATAGTCTCTGGACCTGGCCACCGGGGGTGTCTGCTCGAATCCGGACCTTACCATCAACCTCTTCAATTTCCTGCACACGAGCCTCAAAGGTTATGTTGTCTAGTCCGACGACGCGGGCCAGTGCCTGCGGGAGCATATCCATCCCACCATCTAGTGTTGACCACAACGGTGCGTCGAAGTCTAGGTTCTGCATAATCATCTCGGGGAAGCTGAGGGTGAATTGATTGGTTTGCGAGCACATTGTTTCAACGAATCCGATAACACTATCACCCCACCCTTCGTGCTCCTTTAAGTAGCTGCGAAAGGAGCACTTGTCATATTTTAAGATGAGCTCCCATCCTGCTTCGAAATCGTTATTGCAAACGTCAAGAAATGTTTTGATAGCACCGAGGAGTAGATTGTTTGCCGTCTTGTCTCTATACTCTTCAGGAACGACAAAGCCAAGCGCTCCCGCAGTCTGCTCTTTTTGTGTCATGGGACCAAGAGAGCCATTCACGAACACGATATTACCGGGGGAGGTGAGGTTGTATTTGATAACTTTGAGTTTAGCTTCGTATCCATTGTTGAGAGATTCGATAAGGTCCATTACTGGTTTGTGCATGTCAGTTTGAGGAATGCGCATAGCTCCTGCCTCGTAGTATTGATTCTCCTCAGATGTAAAGTGATGGGTATAGACTCGGCCTCCGGCCTGGCCCGCCATCTCGTACAGGTGAACCTCGATTTCCGAGTCACCCTTTTGTTGCTGTAACCAGTAAGCTGCGTAGAGGCCGGCCATGCCGGCTCCGACGATAACAACACTATGTTTCTTCCTGACAAGCGTGCTAGTAGTCAGTAAATTGTTACAAAAATTACATGGACGGAGGTTCCTACATAGATGCCATAATGGAATATCCCTGGAGTTGGTGCTTGCAGTGACGAGGTTGAAGGGGTGGTTTGCAGATGACGGGGCAAAAGAGGTTCTCCTATTCAATAAACACTGGGTATGCGAGGAGTAAATCTTGTCTGTTGGTCTGTCAGTGAGTTAGGGCGGCAAGTAGCTCTTATAAAGTGAATTGGTGGGGGCATCTCTTCTTCTTTTTTTATGTTTAATTCATTTATTCCATGAAGACCGTAGTGTATAGCAAATGGTGGAGGGGTGAGGAGGGGGTGGGGAGCCTACAAAACGAGATCATCGGATCTCCTACTGGTTCCTCTGGCTGCCAATATATGACAAACGGGCGCTGATACACCATTGCGCCCCGATCACTAGCCATTTCCTGACGTTTGCAAATAGGACCACTATTGCATACCATACAAAAATACGCCAAGCGTCTCGTTTTTGGTGTATGCAATGGTGGTCCTATTCGCAAACGTCGGGACATTGCGATTAAATACCTGCATGATGCACGTCCCTTCAAACGCGGGGAATACTTGGCTATGTAGGCACCTCCGAAGCGCCAGTTCAGCGAGCTCCGCATATACCATCCATCACGCAGGTATCCTACTTGTGAGAGGGCGAGTTGGAAGATGTCGCACCGCCCTGGTAGTTACATCAACTAGAGATGACTTCTTCTTTTTTTTAAACTCATTAATTACATAACTGTAGATAATGTTAAGGGAGATTGCCATGAGAGGGACACATCTACCGATTGGCATTAGAGGCACTAACATTAGCCATGGAGGGAGCATTCGAGGAGAGCTGCGGCGAGATACCTTGTTCCTAATTGAAGGAACAACAAGTGGTGCAGATCCACGAGATCTGGCTATGATAAACCATGAGAGCTGGTTAGTTATGAGATATCTAAGTAACATTAATTAGCAACTGGTCGGAGGTTGTCAACTAGCTTGGAAGGTGGAGGTGGGAGGCGGAGGTGGGAGGACCATGCAGCAGCGATGGTGCGCCACTAAACGTAGTGCCCTGACGTTGTTGAACTGGCCACTATTGCATACGCCAAAAAGAGGAAGCTTGCTTTACATTTCTATGTACGCAATTTTAGTCGCGTCCACAAACTTCAGGAAGTTACGAGTAGACTACGCCACCTCGGCTGAACACTGGAATGAAACAAAAGGCGCCAAGACTCGCTCAAAAAGTGTCAGATATTCAAATTAGTGTCGAAGAACCTTTCCTAATTTTGAAAGGTTTTCATAGAGCTGTTTCCGGCATTTTCCTTGGTGCCATTATGAAGATCTCTCTGTTTATTGTCCGAGGTTGGATGTGGATAAAGCTTTGAAACACTGGTATTGGTATCATTGGCGGAAGCCTTACATACTCCAGGAATGCACTTGCGCCTTGCTGCCAAGCTTGGTGGTGGATAACAGGTTCAAGCGCGAGCCTCGACGATTTGACCGGTCAATTTTGTTTGGGCGACCTGCAGCCATCTGTGCTTGATACATATAAAGATACAGATAAACTAAAAATCGGTAATATTGCATACATGCAACTAATCCTCTTGCATGGCTTGTAATAGCAGTTATGTGCAGAATCTATACTCTGACATTTGAGAGGACAGTATCACTCCAGCACCACCACGCAAAACGAGTGAACCGATGCATTTCAAACCTCGCGAATTCCGGGAGATAAATCAACTGGTAAAATAGAGATGGCGTTGTCGGCGGAGGCCAAGTAAATATCAAAAGATCTTTCATTCTTTATCAAGCTCAATTTTTACCCCCCGGCGCCCAAAGGTCCCTTGGCCGGCCGCTTGACCCTAGCCCCGGGGGTTTTATCTGGGTGCTTTTTGCGGAGATTCCACAGTTCGGTACAAGGCACAATTTAATTACACCGCGAGTATATACTGCGGAACCTGTACTTGTAGCTTGATCACTACCTTAGACTCTCCAACTTAAGATAGACCTTCTGGTATCCCTAGTGGAGGCTTTAATATTGTCGTCTTTAGTAGTTGTACATGGTTCATAAACAAACCTCACATCATCCCTGCTAGAATGACCAGCAAGAGTTGCTGTTGAAACTATCTGAACAAGAAATGTGACAATTGAACATGTGGTTACTCTGCCTCCACAGCCATTATGTTTCCATCGATTGACAGCCCGGACTAATATTCTCTTATGCCGATTTCATATATGTCGGTTTAGCCTACAGCGGTCTTTACGTGTCTTTCGTCGCATTGCCTTGAAATTTGGTCAATGGGATCACTCCAGTCGTAGAGCATGTTTCCCGCACGGTTGGAGAATAGAATGTGACAGCGGGTAGTCACTATATCTGTGAATTGTGTACGGGCATTTTGTGCATTGCCTTGCATTTGACTGTTTATCCCACAGTAGATGAAAGTTGTCAAACTTGCGACCTAGACCGTGCACGACTTAGAGAAGAAATTATCTTGCTTTTTAAGCAACAGAGCCAATCAAGAATTTCTAAGAATTACCACACTAGGTTAGTGAAGGTTGGAAAAGGCAGGTCACAAGTTTGACAAGTTTCATCCTACCATGGGATAACAGAGTCAATCAATGTTAGTATCAGTTACGCAGAGAGCAAGTCTAAGAGTACAGGTAGCAGAGACGATAGGTCCAATGGCTGCACAAGCAAGGGATTGTCATTCTTTAACGCCTCGGAGACGCAACGCAGAGCTGCAGCAGATTTTCACTCCTGCAATCAATGTTGTAGGAACGAGATATTGTGATGGCTTAAAGTCGTAGTAATTGTCTTTTTCTTTTTCTTTTTCCCCTCCTTTTTCTTTTTCTTTTTCCCTTTCCCCTCCTTCTTCTTTCCCTTTCCCCTTCTTCCCCCTTCTCTTTCGTTTTCTTTTTTTTTGTTTAATTCCTTGATTGCACATATAGATTCGGCTACCGCAATGGGGGGTAGCATTTGTTTCAGAGGTAATTTTTGCAACCATTTGTCTCCGATGGCAAGATTTCTTACTCGATTTGTAAAGGTTGATAATTGGTAAACATTATTTAAGACCTGGTTAGAAAATCCAAGACAAGTTTCCCAAGATGCGCTCACGTGAGCATTTGATTGTGCGCAGATACGCAAATCTCGACTCCGAAGAACAGAAGTCCACGCGTTCTACAGTGGCAGGAGATTTATGGTGTTGACATATCATCGTTTGTAGGGTTTTGAGATAGAATAAGCATTTATTATAAAATGTTCAGATACGTGCATGACCAAACTCTCAGCACTTATACCCAAACACAAATCATTGGTGTTGGTACTAAATAATCGCGTGTGTGGTTGACTAAGAGGAAATCTTACTACACCCCCAGCACACACCACTCAAAATTAATAACTCAAATTCCGAAAAGCAGAATGTAGACACCACAGAGCCAACACAATTTAATTTCAGATCTACCTACTAATTGCGGTGGAAGGGCATAGCTGGCGTTGTCCCATGAATTTTGAAATTTCGTCTATGTGCATGCTCCCCTGCTGTATACCTTTACGCGAATGTTTCGTGTCGCAGCATGATTATCGCTACTCCCTACCGTACATGCGGAAGCCCGGTAGGTTGTAGGCTAGCTTGGTACTGTACCCCACAAGCCATCTCCCACAATACCTTACATACAGTTATCGGTAGAATTATTGCAGAGATGTGGCGTTGGAAAATCGCCCTGCTCTCGGCGTGATCGTCGGTCCCTGTCTCTGCAATTATTCTACCGATAACTGTAGTACCATGCATAAGTGATATCCATTTGCCGGACATCCGCTGGCGGAACGGACCATTGCTGCGGTGCAACCAACCCCAACTCTTGTTCCGAATTCGGCTGCCGGCGAACTGACCCGACCATACATTAGAGTTCAGATCGCTAGATGTATGAGACAGATGCATGCGAAACTCTACCACGGCGGGAAATGCATCAATTGATGCATTGCTCACGTACGCGCGTCAGGTAAATGCATCAATTGACGCATAAGCTGTCGTGAGTTGTGTAAACTCGTACAGTCGATGCATTATTGACTTTTCCCTTGATATTTTAATTCATTATGTCTCAATTTACTATCGAACTATATCCACAATGGCTTATATGGTAAAATGCGGGACTCTCAAGCTTAATGCCCCAGGTTCAATCCCGACAGTATTTTTTTTAAATTCTATCTCTGACTCTCAAGTAATGTCAGCAGTAAAATCTAAAATGGGACTGGGGATGCATTCGCCGATTCATTATACCGATACATTATACGGGGGCATGATGAGGATGTATTACACTACACATTTCCCGACGTACTAGAGAAATCCCTCTCGTGCATAAAAATCCTATGATCTTGAAATTTAGGTGGGCAAGGCGTGGGTTACGTCATAATTACCGAAACCTCGCACGTCGCTGCTTCACTTCAGTCAATCACTTCCTGACATGATCGCCCTAGGGAATGAGAGGGATTTCGCACCTGTGTCATGAGTCCAAGGGATAGTGCACTGTATTCGTTCACGGTTATCATCGATATTCCGAATTCATGTGATATCAGTCCAGGTGCGTGTGCATAATGACTAGTGTAGTAGTGCGAAGCAGCAGCTCGGATGCAGCATGCGCTCAAAGTATTGACTACTTTAGGAAGGTCAGTTATATCTAGGGGGGAGATATCTTTTGATTGAAAAAGGTTGTGGGGGCGTGTCTGAGCCAGCAGATATGTTGTTGGAGTCGATAGCGGAGTCACAGTAATTTATGATACCCAACTTTTAGGTAACGAGATTTATGCATGTAGGGCGGGAAGATAGGATTATGCCGCATCACTGTATCTCGGGTATTGAGCACGACTCTAATTTTCTATCTAATTAATCATAGCCACGAGCCCGGCGGTTTAGAACATCCGGCTCGAGTATTACGATCCAGCTTCTTAACGAGTAGGGCGGGCTCGAGCTTGAGATTATTAACAGCAAGGGTGACAGAAATAATAATAGTAACTATCCGTTTGACGGATGAAACTGTCAAAGCCCAGCCTGCGCTTTTTAGCGAATCCTAGCCCAATCTGGTATCTAATTCTTATTTTTGATTGGCTCTATGGTTATTCTGGACCATTAAGAGCAATGGATATACCCGATTCATTGCGTACCCACTCCAGGCTGCGAATTTGACAATATCATCCGCCCAAGGGATACGGAGGAAACACAAATGGACAAAGGTCCAAGCGCGACGCCTGAGTCTCAGCAACAAACCCCGAGTGACAAACCATGAACATCAATACCATTCCATTATCCAGGTTTCGAACCTTGGCACTGAGTTTAAATCCGAAATGGCGTAACCGGCAAAGGATCGGAAGCAATCGGGCGATATACGCAGTCGACCCCCACTGAATGGGTGTTTTTGCTTTGCCTGCGCTCATAGGGAACCCCCGAGATGGAGCCGCCGCGGCTGCCGGGTGCCAAGCCTTGGTCACAGATTATCACTCGTCGGACTTTTCCCTCCCAGTAGCTCTCTCTACGTCCCGTTGACCATGAGAAATGCGCTCAGCGACAAGATTCATTGACTGTAAGTCTCTTCCTCCGAGTCCCCCGCCGTCGGAATGAGTGCTCTGCACCCACCCTCTTATCGGCGGTGGTGCACCAAATATCACTCGCTAATCTACGCTCTCTACATTATTTTTTCTTCTTAATTCATTGTAGGGGGCCGATATAGCTATGGCAGTGGATGATACCTTTGGCTACCATAAAACAACTTACCCTACAATGGAGGGCGCAAGCACGGCAAGGAGGACCGCCTCCGCGCTGACCACGTCCACGATGACCACTCCCACCATCTCGGCCAGTTTTCCTGCCCGATAGTCGGCCAAATAACTGGGCCATATGTCTTATTCTTATCAGGCTCCCACGAGAGACGTATCTGATTCTAACACGGTTGGTATCTCACCGGGAGATCGTGAAACTAGTGCCCGATCCGTCCAATAACTCGGGCATAGGGCATCACTCGATCACATGATATCACTCGATACTCGGTTCGCGTAGACACTCACTCTCACTCGGACATAGGCCGTCACTCGGTGCTGACATGGAACTTTTTTTTTTTTCTTTTTGTTTACTTCATGCTGACATGGAACTGTGGGTATGGGTGATTATTTTTTTGTTAACTCATTAACGGAACTGTGGATGACAAGATTAAGGTCATAAGCGCAATCACTCGACTCTTACCGAAATTGAGTAAAGAACCTCACTAGACGACTTCCCTAGCCACCCGAACGCACCTCACTCTTGCATGTAATTAATGATTTAAACAAAAAAAAAGTTTTTTCAAAGCACGCCACCCACCCGAACACCAACGGTGAAGATAAGGTATCTTCGCTGCGACAGGTCTCTACGCCAGTATTATTGAACTGTTCGGGTGAGGGGGATGTTCGGGTGGCTAAGGACGTCGTCTACTGGTATACTCATACACAATGACCTAGACGCGAGTTTTTTTAACCACATCACAATTACGAAACATTTTTCTTATTTTCAGAGAGCCATACACCCGAGCTCCAGAGAATACGTCTACCCGCGTTATCCAAGCAGCGGGGGGACAGGCTAAGACGAAGACATGGTAAGTAATTATGCAAGCTCCGGCGAAGGAACATATTATGATTCTTGTTGCAAAGCAAATTCATCCGTAAATGTAGCAATGTACTGCAAACTCGGTAGTTGGCTGCATGGCTAAGGCTGTGTGTCTCCTGGGGAGGAATTGGTAATACGCAGGGAATGTGATTCCAGCAGTGCTGTGTATCCATGCGTGAGAGATATTACAGGGAGCAATATGTAATACATGGTGTATCTCCTATGCAAATAGTCATGCGCACGGCGGTGGCTGAGGAGGAGTACCGGGGGTAAATGGACTATATTCTAAGGGTCTGAGGGCTGCACACAGTTGTTCTAACTAAAGTTAAAATAAAGCGGTAATAACCGTCTGAGTATGGCAAGTGAGAGACCCCACGGAGCATCACCCTTCTGTGAACAAATTGCTTCACGGTAATGGATTTGCCTACCATGGCTATACACAATGGTAAATACGCTTATACCTTGGAGATTATATATCTGGTTAAAATTTTTTACAACCCCTGCCCCACAGCTCACGCAAAAGTAGGTTGTCTGTGATTTACCTCGAAAATTCATAATATAACATTAACCCTAACCCTACATAATCCCTTTCTCCAAGTGGAAGGACCACCAAATTTAACCATCCAATTTGCGTTTTTATTCTCTGGCATCTAAGATCCTTCTTTGGCTCCTGGCTTCTGTGTCGGGCTAATGAATCAGATCGCTTGAAGTACATGAAGCCTTTGGACAATGGTACTTCGCCTTTCTACTTCCCTCATCTCTTTCTCAAGAGGAACTAAGAAACTAAGATGATTACACCTCCCTTCCTCTCCCATCTCGTACACAGTGTCTATTTGCCACTTCTTGGTACGGGCTATATGTAACAAATCATTCAACAATAACATTTCCATCATATAATATCACTCGCCGCATCAAGAGATTTTTTTTTTCTTTCTTTTTTTTTCGTTTGATTCATTAATCATGGAATGACAGATGATTTATATTTATCACGGCCAGCTCAATCAGCCGATAATTGTGCATCAAATCACACGCGACACGTTATATTCTTGACAATGTCAGCGTGTGTGCCAAGCTTCATGATGAAGAATAGCACTGTGACCAGAACTAGGCTTAGTCAGCGGGTGAGTGAGAAAGGGGAGAGCTGATATAGAAGAAGGCTCTATACCGCCACGGTATAATATCATTGGGATATTTCGTTCTTGCGAATTGCTCCACCCAAAACCGTTCGCTTATGATATACTTTCTTCCAATTTCATTTTCCTTATTGCCGGATTTAGCACATATATCGAATTAGTAGGGCTTCGGCCTTGGATAACTATGTAGACCTGTATTTTCTTGGACGAAAAGGAGTTAGGCATGAGCTGAATATTCGAGCCAATTCGGCTCGTCAACATTACTATCCATACACCGCTGCACTTGGAATATCCTCACCACCGACGTACGATGGAGCCTTGTGCCAACCTGGCTCGAGCAAAAAAAGAAGTGGGTAGATGAGACGCTTAAAGTGAACCGATTACATGGAGCAGTCCCGCATTTTCAATTTAATGATAGGGAGGGGATAGTTACCATCAACCTGTATAGTCAATACTCCATATTCGCACATCATGATCAGCACAAAAGTAAAATTAAAAGCGATATTTTCTAAGAAAGAATCTTTGAAGTAAATTACAGTTAATTGCAAAATCTTGGTTTTTCAAGTCTATTTCCGCCCATGAAATGCCAAGATTATGGAAAATCTTCCAATTACATTTTTTTGTGCCAAATGGGAGGCATTGTGATTTGAAGTGGTTTAATATATATATTTTCATAGACGGTTTCCGTTCAATTACATTTTAAATATAAAATGTTTGGCTTGAACTAAGCTTTGACGGCATGATATGGTTTGTCTAGATTTCTTTTTTTCTGAAAAAAGGTTGACGCAAGGCAGGAACGGAAGATCAGGGCTTTTGCAGTTGAGTGCAAGTGAACAGGAGAAGGAGCAACATACCCCGCTTTCGCCAAGTCACATACAAGGTCGCATTCATACACCCACTCTGCAAAGGTTCGTGATTCAGATTTCGGAGTGAGATATTTCACTACTAGTGTAATCGTGGTGGACCATCGAAAGAAAGCCCGCAAGGGTTTCCAGGTTACCAATAGCGCCCTAAATCAATTAAGAATGTGATCCATAGCCTACCCTTTTTATTTATAGTCATACACTATATTACATGTTCTAAAAGTAACATGAACATTATTGTGCGCTACGCTGCGCACTGATATAAAAACCAAATCACGAACATTTTGGCAGAGTGGCTGTATTACCACATATCAATAGTTTCTTATGAAGAGCAGAATTTTAACCGATGGTTTATTTATGGTCTTAGTTTCTAGGTTGGGTACACGGCACGTAAAGTGTTTACAACTCTAACTCAGACCTCACTTGTGTTTTTGGTCATTAGCTGAGGTAATATTGCACTTCAGTTCGTGTGTCTGGTTCTGGATGTGCTGCAGTCTCAGCCCTAGAAATCACAGCCGAATTTTGATCGGTTCAGACCACGTGAAAACAGCAGATGTACCAGGAGATTCCTTAGATATGCTCAGCCCTAGTGCTAGGCAGCATGTGCTGTTTCTTTGAGAAAGTCATCGTTGAGTGTAGCAACGTACGTAGATTGGTAGCGTGGTGAGCAGAGAATGCTAAGCCACGTGAATGTGTGGTCTCTCCCAACAATGACAAAACCCGATGATGAATTTCTTTACTTTAAACCATGGATACCTAAATAATTAGTTTTTGTGCTATCAGCGAGAATTACTTTGAAGATTGATCTCTATGCGGATGCCGATCCATAGGGCCTGAGGATTAGCGAGATATTTCACTGAATCTCGTAAGAAGGTCTCTATGATCAGATGAGCACCCGGAATACTCTGAAAAACTCCTCATATGGCAAACATGACTGTGATTATCAGGTAAGAAATATTGTGTAAGAGAGACCACCTGATCTAGATGGATATTGAAATCTTTATTTAGCGGGGCTGAAGATGTCGAGGACCTTTTGTCGCGTACTGCTAGAAGCAGTTGTTCTAGTGCTTACTGTATTACATCATCCAGCCAATAACCTGAACGCTGGGCGTATCATACCCTGTAAATGTTGTTTCCCTAGCCCTGGTGTGGCAACCTCATCAGAAGTCATACAAGACATGCAGATCTTACTTCTCACGGTATCGCCCTGTGTAACCTTTTTATACTTTGAGGCTGAAATGGAATAAGCATCGCAGGGTTGTTTATTCTTTAGTCTGGCAGAAAATGCTGACCCTTTTTCGTGGGGGCTAAAAGGTGTGGCTTTGCTAACAGATTCCTCACTATCGTTATCAATTATTGCATCTGAATCAATCTCCCACCAATTGCCGGTCTGTATTTGTTGTGGCTTTTGGCCCCCACGGAAAAGGTCAGCATTGCCAGGATAGCGACATTCTAGTAGAGCAAGGGCTTGGGCTTACACAAGGTACCACAAACTTGATATTGATTCACTTAGTTTTCCTCTCTTCACCCAATCGTGAAGGATCGCGATGAATGTGGGGCTTGTTCTTGGGGGCTGTAGATCGAGTCATTGGAGAAAACTAGATGGCTTGTATTGGATGAATGAGCATGTTGAACACCCGATGCTAATGATCATGATTCTACAGTAGTGAACTTACACTAAGCAGAGACCTACCATCACAAGGGCTTCAAGAATAAGATAAATACTGCTCGACAATCCCCTACCGAGTGTCCTTTCTTATCCATCCACTCAGGAACACAGCAAGACTACTACAGTTTCAGACCCCTCTTAGTATCTTAATCTTCACTTCCAACTTCTTCTACATTACATCCCACTCCACCATTCTAATAAAAATGAAGACTGCCATTTTCACTTCGGTCCTCGGCCTCCTCTCCGGCTTGGTCTCCTCTGTTGCAATCCCTTCTTCTGACACTGCTGCGATTGAAACTCGTTCACTTGCTACTATCCTTCCGGCTCTGTCGGTCCCAATCTACCAAAGTACTCCCGACGTCGCCGGTGGAGCTCAATCCTACGCACAGGTCTCTAGGGTTAGTTGCACTTGTTTGATCTTTATAATTATTCTGGATTCTTTAACTGTATCAAGTTTGATTGAGTTTCAACTAACTTCTAATAGTTGAACGGAGCGTACGATATCAATACTCTTCTATCTTATAACTTCCCCTCTGGATTCGCTGGCAAGAAATGCAGCTTCGCTTTCGTAGGAACCCAAGGGTTAGGTGGCAGCAAGAAAGTCCAGCTCTTCACAGTTGGTGGGCGGAATATCACCCCAAATGATACCTTCAACAACCGTCCTTACCGTGACGCTTGGCTTGGAATTTTCAACGCCGACACCGGAGCTTTTGATGCATCTACTCCTACGTTTAACTGTCCCGCCTCCGCGACTACTTTGAACTATGAAATTGCCCCACAGGGTGATGAGTGGGTCTCCGCATTTCTTGATTTCCTCACGACTTGGCTGACTTTGTATTAGTGATTATGTTTGGTGGTACGTCCGCGCGGAAGGATTGTTCATCAACGTCGAGTAAGGATCTAAGGAGTCGGTTTGCTTCCGCATTAACCTTTAGTTTTCTTTTCTTCGCTAGGTTTAGGCGGTCGGGGGTCTTGGAGGGCAGTATGGTGTTGAGAAACGTTCCTTAATTCATACATTACTTTTGTAGCTTTGTTTTGGTAGGCATGTTTAAATTAGATATATTAGATTGCAGGTGTATGGCAATAAATTTATAAACCCTAAAGCGAGATTCAATCTTAGGTGACTAGTGAATACCTAGAATATATATCAAGTAATACTTTGGGGTTTAGCTTCTATGATCTACAGGTTTCATAATTGAAACCACAGCTCTAGAGTTTTCATAACTTAGTGTCAACGATATAATTTAGCAACTAACAAGCGTTAAAACAATATAATGGCTGGAAACCTCTGGCCAGGTCTTCTCCTTTCCAATTCAGTAGGCGAAGGTTGAGCTTTGAACGCCGCTGTTCTGTGACGATTCCTCAATGATCCAGGGTTAGGGTTAATGAACTATCACTCGTTGCCTGAACAGTAGGCGCGCAGGTACACCACTTTTGTACGGGAAAGTCCTCCATCAAATCGAGACCTTGCCCGAGAGCTATCTAGGGCGCCTCAGTAAGTTACATTTCAGCCCAATAAAGAGTCATTAGCCTTACATTGTGTGTAGCTTAATGGTCGAACCACCATATCCTACGAAGCGCCGTGTTCGTGGAGATACTCTGTGCCGACTACCCTATTTTCGTGCATCGCTTCAAGAAGAATTCAAACAACCGGTTCAAAAACCATTGAAATGCTGGAGGATAACCAGAAACTGTTACGGCGCTCATTTAGTGGCTATATGCAGAACGATATGATGATTGCTGGAGAGCTGTGAACCCTAACCCTCCACGAAGACCAAGTTGAACCAACTCACCCAAACCCCGGAGGAGGGAGGATGAGAAAATACATTATCAAGGAGTGCGGGGTGTCATTAAGGGAGACCACTACCTTTAATGTGGAAGATTGATATGATTCGGCACTCCGGTAACCGGATCAGCGGCGACACCCGCTTTGGAGTGGGTTAAGGTTAGGGCTATCCCATGGACCGGAGCGGGTTGGGGACAGATATGTCCCGAATTCGGGCCCAAAAATTGGAGGTGACAACGGGGTGAATAAAGTATTAAAAATTGTATATAATTTTGTATATAAAGAGAAGACAGGCTAAGACTGATGGAACTTAATAAAACAATTGCGGTCTCCAGATAGGCATAGAGGTTGTTCACAGGAGAGACATTTCCAATATGTTTTTGAGTTAGTTCTCTCTGCTACAGACCCGGACCCATTAATCCTAGCTTCCTCCTTTTTCCACCACTTGCATTCAACATAATCTCTTCTAGCTTCCATATGTACTGGAAGGTGCTCGCCTGATACTGGTAATGGATGCTTGCTTCTTGTTGTGACATACCTCTGTCTTTTGTTGGTTGTGTCCGCACCCGCAATTTGAGCCCTTTTGGATCCCAACCCCCTCCAGCCCATGATAAATTCCCAAGCCACCTGCATCCTAAACTCTTTCTGGGTAATTGATTTATTTGCTTGCGGGCAGTCCTTATAAATAAGGAAAGCATTAATAATTCTTGTATCAAGAGCCCAGAAAAATAAGGGATACCAAGTGCGGCGGGAGATGAGGTGTGTTTCATAGTAGCATCGGAGCTGGTCAGCTACATCAACCCCTCCCATGTGTTGATTGTAGTCATGTATGCAGGCGGGTATAGCTGTAAGGACAATCCATTCGCCTGGTTTCCATAGCTGTGACTTTTTAACCCCACTAGCGTTAGTGCTTTTGTTGCCGGGTTTTTTCCTCATGGCAGGCACTTCCGATGCACGACCCTTTACTTGGTGTATGGTAGTTATCATACAGACTACAGCGCTATCCATCCAGATGACCACCGCCACATTGTCCTTGACTACGGCTGTATGATAATGATAGTCAAGCTTGGCATTTTTTGGAACTGCAAGCTCGGGAGGAAAGTCCTTGGTGGTATTCCTTGCGGTACCACAAGTACCCACCCCCAATCTCTTCCAGCGAAGCAAAAAGTGGGAGGTTGACGTAGAAGTTATCCATATATACATTAAATGCTTGGTCCGAGCCCATAATTGCACAATTTTTCTGCAGTAGCGAGAATACAATCCTGCTTGTATTGCTCATTTTGTCAACCTCGGAGAATGAGCTCGGAGATATGGGATTGGGTCCAGCCTGATTGGAGATAGGGTGGAAGTCATAGAGATACCCGGCATCAGCGAGACAGTGAAACTTAAAGCCCTGATCAATTGGCTTGCTAGGCATCTTGTACGTGTCACTGGAGTGACCAGTACAGCGTATCATGCACTCGTCAATTGATACATTGGAGGAGAGATTCCTGTTACGGGCGAGCGGCGTGACTTCACGGAAGATGGCTTCGACGTGAAGGGGCCCTTGTAGATTCGGTAACATCTAGGGATCTTGGCAGGCTGGCTTCGGCAGGAGATAGACTCGGGGTGGGAACTGGCGGAGGGGGGACCGGGGGAGGACAGAATCGGGACGCGGACACGGGGGACGAGGCTGGATCCTAGGATTCATCTCCTAGGTGATCGAGAGGAAGGTGATCCGTAACCCCCCAAGGCTAAGTAGCTAGGTAGGTAGCGATAGCTACTGCAGGGGGCGAACGGGCCTTTGAGGCGGGGCGGGAGCAGGGCAGGATGGTTTCATGGATCGATTGGTAACGTCGCGAGGAATGAAGGGATTGGATTAGTCATGAATGTTCTTTCATATTCTGTTGTGTTCGGTTGGAAAACTCTGTCGGTTGCGCGATTGTGGGACGTTGGGATTAGTCATCGTTGGATTTCCTTTAGTATATTAGGGGGTTTCTCCCTCGCTTAGTTCTGTTCTTCTCCTTCTTTCCTTAAGCAACGTCTTCTACTGTTTTGTATTCAATATCATCGCTTGCCTCTCACTTAGCATAGCACGCTAGGTGAAGTCACTTCTATATTACGCTGGTTATCAATATATACGCTGTTATTCTCTTCTACGAAGACCGCTGCACCTCGCTTACGCTGATACCTCTCTTCTAACGAAGACCGTCGCACCTCGCTTGACTAACTCGACAGCTACTACTGTCGCACATCGTACCCTGCGGAACTCTGCACCTCGTCGCCCCTTGAGAGATGGGACAGGTTCTAAGGGAGGCGGAACCAGGACGCGAAGACAGAGCAAGGACGAGGAGGAGCAGAGCGAGGATGAGACAGAGCGAGGGGAAGACAGAGCGAGAGGGAGGCAGAGCGGAGCGAGGGGGAGACAGAGCGAGAGGGAGGCAGAGTGGAGCGAGGGCGAGTCTGAGGAGGCTAAAGACGACCCAGGCTTTGAAGGCCTTCCTCTAGGCAAGAGCCCAGGGGTAAGGGACGAGGTCTACAAGGGAAACGCTTCTCAGATTCTGGAGAAAGTCTTGATTGAAGCGTACGTAGTTTACAAGAAGAAACAACTAGAGAACTAAAAGGAAAGCCCCTCGAAGAGAAAGAGAGTGCTTCCTTATATACAAGAATCTTAACGTCGCTGATTAATCCAGACAACGTGACAGAGAACGAGAAAACAGAGACAGGGAAAGCAGAAGCGAGAACGAGAACGAGAAGACAGGAACGAGGAAAGAACAGGCGAAGAACGGAGACAGGAAACGTACGAGGAAACAGGAATGGAGAACAGAAGCAAAGGGAACATGGAAAGATAAGGGTGGCGGAGCATACTCCGATGCGAGACAGAACAGAGACGGATCTAGAACGAGATAGGAAAGTACAGGATCAAGGAGACAGGGAAAGACGAGACAGGGCAAGGATGTATAGAGGCGACAGGACGGGGGACTGGAGCACAGACTAGAATCATTCAGTAAATACCTTAGCAACATGTGAGACGCTAAGGCTGGTCATTACCTCATGAAGTGCAACGGGGATCAGGGAACGGGGCGGGATCGAGGTGCGAGGCGTAGCCAAATCATAGAGAACCTTCTCGAGCCATAGGATGTGCTTCCAGGTACCAAAGCCATCTTCCGATATGTCCGGGTTGAATAGTCCCGCGACGATAAGGGTTGACAGGGGTAAAGCCAGAGCAGGGAAGAGCCTACAGCGGATCGGGCAGACTAGGGTTCAGGAGCGGGAAGACTAGGGGCTAAGCGAGGAAGGGGGTACAGGATGGATTCAACGAAACAAGGAAACAGGTGTGAGACTTGAAGTCGGGGATGTGACCCGACAGCAAGGAAACAGGAAAACAGGAAACAAGAAGACGAAACAGGACGAAGAAACGAGGCCAAGGAAACTGGACACTAGGAAACGGGACCAGACTGGGAGTCGGCCCGTACGCCGTTACAGTTCCGATATGTTTGGGAAGCTTTACGTAATTGATTTAGGATTGGGTCAACTTTGGCATGCCATAAGCGACGCCCATTAATTTCCTTAGGCGCATCAGGATGCGCCACATGAAAGTAGCGTCTGATTTGCTCAAACCGGGTAAGACTCATGTAATCACAGATATGATGAGTAGGGTAAAGACCGTCATGTTTCCAGTAATCTTCTACTGCAGGCATACGACAGACACCCATATAAATCAAGATACCAATCCAGCACCTGAGCTCCGAGACACGGACTGGCTCCCAATGCCTTCCTTCTTCACCTGCTCCATGGGAATCAGCATAGAGATTGCTATTCTCTGTCAATTCCTTCATGAGATCATTTGTGAAAAGTAATGTCGCTATTGTGGAGGGCTCAATGATGTCAGAATGAGATATATTCCAGGGCAGTACATTGCTTGCAGGACGGATTGACTTTGTATGATGAATTGGTACAAATAGCTGGCCTGTAGGTAGGGTGGATTGTAGGTTTTCATCAGGTTTTTTCTTCGCCGAGATGGCCGAGTGAGTTTTCATGATCGAGGAGTGGCTGGACTTTGAGGACTTCTTTTGTCTCTTTGTTGGGCCAGGGGGAGCGCAGTCAGTGTCAGGTGACTCTGATGCATACGAAACATTCTTAGGGCAGGCTCTCAAAGTTCTTGGTGACATTGTAGAATAAGATATTGATATGACTTATTTTTCAGAGGTGTTGTATGGGAATTACCACTCTCCGATGGGGATTTATATATTCAAAGAAATTCCTCTCTATATTCTACAGCTTCTACCTGCTTACTCTTTCATTTTCTTCATATCATTTTGTCATAATGATGTCATGGCTTTGGGTCATAGAGGTATCATAGGATAAGGCGGAAAATTTTAGTTTTTTTCCGGGGACATATCTGTCCCCAAACCGGGCTTCTACGGTCCATGGGATAGGTTAAGATAGTGGGATAGTGGTGGTTGGTCTTTGAGCACTTGAAAGTCACAGAAGCCCAGTGCCAGCACACAAAAGAGCCGCAGCCATCACAATGATGTATAGTAATATTCCCTTGCCGTTGAAGACTTGAACTCTATATCTATTTTACTGCTCAGATTTCCGGCGTTGAAAATCCGCTCAAGTCCTTCCACCGAGACTGTGCTGACACTGCGTAGATATCAACACTCCACTTGCCCTGAAGAGTTATCCCCATTTCGAAGCAATCCTAGGATATTTCTAGGGAGGGCGCGCGTTGTTCGTTGGATGTATTCATATGTCGTGGATCACCGGTAGGCGCCTCCACCGCTCCACTGTAACGTTAGAGGACTTTAGCAGGCTGGTACAGCGGGCCACATACTCTTTTTTGCCCACTTGATCAGAAGTTTGACCTTGTGGCCTACCAAGTGAAATTGAAACGGAAAACACGGGGTATGACGCACTTTTATCTAGTCTAATATATATCACCCAATCCGTCCAAATCAGGACCAGATGGCTAGTTGGTTACCGCGACACTATGATCAAAACACCCCTAAAACTCCTTTTTTGAAATGGCGGCTGAGGTAGGATGTAGGTGTCGACGGGCTCCGGCCGAAACGCTGCTTTCCTTATACACCTGCAACTGTGGCGTACCCATCCATCATGACAGCCACAGCGCACCGAGTGATAACGCATGATGCGCGTGATCCCAAATCCAAAAGGTGTAGTGTTCATGTACAAATCTGTCTGGCTTTAGTTTGCTGGTTTGTAGGAAGCAGAGAGTTCAAGAGTAAACTAAGCGACCATAGGGTGACTGTTTATAACTATACATCCCTGTAACTTCATAACCCTTACCCTGATCATGACCTGACACTGGAAACTGTATCTGACTAGGCCTAATTAATTACCTTCTTAACTACGAGGTTGGAAAGGATCGGGGTTGTGGTGTATAGCCATTTTTCGCCGCTGCCTCAAGTTAGGTACGGGTATGTCCGGCTGCTCTGCACGTACGGAGTATTTGTAGTTTGAGCGCGGGGGGCCTGGAATAGTTCCTATATTGATAATATTGCACTGGGTATTGACGGATGCTGTTTTTTTGTACAATTCGTTTTGCGGACACTGGGTACTGCCTGTAGACGGACGAGGGGGGACCTTTAACCAATAATCGTAGCTAAAACTGTGTATGATTATCTGTACATCTCTCTTTTTTGGACGTTCTGTTGATACTCCATGGGCGGCGGTGGCGTTGAAATCTTTCCATACTCCTACATGTGTAATTTATACAAGTCAAACATAAAAACTCCTGGCTGCGTCGCCCTAAAAATAATTAACGCCAAGAAAGCAATAACCCTAACACTCGAATTCAATGATTCATTGCATAGTTCATGTCACAGATTCATATGAGTATTAGGACTTTGCTCCTAGGCTCGCATCACAAGTCCAATAATAAAGCATAATTACATGCGAGTGATAGGCCATGACGCATCTACCCCCTCCCAGGAACCCTAGCCCACCACTGCGCAGTTAGTAAGCGCCGACTTTCAGGCCCCCAATATCAACCGGCAACCAATATCGACCTCACTCAGGCAGTTAACGCACAACCAATCATGATTGAGTGGTAGAGTGAGTGGGGTATCCGAGTGTGTATGGGGATCGTCTGATAAGGGTAGTTTCGTTTCCCACCTCCCTTTACGTGATCCCTTACTCCCCTCTTCAAAACTCTCGTTCCTCAAACACATCTTCAAAAGGTATTATGTCCTTTGATAGCACTGGGTACTTTAAGGGAAAACTCCCACCCAACCTGCTCCTCGTGGATAATCAGACTCCCTCGTGGGAGATGGTATGCTGAATATATCTAACTCTTTTCACGTTCTCCCACTGATTGATCCGGAAAACAGCCATGCAGATTTCTTGCCCTGTTTCAGGACCCGGGGGGATATGGCATTCCCGAGCAATATCACAATGACTTAGAGAGTGTCCAAGCCACTTTCTTTCCCACGATGACGTATTTCGCACATTTGCTGTCGTTCTTTTGGGTCTGTAAGCTAACTGTCTCCCCCTCCAGTTCGGGAATGCTGGATGTGCTAGTGGACGATTGGGTGGCGTCGAAGTATGTTTTCTATACCTAGTCCCTAAGGTACAGCCATGCATGACTAACCACAAACCTCAGTAACCACCAGGAAAAGACAATGTTGAAGTTCGTCGCATTCCAAGCACTCCCTCATGTCAAAAAACGCCAAGTGGGAGCAGGGCCTGCGGAGGTTACTGCAATTTATTGCCTCGAAGTCCGGTTCCATGACACTTATACCCAGCTTTTCACCACGATGGACGCTATTGCGTATATATTTTCAATCGCTGATCCTCCGGAAGGCGTCGCGCTGACACCAGAATTGTTTTTCCTGCCTTTTCTACACGAATTCGCCCAATTCCTCTATTTCCTGCACCCCAACCAAGACGCATGCCCGAAGGTGATGTGCATTGTCATCCTGAAAAGTAGAGGCCAGATGCAATGGCTCCTAGGAACTAGCCTCGGAAGATTCAAACCAGATGATATCACATACTGGGATTCTGAATTGAAATCCGGACTTGCCGGGGCTCGGTGGGCAGAAATGGCAAGGCTTCTAGGGTTGGATCCGGAGATGGTGGCACCTCTCGCGGAGTCTGTGGAGGGGTACGATTGGGGACATTGTGCGGAGAGCTTGCCTTTTGCTTGTTTTTTGAGGTTTGTTGCCTGTTTTGGTCTCAGGTAGCGGTGGGTAATAGCTGATATGTTTGTAGAGGACTTGATTCCAGGTCGGAAACGGTGTGGGGCTCAGCAATAAGGTGGGAGGGTAGCCGGCCGAAACAGTTGGGGGGTTCAGTTGCGCTGGAGGGTGTGGAGGCGGTTAGGGTGGCTCCGTGTGAAAATTGTCAGATGCTGTTGAAGCTAAGGAATGTGGAGAATTACTCGAAATTCCAAAGCCACCAAACTTCCAGCAATTGGAGGGAACTATCCCAGCCCCATCCCTACCAAACCCTCAGCAACTGGAGGCCTAGGGAACGATATTTGTAGTTTGTTAAAACCAATACGTCTATAAATTCCATCTTTAGCATGGTTCCTGTATGCAAAGTTCAGCCACCACGAGAGTGAAGCTTTGATATGTTTTCTTGTAGTGTAGCTACTAAGAATATAACTTGAGTGGAAATAAGTATAGTTACCGTGAAACCTTCCTAGCTTTCCAGTGGAGATTAAATCAATATGGCAAATGTCGATCCAAGCTGAGAATTTGTATTGGTGATGTAAGTAGTATTAATGCACGTAACACGAAAAAAGAAATACCTCTTTTCGTTTTATCTCGTCCCTTTTCTAGCTATAGGGTTCGTGGCTAAAGAGACGTAGGTAAGAATCCATCGCACAAAGTCTCGATACTGCAGCCGGGTTGTAATAACACGCATAACCAGGGATAGGGTTCATATATAAATGATCGTACACCTGAAAATGCCAACACTTTTCAACAGTTTGGGATGTACCGGGACTACCTGCAACGAGTCTTGATAGCACTTGTCTTTTGCAGCCGCAAACCCAAGCCCTGCTCTATCGCTTAAGAAAACTAAACCTTGGGACCCTTTGCTTTGTGTTTATCAGTTCCACCAGATGTAATGCATGTGTAACTGAATTAAGATTTGGAATCGATATCAGACAGCCATGTATTACCAGAGAGAGCATTACGCCATCGTTTGCGGGATAAAGGTGAGTGGTTTAATTCTTTACTTCATGTTCTATTACTTACACCGTCAGTCAGAATCCTAGTGACAAAATCAATCAGATAAGGCAGTTCTACTTTTCCCGATCCTGTAAAGATTGATTCAGTCGACTGCTATATGCGAAGGGGTCTCACTGAGTCTATGACTGACTTGATAATTGCAGAGTTCAGCAGAGCATGTTGACCAACCATTGCAAGAGGGAGAAGGCGCCGGTGTCGGGGTTGGGCACTAGCCGAGCCGACTCGAGCTTTGCGCTCGGATTTTAGGCTCGAGCACCTCGCGCTCATGCTTCTAAGAGCCTAAACTAGCCCGATCTCATATAATGGCTATCGTTTCATAATCAGGTACATAACTTGGAAACGAGTTATGTATGACTACTGATTAACCATCTATGTCCACCCAGACCAGCGGCCACTGTCCCTGTCCCAGCGGCCGTAGTGGCAAGAAGAAATGCCTTCTGGAATCCCATCGGAAGCCTGATCTCGCCAACTTGATGATCAGGGGATTCATTTCGGCCCTATCCCCCATAATAGAGACCTTGCATAGCTCGCCTGTCGAGCCCGAGCCGGCTGTAGCTATGTGCCCCATCCCGACCTGTAGCCTCACTGCCGTTGCCAGGATAGAGCAAAACGTGTCGAGCACGTCATCATGAAGCCAATGGTCCTTGCTGCATAGGGCCTTGAGTGATGGTGCTGAGACATGGAGATTCCGAGCGGGAAGGTGTAGATGACCGAACTTGGATCGGGGAGTGCGAGGATTGCTGCCCTTTCAGCGGATGCCCGTTTGTGAAACACGGGCTCGCTTGGAGGAGGAACAGAAGGTAGCGGAGGTTGTCGGCCACAGGCCTGCAGGTGCAGGGCCATCATGTCATATATCTTCCTCTTCAAGGCGCCAACTTTGTCTTGAAGGAATTCCGTTTTCGCCTCGGATTCTGCCAGCTTCGCCTCGGTGATTTGAAGGGTTTCATATGGGACATGGGTCTTTTTGACAGCTTGGATGATTCGATCTGTGGGAAATGGAAGTCAGGGAGATGGCAGGGAGGTAAATCAGGTGAGAGAAGGGATAACATACCTGTCGGTTCTAAGCTTATATGGTAAATCTACCTAACCAGTTTGTTATCAGTTACGGACGCGAGTAAAGGTGAGGTCATGCTTTCTAGGCATTAGTAACGTGTTGCAGTTCGATGTGGTCGGAGCTAGCTAGCACGAATGTGTATTTAACCTTGAGCTTGAGCGCCAACATTACGAAACATGCAGCTATTTACCGGAGCATTATTGTTCAACGCATGAGGACGAAATGACGATCGGGATCATGCGCGGATGCAGTTCCCAAGCCGGTTATGACCGATCCATCGGCTGTCACACCAACAACCAACGTGCGGGGATTATCGGTCACCACCAACTAACGGAGGTTTATGCGATAATGTTGGGGTTTATTTGCACATTGCATTTTACTACCATCGACTGCCGTCTTGTGTTTCGAGCCAGCGAGGGAATATAAAAGATTAGTACGTATAGTACTGAGAGCAATGAGTTTCTATACCCTAGAGGAGACCGACAATCTCAGCTGTTGAATATATTATGATGCTACCCTCTGTATGCAGATGAAAAACCAAGGTCGATGTATTGAAACTAGAGCACTTTGATTTCCCGATCCAATGTCAAAGTGCTGCAGGAACGAATCTCAACCGACAGGACACGTTCGGTTTGAGGGGAGTACAGGAGTATTTGAAAGGGCCGAATTGGGCCTCGCATTGAAGACCTTACACAATCAATACTAGATGGTATCTACGTGTATTTACTAGTCTCCATTGTCAATCACTTCACTTGTTCTGCAAATATCCATTTCTCGTCGAACTGCACCTCACCCATTGATACCGCCCCACTTCCCTGTCCACACCCCTGTCTGATACATGCGCCAGGGGTCCATGTTCTGGTGCCTTTCCCCTGGCGCGAGTTTTGCCCTGCCTCCTGTTGGGCAGCTGCTCGAGAGAGACTGAGACATTGATCTACACATGTTCAACACATTACAATTGGTACTGGTTCTAGACGTCACATCGCAGTAATGGACCCACACTGCGGCACCGGCAGCGAGACAGGAGAGAGTGGAGCAGTGTGCGCGCAGGGGTTTAAGAACAGGTTTCGTATAAATAGATGACCTTCCCCAGCTCAGGTTCGTATGGATATAGCTATCAAGCACACTCTCGCATTCTGTTACAATATCGACACTTCCACGCCATCACCTCAGCTCTTCCTCCGGTTCAGACGTTCCAACAAGCTACTTAATCACAAATAAAAAACCTAACTGCATCTGGACTTGGTTCTGGCCTTTCCCAGCGTGCCAGTATATATTCACCATTCCACACGGAGACTGCATCACAAACAGGCATGCATACAGCCCCTTGCAATGACAGCTATTCCCCTTGCTTAGGCCCGTTAAACGTCCTTGACAAGTAAGTCCCATCCTCCAGCTCTTGCAGCAGCAACGCCATCTCCCACTGCCTCCTTTTCCGCGCCAGCTCCACCGAATGCCTCTTCAGCACCGAGCCCGCATCCGCCCCCGCCTGCAGAAGCATCCTAGCGATCATCGCATCGCCCCCACACACCGCGCTGACCAGCGGCGGCGTACGCGCGAACCCCTCATTCGGATCAGCCCCGTGCACCAGGAGCAGCCACACAATATCCGTGTACCCCCTGTCGACCGCGTTTGCGAGAGGCGCGGCGCCGGCGCTGGCGCCGACGACGTGGCCGCCGGGCTGCTGTGTGGGTTCCACCCCGTATTCCAGGAGCAGCTGCACAATCTCCACATATGGGCCGTCGACCGCCTTGCCGAGGAGGATGGCGCCATGGCCCGCGGGCCACGCCGCGACGCCAGCTTCGCCGTGCGCCAGCAGCAGGCTCACAATTTCCTTGGACCCGCGGTCGACTGCTTTACCGAGGGGGCCTAGGGCGGGGGCGTGGTCATCGCAACCGCCAATGGGCAGCGTCTGGTCGGCGCCGTGGGCCATGAGGAGACGCACAATCTTCACATGTCCTCCGTCGACTGCCTTGCCGAGCAGGGTGGCGCCATGGCCGGAGGCGGGGTCATTGCGAATACCAGTGGGCCGCAGCGTATGGTCGGCGCCGTGGGCAAGGAGCAGACGCACAATCTTTTCATGTCCTCTCTCGACTGCTTTTCCGAGCAGGATGGCGCCATGGTCGCTGGCGCTGTCATTGCGACCGGCAACCGGGCGCAGCGCCTGGCCGGCGCCGTAGGCCAGGAGCAGACGCACAATCCTCACATATCCTCCGTCGACTGCTTTGCCGAGAAGGATGGCGCAATGGCCGCTGGGCCGCAGGATATCGGCCCCGTGTTCAAGGAGCACGCGCACGGTCTTCGTGTATCCCTTGTCGACAGCGGTGGTGATGGGGACGACGCCATGGCCGTTGGGCAGCGAGGGGCTGGCCCCGTGTGTCAGAAGCAGAAGAACAATGTCCCTGTATCCCCCGCAGACTGCCTCACTGAGCAGGGTGGCCCCATCGTCGCCGGGCGGTACTAGGACTGCCCCGTATGCCATGAGCACATGGAGAATCTCCAGATGTCCCTGGCCGGCCGCAGTCTGGAGGATCATGTCAATACCGCGACCGGACCTTATGTAGTAGACCTTGTGCTCCAGGAGGTAACGCACAATCAGTATATGGCCTCGCTCGACTGCACCTCTGAGGAGAGAGTGATAGCCAGATGGGATGGGCGCGCCTTGGGCAATGGCACACTGGAGGAGGTCAAGTCGGTTGTTCTCGGCTGCCCAGCGGAGGATTTTCTCGATTTTTGCCGCGCAATGGGAGACAAGCATGGGCGTGAGCAGAGCTTGCAATGCCCGGCAGCTGCGGGACAGGGCAAAGCGGGCTTTGATGGGCAGGGGGTCGATAATCATGAGGAGGAGATCGAGCGGGGTTGTCAGCAGTCGAGAAGACATGATGGCTGCAGCGCGTATTTGGTTGTTTTAGAGAGAGAGATGATGCCTTGTGTGTGTGCATTGAGAATATATATATACTACGCTTTCCCCGCCCCCCCCCCCACCAACCCCCCCGGTCTTGTTGGGGTCCGCAGGCCTGCAAATCAACCACGAAAGATGATTAGCGGAGCACACTTCCTGCGCATGTTGATGAATAACCGCGCAGCAAGGCCTTCCACTGAGAGCTCGCCCAGGGACAAAAGCATTTGGGGCGAGCCCCAACCGTTGCGAGGATTAACACGTAGATAGTGGGTAGGAATCGGGGGCGATTTCTCGACCGGAATTGCTCACGGAGGTAATTAAAGTGCTTCTACTCGTAATTTTCTAACGTTTCCGAACTGGACTGGGTCTGCATACCACCAAACTCTAGCTGCCAAGCACTATTTATACCCATATGCAGACCCAGTCCAGTTCGGAAACTTTAGAAAATTACGAGTAAAGAGACAGTAGGGTTTAGATTCTAAACACAGCTGGGTCTGCATACCACCAACATTTGCAGCCAAATGTAGGGTTTAGCGAGAATGCACACCCAGTTCTCTTCAAAACTATGTGAAACGCCCAGTATACAGCGTGTCAAGATGTATCATGGATGTATCGATTCACCTCGATAGTTCAGCCTTACTGACCTCAGCGTCTGCTGCCGTGGTCGCAATCGGCGTGATCTGGTAGGAAGTACGAGATTGCTTTTACCCGGCTATCATAACAGAATGATGCGCCAGCGGGCTTGGATGTCCTGTCGGCGTCTCAACAGCCGCTTGGCTGTAGTCGCGCCAAGAAGCCTACAGCACACCCTATGACCGCCGGGCATCCAAAGACCTTACATAACGCTCCAAATCCAAGGCAAAAAGCGTACCATTGCCGAATGCCCCCCACCCCCACGAACCACCAGCTCTGCAGGAGTCACCCCAAATAATACTGTGACACATGGACGTCCATACTCACCTCCAGTAGTACCTTGGTAATACCCATATCACCCACACACAGGCTCTACCACGGCGGGAAATGCATTATTGGCTTTTCCTTACATAATTTAGTTCGTTATGTCTCAATTTACTATCGAATTATATCCACTGATGGCTTATATGGTAAAATGCAGGACTCTCAAGCTTAATGCCCCAGGTTCGATCCCGACAATGTATTTTTTTTAAAATTTATCTCTGACTCTCAAGTAATATCAGCAGTAAAATCGTAAAGTGGGACTGGGGATGCATTCGCCGATGCATTATACCGATGCATTATATGGGGGCATGATGATGGTGCATTATCACTACACATTTCCCGACGTACTAGAGAGGAGGCGACCCGGAGGTGGAAGAAATGAACTAGGAGTCTGAGGAGCGGCGATGAAGAATATGGCCGGGATGAGCATAGGTGGTTGACAGATCCTATGCTGCCGGTTTATGTTTAGGTTAGTAGCCGAGAATACATATATGTGTTCTGTCTCATTCCCAGGCTCTACCAATCTCCGGCATAGTCTATTTGGCGGACGCTTCTTTTGTGACCTGTCCGCTAATGCTTCCTGATTTTGGACTGGGGCGACCTATTAATCAATGGGACAGTGTTGGTGGCTAGTACCCCATCCACTAGCAACTGTACAAAATGCGTTGGTCACAAGGACCCAGTCACAAATGGCATCAATCATAATTTATTACTTGAAAGAACCAGTGAGGGAACTACAAAACGCAAGGTTACGGGTGCCTGGGGGAAAGCTACGGGGGGGTGCCCTGTGACGCTCACAGGAGCTCTAAACTAGCCCTGGCGTTCGACCACTGGTATAAACATGATTCCAATGCCTACCTAGTGACGGGTAATAAGTCATCGGACGACCTAGCCGCAGTTCTGCGTTCAGGTGCGTGTTTCCATGGCGTTCTGTCTGGGAACTTATTACCCATCACTGTATAGCCGCGTTCGAAAGGTCTTGGCACCCTTTCTCGTATGGGTGGGTCTTGAGACCGTAATATAGCTTGAATGAAATAGATATATGTCGGGAGAGGGGAGGATACATGTCAATACAGGTTGAATAATAGGGCTTTACCACTTTGAGCAACCGCCTTGTACAGAAATTATTGTTGCAATACGTTCAGGCATCGTATCTATTAATCTATCCATAGCCTCTTGATCCATTAATTCCCACTCCTCCTTCATTGCCTACCATAGCTGGTCTGCACTATGAGGTTTTCTCTCTTTGCTTGTAAATCTTTTGCGGAGCCTGGATTGAAAAATATGCCAGACATTCTGAGTAGGGTTTAGGTCCCAAGAGTTTTCTAGGGTATGCAATTTCCTAATACCATAGGTATTTCCTAGAGTACAAACTTTATTAGGGATCGAGATACCATATCCGAAAAGTACGATAGGGTTCCTGTGGGAGGATAAGATCGGGCTGGTTCCTCAAATTTGGATAAGATATCCTGCTGCGCGGGATACTGCCCTTGGTAGCCCCTGTTGGAGATGACATCACGTGTATCCCTTCTCCGAGATTTGTACTCCTTTGGGAGAGATACAAGGGTTTTCTCCTACATTTACCCCCATCGGAGGATTCCCTATCCTTTGGGATAGCGTATCGATTCCCTATCCTTTGGAACAGCGTATCGATTCCCTATCCTTTGGGATAGCATATCGATTCCCTATCTTTTGGGATAGCATATCAATTCCATATCCTTTGGGATAGCATATCCTGGATTTGGGATATCAGGTGTCAATGATAGCCAACTTGAAAGCAGAACCGTGACAGGATATGTTAGTTTTTCCCGTGGATAGCGTATATATATCCTTCTGCATGGATAGTATGTATGCTTTCTCGTGTATAGTATAACCTTTCTTGTGGATAGTATGTATCCTTTCTCGTGGATAGTAGCATATATCGATATATCCGTTGTTGTGGATAGCCCCCGTAGTACATATCCCATCATACGTATACGGTATTCAGGCTTTACATGGAGTCATGTGCGCTCCTACTGGTAGCATTTTGAATCCCTAGCGATTCTGGACTTAGACAAATTTGTTTTATTTATTTGGCTGTCAAACCTTTAAACAGGAGGTTGATAGTGATAATATGTAGCAGCGGCTATGTATCTGAACCACTGGCATAGTTGGTAGCATCGGCTAGGTGCGATCGGCAGGGTGTAGGTTCGATTCCCCTAATCTATATTTTTTATATTAATGCCTTGATGGTATCCCCCACGAAGGGTAGGATATCTCCCACAAAGGGTAGCAATCCCCCAAGAATGGTAGGGTATCCCATACCAGTCAGAACATGCCCACCTATTCTCCTCATCTGGGGATATCTTATCATATCCCGGTGTAAAACGATAACTTATCCAGCAAATCGAAGGGTCGTACCCAATAGTTAAGATATCTCATCCTACCTAATGGGATTAGGCATCCCTCTACAGAAGGATATGATATCCCACCGCGGAGATGGAATTGGTCGCAAAACGGTATCCTGCCTCCGTGGATAAGATATCCTGAATATTTTGTCCTATAGGGATATTATTGACCGCGATGTTTAATGGTCCGAAATAATATGGCCCTCTCTCCTCCCATACCTTCATTACTTTAATAGGTTAATCTATTGATTGTATACATTGTACCAAGTATCGCTCGCATATTTCTTTGGCATATGGGCTTCCATTCAAGCCGAGTATATCTTTTTTGGTGACTTTTTCATCCACCCTCGACATGGAATGCAAACAAGTGTCGACTGTTTCCCTTCAGTATGTGCTGCCCAACAACTGACTGAAAGTCATCCTGATTTATAACTAGGGGCTACGTTGTTGTCTAATAACTCTTCGCCTGCGTTGACCCAAACTGTCCGACCTGGCGGATATGCGACATAGTCAAATGTTGTTTTATTCAACCAAATCATCTTCTCCGTCTTGCTTTCCTCCAAGCGCCCCGTAGCTTACACTACTCCAATCCCCTCCTCTGTTAATCATGGCGGAATCATGGTTTCTTTCATGGGACAATTTACTTAAATCCCAGCCTTTTTATACCCTTATTCACTATTGCACGGCCAATGTCCAGATCACGCTGGACCTATGCAGTTAACTGGTCAAGAGATTCCCCAAGATTCTCAATAGTCACTGAGTTGACTTGGCCTCGAACTTCTTTGGATTCTTTAACGGTCTACCGGTTCTGGGCGCATCCTGAACATGACCCCGCTTTTTGTATTTACAAACATTTTCAACAGTGGAAAAACTGAATACAATCTACTGAGCAATTCTTTTATGTCCGAGGCGGTAGTAAAAAACAACTACAGTAGCAAAAATCGGAAGAAACCCGCATTGTTAATAAAATACAGTTATAAAGGCACATAGTTGAGAATCCCGCATTCTTTATCAGCGGCATTGATAACACAATATTACCTCTTTTACGTGCCGTAGGCACCTAAATACCACGGCATTACTATACGAATATCTTGGGGGCTGCAAAACAACAAGCGGCAGTGATACCATAGTATTCCGGACTTATTACACTGAGGGAGGTCACTTAACCGTACCAGAACAATACGCCAGCACTGCCACTTCTGTACCTGTAGTGACGCGGTAGTACTGCAGTAATGTTACGACATTTCTATGGTAGTCTTCTGGCATTGGTCAGTTAAACCCATACACGCAGAAAACGCGTGTACTTTACTGGCAAGCGCACATACACAAAACGCTGTATTTGCTATTTATCTACACATGTCTATTATGAATGGACTCAATTATTATGCACTGCAGACATGCGTATCATCACTGTGTTTGGTTTCCATGCACACACGTTTAGTGTTAATACATTCAATTTTGGTACACACATGCTTATTATCACTGCAACTCTATTCCAATGCACAAATGCTTATTATCACTGGCATTCTATTCTGATGCACATATGCTTATTATCACTATTACTTGATTCTTATGAACAAATGTTTGATGTAACTATACCCGCTTCATATTCTTCCTCGAGTAATTTACATGTATTTGTCTGGAAATTCACGGGATATCGTATATACCGTTGCCCATAGCTGTAACACCCATAACGAATATTTTCTGTGGCGAACCACTTAGCTGGATTTCCTTTTTCCCAATGAAAGAGATTGGCCCACTGTACCTAATAATCTACTATGTGTAGGTATACAGAGTGAAAGGTTGATCAATATGCACGTTCGTTATAGAGCCGGATAACTGTATAAACGTACATTTTATTAGCAAACGCACAGAGCTCGATCCCACCCAGCTTCTTTTTGATAGTCACGTAATGTTCCTGCAACGGTTTTTGGCAAAATATACTGGGTGCAAGGCCACAAACGCAGATAGAAATATGATGATAATAGTGTTGTATGGCACTTACTGGAATCTAGAAACACGCGAAACAATTGAAACAACCGAAATACGCTAGACAAGTTAAACAACCAAAACAATCAAAACATGTAAAAGAATCAATTGAATACACCAAACACGGGAACGTGAAAAAAAGTGCTGGGGAAACTCACTTAAAATGTAAGAAGACGTCACTGAGTTTCGTTATAATATTCACGCCTTCAAGTATACTGACTCCGCTCTGGGCATATATTCACACCGCTGCAGGTAAATAATGTGGTATATCAACGTCAAATCTAGGCAGGTAAGCATCCACGGCGGAGGTAGGTCGATACGCAGGTGAGTGGGTGGGCTGGAGATATTCTATTTACTAAAAGAGGTACAGGAGACTTACATATTAGTACTTTTTACTAAAGAGATAAACATGGGCGGTATCACGGTCAAATACGTTACCATTTATTTTGTTGGTTTGTATCGATTTAGATGTTACGGATGTTGCGGTTTAACCACCATCACTCGAAGCTCAAACCGTACCAACTGTCTCGTTATTATTTAACTTTGTATCGGTTTGCAGTGCCAAACCGACGTCTCATTGTGGACACTGCTGCAAATTGCCTTTGGATTTTGTAGTAAACGCTCTCTAAAAAGTCTTTGCCCTGACATGCCACTCAGTACTTTGCTACACGTTAAACTAGATCAAGAACCATCCCAGCCGCCACCCTCGAGTATTGGTGCCCCGCCTGTCAACTCAGACCCATTCCTCACCTCCGAATCCCAATCATCATCGTGCACAGTGTGCATCAGGCAGGTCAGAAGAATCGAGCTACTCTTCCTCCTCAGACTCCCAATCATCCTCATCCCCGCTACAAAACGAGTCCAAATCGGATTCGTAAGGAATCTCCGGGTAGTATTCCATCAAGAGATCCAGCATCTTCCAATCCTTCTTCCAGGCCGCCAGCGCAGTTACTGACCATCCTTCACCGGGGTCAGGGCGGTAGTTGACGTCCGCGCCGGCTTGCAGTAGCGTACTGGCAATCTCTACCTCGCCCTTCATTACAGCCGCCGCGAGCGGCATAAAATATGTGCCCGTGGGCTTCTTATTCGGGCTAACCCCATATGCCATGAGAACCTTGACCGTCTCATGTGAAGAGTGGCAGATAGCCTTGTGGAGAAGGATAGCGTTAGCATCACTCCAGCCTTTTGTGGGGTGGGCTTTGGCGGCGCGGCGGCGGAGGGCACGTTTTAATGTCTCGGGCTTGTCATTGTACACTGCCCACAGGAGGCGGCTACGGCAGCTGTTCTTGAAGTATCGATCGAGCTTGGGGTTGATTAGGGCGTGGATGGCATGGCAGGTTCGGGCAAAGAATGCCGTGCTGCGGTGATTGAGGCAGTCCGAAATGAGGTGGATGATCTCAGGAGGTAGTGAGAATAGCGGGCAGGACTGTGGTAAAGAGGACATGACTGTTGGAGCACTGGGCTGTAATATGTGTCGATGTGGTTGGGATGTAGTTGAAGCGAGCGAGGAGGCTTGCTGTTCACTCGGCATGGCTGTGTAACGCCTCCGCCAATCGAAGTCACAGCTACATGCAACGCAGGGATGATGACTAATTTCTTCTCACAGCTCTGTGGTCGCAGGGAGCAGCCAGCGGCCAAGGCATATCTCGACGTCTTTGTTAAACCTACTACCCACTCCTATCTTGGTAAACGGATTTCTGTGGGCGCCTAGTATTCGTCCCCATTGTGACACCTCGTGTTTTGACGCCTATTTCGTCTCCCAAAGGCGATATCTCGTCTTTTGACGTCGCGCGGATGTGATATTTCGCCTATGTACTGGCGCTGATGCTAATACCGCTAGCTAATGAGGTCAGATTTGACTCCTCCACACCTCGAGGATCCACCCACACCTCCATATACACGCCGACCTACCTCACCTCCTATCTCACCTCCTACCTCACCTCCTATCTGTATCGACACCTACCTCCTACCTGTATCGACACCTACCTCCTGCCTGCATCAGCGCCTGGATACGTATTTACCTTCCTCTGCATTTTGACGCATTTACTGACACCTACCAGGCTCCAAATACTGGACGATTTCGACACCTACCAGGCTCCAAATACTGGACGATTTCGACACCTCCCAGGCTCCAAATACTGGACGATTTGGACACCTCCTAGGCAGCGAATACTGCACGATTTAGACACCTCCTAGGCAGCGAATACTGCACTAAATGGACACCCCCAGGCAGCGAATCCTGCACCTACCAGTCATCAAATACTGCACCAAATGGACACCTACTACCAGGCAGGTCAGCGGGCAGGAGGGTAGGCAGGCAGCTCAGCAGCAAGCTCAGCAGGCAGGCAGCTCAACAGCGAGCTCAGTGGGCAGGCAGCTCAACAGCGAGCTCAGCAGGCAGACAGGCAGGTCAGCGGGCAGGAGGGTACGCAGGCAGCTCAGCGGCGAGCTCAACGGGCAGGAGGACGGCGGGGGGCAGGAGTAAGCGGAGGTAGGTGGGACTTCGGCGGAGGCAGGAGTGTCGCTAGCAAATATGTACATAGAATTACATAGACATGTGGATCAATAAATGTGACATTTGCGCGGAACTATTGTCCTAGTCCAGCCGTTAACCAGGAAAAAGCTACCCAGGTGTGGACCCGGTGTTCGTTTTGGGGTTAAAAGACGACGTAATGCGGTCAAAAGACGACGTAATTCGTGAAAAGACGACTCCGCGACGAGAACGGGAGAGATGTTCGTATTTTCCGGTCGAGACGATGTCTTTTTGCGCCGGGGCGTAGCTATGCAGGTAAGAAAACTTCTCATGCGCCTGGTGCGCCTGGGTACGCCCAGGAGAGTCAGAATGGACCCTATTTTTATCTGTGCTTTGTGTAAACTCTACAAGTAAATCACGCGGATGGGGATCCTTGCACCACAGTGGTATGTTGGTAAATTGTGCTCGAATCTTGTGGTAAACGCTCTGTAAGAAAATCTTCACCCTGAAAAACTACTCAGTATCTAGCTACAAACTAAACTATGTTGACAACTGTCACAGTCATCAACGTTTGTCCACTCCTTCCCATTCAGTAATTAAAGATCATCCCACCAGGAGGGCTGCTCCGCGTTGACCAGCAGCTCAGGAGGATCCGGATCATCTTCTTCCTCAGAATCCGACTCATGATCATCGCCGCTACAGAATTCGTCCTCTTCAGAATCGTAAGGGACATCTGGGTTGTAACTCATCAAAAGATGCACCATTTCTTCGTTGTTGCTCAAGCACGCCAGCACAGTTGCTGGCCAACCTTCACCGGTCTCGGGGCGATGGTTCACGTCCGCGCCGGCTTCCAGTAGCATACTGGCAATGTATACGTTGCGTCTTATGACTGCGGCCGAGAGTGGAACAAGCGTCGAGTCTTTGGCCTTCATGTTTGGGTCAACACTGTGTGCTAGGAGAAAGCGGACCGCGGAGGTTGAGCCATAGTATATCGCCTTATGGAGAAGGATGGCGTTTGCATCACTCCAGTCTCCTTCGGTGTCGGTGTTGGTGTTGGCGGCGCGGATGCGGAAGCCACGTGCTAACGTGTCGGGCTTGTCATGGCACGCTGCCCAGATGAGGCGCCTATGGCAGCTGTTCTTGAAGTATTGATCGAGCTTGGGGGTGATGATGGCGTGGATGGCATGGCAGGTTCGGGCAAAGAATGCCGCTCTGTGGCGGGTGAGGCGGTCTGAGATGAGGCAGATGATCTCAGGAGGTAGCGACAATAGCGGGCAGGATTGTGGTAAAGAGGACATGACCGTTCGAGGAATGAAATATCTATCTGTATCCATCGATGCGGTTGACGTTCGGAGGTTTGTTGTTCACTCGCAACCTCCGTCGTCACGCGTCGATGCAATCCGAGGATGATGACTAAGGGCCCGTTCGGTTGCACCCAGATGTCGTGATATTTGGCAGTGGGAGGTGCGTGGCTTGGCTCAAGCACAAGTCTCGCTTCATGCAGGTGAAGATCGTCATAGCATAACAGGCATCCCACAATGTACCCTACCCGCCCTGGTGTGACCACGTACCACTGGCGCCACACATGGGCTGGGGAAAGCCATCAGCGGACCGCAAAGCAAAAAGACCTACTCCTACTACACTACCAGTCGCGCTCCCTTGTACGTCATCCCACGCACACAAAGCACCCCACAAGAACCCTCGGTCTTTCCATTTGGGAGCAGGTTGTGATCCGGGACAAGCCGTACCCAACCGCGCGGCAAAGCATCCCCGAACGCCGACCCGAAGACCGCCGGACAAGCAGCGGAGAGGCATCTGAAACCCTGCGGTCAATACTGAAAAGGCTGGTAAGGCATTGGATTAACCACCGCGCCCCACCGGAGATGTTCTAACGCTGCCTCAGACCACACAATGGCATCCCCAGCTGCACGGAATCAGGCACGGAATCAAGCACGGAATCAGGCACGGAATCAAGCACCTGATACCCCTGTTGAGGCAAAAAACGAAGCACCAATCGATGCAGATGACCATATACCTCCTATTTGCTATTAGCTCAGGTACGAGTTGTAGGGGGTTACCCTTCCAGAATGCCTACTTCCAGCATCTAATCGTTGCTTTTTAGGCTCGTCAACCAATCACGTCAGCCACTGGCATAGGGTTTGGGACAGCTATACTATAGGCACATATATCACCCGTACCTAGGGCTACAGGAAGGCGTGTAATCTACGGACTGCCTGGTCGACCCTCAACGTCTCTCTGCCGATATTACGTGCTCAGGCAGGTGGCGTGCTAGCGGAGGATGACGATAATTATAAGCTCTTTTAGTAGCGTTAAATTTTGTATTATTAGCTCAACGTGTATTTATACTCTAATTCAGGATTAAACGGTGATATTGCGTATCCCTAAATACTGCCGATCCGGCGATATTGCTTATTCCTAAATGATCCCTATTTGATGATATTGCGTATTCCTAAATGATACCGATTTTGTGATATTGCTTATTTAAGTCATCGGTCTTAATCAAAAATCAAGATTTAATAAGCAAAAATTCGTTGTAAACATTTTCGTTGAATCGGCCTTATTTCATCCCTTATTTTCGGATCAGGCTTTCCAAAAATTAATAGTCAAAAATCGATTATTTCGGGATACGACTCATTAATTTTACTAAGCTACATCCAGTGCTATGGATTTTCCGACACGTAGCATTACTAAAATATGAAACTAGAATAAGACCAAAATACAAGAAAATGCCAAAATCATGCTTATCTAATCAATATATAAAGCTCAACATTGAATGCATTTCGACGGTAAGGTAACCCTTTTCAAATTTAAATCCAGTTGCAGACGGGTCAACAGTTCGACCGAGTGACAATTCATGAGCCACATTGAACATCTAGTCAAGTACGTCTCATCTGATTGGTGTAGAAGGCACGCGGTCTATAGCTTACTATAAATCCTACCCGCGCGCTTCTTTGTTGCCGTGTTGTGAATAGGGGAGCTTGCCTTGGCCAAAGGGTTCAGGGTCACAGCGAGTGATATTATATGATTCAATAGGCGGCAGTGACATTGATTGATTCGATACCTCCTTAGTCCGGGGGGTCACGGTTGGGATAGTATTTCGCAATAGACAGGTAGTATTGGACTAACGACTTTAGTGCACAGCAGGTTCCTGCTGCTGAGGTTGTAAAGCCCGGTGACTAAAGAGTAAGTAGCTCGAGGCTAGGAAGGGTGGGATTCTGGGGTTATTTACAAGATCAGGTTCCATTTCAGAGAATACTGCACGATATCATGAGTAGCCCTATAGAATTTACAATCCGCACCAGAACGCCTCTCAAGCCAGTTCCCATATCAATCTTCATTTCTCACCAACATCTTCAACGGGATCAAAATACCACCATCACCAGCTCGACTTCTGCAATTGCGAGAGGAGTATTGGCCTTTTCAAGTCCCAACAGTATCCGGAGAAGATAACGGAGCTTGTGATCTCCACAAGGGCTTCGCTGAGCAGTTGGGGTTCTGTCGGGTTCACCATCCTAATAGTCCCTCACTCCGTTATTTCTACACCGAATGAGTCTTTCTACTCCATTGTTCCACGCGCATAGCCAAGCAACAAAAGAAGACGATCCAACAGCGGGATATAGTAGAAGGTCTTTCACGGCTGCCCTTACTGACAAGCCGACATGAAAAGCACATATGGCAGTTTATATGCGAGGGAAAGGTTGCATAGTATACATAGTTCTTGGGCCAGACGTCGTAGCGTATGTGGCTTATGTGCTAATTTCGGCCACCTCCCTCCGTGTTTTGCACTCCTTGCTGACATACTCCTGCCTGGTATCCGTATCCACTTCTGCAAAGTTAATGAAAGTTCCAATATAACGTCGGTGTGTCTCATGAAAAACGTTACCCACCATGCGTCTTTGTGGCAGGCGTGTTTGGCGGAGGATTACAGGATCAATGTCAAGATTATGTATGGCCGTATACAGAATGCTTTCATAGCCTGGCATGCCAAAAGACCCTGGTTCGAAAACGTCTAAGAAGACATCGTCCAGCGAGTCAGAGCACGTCCTGTCACATTTGTTGACCTCTGTATTACTACTAGTGATATTAGAGGCAAGGTTACTGAGTGTCAAATTATCAGTCGCGTCTGGCGGAGCCTCCCTGGGTTTAAGGGAATTGTCGTACAGTAATTGGTGTTGTTCCTTGTCAGCTAGTGTAATTGTATGTGACGGGACTCTTGGTGCTGTTACGGCCCTTTCGCCAAGTCAATTCAATGACGAGGTTTCGCCGTTAAGCCAGTTCATTCACGAGGTTTCGTGGCCGGAATATATTTTTCGTCACTAAACTAGCCCTGCTCTATGCCAGTTCAGTCATGAAGTCTCCTGACCGGCCTGGCCGCCTCACAGCGCTAGAACCACTGGGTACGGACAGCTATAATAGAACGAGGAGACCTACTAACACTGATAGAGCACCTTAGGTGACTACTGTTCTTACCTGCTCGCCAAAGTTCTCTGCCGGTCAAAACCTTTGGTTGGGGGGCGACGATAGAGACCCCATCCACCAATAGTAGAAATGCGTGGTCACTTGAAGAAATGAGCGGGGAAAAGAAATCAGCGGAATAAAATACAATGCGCAGGTGAAGGTACCAAGAGGAATGTACTAGCGCTTAATTACTCTCCGTTTGTACTCGGTCTCAGCCCTAGTCATATCACTAGAGCGGCTCTACATTGTACGTCCCGACTGGAGTGGATTATAGATGTGTCCTTCGTGACTGGACGGAGACTCTACATTGTTACTTCAGTCAAGATTGAGGTGCAGTCATGAGCATTCTGAATTAACTGGCACAGTGAGGAAATCTTTCCACTGAACTTAATTCGTGGTAGGCTATAACACTCAGCCGTATTAGACATCATACACAACTCCCTACCGGGCCGCGTCATACAGCTTGGTACCGTAGTTAAAAAGGACACGGTGGTTTTCAGTAAAAGTTGCCCTCTGCAATCCCCTGTTTGCCAAACGGAGTTGCGTTACCTTTGGAAAGAACGGCAGTTTTCCCTAGCCATTTCGTTATTTCCATTACAGACCTTTTTTCATCTAAGGAGAATATATATATAAGGAACCATGGATGACTTTCTCTCCACTCTTAGTCGGAAACAAATGCGTCTTTTTCAGGAGTCGATCAAGTCACAGAAGGGTGTAAGTGTCACCGATATGCAAAGGCATGGATTTTATCACTAGCATCGTGCTAATTAAGTCTATAATGAGATGTAGAGGGGTGAGCCTAAGGACAGAGGAACTACGATAGGTAGTTCTTCATGCATAGTCTCCGAGTCGCCGGTAATTCAACAAAATCTAAAAAAACAAACGACAGTTCAGGATGTTCATGTGCCCCAGTCTACCAAAGCTCAGCATGCTAAACAAAAACCTGGCAAACTTCAATACCAAGGCAGCAGTGAAGAGCTTTATAGCGGAGACGACGTCACCGACGAAGAAATAGTCCTCAGCGATGAAGATAATGCGACAATCGATGAAGCACAAGTTGCTGACCTGTTTGGCGTTGCTGACTGAGAACCAGTATGGAGACAGATGGGCTTTAGATCTTACAAAGATAAGGCACAAAGAGAAGAGTATCTACAGCTTCGACGTATAGCCCGTTGTGCCCTTGCTAAATCACCACATCCATTCAAAGTGAGCATGTGTTGGAGCTCAGTAAAGAGTGAGCCAACTCGTATACTGTTGATGAAGAAGGTACAGGATGCTCTAAAGGCCGCTGGCAAGGATTATGTGGATTCCGTGATTCTGGCAATTATACGCTCCCTCACTCACAACTGCAGACGCAACCAGAACCGTGCAAGGAATTATCTTATCACGCAAAACGGAGGCCACGTCAAGAAGGGAAGACCAGTAAAGCACGGCAAGTATGTTGGGCAAACGAAAACGCCCAGGTCGAAAACAGTTCAACATCTACCCCAGTCCCTTTCAATTCATGCTTTACCTCTAGCCAAAGGAAGCAAGGTATTGAATCCTTTCCGCGCTATGTTTAGTGGACACTAACACTGCCTGCAAGGTTACTTCGGAGCAAAAGGAGACAGTCGCCGCTGCAGAGAAGGCAAAGGGTCCAGGTCCTACTATTCGAGAGAGTAAGCAAGCTACTTCTAGGATTAGCGCGCCTCCTGTACTGGTCGCTTTGTCAAGGAACCGGAAAAAGGACGACAGTATCGAGGCTTTTCAGGCCAGGTATAGGCTCGAAGACTCGGAAGAAGAAGAGTACAAGGAGGAGTACAAGAACCAAGAGGATTACCAGAACGAGGAGGAGTACCAGAACGAGGAGGAGTACCAGAGCAAAGAGGAGTACCAGAATGTAGCGGAGGGGGGGCATTGGGTCTATATACCCGATAATCCACCTCTGAAGCCTACTCGTGTGCCAGTACCAAAGACAAATGTTACCATTGCAGCATCCGGGAAGGCAGCCCGGGTTGCCAACACAGGGGGATATATCAAGATTGCAGATAGATACACTGCCAAGAGAGACGGTTTGAACGCTACATTGTCCAATGCCTGGTCATATGAGAGGTTCCGGAAGGAGCGGGATCAGGAGGAAGGAGGGGGGCAGGCAGTGAGGACGAGTCTTATAGAGTCCGCTGCTAAGGCCAGGTCTCTCTGGAAGCAGGACAGTGTTCCACCAGATGCTATTAGCATTACTGACACCAGCGTGGTTGTCCAAGGTCCCGCCACACCAAGGCGGGATGGCACCGGTATTGTTGAGAATTTTGGAACAAAGTGTCCTCCACAATCTTTCGTTCCAAATGCGCGCGATTACAGAAAAGATTCACGGAGGCACTACTACAAGTCAGAAGGAGAAAGTACTCCACCTCCGCTGCAGATCACCTCCCCGCAGTTTGCAAACCATATGAAGATACTTGCGCCTGGCCCTTAATTTCCACATCCGAAGGTTGCGCTCAACTCTCAGGCAGGATCTCCCAGAGCTGTGTGCCGAAGAAACATACAAAAGAGAGTGCTGCCGGTAGCCTTGAAAGAAGAAACTGAAATAACACAAACTGGCTTTGGGGATGAGGATGTTTATGAATCGGAGGACACAAAGGCAACTACTGCACCAATGAAGCCAAGGCGGATTGCATATACGCTAGCCGAAAGAATTGAGGTGACAAAATCGGAGGGTATTGCTAATCGTACTGAAAGTGGCCTCTCTAGTGTTAGTTTCAGTCAGCCAGCTGTTCAATACCAAAGAGTTCTATATCAAGTACCGACCGGTGCGCCACCGCAGACGGCACCCAACAAACCCTCCTCAACTGGCAATCTGATGCCAATACCCATAAGCACCCGCCGAGCAAACATAACCCGCTCCGATAGCCAGTTCGTTGAGGCAATGAAAGCGCCGCTGAATGTCCCCAAAGATGGGGCAGTTATGCAAGAGCCTGCTACGGTTGACCGGGCTGGGCGCACAATCAGCGAAAGGATAAAGGCTCGGGCGCTAACCCAGGTTGCAAACCCCGCTGAGATCAGGAAGCGGAAGCAAGAGGAGAACGAGGAGAAGGGGTATGTACAGTTCGTGATCAGCTTATGCATTTTTTTATATTAGCTAACGAAGATCTATCCAACTTCTAGTAACCGCCGTAAGGCGATTAAGGCCAATTAAAATGTCACGTTTTATTTGATACGCGTTGTTTAGTGTAAGTTTGGTTTAGTGTGGCTGGTGTGGCTGGGCTAACATGCTACACATGTGTATTCGTGTAGTTCCGAATTAAATTTTGCTTGTTATATACAGTGGAACCAGACACAGGAAATGCATAGGGAAATGCATGCGGAAAAGATATTATTGAGTTGTCAAGTTAAATGCATCGCTAATTTGCTGGGCCGGGAGTGGAAACGTTTATGGAAAGGGATAAGGTTTTGCTATTCCCACTGGCACGGGCCAAGGTAACAGGCAAAGGAAACGGGATAGCACAATGTCATTGCTATATCTTCTAGCTGTAAATGGAGAGATGGACATGGACGGGAAATTGCAAAGTTTTAAAATGTTTGTAAAGGATGTTGTATCGCAATCGCAAGGAGCATTTTATTGTACCTCTGGCAGTATCGATAGCTATCAGAAAAATCACTTGACAATGCATATAATTACATGTATGACTTAAGTGTGAGCGGTTGGAGGAATAACAATTAAGGCGGAGGTTAGGGTCGGTGGTTAAGGCTGGAAATATGCAGTTAGAATGCGCACGAGAGGTACGGAAGTGAGATGTGTTAGAAAAAGCAAGGAATCTGGTAAGGGGGGTGGGGCGAGGGGCAGAGAGCTCATACGAAAGGGAAAGTATTTAATGAAAACTGAATTGCTCAAATGCCAGTACGAAGGCCTCCAGGTTGTACACGCATACGTCAAGTACAAAACAATCTAATCGATCAATGTGTCTTATATATATACGCGGCTTCAGTACTGCACTACTACCGTGCGCCTGTATATAGTGGGGTGCCTGGTTCAGGATATAAATAAGGACAGTCTTGTCTTATAAGTTAATGTGTATCTAAATGCGCAGGGTGAGTGATACATGGGGAAGGCTAGGTTGTGGAGGCGGGGGAGGGGGCACCGCTCGCTTGAGTACATTCCATTAAATAATGTAAATCTCGAGGTATCAATTCGCACTTGAAGCACATTTCATGATTCCTTTCTACATAGCAATTCGATTCATTTCCAGCGTAAAGTAGCATTACTTCAAAACCGAGTTTTTACGATAGCACATATCCCCCCACCAACGAACCACGGCGGATACTGGAGTCATTTACTAATGTGTTTCGACGAGCTGGTAGACCCGGCATGTTTCGATTGCTGACCTCCCATGGCCCATCTCTCTTAAAAGTACGGAGATATATGTATTCCATTTTACACTGAGAATTCGTTTCCTTAACTCAAGTATACTCATTCTGGATACGAGCGTGGCCTGCTAAGGTTAATACTATGGCCTAAGAACACATTCCCCCCACTCTATATAACACAGCCCCTACATCGCATATCCCCACATCCAACATAAATTGCGACATCAATCACGCCTTGAAGAGAGAGTCTCTCTGTCCTTCTATGCACATTGCCCACTGTAACCACTACCCCTCTCCCCACCGCGCTCCTCCCTGCAGAATCCTTCTCTATACTTGTTTTTCAGGATGCCTTATTCCCAGTCTGACCGCATTGTCATCTTTGTCCAGATGTGTAATCTAGAGGTGTCAGCCCGCTGCCGGTTTATATTTAGGGTGTTAAAGGAAACAACTTACCAGCCACCCACCCACTATCTTCCGAGTTTGCGGCACATATGCAAACAGAACTCTATCTGATTCCGGCTTCATCTTGGGGTCAACTTGCTGCAATGTCAAACTCAGCACCGCCCATATCTCCCACGAGGGGCTCGAACAGCACTTACCGCGTCGTAGACCGCACCGGTGGGAAAGATCGGATACTCGATCAAGAACCCATCCTTGCCCAACCCGGCGACAGTTATGCCAGAACATTTTTTGATCTCGTCCTGGGAAATGACCTCCTGGTTCTTATCCGGGCCTTTGCCGCCGACCTTGTTCCCGAATCTCTTTGGGTAATGATCTAGACGTGTCCCAGACCGGTAATCCTTTGGCCACCTGTCGTCTTGGGGCGCAATCCTCTTCCCCTTTGCTACCACTCTTGCGGGCTCTAACACCTCCCTCCTCCACCTTTGTAACGCCGGGAGATCCGCTACCCACTGATCACGGCCGCGCACCGCTGCCTCCCTGGTCATTTTTCCCGAAAAGCGGCGGTTCCCTGTACGCCATGCAGGTGTTAGTGTGTTTCTCTTCCCTATGTGCAATGCACACACACACACAGATACAGAGCCAAATGAAAAGAGAAAAAAGAACAGAAAGGCAAACAACTTACCACCACCAACAACACGGAATACAGTGGAAACGGGCATCCCTCAAGGAAGCCCGGCATCCCCGATCCTCTTCAACCTGTACATCGCCCCACTTATTAAGACAATAAACGAGGAAATCGACGGAGAGTTCGAAGGGGAAGCTATTACCCCGACTTTCATTGACGACTTCACACTAGTAGTGGCGGGCAAGGACTGGGACCAAGCCATCACGAGAGCAGAGAACCTGATCGACAAGGCATATAAATGGGCCGAAGAAAACCACGTGAGGTTCGAGGAGGAGAAAATGGAATGGATCTGTATAGGAAGGAAGGGAGAGGAGGAAGAAACGATCACGCTGCCAGGAGGGACAGAGAAGGCAGAGTCAAAAGAAATCAAATGGCTAGGGGTATGGATCGACAATGGACTGACGTTCAAGAACCACGTCAGAGAAAAGGTAGCTAGAGCATCAAAAGCCGCCCAGAGCATCATCAGACTAGGACGAGGAAACAAAGGCATGGGGGTCAACAATGCGAGGAAAATGTACATCGCATGCTCCAGACAAGTCGCTGAATATGGGGGATAGGTGTGGTGGAAAGGCCAAAAGACTCTAGCCAAGGTGATAGACAAGGGGAACATACAGGCAATGAAGCGGATAGGAGGACACTTCAGAACAGCCCCCACAGCCGCTGTAGAAGTGGAAAACGACATGATACCCACTGAGCACAGATTCAACGACAAAGAACGATTGCTGGCAATCAAAGCACTACAGCGCGCACCCAACCACCCTACCTATAGAGCGGTAAAAAGAGAAATAGAAAACGTGGTCGAAGCCGCGAACACTTGGACCGCAGGAAGGAGAAGGAAAACAGCGAGGAAAAGAGGCATGCCGGGCGCAGTCAGGAACCTGGAGACCCTAGTTGGAAAAGAATGGAATAAAATTGAAAACTGGAAGTCCCTGTACAGGGAGGAAAAGAGGTGGGAAAAAGAAGCTCGAGAAGAGATGGAGGTGGATATAAGATTCTACGATAAGGAAGGAGGAGAGAAGGAGAGACAAGAATGGCGTGCCGAGGAGGCCGACGAAATAGTCATGTACAGCGACGGGTCCAAGAAAAGCGAAGGCACAGCAGCAGTAGTATGCAGGTTGAGCAGCGAAGGAGAGATTATGAGAAGCATAGGCTTCCGGCTGGGAAAGAAGATGGAGATCATGGACGCCGAAATGGTCGGGATCAAGAAAGCGATAGAGATAGGCATGAAGGACGCAGTCAGAGAGAGGAAGAGATCCATAACAGTACGGTGCGACAGCCAGGAGGCCATGAGACGAGTTATCAAGAGGCAAGGCACATCAGGGGAAATGTTGGCGCACAAGATAAGATGGCTATACGACGCCGCAAAAACGCAGAAGATCACGGTCAGACTGGAGTGGGTCAAAGCACATGCCAACATCAAAGGAAACACGATAGCAGACGAAGCAGCAAAGGCAGCAGTCGGAACAGGCCCCCTCGATAAGGATACCTTCGTCTCCTTCGCCCACCTAGAAAGGGAATCGAGGGAGATCACCGTCAGAGATTGGGGCGAAGACTGGAAAACAAGGAGAAACGCAGAAAACGCGCTACATGAGCCGGCCCTGTTATGGCGTCACGGGACGTAATAGAATAAGCGATGGTGGAGTGAAGAGAGGGGTGGTCGCACTTGTCAACGGATGAGTCATGGGGTTTCTATCGGTTTCTACTCGGTTCCATTGTACTCTACCCGTTTCCGTAAGCAATAGTATTTGTCATGTTCAGACAGGGGTTAGTCGGTTATATAAAGAGCCCTGTGTTCGCTCTCTGTCTAGTTTCTCTTCCTTTCCTTTTCTCTTCACGCAACCTCTTGCATCTTCCCGGACGCTCGGTAAACCTCGCTTCAAAAATTTTTTACTATCGCGTATTTTATTCGTATCCTATTCCTATTATTTTTATCTTCATCGCTTCGGCCTCACCTGGTATACCATACTAGGCGAAGCCATTTCGCTTCCCCCGCGTACGGTCGCGTTTCGTCTAAGCGAGGATAAAACACAAAACACCACGAAATGTCCTCAGACAACTCCTACTCCGGCCCCAACAGGGGCAGGAAAAGACACCAAACAAGCGAGAATCCCTCTCAACCAGCCTCGCAGACATCCCTCTCAAGCTACTTCGCCGGTGAACCACCCCCAGGCTCTCCAGCTCCAAACCGCTTCGACCCCACCCCATCAACCCAGAGCCAGGCCCTACCGGCCCTTTTCTCCACCTACGCAACCGACGACGACTACTCTAGATATTACGTCCCAAGGCTCGATTACCTTAATCCTAGCATCGTCCCGGGAGATACCCACAACATAATGGACATGAACTACATCTCATGGGCCATCAGACACGGCCTCACCACGAGCATCCTCCCACTACAAGACCTCCATAAGGAGACACAATCAGCCATCAGCGACACGCACAACGCTGTGAAAGACCTCATAGCACAGGTCAAATTCTTAGCCGGCAAAATCGCGTACATGGAACAAACAGCCAATCTAAACGCGAAAAGTGCCCAGAACGTCCACGCGGCCCTCACCCAAACCATCCACCCCCTCCTCCTAAGAACCGAAGAGGCCCACAAAGCCATCACAGAAAAGGTCAAAGAGACACGAGAGGTACAACAACAAATCCTCGACAAACCCACACCCCCTCCCGCAGTACCCCCTCCCGCAGTACCCCCTCCCGCAGTACCTATCGCCCGCGCCCGCGCCCCCGCCCAAGGCCCAGCCCAAGCCCGCGCCCGCCCACCACCACCACCACAACAACGGCAACAACAACAACAACAACAACAACAACAACAACAACAACAACAACAACAACAACAACAACAGCAACCACAACAACAACAACCACGGTCCTTCGCCAATGTGGCACGAACCAACAACCCGAGCCAGGAAACCTTCCAGCTCGTCCAGAGGAAAAGAACCCCGAAGAAGGACCCGCTCTTCAAACCCGACTTCTCGAGGGCCAACAGAGAAGTCTTCATCGAATGCAACGACCAGACCCCCTTCCACCAAACGCCCTCCGAGATCAGGGCAAAAATAAACGCCGGTATTCCTGACGCCAAATGCCATTTCATAACGGCAAGGAAAACCCTCAACAACAACATCGTCCTCGAAACGAAGTTGGACACCTCGGCGGAATCAGCACTCGCCTACAAACATGAGATCAAAGACACCCTCACGGTGATGGGGATCTACGTTATCGACATCAGGGCCAACTCAAAGTGGTCAAAATTCTAATCTGCGGCATCCCGACTACAATCGGAGAAGGACTTGACGCGGGCCAGCTGGTCGCGTCCGAAATCAGAAGCAATTACGGGGAGAAATTCGTTCTCGCCCAAGTCCCAAGATGGATCTCGGCCCCGGAGAAGAGAATTGGCAAGGAGCACTCCTCCATGCTCATTGCCCTCCCGGGTTCATTCACAATCACGACCCTAGGCCTCCAATCCCTCCACCTTTTTGACCGAAGATGCACCCTCGAGACGTACTTCAACATCAGAGAAGATACCCAATGCCGCACCTGCCTCGAATACGGCGCGAGCAGAACAATGCACGCTCGAGACCGGCGCTGTGGCCACTGTGCGAAGACCACACCACCAGCGACCACCGCTTGCAAGACCTGCTCGGAGGAACCAGATGCACCAGCGCCCATCAGATGTTACAACTGTGGGGCTTCCACAAAGAACCGACCGAGCGTGCCCAGGCGCGCGAAAATGCGTCCGCCCGATTCATGAATCCAGACCCATCCTGTAGCCCGGCCATGATCGATGGCGTGACCGCGTCATGCACGGCTCCGGCCACGGCCACGTATTGCCGTGCGTCATAACGGCCCAGCAGCGACTGGTCGCGATCACGCTATGGGAGATAGTTAGGTTTAGTCCCCGTTATCTCTCTCTCCTTTTTTACCATCGCGCTCGCGAAACTCTCATGTCTCGTTCTTTCACCCCTTCGCGGGTTCCACATTGTGTCGCGGCCATTGAGTCGTTAGCGGTTTTATCTTTTCCTTTGTCTTTTCCTTTCGCCTTTCGTTTGGGTTAGTCGGTGGAAGTTGTAGTTAGGGTAGTCCGGCGCGCGATAAGCCTTGTGCTTCTAAGCGAATAAAATCTCTCTCTCTCTCTTGTATCTTAAGGAATACGAAGTCTTTATTCCTCCATAGTCTATAGTCTACGATCTTTTGGTCTCATCGGCCAAAAGGGTTTTACGGTTCCTTGTTCGCTTAGAGTCTACCTCTAAGTCCTTCGCTCCGGCTGTGTTCCTTGGACCTCCACTGTTTCTGCCTCGCCTACGGGCCCCACGTAACACTAGGTTGCGTCTCCAACGCCAACCAACACAGCCTTTAGACCAACGCCCACCATGTCGAACCCCATTGACCACCAGGAACTATCGCAACAACTACAGACCTACTTCGAACAGTATCCTGTCTACAACCCTGACCATGCCAACGCCCAAACCTTCGCCCTCCTGGAACGGTGTCGGACGGCGTTATCCCAATACGCTCAAGACCTCGAGGCTGCTTACTCACAAGGAGAGGAGGCAAGGCAGGCCTTCCAGAGGGACCTAGCTGCAGCCCAACAAGCTGCAGCCCAACAGCAACAAGCAGCCCCCCCGAACCCAGCAGCACCCCCAGTCAGGGAGCCCCCTTCCACGACTACCCATCGTTCGGAAAAGCTATCAGACCCGGCCATTTTTCGGGGCGACCAAGATCGAACAAGGTTACACCTCTTCAAACAACAGATGAGGATCAAGCTACTGGGGAATGCCGACCGCTTCCCAACCCTACAGTCCAAGCTGTCCTACGCCTTTGGTCGCCTCGAAGACATGGCGGCCAGCCAGTTCCTTGCATACACCACCGATGAAGGCATCAACCTGCCCTCAATGGAACGGTTTTACGAGATCTTGGACACTGCCTTCGGAGACCCAGACCGAGTCTACACCGCCCGCCGAAGCCTGAGGGATATGCGCCAACGAAACCGTACCTTCTCCGACTACTTCGCCGCGTTCCAACGACACGCTTCCGAGTCAGGTTCCGACCAGATCACTAGGGTTGAATGCTTGCTGGAAGGGATTTCAGCGGAACTTATGGAGGCGATGGTACACCACGAGACCCCCGCTACGGTTGATGGTTGCGCAACCCTTCTACAACGGTTGGACAACAGGCAACGCGCGATCAAGGCTAGACTGGGTAAGCGTCACCCATTTACCACCAGCAACAGTAACCCTGTCGCCCAACGCACAGTACCAGCTCCAGCCCAACCTTCGCGCCCCTATGCTCCTGCTCCTGCTCCTGCCCCTGCGAACCAAACATCACCTGCGCCTACTCATCCATCGTTCGCGCCCGGAGGTGACACACCTATGGAACTATCGGGGGGCCGGCGCCGCCCCACTACTACGGAAAGAAATGCTCGATTGACAGAAGGAAGATGTTTTTATTGTGGGGGGGTGGGACACCTGGTGAGGAACTGCCCCCAGGCTAAGGGACAGGGTGGAGGACAGAGGAGATATACCATGAGGGGAGCGGCAATCAGGGTGGAGGAGGAACAGGACTCGGACAATGAGTCGGCAAAAGATTTGTCCCTGGCTTAAGTGGCATAAACCAGGGACCCTTTGAGGATTTTTCTAGGATGCGTATCTCTACTTGTTCGGTATCAGAGGAAGAAATGGATGGGAGTCAATTTGTAATAACCTGCTCGGTTTCTCAGAATAAAAATACTTTTGTACCCACCTTTGCTCTCATTGATACCGGAGCCTCCGGATACGCATTTGTAGACGAATCCTTTGTACGCCACCATAAGCTTACTATGACTCCACTGAAAATACCCCGACGAGTCGATGTTATCGATGGACGACCCATTCGATCAGGAAAAATCACCCACTTTGTTACTCTTGACCTCGATATACACGGACACCGCGAAGAAGCACCATGTTTCGTTACACAGTTGGGATCCTACCCGATTGTAATGGGGATACCATGGATGCGACGACATGATGTCAAACTACGGCCAAAGAAGAATAAACTGATCTTCGATTCACCAACCTGCTGCGAACATTGCTGTATCGAAAGGAAACCAATCGTCGCAAGGGGGATATCCATACCAGCCCCAGAGTGGAATCTAATAGACCTCGCAGAACTCAGCAAAGCACCGGCCTCGATTCAACGGATTGTTCAGCAGCTACACAAGGGCGCCCACCTGATTCATCTCTCAGCCCTGGACCAAACAACCGTTGACATTCGCCAAATCGTACCCCCAGAAAATCACGATCTGCTACCTTTATTTCAAGAAGCTGACGCATCGGTACTACCCCCACACCGAACCAACTACGACCACCACATAGTACTACAGGGAGATAACCAACCACCGTTCAAACCAATGTACAGCATGACCCAAACGGAACTCAAGGCACTGTGGGAATACATCAAGGAAAACCTACCTCGAGGGTAATCCGAATAGTACTTCACGCGGAGCTCCCGTCATTTTTGTCAAAAAAAGTGATGGAATCTTACGGTTATGTGTCGACTATCGAGGGTTAAATGAGATTACGGTGAAAGATCGATACCCCCTACCATTGATGGAAGAAACCTGGGCGAGGCTGTCAAAAGCCAGATATTATACTAAACTTGACCTACGTTGGGGATACAATCAAATACGGATAGCCGAAGGAGACGAATGGAAGACAGCATTTCGGACGCGTTACGGACACTACGAGTACCAAGTAATGCCTTTTGGGTTAACTAATGCGCCGGCGACATTCCAGAGATGGATCAACGACATTCTCCGTCCTCACCTAGACCAGTTTGTGACGGCTTATTTGGACGACATTCTAATCTACTCGGAAACCCTGGAGGAACATAAAGTACACGTACGGAAGATACTCGATCTACTCTACGCTAATAAAGCCCACCTCCGACCGGAAAAATGTGAATTTTACACGCAAAGGACAAAATACCTTGGGATTATCTTAACCCCGGAAGGGATCGAAATGGATCCGGAGAAAATATCGGCAGTTGTGAATTGGGAAACACCGGAAAGCGTCAAGGAAGTACAAGGTTTCCTCGGATTCCGTTTCATTGATGGATATTCTAGAATAGCAATGCCTCTGACGAAATTGACGAATAATGACACGAAGAAAGAGTGGATAAAAAGGGGTGTCAAGTTTGAATGGTCAGAAGAGGCAGATCAGGCTTTCCGAAACCTCAAAATCGCATTCACAACAGCACCAATACTCCGACACTACGACCCAGAACGAGAAATGCGGTGGAAACAGGCGCTTCGATTACGTGTCAGGAGGGTCTTCACAACGCGCGATGTGAGGAATCTTACACCCGGTAGCATTTTTCCAAAAGAGACACTCCCCGGCTGAATGCAATTATGAGATATACGATAAAGAACTCTTAGCGATCATCCGTTGTTTCGAACACTGGCGATACAACCTGGAAGGATCCAAGTTCCCTATCAAAGTCCTAACAGATCACCGGAATCTGGAATACTTCATGACTACTAAATTGCTAAATCGTCGCCAAGCGAGATGGTCGGAATTTCTATCACGTTTCGATTTCGTTATTCAATACCGACCAGGAAAACAAGGGGGGAAACCGGATGCATTAACTAGGAGGCCAGGAGACCTCCCTAGGGCGGGGGATGAAAGACTGGCTCACCAAAGCCAAGTGGTTATAAAAAGAGAAAATTTGGATGCAAAGCTAAGTTTGTTTGCGGGCTCTTTATCAAATGAACCCGCTGAAGGAATGTCTACTGTGGAGGAATTATTTTCAAATGCTTACCAGATCGATAGTTTCCCAAACAAGGTCTTATCGCTACTCCGCAACGGGGTAAAACACTCGAAAAAGATATCGCTAGCCGAATGTTCGGAAGACGAAGACGGTCGACTCCTATACCGAGGCGCACTATACGTACCGGAGGAAAGTAACCTTCGTCTACGACTACTTCGGGAATATCACGACAAACCATCGGCCGGACATCCCGGAAGAGCAAAAACGTTGGAGCTACTGAGCCGAGAATACTACTGGCCCCAAATGCGGAAGTACGTGGACCAATACGTTCGGAACTGTGAAGTCTGTACCCGAAGCAAGACGTCCCGCAATGCACCATACGGAGTACTACGACCAATGCCAATACCGGATGGACCATGGACTGACGTCTCGATGGACTTTGTAACGGACCTTCCGGAGAGTGGAGAATACAATGCGATTCTGATGGTCGTGGATCGGTTGACAAAATTAAGACACCTAATACCAACGACCAAGGAGGTCGACGCCCGGGAAACAGCCAAACTCTACCTGGAACACGTTTGGAAGTTACATGGCCTATCCGAAACAATAGTATCAGACAGGGGAACCCAATTCACCGCTGAGTTTTGGCAGTCCCTATGCGATCGCTTAGAAATATCACCACGGTACTCAACGGCTTTCCACCCCCAGACAGACGGTCAAACTGAACGGTTCAACGTGGTTATGGAACAATACCTTCGGAGCTATGTGTCATACCAACAAGACGACTGGTTGTCCATGCTGCCAATGGCAGAGTTCGCAGCCAACAACCACTCCTCGGAAACCACCCAAGTCTCACCCTTCTTCGCCAATACCGGGAGACACCCACGAATGACGTTCGGTCCCTTAAAACATGGAAAGACCACGGCGGAGGACCAAGCCAACGGGATCGCAAGGGACATGAAGGCCGTCTATGAATTCCTAAAGGACGAGATGTTTCGAGCCCAGAAGATAGCAGAGGATACCGCTAACATCAATCGCTTACCCGCACCTCGGTACTCTTTAACAGATAAGGTATTCCTCTCGACTCGGCACATCAATACGAAACGACCTTCAAAGAAACTCGATTGGAAGCGAGTGGGACCCTACCGGATCAAGAGGATTGTTAGCCCATACGCGTACGAATTGGACCTACCACGTACCATGAAGGTTCACCCCATCTTCCACGTCTCGTTACTCTCACCGGCCGCAAACGACCCCGTCCCAGGGCAACAGCAGCTACCTCCACCCCCAGTGGAGATTGAAGGACAAGAGGAATGGGAGGTTGAAGCGATATTGGATTCGAGGAGGCGGCGAGGGAGATTGGAATATTTGGTACGGTACCAAGGTTATTCCGAACCATCCTGGCAACCTCCGGATGACCTTGAACATTCCCCCGACCTGGTCAAAGACTTTCACCAACGATACCGTAACAAGCCAAAGCCTACCAGGAGTTAGGCCTCGGAGGGGGACCTAATCTGTTATGGCGTCACGGGACGTAATAGAATAAGCGATGGTGGAGTGAAGAGAGGGGTGGTCGCACTTGTCAACGGATGAGTCATGGGGTTTCTATCGGTTTCTACTCGGTTCCATTGTACTCTACCCGTTTCCGTAAGCAATAGTATTTGTCATGTTCAGACAGGGGTTAGTCGGTTATATAAAGAGCCCTGTGTTCGCTCTCTGTCTAGTTTCTCTTCCTTTCCTTTTCTCTTCACGCAACCTCTTGTATCTTAAGGAATACGAAGTCTTTATTCCTCCATAGTCTATAGTCTACGATCTTTTGGTCTCATCGGCCAAAAGGGTTTTACGGTTCCTTGTTCGCTTAGAGTCCACCTCTAAGTCCTTCGCCTCGGCTGTGTTCCTTGGACCTCCACTGTTTCTGCCTCGCCTACGGGCCCCACGTAACAGGCCCAGCGCCACCTGACAAGATTCGAGGCCACAGATAGGAAAGACAGGGTCGTAATCAGCAGACTGAGAACAGGACATATCGCCATCAACCAATACCTCCACCGCTTCAAAAAAATAGACTCGGCGGAATACGAATGCGGAGGAGGTGAACAGAGCGTCACCCACATCCTGACAGCCTGTAAAGCCACGAAGGCGACCAGAGACAAGAATGAAGACCACAAAACAGTCCTGTCCCTCCTATGGACGAAATCAGGCATTGAGAGCGCGCTTGAGATATGGAAGGAATTCGCGAAGTGGAGGCACGGAAATGGGGAGAGAGACGAGGAAAAGGAGGAAGAAGAGAGGGAGGCGACACGGGGATGGGGAGGACTTAAAGACAGGGAGGGAGAAGGGGCAGCTTGACCAGTTATATTTATTTATATTTCTTTTTTCTAAGTGGAGGTGGAGGCAAACGTGCGAGTGTTTTCTGTTACTGCTTCTGTTTCTGATATTGTTACTGGTACTGTGAGTGGCGGCGGAAGAGATAGGGTAGTCCGGGGAGTGCGATATTACCATAGACTATGGTCTGCATGTAATTAATGAATTAAACAAAAAAAAAAAAAAAAAAAAACAACACAGAATACGTCTTTTTCGTTAACAATCCCCACGGGCGTGCGCTTCGTAAGACTCCTCTTCCCCTTCCCCCCCGGGCAGAGGGTCGCAAGCACGTACTTGCCTGATGACTCCTCCTGCCCCGCGGTCGTCCCGCCGCAGTCTGCACGCTTCCCGATCTTGCCCTTCTTGCCGCCCTTTTGCGGCATGGGACATGATGCCGCCGCCCCCTTTGCAGTTCCTTTGTTGCCCTTTACGGCCACCCCCTTTCCCTTTGCCTTTCCCTTTGCCTTTCCCTTTGCCTTTCCCTTTGTGTTGGCCGGTGCGCCCTTCTTTGCTCCCGCCTTTGGGGTCCCTTGGGCTTTGGCTTCGGGGGGGTTTTCTTCGCGGCGGCCTTCTTTGGGGCTGGCTTTGCGGCGACGGCGGGGCTGCGGCGGTTGATTTTGAAGAGGCCGCTGGATTTGGAGACGGGGGTGGTGCTGCCCGCCTGGCGGTTGTGTTTCAACGCCTCGATCGCACCTTTCACGTTGACCAGGTTAAGCCTACTGTATGCGACGAGCGGGAGAAGCGCGACGAGCACTGTGAGGAGGAAGGTGGTCGGCCTCATTGTTTACTGTATGGTGAAGGAAAGAAATATAATGAATCTTGGGCGGTGTCAGTTTGTGTATTTCAAAGCGTGAAGATATATATATAATAACAGCTGGTTAGATTGCACTCACGTACGTGGGAAGGAAAAAAGGAAATAAGAAGATTCAGCTCTGGACCGGCCGAGTATTGTGTGTGTATGAATTTAATGTAATGAATGGTGTAGATAATGCCGGATTATGGGGGCTTCAATGAGGAGAGGAAAGATATTTGCTTTATACATGAGCCTCGTCAACAGTTTCTGCCCACGACCGCTGCAGAACCAAGACACACGATGGTATTCAAACACACCGAATTCCTCAATCTCTGGTATGTCTTACATCATGTTGTGCTTTTCGATCTACTCTCGGATTACACTGGCGGGTGCCGAGAAGCTGGCCGATCCATGGATCCGAAGATCCTTCCAGGTATTCTGCATAACGTACCCCAGCATCTGTGGCTGCAGTGGGGATGCCTAGGGGCACAGGAGGTGGGATGGGGATATCATTAGTGATCACTTTGAGGGGTTGAAGGCACTCTCCCCTCCTCCCTGGCTAGTTCACGCCCACCGTGGTAGGAATCGAGTGTGCAAATGTGCATGAGCATGAGCATGGGGGGACACGTGGAGTTGATTGCCAGATCCCTGCTGGATGCGGCGCCGACATTGTGCGACATGCGGCATACCCGCCAACGCCTCCATTCCTGTTTAGTGCCACCCATGCACTACATTCATGGCTGTAGGTCGTGGGGCGCATTGATTACTAGAGAACTAGAGCGCGGCGTGCGGCGTGCGGCGTGCGAGGCGGGCGTCTTTAACCTTGAAAGGCCACCAATCACCTATCCTGTTTTTGGTTTCCACCAAGCCCCTGCAGGCGCGGCTGCGCGGAGGTGCGAAATACTCGGGGCAGGTAAAAAGTACCGGACAATGCAAGAGTTATGCGGTCTTAGACAGGGGCATAGGACCGGGGTTTCAATTGGTTGGGGCGGCGGACAGATATCAAAACCAGTGGAGAGAAACAAGTCTCGAAGGAAAGCACTTATAGAAGCAAATACAGAACTACTTAAATTTACTAGTAAACTACCAGCGGGTGTGTCCTCCATTTGCCTCTATCACAGCAGCAATCTGTTCTGGCATGGTATCTATATACTCTAACAGTTCATCCTCTGTAATCCTATTCCACTCATCCGTGATTGCAACCCTCATTTCATCCACCCCTCTAGGGCGGGGAGATCTCATATTTATTCTATTTTTGAGTAGATTCCAGATATTTTCTATAGGATTGAGGTCTGAAGAACAGGTAGGCCAGACAAGAGAAGGCATGTTATAATAATCACGGGGTTGTTGAGTGATTATTGCCTTATGGGCAGGTGCATTATCCTCCATAACCACAATTCTGCCAGCCTCGTGGGCTACGGCCTGATTCTCCCAATACCAGAAAGGCCACAGAACAGGTTGTAAAACGTGGTGGATATAAGTAAGAGCTGTGATCGTACCCCAATTCCCTTTGTCCCATAGTACTAGAGGCGTTTTCTTGCCTGCTAAAATACCCCCCCATATCATTACAGAGTTCTGTTTCTTGAATTTTGGCGTGATACAGTCCTCTTCGTACTCTTCACTAGGTCTACGCGTCACCCACACGTTACCTCTTGCACCCCATAGCCAAACATAACACTCATCGGTCCAAATAACTCGTCTCCAATCGTGTATCGTCCAATATTGATGGGCTAACGCGAATTCAAGGCGTCATTGTTTGTGTTCAGCCTTTAAGAAGACCTTTTTACGCGCAATTCCGCGGTGATAACCTTCCTTTTCAAAGACGTTCCGTAGGGTCCGCTCGTTTGCATTGATGCCGCAAATCTCAGCAATATCTTTATAAGTTTTCCGCCTATTTTCTGCATTTAAAGTTGCGGTAAAAACAAGGCATCGACGCGTAGGAGTGTCAATTTTTGGGGCCGGCCAGTTCTCTTTCTCTGGGGGGTCGCTGGTTGTGAACAAATCCGCTGAACTGTTGTGATGCCGAGGTTCTGATCTCTCACAACTCTAACAAAAGTTCATCCAGCCTGACAAAGGGCTTGCACATAGCAACGCTGCTTGTAGGTAGTTTCTTGGGTTTTAACGGCTGGCATTTTCTAGCCTTGAATTCACAGGCGGGTGGTAATGGCTTTACTGTTCACTTCATAGACGCGTTCATCTAGAGTATAGAGTACTCATAATGCCCACCTTAAGAGGTAGCCGGTAGTTCTCACGAACCAATAGAACTACTCAGGCTATACCCCTGTCGAAAGCGCATAATTGTTGCATTGTCCGGTACTTTATACCTGCCCCGAGTACATACGCAACAAATGATACTGTGGTAGAGTGTCCTCTGGGCATTGGGCATGGCCGTATATGGAAGCAATAATAAAGCACAGCGTGAAAGTGCTGCAAACTCGGTCACGCCACCAAGTGATGCAGAGCCCCTATCGCGTGCCCCCTGTGCACCCTCCCCCACAAACTCCAAGACCATCGCTGCCCCGTTGCCCCGTTGCCCTGTGCAAAGGAGCATCGGCACCTCTTGAGAACTGCTGCGAAATCTCCCCCGCCAGATGTGTTAACTGCGGCGGGTCCCACCGCTCCTTCGCCCCATCCTGCCCCAGCAGGAACCCCACTACACACCCAATCCCCCCCAACCCCCAAACCGCGATGGACACCGCATAAACCCACCGTGCCACACCACCACCGCCCCCATGAGGCCAAACCCTCGGGAGCACCCATTTCAGGAATTCCCCCTCTCATTAATCTCCTTTGTCATCATAAGCTCCTTATAGGCGGGACAATAGCTGGACGGGGACAGGTCTTTACGCAATAGTTTATACTTTATGCGATTCTTTGTACACCGGCAGGTAATAAGTCATGGGACGTACCCGTGACATGTCTGCATTTGGATGCTGCATATGAATCCGGGGGAGAGGACTTCAGCTCACAGAATTGTCAAAATGAATGGAAATGATTGAGGACACCGGCAAATGGATTATGAGTTCGGGTTCTTCTCAATTGGGTGTTAATATGGGAATGAGTGTGTGAACTCAGCCACTACTTTTGGGAGTTGGCCCCATAATGAGGGGGGTAATGACTGGACTGCGAGATATTCTTATTATTTTAATAGAATCATGAGTAGTCAACCAAATTCATTCAGAATAGTACCAAAATGACGAGAGATATCTAGGCTATAATATATATAAGGTAAGACATGAATGGAAAATTATGATAAGAGTAAAAATATCTAGAGAGTAGGATCACCGGGTCTCGGCGCCAAGCATCAATGCAAAAAAAACCCGAAAAATACAGTATTAGTACGGAATTGACCCCCCTCTGTTTTTAATACACATTTTGACTCTTTTGGGCATACTCTCTATCAGTTTCCTAAAGTCTTCCGCTACAAACCGGTCCCACTCTTCCTGCAAAGCCTTACTCAGGGCTGCATGAGTTGTCACTCTTGGTTCTCTTTTGTTGATACGAGACTTCATTATCCGCCACAGGTTTTCGATGGGGTTGAGGTCTGGTGACTGTGCAGGCCAGGGCATTTTCTGGATATTGTATTTATTTCTCGCTGCTGAGGCAACTTTTGACTTGTGAGGTGGTGCTCCATCCTCCATTACTATTGCCTCATGAGTGGCGGTGCGGCTTTGATAAAATGGTTTGAGAGCGGGCTCAATGACCAATTTCACATAGTCTTTGCCTAATAAGAGTTTAGTACCTACTAGTTAAATATATTTTTCCAGTATATACCTTTTAACCCGCCGCTTGGGAGGATGACCATAGGGCCTTTATTTCCCAACTGAATACTCCCCCAAATCATGATTGACGTTCTACCACTCTTGAATGAAGGTAGGAGACACTCCTCGCTATCGATCTCATCCACAGCCCGGTAAACCCAGCAGGTACCGCCATGAAATCCAACCTCAAACCGGGACTCATCAGTCCAAATTACTTCGCCCCACTCCTCCATTGTCCAAGATTTTCGCTCCTTACACCATAATATACGCTTGAGTTTGTGTAATTTGGTGAGAAACGACTTGCGTTTTGCACGTCGCTTATGCAGGCCTCCCTGTTTGAGATACTTCCGTGCGGTCTTCATGGAAACCTTTCTGGTGATGCTTTTGGTGAGTACACCGAGGTGCATACGCCGACTTCGCTTAGCTAACGATATGAGATGTCTCTTCTCTCGCTTATTCAATTTCTCAGGCCTGCCCGATCGAGGTTTGCTAGCAGTATATGGGGTAAGGCTTCCTGATTTCCGTCTATCTTTATCCCTCTTAACTATATTCCAGCAGGTACTTCTCTTCACTCCTGTTCGTTCTTCAATCTCGTTGTAGGTCAAACCGACCTCGTAAAGGGTGATCACCTTCCCCCGCTGAGCTTCAGTAGTCTCCTTTCTTCTTTTATTCAATGGGGAAGGCGGTACAATCATATTGGTAGAGCTCGTAGATTCTTTAGCTGCCACTAGTGGAGTCTTCGTTGAGATTACAGGTATGGAAGCACTCTCGCACCCTGTGAAGATTTTGATGGGGCCTGCTTATTCACGAATTACAAAGCACGTCCCACGACTTATTACCTATCGGTGTACCTAGAAACAATAGAGCTTGATTAAAAAAAAAAAAAAAAAAAAGCACAGCGTGAATATTCTATTTATCATCAGCCCTACCTAGCCGTCATCTACTGTATGGGGTCATAGCCGAAGCGAGATCTCACCTCGGTTATCCACCCCCGGTCAGCCACAACGTCGATCAGCGGTGATCCTACACCTCAATGCCAGGCATCATCCGCAGGCAGGGGTTGTTACGTAAATCTTCTGCTGCGCACTTGGCACATGTGAGGATGGGACACTACCGCCACATTCCGTTGGCCCAGTTTGGCCTCTCGTCGCTGTGGCTGATCTGCAGTGCCGCTCCACAACAGCGCAGTACTAAGCGCCAAGCGCAGGCGCACGGTGAGGATCAGCTACTACCGCTCGTCGGGGAATATGCCCTGGGCTAGCTAGCACTGAGGCACTTCCTCGGCTGTCCTCGATTGAGCGGCCGGGCTTGGGTGGCTTTCCGCCGGCCGTTTATTGATTGACGATATGTACCTACATCGGGTGACGGCGTTGATGAGTATTCGGAGGTCCAGCAAGATATCACTGGCAATACTCAGACAAGACATCGCCTTCCGTGTGATGCTCATTGCAATTGGTTTTCTAGAGGTCAGCAATTTGTCGCTAGGTGTAGTCTCGATAAATGCAGATGCCGACAAGAAAATTAGACAGCACTAACCCTGAGCCAGCCAGAGGCACAGTTTGTGTTGATAATATGCGGCCCAACAGCCATGTCACACTTGCTTCAGCGCATACAGCACACCGCATACCGCAGACATCTCTGATTAAGTGCCGCCAAGTGTCGCACCTTCTAGATTGAGATAGGTTCTAAAAATACCGTGGTACCTGCAGTGGTCTTTAGACTTCGCTGGGACTCTCCCAGAACGTTGTCGACACCGAACACCAGAACCGGCAAGCACACAAAGAACAAAAGTGCTAATTTTCTTGGACTGTCTCGAAATATATCTGCAAGTATACTAGAGTACTTACTCTTTGGCCGACTTAAACCAAGCACCCACTTTTGGAGCGACGACAGTGGAGAATGTCGGGCTTGCAAAACCGAGTGCTTTTTTGTGCTCGGTTGGTTGCCATGTTGCGGGGGTGCTCCGACGGTGATGGCGACAACCCCCCCCCCCCCCCCTCCCACCCACTAGCCTACAGTCGCGCGTCGTGTCAAAAGTAATTTTCTCCATTCAATCCTGGAAAGAGTACGAAAATTTTGAACAAACTACGTGTGTTCACATTATAAAAAGCTACCCAGCTTTTTAAATCTTTGCATTATTTAAAAACCGCCTGCCCTCGCGGACGCGACCCTATTCACTCACATTTAGGTCTAGCAAGCCTGTAGGTCGCAACCAGGCAAACTGCGAGTTTGACTGAGATATCCGTCTGCCTATTAGCGCGCAATCGCTGTTCGTTAAATGGCTGTATTCGCCAAATGCCGCACCTGGTTAAAAGTGTTTCCGAGTGCGTGGCTGAAGGATTTGTCGTTGGCGCTACCTAGTGTCCCCGGCGCTGTCATGGTTATTAGCGCGTGGTGAGACAGCCGCAGCTTGGACCTATGGCGCGGGGAGCTAGCCTTAAACCGTCGGTTGCTAACCCACTCGGGAAGGTTGCATGACAGAGTGCCTCACCATGTCTCACTCGACCGGACCTCGACGCGACTTTATTTTAATGTTCGCGCTATGCCAATGAACTGGCATGTAATGGTATTCTCTCCTTACAAAGGAAAGATCTACAGAAAATGCAGAAAATTGGTGTTTTACACCTTTTCCCCCACCCCTTTCCGGCTCAGGGGTACCTGGCCTTATAGACGTTCTCCGTATTGAAATCTAGATGTTGGCAGAGAATTTGGTGTATAATAAGGAATATCAATATTCTATTCCTCTAACAATTTCTTTGTCACGTTGACCAAGAAAGCTCCAAGTAACTTCGCGTGCTTTCAATGTATCTGTCAGCCCTCTCATTTTGGTTGTTTTGCTTATACACTTTCGACGTTGCCTAAAGTCTCTACTTAACACTTTGCTATCTTTCTAAGCTTGCCACTTATACGCTTTCACTCAAATTTTGGTACGACACTGGCATCCATTTCATGGGTTCAAACAAGTCGCCCTCTTGTCCATTTTTCCAAAATAGGGGAATCAGTTATATTTTCACATGTATCATTTTTTTTTGTTTTTTTTTGTTTAATTCATACTCGCATGCAGACCGTAGTCTATGGCGGCGTACTATCCTCTCTAAGCTTCACCTGGAGGGTTCGATTCATGATGGACTAATGGAATACCCCAACCGAGCACTTAAGCCCGCCACCTTCACTTAGTCACACTCCTCCGCATTTTTCTCTACATGTCCCATTTGGGCGCCGGGTGCTGGGAAAACTCTCTTCGCGAGCAGAAACCCACCCACATGCCAAGCCAGGAAAGGAAACCACGATTAATATCCCCTGAGTCCTCGCCCCGGCAGGATTCGAACCTGCAACCTTGTCAACCCTCGGAAATTTCACATGTATCATAACTATTATTAGTCGAAATAAAACTCTGAAATCCGTTGATTGTTGTGTCTGTTTGACTTCTTCTTTTATTCAGGTGGCCTTATACCTATGTTTCTATATTTACAGCCTTTGTCTTACTCTAGTACGTCGGGAAATGGGTAGTGATAATGCAGCCTCATCATGCCCCCGTATAATGCATCGGTATAATGCATCGGCGAATGCATCCCCAGTCCCACTTTACGATTTTACTGCTGACATTACTTGAGTGTCAGAGATAGAATTTAAAAAAATTACACTGTCGGGATCGAACCTTGGGCGTTAAACTTGAGAGTCCCACATTTTACCATATACGCCATCAGTGGATATAATTTAATAGTAAATTGAGACATAACGAATTGAAGTATAAAGATTGCGTGTAGGGAAAAGTCAATAATGCATCGACCGTGTGAGTTTACACAACTCACGAAAGCTTATGCGTCAATTGATGCATTTACTTGACTCGTGTACGTGGGGAATGCATCAATTGAAAGCATTTCCCGCCGTGGTAGAGTTACGGGTATAGAGCTAGAGGAAAGATTAGAAACACGCCCTCATAATCCTCTTTTCCTGTCACTGAAAGAAACTGCTGTGAAGCTCCCAGAATTACTATTTTTGAATTGATTAATTGGCAATCATCTACCAGAATTGCAGCTATATGTTTGACCCAGATAGAGCCGTTTGGGAACACCTTCAACAATATTTTGCTTCGAAGGATCCAAAATACTATGAGAGATGGGATACTCGAAAGAGTATCGAGGAGCGGGGAAAACTATTATGGTAAGTATAATGTTATTGTTGATTTTATTGGTTTAACCTATACTAGATGAAGAAAGGATTGAGCGGAACATGAGACGTTCAGCAGCGGTTTCTGCAAGAAGTGAATGGATTCTGGGAATTAGATATTGTACTACATATAGCAATAGTTATAAAGGGTTTTGTGAGCAGCGATTTGACATGTCTGTGACCTTTATAGTGTTTCCTCAGTATGAGATCCCTAATCGGTCCCAAGTCTATAAGCCTCCTTAACATTTCGGGACTTCCTCTAATGTCTCGAAACTGATCTTTGTGTCTGATTGCTTGTGATAAGCTTTCTGGCTTCCTCCCACTGCTGAAGCGGTTCGCTGCTCGTAGTGCTATCCATTATCGAGTATTTCCTGAAGAGAAAGGAGCCCGCCGTTTCAATCCGAAATTTACAAAACAGTAGACTTGTAAATGACAGGTGTAACTCTGACAGGGAGACCATTTGGATGGATTAAGATGACAAATAATGCGAAATCCATTAGTTAATTGAAGGACCACCCTGTGTAAATTTGGAGTTACCTGCTTCAAGTATCATTCCTCGTCTTTCCGTATCTGTTTTAAGTTATAGAGGTAATGGCTACATCTCTATAGCTTTGTTTACCGATGAGCGGCAGTAGCCTTTTGTATCCAGAATCGGACCTCCGACTCAAACAGTCCCCAGCTCCCCTCCTTCTGGATCACAGGGATGTCCACCATGCGCAGCCCGCCCCCGACCTGGGGGATTGAGCTATCCCCAGGCTTCAAGGCCTCAGAGATCAGCCTGCTCTGGGGGCCGCTCGGCCCAGACCAAAGTAACACGGAGAACCTCAGAACGCTCGAGGCGGCCTATCTGTACCTACCTGCCGGCCAAGGTGGCGACATGATCCTCGACTCGATCGCGGGCACGGGTGCATACCAGCTTGCTGCGGGCTTGATGTATCAGAGCTATGCGTTGATGCCTGATTATAGCGGCGGGACGAGCCGGGTCTTGCGGAAGCGGTGGCAGCGGCTGATGAGCGACGAGAAACTGGTTGCCACACTACCAAACCTAGTGTGGATTGACCTCTTTGCGAATCTGGTCATGTCCTGGTCTCCGAACGACAACAGGACCGGGCTGGTTCACGTGCATGAGCGCGCGGTACAGTATAATATGTGGTATTCGGTGCCCGTATTGGTGCTTCTGGCCTTGTGGGTTGGGGCGGGGGTGGTTTCGTTTGCGTTCTGGCAAGGGGACAGGGTGCGGGTGAGGGAGATGCGCCAACTACTGAACCAGGTGAGTACGGGGAGGCTGCTGGTGAACATGTTGGAGGAGAGCGACGAGGGTGCGGTGCCGACGAAGAGCTGGGCGAGTGGGAAGGGGGATACGGTACTGGGGCTGAGATGTCGAGGGACGGCGACGGCGGAGGCGGCAGACGGAGAGGAGGGGTATCAGAAGGTGGGCGGGATGGTGGTCGGCTTCGTCGAAGCCCCGGTGGAGGGGAGAGTCATGGAGGTACTGAAGGGGAGGGAGGAGAAAACGATGTAGAGTCTTTATGCCAGGGTTCCGAATAATCTCTATCGGTGGAATTGTCGTGCCATACTGTACGATAAGTTTAAAAATCACTATTAAACTACATGATATTTTGCAAATTGGTTTTTGTATGAACTTTGTGCAAACAAGTGATATCTCGGGGCGTGGAGAGGATTTCCTTTTATTTAATTCATTGGTTGATATTGCGGGACTTGTGTCTAGAAAGGGTATCATGCAGCCACGCCAAGTACCGAATCATCTACCAGACTGCCAAGACTGCCGAGTGATCGCCCCTGACTGCCCAGCCAAGATGCTGTGCAGGGATACCCTTGGGAGCCTTAGTCATCGAGCACTAGGTGACTGGGGTGGTCAGGACTTGTTCTACGCGCATAACTACATGTACAGGGTACAATACCGTATGCACCTTAAATACCGAGAACATCGATTGATTGGATCGAAATTATATGGGCGCCACGCCACGCATGGCAACCAAAGGTGACCAATGATTTTCAGAGTTGCAACGTCCTTAGCCACACAATATGTATATTAGAAATAAGTCTGAAGAACGTTTACATATCCCGATTTAAAAAATCTAAAAAATACAAAAGAAAAATCATGCGATAGGGGCCGTTCTTTACTTCCCGTAAGTGGTGCTTTGGGTTTTCAAAGTGGAGTTCAAAAAGATCAACGGTGAAAAAGTGTCAAATTTGCGGTGGTAAAGGTTGTGTTGCGGAAGCTGGGGGGTATACCCCTCAAATACCTGCTTGGCCGCCAGGTTGTCTCTTGAATGGAATTCAAACAATTGCAGGCCTCGCAGCCCAGTCAAAATTACACTTCCCTAAAAGAGGGTCCTTCAAACATAACCTGAGTACCCTGTACATACAGATGACAAACAGACTGGCTGCTGCTGGCGTTGACATCGGAACCGGAAGGGGTCAATGCGCCGCCTCCTGTTCAAACTCAACCTGGAATTTGACATGGTAGCCAACACGGCCCACCGGCATTGGGCTCTCTCTCCCGGGAATTGGTTATATCTGTTGATCTCGGCACTGGTCGAAAGTCTACCTTCTTTGTGGGCGCCCTGTTCTTTCCGACCGTCGATCTACACCGAGTATATGTCCTCCCCGGCCGCTAATGCGCCCGCTGTCCCTAGCCCAGGCGTCCGCTATATAGGGGTAGCACTGGAAATATTATTCGTAGTGATCCGTCCAGGTCTTCAGAAGACGAAATTACAGTTGACTGTCACTTGCCTGCAGGTCACTGGAGCTAGGTAAATTGGCGTACGTATGACCTCCGTTCACCCCCGCCGATAGTCCATGATATCAGGCAGCTGCCGTTAACCGCCGGTAACTGCCATTAATTGCCATTGAGTAGGGGCGGCGGTGTGGAACGGCGGGTGACTGCAAATGGCTGCATACATTAGACGCAGAACACCGAGGAAGATGAAAGAAGACGAGAGACTAATAATATATCGTGCAAAACCACTAATCCCTAGACAACCACCGCATCTAGATCTCGAGACTTGAGGGAGTTCTGCCGCCTAAGCTACGCTGTCATGAGCCCGGCGCGCGGTCATGGTTTGCTATGGAATAGAACGAGTGATATACTGTGACGCATCCCCGGCGATCTAAGATTGTTCGAGTGTGTGGATTGACCTTCGGAGAAGAGGCAGGATTGGGGAAGCATTGATCAACACTGCCAGGACGAGAACGTAAGGTACTGAAAATGGACTTTAACGCATGGAAGTTAGTGCATTCGTCCCGGATCCGGAGCTGAAGGTCTTTATAGCGGATTTCTGATTCAATGTTGCAGGTCAAACGAACGTGATCAGCCTTGTGCTCTAGTTACCACCGCTCTCCAAGAACACTAACTTGTGTTCCAGGAAGCTTCAAGATTACTGTAATGGGCAGAGTAATACCCCACGCCCAGCTTCTGTCGATCGTGGTACGCCAAGAGGAGAAAGTGCCACTTGAGCACCGGACTTGTATGGGATTCCGCGCTTGTTAAAAATTCCACTTCCCGTATTGTTTAATGTCGTCTGCCCGCTGGATACTGCCGTCACTTATATAGTATGTGTGGGTCGAGTGAAAGTCTATGCACAGTCGAATGCATCGCTTTACGAGCGATCGCTCAACTCCGAAGCCACCATCGTTACTTTCAAAAAAACAGGATAGGTACAGAAAGCTGTACTGAATAATAGTGGGGACTAAGGGAAAATGATAAGTAAAAGAAAGGAGACTAGAAAGCGCAGTAGCGGCCTCGACCACATCACTCATCACACACCACGATAATCCAAACTTCCGCGATGAATCTATTCATCCTCCTTGCCCAGTTAGGCACTAAATATGGGTTTCCGAAAAGGTTTTCTTTAATGCCAATACAAGGGATCTTGGCGCGCTGAACCAGATCAACGTATGCAGGAACAAAATGGTAGAGGCTTTGCACTGGATGCATCCGGCTTCCTTGTAGTCTGGAACTATATGGATTTTCGTCGATCCGGTGGGTCAAAAATGGAGCCAGATGTTGCTTGCCACTGATCGGCGTTGATCATTTTCCGGGAAAGAGGAAATTCAATCTTGAGGTAAAATTCTTTTTTCTACAACTAACACCTCAGCTATATTGGCGAGGATTTAAGAGAAGATGTATAAATCTTATCATAAAACCATGCTCATAAAAGGCCACCACTTAGTCATTCTACAAAGGGTAAAAGTAGTGGATGTCTAATTTCGCGATTAGCCCTCTCCCTGGGAATCAAATTCAAGGCTGGACCCATAATTCCTTGGGTAATTAATGCCGAGCGTGTCAAAAAAGACTCTGGATCCCTCAGCGGAAAGTCACAAATGGTTAGTCGGGGAGTTGTCTCCTCCGGCTCCCTACCTGACGTTCTCCTCATGCCAAGCCTACTACCGCCTTGCAAGTTGCCAAGCCTCATGCTGTCCCACATTCTCAGCCACACACTCAGCATCGCTTATACACGCTTCCCTGCATGTAGGTACGTACTCTACAGTTATGTCGCTAGCGTATTCCGGGAGCCCAACCCATACGAGATAGCAAAATACCAAGATATACGAGACAGCAAATAGGTTTATATGGAGGAAGGCAGTACCTGTCCCTCAAACGCGTACGAGACAGCAAGTGATCCAAGATATCGAATTACGAGATAGCGAGGTGCGACTGTACGTACCTACATGCCCGACTGGAGAAAATGGCATTGCAAATTTCAAATAGCTTCACGTACAACAGTTGTTGGGGACTGTGGACATAGCTATTGTCGTTGAAAGGTTATTCAAGACCTGGCATTTTTCTAACCCCACACCTAGTGGAGATAAGATTGCTTACTCATTCGTTCGAATCCGGCCACCTATCGGATAGCTATTAGCTATAGACTGAGACAGTATCAACGACTATCTTTTAGCTGCATCCAATTCGACAGAGATAAGATGGGCTTTGTCAGCTGCAACGCCAAGGAGCGGGGCTCCTGTACTAGACGTCCAGCTGCGCTAGGTGTTCCTCCATCATCTCCTAGCGTCAGTTCGAGTTATTATTTTCTCCAACGATACACTTCCGCGTACTGCCTGCGAGAGCGACAAACCAATTTTCCGACATTTGATACAATATTCACTCGATGCGTGACCTCCGACGTTTGTTCTCCGGCCATCTGGCTCAGCCAGAGGGCCCGGTTGCTCCCGAAACAACCCCAGTGATTAATATTGTTCAATCTGCCCCCGAGAGTAGCTCTCGCTCCTGGAGAACCCGAGCACTGTCTCTTGTCAGTGGTTCGAGGGGTCCTAGAGATAAGACAACTAGAGCAAACACACAGCTTGCTGGAGGTATGGCATTACCGGCATCGTCGCAACCAAACCTATCAGCAGGACTCCTACCACCGGCAACTCCCACTCTACGTAGGCGTTCTTTGCAATTATCCAGGTTAGCGGGATCTCAGGAGACTCAGTCATCGGGGCTTGGACGATCCGCATCCTTGTCAATGATCAAACCTCTTTCGTCGTCCAGTCCCTGTGCGAGCCCGGACCCAGCTTTGGCGTCAACAGACGGTCTGCCTAGTGAGGAGCCTGTCAGCTCAGTTGATGATCCTAGTCGGGATATATCGTCAGAACGGTAACTGCTCCTCGCAACTCCTATATTGCTGTTACTCTACTCTTTGCCTGCGACTAATGCCTTATGTGTGGTTAGATATACGGCATGGAGGAAGGCACTGTCTTTGTTGGACGACGAAGATCGCAAAGTGCTGGATGAAGGGGATTTAAAGGCCTGCTTGACGGATCTGAGGCTCGCGACAGAGAAGAAGAAGGAGGATTGCGATAATAAGCGCAGGGTCTATAAACTCGCTGATAAAGAAGTTGCTCTTGGTGATATTGCGGATAATCTCATCAAATGGATCGATAGATTTAAGCAGATCGGGGATCTGGCGGTTCAATACGACCCGGTACATGCTGCATTACCATGGGCTGGTTTTCGCTTTCTTTTAATGGTACCTTCAGGCCTCCCATTGATTTTCTATTCGGATCTGACCTTGCTGCAGGTAGTCACAGTCGATCGAGAAAAACAGGACGCCATACTGGTTACTCTTGAACGACTTGCGGGTATTATTGACAGATGTGCAATATATGAGTGCCTATATCTTGATAAAACGAAAACGATGCTATCCTCCGCTGATCATCTTGAGAAATCTTTGATATCTCTTTATAGCAATCTTCTGATCTTCCTCGCAAGATCAAAGCGTTACCTTTCTCACAATACCACAAGTAAGCGGGCACAGAATCATTTTGTATGGTTACCCAGTTGACAACAAGCAGCTCGAATTGTGATCGGAATCTTTGAAGACGATCCTAACTCTCTTTTCTCGACAATAAAGGGGTGTGAGGAAGAGGTTCATCGATGTTCTGAGATTGTGAATATGCAATGTATGCTTTTCTTAATATCTGTTCATTTTCTCCTCCAACTCTGTTCTGGGAACCAGGCAGGCCATCGAAATTACGGAGCTAATTTGGTGCTTTCATAAACAGATATCAAAGAGGTCAGAACTTTGGATGAAGGCCAGTAACAATTGCGCAATGTCAATGAGCATAATAGCTGCCTCTGTTGCTGACACACTGTCTGTTAGAAATAGACGCCGTATCTCTCATGCTCAGAAAGCTTTTGGAAAGCTTCGAGGAACCCATTCGCAGTATGGACCTCAAATTGACTCGTTTAGAGAAACAAGTCTCAAGTAAGCTTACCTGGCTCGATTGATATTCGATATACTGAAAGTCAGCAGGTGAACTACGCTCAAAAATTCTAAACTGGATATCACCGGAACCGTACCTTGGTCACCATAACAGAGCAAAAGAGGGACGCTTGAAGCATTCTTGTGGATGGCTCTTGGAGCAACAGTGTTTCGCAGATTGGCAGGCAGGAAAGTCTGAATCTCTTATGTGGTTGCACGGGATACGTGAGTTCAAACCACCCCCTCCCCACCCCCGGCCCCCAAAGAAAAAGAATATCCTTAGGAAGCATACTGATGAATTATATTTAAAGCTGGCGCTGGGAAGACAAAGCTTATGTATGTTATATCCACCGCGACCCAGGTGTACATATATATATTAATACTCTTCACGTCATAGATCATCTGTGATCGATACATTATTAGAGAGAAGGACCGCCGGCAGCAATGAGCCCCTGGCATTCTTTTACTGTCACCGAAATGAGGCTGGCCGCTCCGCACCGGAGGGAATACTCTCATCAATCGCGAGGCAATTATCGTCCGGGAATTCAGACTCAAGTATCCCCGAACTAGTTTTGGACAAATACGATTTAGAGCGCAAAAATGGCTTCTCATCGGGTTCTTTCGATGTTGCGCGGGCTCGTGATCTGATTTTAGCCTTGCTCCCATCGTACCCTCAGGTTACAATTGTCATCGATGCACTAGATGAGTGCGATAGGTCAACAAGAGCATCCTTGATAGCTGCTGTCAAGTGTATCATAGGGTCTTCATCTGCGGTCAAGATCTTTATATCAAGTAGAGAGGACAGCGACATTGTAAGAGCATTAAAGGACGTTCCAAACTTAACGATCAGTGCCCGACTCAATTCGGGTGACATCGAACGATTTGTGCATTCAGAGTTGGATCGACGAATTGAGAACGGGGACCTGCTTGACGGGCAGATATCTGAAGAGTTGAGGGCTACGATCCGGAAAACATTAATTGATAAATCAGACGGAATGTATGCAAACCAACGCTTTAGTATCCCTGACTGAGCTTACTCAAGCGCTGACCTTTGACAGGTTCATGTGGGTGGATCTTCAGATCAAAGAGATGTGTGACAGCGATCGCTTTCATACCGAAGCCGACTTATTGGAGGAGTTAGGGAGACTTCCAGTGGGCCTTGAAGAAACCTACGACCAAATCTTTAAACTCATATCTTCCTACCCGCCACGATCAAGCATACTTGCAAAACGCTCTCTGCAATGGTTGATGTGCGCTGCTATACCCCTTTCACCTGATGAACTTACCGGCGTTTTATCGATCTCACTGTCGGGAGATGGTGACGTTCTAGGCGGCTTAAAGTTGACAAAGGACAAAGTAATACAGCTTTGCCATAATTTAGTTATCTGGGATGAGCAGCTCAATGTCATGCGATTTGCACACCTCTCTGTCTTTGAGTATTTGGAAAAGAAAGAATGGTCTGTCAGTAGTGGCCATACGTTGGCAGCGGAAGCCTGCCTACAGCTAATATGTCTTCCCAATTCTGAGAGCAGTCTTGAGGAGGAATTCGAACTTCGGCTAGCGTTTGAACGTTATTCCTACCAATATTGGGCACATCACTTATCATTATGTGATCGGCTAGACACCCGATACTCCCAAATCCTGTCCCTACAACAGCAATTATGTCAAGTAACACCCGACCTCAGTATAGCATTTAGAAAGATGAGACAGGTGAAAATCGTGGAATCTCCAACGCTCACGGTCTCTCGTCACATATGCCCGACTCCACTATCCTTCGCTGCTTCCTATGGCCTGATAGAGACCGTTAAATATCTGCTTGGACTCGGGACACTATCGGTAAATGAACCATGTTATCAGTGTGTACTATTCCCATTGACGTTGGCGGCTTCGGGAGGACACGACGAGGTCTGTAGCCTTCTACTGCAAAGTGGAGCCGACGTGGACCCAACGACCGGTAGCGAGCCTAGTCCGTTATGGCGGGCATGCTTCTACAATAGACTCTCAACCGTCCAGCTTCTCCTTGATTATGGAGCAAATGCTGAGGAGCAAACCCTTTGGAGGGATATTCTGGACGCCGCGAGCTACGGCAGGGACGGAATGGCCGTAAAGATCATCATCAAACACATGGAAGGTTTGGGGAAGGTCATACCTCACGAATACCAGCAATACCCTACTGCTGTCCCAGAGCATTTAAGATCCGTCGAGGTTTCTTTCTGCCATTTAAGATCCATCGAGGATTCTGCCCCTGGCCAATAGTGCCCAAGCATGACTACTCGTCCGTAGCTACAAGGTGATGATGATGTATGTATTACTTTGCTCCAGTTCGAGTGACGAACTGAATAGGCATTTTGAGGAATTAGGCTAAGCCGTGTTGCGATTATAGTTGAAGGAATTGGTTGTATTTTTGAATACTCGCGTTCGATAGATAGGTGTTGTCTCATGGTTCTTGTTCATACAGATTTCCATGACTGTTTAAGTATATATACAGACAATGTATTTAAGGATCTGTCTGCCAATCCACCTGCTTGCCTGCTTGCCTGCTTGCCTGGTTACCTACCGATCCATCTAGTTTCATTCGGTGGATTTGATGCTGCATTCGGTGCTGTATTCGGTTCAGCTTGATTACTTGTAGATTGCCTTCTGGATTGAGTGCCTGATTAAGTCAATAAAGACATGCCCGATTCTTCTGTAACTAATGTATCGCCGTCCGGATGTTCTCGAGACGTACTACAATGATCATACGGCGACCATCATCTCCACCTATACACTCCTGGAGCCCCAACTTGATTTGGGATATTGCATCCCAAACTAGTTCATCACTGTACACGTAGGCTAGTGGTGCGTCCAGGTAATAGCCGAAGCCTATACAGAGCTGGTTGAGCTTATGCTGTTTGAAGCGATATCCTTATTAGACTGTTGAATGTAACTGCTCTGACCCAAATGCCAACGCTACCCAGATTCCTGGTGCTTACAGATGGCACAACCTGTTCACTGATGGGTACCGTTACTACCGAAACCTATCTTGCGTAGCCCATTGATTGGTATTGCCCTTCTTTCTTTCCGGCCCATACGTTGATCTTGAACTAGTTATGAACTCGAGCCTGACATAGCTCGAACCGACTGGGTAGGTGGAGGTAGAGGCTTGAGCTGTTAGACCCCGGGCTCTCAAGCCTCATGATCTTGCATTAAATGTGAATGTGAATGACAGGACCAGACAGTCATTGCCGCAATCAGCAACGTATTCCTACCTCAATGCGTCACTGAATTAATCTGCTCCCAACCAACATAAATACCACCTATTGCAATGCTTCAAACACAAAACCTCACGCTGCGAAGGCTTCCAAGCCCAGTTATGAAATTGGGGTTTTTATTTCAAGTGCGGGACTCCATTATCGATTGATTCAGTGAAAAACGCTATCGATCCCCTGTGGCCCACAACAAAGGTTCCACACTTGGGTAGCCCATAGAACCGTAGGTACCCATCCATAAATTGGTAGCGCCATCCAGTGACAGCGGCCCTAGGGGTCGACCTATCCGATGATATCAGTGTATTGGTAGCGTCCGGCGTATGGGTCGGAACAAAACTAACTGAGATATTCGCTGGAGAGAGCCATGGTACCTTTAGCTAGTACGTGTCGGAATTGCCACTTTATCATTGGTTCAACAATCCATCAAGATAACCACTTGTCCAAGGCGCTGCTCCGTCTCTCATTTTATTCGATAGGGCGCGCACCTGGTCAAATGTAAGTACGTCATTGTCAACTAATCAGAACAGTCCCTTGGCGGAGCCTATCACGTCGTATGTCTGAAACACCAAGTCAACCCATTTTTGCTGAGTGTTCTTCCCCGCCCGGTAATGTTAAACCTACCCAGGGGCGGCTTGGCTGCATTTCCCCCAACGCCGCCTGCTGGCGAATTGATGCCGCACATCCAGCCAGTGTTTTTTTTGTGGTCAGGCATGCCCTGTTGGAAACTCTGGCTACTGGGTAGTGCTCGCCGCTGGGCTAGATTAACCTCTTTCCATCGTCTGCATAGAGAACTCAAGGCCAATAGGATGTTGCTCTTGGAGACAAAGATAATCCCGACCATTTGCTCGCCCAGGGGATTCTACGCAGTGTTTCGGAGTCAGTTCATGGTTATGCGTTATCCAGGTACAGGAAACGATGGCTGATGCTGCGAAGAAGGATTGGTTTGAAGGTGGAGTAGGCTCAAAGGAAGGATACAGAGGGGAAAAGGGACGTGGTATATGCCCTTAATTGCTGGTTTAAGAAAAGCTCTATGGCACGACATTAGAAAGGAAACGTTAAAGATCTTGAATCAAAATTATCAAATGAGTAATGTCTTACTTGCAAACCTTAGTTCTCAAGAACAAAAGCCCAGTCTATCGGAAGCAATGAAAGACACGGACACAGGAACAGAGAAGGCTGACCCAAGTACTTAGATGTCTACAAGTGTTGATTAGTGGAGATGAAAAGCTTATTTCGGAAGCGGAACCGTCACCACCAGGAGACATTCTTGATAACTCAATTACGTTTTCCCGCCGCTATCATCCAAGCACCATTCTTCTCAGAATTTCAAGGTGAGGCCAGTGGTCGTCCCAGGCTGTGCTTTCAAGACAACCCCCGGTAAGGCTTCTAGACCCAAGGATGATTCTACAAGCAGATACAATATACAACCGCCCAAAGCCAACGCCCAAAATAAGTTCCGCAACAAGTGGAGCCAGAAACGAATCCATGTACAACACCCAAACCGCACTACAGCCAGTGGGTATTTGTCCCAAAGCAGGAATGTAGAAGAAAGCATGGAATATAGAGCGGTGGCTGCTGTAGACTGCCCTCATAAAAATTGCATGCGCTGGGGAAATGCCACTGAGCAGCGAGGATAGCTGCCAAAGTATGCGTTCCACGGGTGTTGAAAAATGGGCATTCCAGGTAGGGGTGTGGTAAGCGCCGTACACGACTATGAGTATGAGGACGCAGCTAGGGAAAATGTTTTCAAGATTTCTGTCCTGGAGGATATCCAGGGAGTTCGAAGCAGACACTCTTTTCGCTAAATAGACTCCGGCAGGTTCGGTTTTATCCCAGCTCTCGTAGCCTCCGTTGTGTTTATAAGGTGAATATGCTTCGAGCCCAGCATGATGTTCTCCATCGCTGACCAGGGCTTGAACATGTTAAATCCATCGAGGTTTAGGTCGGACTATCCAATACGGGGTCGCCGAAATTGAGCACTTCTCTGTATTCCATTACCAGTTGTGAAGGATCCCTGACCGCTGTGGCTTTATTCCATCTTCCAACAACAGTGCGCCCTTTGTCAGAGATGGAAGTGACAAACGATGCAAATCGACAACTCAGCATGTCAAAGAGTAACATATATAACACTCTCTCCTAGGCCGCGGCCTCCTTAACATTCAGATTGATGACTGTCCACACGCAAAGAGCTGGAGTCAGCACTCAGCTCATCAGTACGCCAACCGTACCCTACCCTTTTGACTCTCATCTCCACCCGGGATCCACATCAGAGAGCGAGGGTATCTTTGCAGTATGGGCAGCTAGCGAAGAATCGGTGAACCGGAGGAACGAACAGAGGTAGGCAGCATCCGCCATCATGGGGAGTAGGAGGAATATGAGATTCGTTGATCACCAATTCAATGTCAACTACACCTAGGTTCAGGTCGACTGTGGTATATAAGTGTCTATAAACATGAACAAACCGTCTGTTTTGTTGCGTTATGGCCAGAAATGATGTGTATAATGGAGATAGGTATAGGAGGAGTTCTATGGTGGAGCCCCGTATTTTGATGTTATGTGAACTGGGGCGGTGAAAATTAGTGTACAACCCGCGAGTGGATCCAGTAGTTCTTCAAAGTCGTACCAGGGAAGACCCTTCGCTCCGAGCTGTTCCAGTAGTGATCGCTGTCCGGGCCAGTAAGTAAACGTTGCGAGCCTGGCTGCCTAGCAGCTATCAACGGCATTGGCGTCGTGCGACGGACGCATAGGCTAAAGTGGATAAGGCCCACGGTGAGGCGGAACAGAAGCGACAGCCACCTCGGAACCAGTAGCAAATCTTCCCTTGGCAAAAAGAAAAGTGGCCTGGAATGCCTAGAATTACACAATCCCGGTCTTTGAAAGCCTCCTTCGACAGAGAAAGCAGAGCAAAACAGACGTTGTGGTAAATTTATATTGCAACACAAAACCAGAAACACCTAAAGCCTGACTTGACACAATCGGGATGTGCACACCTGAAGAAGGCACACCAGACTCGAAACCTCTCTGAGACGATCCCCAAGCAGTTTGTGTTACACGCGGTCGTGTCACACACACCTCATTGCCGAGCTGTGATTACTCATCCACACGCCGAAGCGTCATCCACAGCCGCGGCGCGTGTGTCTGGCCCCGCAAACAGACCCGATCATGGAACCCACACACGCCGCCCACCCGCACAAGCCAACAATGCCCACCGCCGGGGGACACGGGCCGTCACTGGCACCAGCCTCCCCATTGCCCGCCCTCCCGCTCGAACTCATCCTCGCCATCACCCGGCACCTCACCACCAAGGACCTCTCCATCCTCTCCCGCACCTGCCACGCCCTGCAAGTCCTCCTCGCCAACGAACTATACTGGCGCTACGCCATCAGCATCACCGAAATCGTCCTCTGGGCCGACATCACCTGCCGCCCCTGGATCCTCGACCGCGCCCTCGCCACCGCCCTCACCCCCGACCCCCGAATCCCCGCCAGCCGCCGCCCACGCCTCCGCGCAACGCTCAGCATGCGTCTCGCACGCCTCCTCTCCGAGCCCGTGGAGCGCCGGCGCGCAGACACCGTCAAGGTTCTCATCGCGCACAACATCACCCCCACCGACCCGGCCGACGGCATCCGTCCCGGCCGCCGATACACCAAGCGGCTCCACGACCCCATGATCCCATGGGAGCCGGCCCCTCCCGCCAGCAAGAGGTGGGTGATGGACGGCACACACGACGTGGAATGGGTGGCGCATGCCGTGCGCCGCGGTGATCTGGCGCTGGCGCGGTGGCTGCTGTATGTGGCGGGTGCGCAGGTGCTGGGGGACCAGACGCTGCTGGACCTGGCCATGGAGCGCAGAGGTGTGGACCCGCGGGGAGAGAATGTGGAGGAGGTGATACAGCTGCTGAAAGAGCGCGGCCTGGAGCCGATGCCTCCCTGCGAGCCGGAGTCTTCCTCTGAGATGGAACCTCCCTGCGAGCGGGGGTCTTCCTCGGAGCCGGAGTCGCCCTCCGAGCGCCACTCGCCCAGCCTATCGGAGTCTCAATACTACATGGACTCTCCGTACGAGCCGGACTCTGAACATTCACCCTGGGAGCTGGACCCTCCCTCTGAGCCGGACTCGTGGTTCGACTCGGACTCTCCCAGCGAGACGGACTCTTCCTCTGATTCGGGCCTTTCGCCAAAGGACTGGTAGTAGGAGGAAGCTGCTGTGTTGTCGGTCACTACCTGAGGCATGTATCTGAGGGAGTCCTTTTCTTTGCGGCGGCGGTGGTGGGTGTCGGAGGGCGCTTGGTGCAGTGGACTGACTTGTTTGCATTTTCCTTGGGCGGTCGTGTTTGCCTTTTCTTTCTTTCTATTCTCCGTAAACAAGGGTGATCAAGTGGCACATTCATACCTGGTCCAGGCCGTGTTCTTCCCCTCGATGTACGTCCACTAATAAGCCACAGCGGGTGCGGGTGCGCGAGGGCAATAGGATAGATATTCATGACTTGTATTGCAGGCTTTGCGCAAATACATATATCCAGACTCATATTTCAGGGGCTCGTCTAGTGTAGACCATTGACCTGTCTTGTGTCGTCGCGCCCAACACGGACTTTAGATCAAGTATCAGGTAGGACAAATGTGCGTATGTGAACACCGCCACTTCAAGTACCCATTTTTGTTCCGTCTTTGAATCTTCATGAAGAGTTCGACAGCGGGCCCCCCATACAACGTAGACCGGCTGCGTTGCGCTAAACATGCACCAGCAGAATGTCGCAAAACCGCGTCCTTTGTAATTACATTTCGACACAATCAATACAAGGAAGATCACGAGGGAAAATGTTGAATCCTCGAATTTTAACACTTCCAAGATAGTTTCAGAGTTACCGCTCCGACCTGCGGAGTCGTACTATAGTATAAAAATATGTACGCGGGCATTTAATGCAAACCCGCCATCGGCTCAAGGTAATCAATCAAGAAGCTCGCTAAACCTCATACCTTTTCTCAAACCCAGCGGTTGCCATTTCCGCGTTTATGTGAGCTAAACCTTAATTTCAACTGCGTGTTCAAGGTAGCTTGAACTATCTAGTAGTGAGATTATGATATACTCAAGGACGGTGTTTAATGTAAATATATATATACACCAACAAATATTAAGCTGTGGAACTCATTTCGTAATTTGTGAATAGGTAGTCCGTCCCAAAGTCTTCACAAAGCTCGAGAATGTGTGCATATCTCTAAATTGACGCAATTGGCCATGAGGACTCTAGCAGTAGTAACTACAGAATCCATGGGATTTATGAATAGAAATGATCTCATCCCGTTTTACAAAAAGGAGGAGAGAAGACCAATGAATTCCAGCCTCCAAAGGTGATTGCGCTCCACAATATGTTCTGACTATCAGCGGGTAGGCAGAGAAGCACGCAAGTACTGCCATTCACGGGGTAATGATGGATACTGAGTAATAGCAGACAAGGGTTCCAAAGCCAAGTACAAAAGCAAACAGTCTTTTTTCCAATAATAGGTACAGAAAAAATACAGAGCCCCTGTCCCCCTCCTAATCTCAATGACCCATCCCGTCAAGAATCTTCCGCCCTGTTAAACCTTTTAGAAATCTTTTTCAGCCTATCTTTTCCATCCCTTTTATGCTTGAGTTCTACAAGCACATCCCCCTTTTCTATTATACATGCAGCCTGAGAATAGATAATCAAGCCTCTTGTGTTAGGTTTTGACTTTTCAACTAACTGCTTTACTTGCTCACGCAAATTCACTCCACCGGTTTCATGCATAAGTGCTTTGGCGGCTCCTTTTTCTGCACTCATTTTCAATTTGGTAAAGTGTGTCCCTTGTTTAATGGAGCGAGAGCTGCTTGATATGATGGTGGATAAAGATTCAACGTACATATTGTATATAGATTGTAGTGTAGTAGGGGTTGTAGTCCAGAAAGTAGTGAGATCCTGAGCTGTGAAAGTGGAACGTGGGATAGGAGATACTATACGAGTTGCAGATTCAATCGATTCATATAGTAAGAAGCTTTGGAGTACCATCAGCCAGTTGTATGGTTAAATACAGCACTTTCATAACCCAGCAGTTATATTTGCTTTTATTAAAGCCTTTGACCGTGCTCTTGCCAATAAATTCGGAAAAATATTCCTGTTTACTGGAACTCTTAGGGTATTGACTCCGGTTTTGTAATATTTTTATAAAGCGGAGAAAATTCCATTATCGAGAGGTTGTAAAATATGGGAGCTATGTGCAGGAAGACAAAGTGGAAGTATTTCCCATTCAAGGTAGTATTCAAATAAATTTAAATCAATATGTGGTTCAAATCCATCAAATATTAGCATCCGCCATTCATCGGATGATCCATATAGGTCTATTAGTTTAATGAATATATTATCGGAAAAGGTTTTCCACCTTGCCGATATTTCCAGCTCAAAAATCCGTTTCATATACCGTAAAATCTCAGGAATAACGAATCGGACCGGGCTGAGACCGCAGATTCAAGGTGAGTTTTGATTGGTACAGTTAAACCACGTTGCATTATAGGAACTTCTCATAGACTAGATTAGAGTAGAATCATCACAAACTCCAAGTCGCCACTAGTAATAGTTTTGAGGACTGATCGATCTGTTTTCAAGATGACCCTATCCGTTACCCCTGCTACCCAAGTGCAAAATATACAGCGACCCTCTATCCAGCAACCAGGAGTCCAACTGCCAGGCAAAAAGAGAGTAGCAATTGCAGAGAACCTTCGCAGTTTCCGTTCTCAGCTGGTGAAAACCAAAGCTAGACGATCCTACAATAGCCGGAAGAAAATTGAAGTTCTGTAGTACCTATCAACCCTATCGATATCAGAGGAAGGCAATCCAGAAAAAAGCGGATCCCTACCCTTCAAGAGGCTTCCGAGTACTTTGGGGGAATACCACAGTCTTGCATATCAACTTGGCGTAGAGAAGAAAGTGATATTTTGAAAGGTATGCAAGAGAAGGGTAGAAAATAAAAAAGTTCCGTGACTGTAACAGATTGCCGGAAATGGAGAAAATTGTATATAGTCAATTTTTGAGGCAACGTGAGAAGGGGCAGATTGTTGGGCATTCCTGGTTCCATTATGCTAGTATGAAAGCATTTCAACAGTGCTATCCAAATTCTGAGAAAACATTTTCTTTCTCGCAAGGCTGGTTTGTCGGATTTTTGACTCGGTATAACATATCAATACGATTTACAACCAATCGAGCTCAAAAGATTCCTCAAGATTCCCTGACATCTATAATCAATTTTTTCCGGTTTGTTAGATGCAATCTTCACCCGCGGAACAGTGACGTTGATTACTTAGACGATATACATCCACTCAGACGCATTACTTCATTCTCGAGAATTGCCAACATGGACCAAACACCTGTTCCTTTTGAGTATTTATCAGGTCGCATATATGAACCGAAAGTGTCGTATACTGTTTGGGCAAAAGCGGGGAAAAATGGTTGGGATAAAAGACAAGCAACAATTCAACTTACTGTACTTGCAGATGGAACAATGCTTAAACCGTGGATTATATATCGGGGAAAAGGTTTTCTTCCAGAAGCTGAACTCAACCAAAATGATCCACGCGTTACAGTGAAATTTAATGATGAGGCTTATGCAAACAAGACCATCATTCTTGAATGGATACACCAGCAACTCATACCAGTTATCCACCGTAAAGATATATCTGTTGGGCAAATATCGAATACTACAGGCCTACCTACCGGTACACTTGCACCAAATTCGCTTGGTTTAGTTGCCCTAAATGCTGCCAGTTTTCACAGAACCCCAACAGTCCTTAAAACTCTTCAGAACTCTAATATAATCCCATGCCTTATTCCCAGCGGATGTACAAGCCTAATACAGGTACTGGACGTATCTGTAAACTGCCCTTTTAAAGATGTATTGAAAGAGACAATGGAAGAAGAACTCTATCGTCTAGTTCAACTGCAATGGGAGGATGTACTTTCTTCACTTGATGCTCCAGATGCCGAGAACACCGAGAATGCTGTGAATGCTGAGACATAGGGTCCGGAAACCGTTCAAATATCTGCTATTGGCCTTCGGCGTATTCTACTGACCCGGGCAGTTGGAACAGCATGGGAGAAATTCGGTGCTGAAAGGCATAAGAATAGCATTATAAAAACGTTTAGAAGGTATTTCTGAATTACTTCTTTCTATTAGTCTTAAGCTAAACTAAAAAGTGTTGGGTTATCTCTTACTATTAACGGTTCATGTGATCATGAGCTCTCAGTTCAAGATTTGGAACCGGAGGAATTGGTAATTGGAGATTGGCAACATGATCTTGCTACAGCAGGTCCTCCCTTATTTGAGAATGAGATCTCAACAGAGGACCATGATAATCAAGGATTTTCTTTGTAGAGGTTGGCGGGGTGATCCTGCAGGTTGGAAGGCTGAAAAAAGCCAAACCTGGGGCCAGTCAAGTAGATACTAGTAATAGAGAGAAGTGCCAGATCAATTGTTCTTTGTGCCATCAACCGGGCCACAATAGAAGATCATGTAAATAATTGCCAAGTTTATATTACAATCTAGACTGCATTCGTTCTCATCCAATCTTATCCTCTCCTGGGGACGCGGTCTTAGCCCAATCCGGTTCGTTATTCCTGAGATTTTGCGGTAATTGAGACATAATTGCCTATTATTATATTCCTTAGTAAAATAACAGAACTAAAACTCAATCTCTTTCCTTTCTCGATACCAGCCAGCAAGGTGATTGTTGTCTTTGAAAATAATCAAAGGTGTTAAACAGAAACCATCTGTGGCTATTGATTCAACCACGATGAATACTACGGCAAACCGGTTTTCTAAGATCATAACCCATTCCCAAGACAAACCCCTCCTTATCGAGGTTGTAAGTGTTACGCGGTGCAACTTGATATTTCTCTGTTGCGGTTTTTAACTAATAGATATAATATTAATACCTCCATCATTTCATTCAAGCCCTACAAATAAATTTGTTTACATACCATCTAGTAAAAATCATCTATTATATCCAAACTTTCTGCATTGGCTGGGTTGCTGGCAATAGTTTGGAAACGACATATCGACACTCATTATGTCGACCAAAAAAGTGGTAGATACAGTTGTGACCGATAGCCGGAACATTGTTGCCAAGACAAGCATGGAAAAGATTTTTTGATAGGGTGTAGAGAGTTTCTCTATTTCTTGGCATACTACAGTCATCAAGAAATAAGATACGTTCAATCAAAACCTTCCCTTCCGCTATTGTCAAAGTTTGACAATCTTTTTGGACATCGTCAAGAGTTTTTTATCCGGGATTTTTCAAATGATGATAAAAAGTTGTTTCACTAACATCATAGGATTTTGGTCTCTGGGAAATTGTGGATTTTCTATTGGACGGATCCTGATTGCTAATTTGAAGTTCGGCAAGGTAATAACTTTGAACAAGCGCAAGCCTCCATATTTGTTGTCAGTATGGTAAGGACGACAAAAAGTAGAGTTGTTAAAATATTTGCCGACATGGTGACTGATATTGTAACTGACATAGTCACGGTTGATACCTTTTGATAAAGAAAACTGAATTGCATGCTGATTGCAAGCTGAAAGAATTAACTCTTATATGTTAGAGCAAAACCTACTATATCATAGTGGTGTTAAATTGACAAACGCTTTCCGTTCGCTATTTAATCCAGTTTACAATTTACAATAAATACAACGTATCTTAAGAAATTTTTTTTCCTACCCAATGTTTCCATTAACGATAATAGCTTCCATTTGTTAAGAATAGTATCCAAAACGGTTCAAAATATATTTTTACAACAGGTGTTGAGAGTCTCATTCCAGGATCCCTTTATTAAGAATTCCGTGAATCTTTTCCACCGCAAACTCCCCTGTTTATCACAAATTCTTCTCAATTCACACTTTTGCAGTATTTCTTATTGAAGCCCGTTTAGCTTTCAAAGAGTTTTCGGCTCTACAATTCGCAGAACTAACTCTCTCAAGTATTTTCTTCTTGGCTAATTTTGTTAGTGTATATTGATTGGTATTAACTTTTCCGCAGAAACATACCAGAGAGCTTCCTATCTATTTTTTCTTAACAGTTTCATTGGCCTCTTTATGATTCGAATTCTTGTGTGCAAAGTGAAGAAGATGTTGCCAAACAGCAATATGGTAATCTGGAACGTGTGCAAAGCTTAGTAGGAGGCAGGGCAATTGAGAAACATTTGGTTGACAGCCTTCATTGACTCATATAAGTCCACTGCAGTACGAAGACAAACAGCAAATTTGAAACATTTTTTTTCCGATACTGCCTGTAGCTGTATACCCATAGAGGGCAAACTCTGGAGTCAACATTGATTAGTTGATGGAGATGAATTTGGGGATGGATGGATTAAGGGTAGGTGAACGTGGACTTGATCAAATATATGGAATCATGATACAATGAACACGAAGATGACCGAACGAACGCGAACATGATCCAAAATGAATCTGGTCGCGTGTACTCTAACCTAACCCATACGCTACTAACCCGGCGAACACCTTAACCCTAATCAGACCTAGCCAAACCCATTCATATCCGCCAACACCCAGCGCGCGGCATTACCCCAAGAATAACAGTACATAACTGGACAGATAGAATCAAAAACAGGCAGCGAATAAAGTAAGTAGAGATCTGAGGCAGTAGGAATGGCTCTTCCAGATATGGATAGTACTACGTAGCATGAACAGGTAGATTACTAGCTGTAACAATTGCTCACAATCCTTTTCATTTTTTAAGTAACTTTTCACGTTTGATCTTATTAGAGGGATTCTGCAGCGTCTGGGATCGACTGTCCTGGATCTTTTTCGGGCTGTTGCTATGGTAACCTGTGACTTGATCACAAATAGATCCCTGAGGCTGATAGCGGAAGCTGAAAGATCTGTTGCAATAGCGGACAGATAGCGGAAACCCCGCACGCCCGCAACCACAAGTGCTTTCAATGATGGGGTCTCCCCACTTGATTAACACGTTCGCTGCCGCTAGCGTAGGGGTTCTTACTATTGTATCTCACTATTTAGAAACAGAAACTAAAAGAAAAAAAAAAAAAAGAGGGCGTTATGGAGCTCCTATAGCAGTGCCGCATGGGTTGAGGTGGGAGTTTTTGCTAGCTGAGCTCAACGAAGAGTACAGTTTGGAGTTCTTCCAGAGAGTTTCATTTTGAACTGTTCAAGGCGTATGCTGAGTTTGACTTGGATAGCTTTACACATGCCGATATCAACTTATTTATTGGGTACTTTGATCTTTAAAGTATTCAGTACCGCTACCGCAACAAATGCTCCCCAGATACAGCAATCTGTTTGGTTCTCTTCCGTCTTGCATCACCAAACCGCTATAAAGAAAATATTGCCCTATTCAACCGATCTCGAACATGGCACATCAGCAAAAAAAAAAATCTCCCAAGACGAATTGTACGTCCAGACGTACCGATTCGTCTTTTGCGACCAAAACCTCGTCTTTTGCACCCAAATAGTCGTCTTTTAGTCATCCCGCGCTTCCCGGAGCTCTGAAATATGACATGTCGTCTTTTGGCGCCTAGTATGCGTCCCAAATGTGACATCTCATCTTTTGACGCCTAGTATGCATCTCAAATATGACATCTCGTCTTTTAACGCCTTTTGACGTCGCGCGGATGTGATATTCTGCCTATGTACTGGCGCTAATGCTAGCGCCCAGCTAATGACGTCAGATTTGACTCTTCTCCACACCTCGAGGATCTACCCACACCTCCACCTCTACCTATACCTGCCTACCTACCTCGCCTCCTACCTCGCCTCCACCTCACCTCCCTACCTCACCTCCCTCGCCTCCACTCACCTCCCACTCGCCTCCTCCTACCCGCCTCCTCGCCTCCCACCTCGCCTCACCTCCTCACCTGCTTCCTCCTCCTCTATCGACACCTACCTCCTGCCTGTATCGACTCCTACCTCCTGCCTGCATCAGCGCCTGGATACGTATTTGCCTTCCTCTGCATTTTGACGCCTTTACTGACACCGCTGCAGGAAGCAAATGGACACCTACCAGTCAACGAATACTGGAGGATTTCGACACCTACCAGGCTCCAAATACTGGACGATTTGGACACCTCCCAGGCACCGAATACTGCACGATTTGGACACCTACCAGGCACCGAATACTGCACGATTTGGACACCTACCAGTCACCGAATACTGCACGATTTGGACACCTCCAGGCAGCGAATCGACACCTACCAGTCACGAATACTGCACGATTTGGACACCTCCTAGGCAGGGAGGTCAGCGGGCAGGCAGCTCAGCGGGCAGGAGGGTAGGCAGGCAGGTCAGCGGCGAGCTCAACCTACGGGCAGGAGGTCGGCGTGGGGCAGGAGTAAGCGGAGGTTGGTAGGGCGCCGGCGGAGGCAGGTGTGTTGCTAGCAAATATGTACATAGAATTACGTAGACATGTAGATCAATAAATGTGACATTTGCGCGGAATTGGTGTCCCAGTCTATGTACCGATTGCCGAGTGACCTCATTCTGCCAGCAAAATGTGCTAGCGAAAGCCGTTAACCGGGCAGAAGCTACCCAGGTGTGGACCCGGTGTTCGTTTTGGGGTCAAAGACGACCTAATTTGGTCAAAAGACGAACTAAAGACGAACTCGTCTTTTGAGCAAACGACGACTCCGCGACGGGAACGGGAGAGAATCTCTCCCGTTCCCGTCGAGACGATGTCTTTTTGCGCCGGGGCGTATGGATGCAGGTAAGAAAACTTCTCATGCGCCTGGCACCCAAAATGACGCCCAATGGCGCCTGCTGCGCCTGGGTACGCCCAAGCACGTCAGACCGAACCAAATTTTTTGCTGATGGAGGTTTCTTTGTATGTCGCTTAGACTCTGCTCACCTGTACCTCACGTTATTTACCCCCTCTTCGTGGGCCCTATATTGTGTCGCGGCCATTGAGTCGTTAGCGTTTTATCTTTTTCCTTTGTTTTTTCCTTTCGTCGTTCGTTCGGGTTAGTCGGTGGAGGTTGTAGTGAGGGTAGTCCGGTGCGCGATAAGCCTTAGGCTTCTATGCGAATAAACATTTCTCTCTCTCTCTCTTGTATGTTAAAGGAATACGAAGTCTTTATTCCTTCTATGGTTCATAAGTCATAGTCCACGATCTTTTGGTCTCATCAGCCAAAAGGGTTTCAAGATACTTCGCTCGCTTAGAGTCCACCTCTAGGCCTCCTGCCTCGGCTGTGTTCCTTGGACCTCCACTGTTTCTGTCTCCCCTATTGGCCCCACGTAACAATTACGGGAACTGATACAGAGTAAGTTCTACGATGGTAAGCGCCCGAGGGGCCTACATCAGCAAACTTGCCTATACCTCTGTCATCTCACAACAGTCTCCCCGGTCTCCTGAGATTCTCCTGAGACACAAAAATGAAATTTGAGTCTCCTGAGAGTCAGGAGACAGACCAAAGCTTGCTGATGTAGTTAATCCCGAAATCATGGACAATATGAACGACGTCTTTATAGCATTGGCAGCAAGCGTGAATGGGTTTGGGCTGAGGAATTGGGCAACGGGTGAGTGGACCCCCGGCCATGAATTCAAGCGTGATACATACTTTGGTAAAGCCCATTCCGACATCAAACGTCGTATAGCTGACTTTATCCGTCCGCTCAGCAATGCTCCAGCATCACTTTCATAACTTCAACAAATAACCGATCCTAAATCTAGATAGGGTCATCAATAACGTCAAGGCAGCCTTGACGAAACGATTGGCAAGCATCGGAAAGAAGGCTCCGGAGGGCAGAGAAGCCCATACTGACCCTGTGGGAAATGATTGTCTGGATTTCAGAGCTGTAAGCTCCGGCGGAGAGGGGCAGAAGAAGCCGTTAGGAGTCTACAAAAGGAGGGCAAGGTATATGGAGGAAACGCAAGATATGGAGATGTCTGAAGGGGAATCTGACGATAATGAATTGTGATTATCTTGTACTTCTATATAGAAGAAGATGATAGATAGTAACCAATAAACGACAAGTAGCGTCCTCTCTACAAATTATAATTTACTATGCTATATGCTATCTTCTACAAGTTGTTGTGATATCCGCAAATTATTAAGTTTAGCGGAGATGTACCGATTTCCGAAGGCGCACTGAAATTGTATATTAAAGGACAATATAGGGCGTATAGAGAATGATATACAGATGTGCTTACCAGAAAGAGTGTATTGCTCACAGAGGGGGGATTTATTTCACGAATGTGAATCTATTTCATATTTGCATTGAGGAGGAGGAAATAATAGGGTACCTCCACGGAGACAAAATTCTTCCATCAGCTCTGTGAGCTCTTCCGCCTCCATAGAGGCGAATGAGCAAACTCATCTTTTGTTGATGAAGTGTAGGTCCTGCCAGTGCCACTGTTGTCACTATTTAGGCATCCTACATACAACCCCAAGTTCCTACAACCTAGCTGTATATTTCTATATGTCAATCTCATAAGAGAGCAATATCATCGGAAACAAGAATTTAGAGATTGTTACAGGTCGAACATGACGAAATTGAAAGAAATGTTGAAGAACATGATAAGCATCCTGTCAGATATCCATCACCTTATACAGCAGACTCAGACGTTCAATGGAGAGCAATATTGCTATCTATATATGTCGTTTTGAATATTCTTCGAATAACGGTGGTGGACAGTTAGAATATAATGTAGTTTTTGAAGTACAAAGACAAATATATATACATATCAAGATGACAGCGCCCTGATAATGAAATCAGATAGGAGATTGAAAAAGACGTTGAGTAACAAAAACATCAATCAAAGTCCAAAGCCGCAGGACATCAGCAAACCCCCACTCTACGGCCTCTCTACATGACACCATAGGTTTATTAAACTGTTTTTCATCATCAGTTACCTCTCTTACCAACTGTGAGAATGATGACAGTAATACAGGGTATGGGGGATAAGCTGGATTCTGAAACAAGTAGAAATCAGTTGCACATTCTTGAAAACATCCCAAGAGAATGCTTTCACGTAATAGTGAAATAATGTTATTCTTGCCCTCCCATATGCCATGGAAGTGATATATCAAGCCATTAGTGCACGTAATTGCCTAGTAATTTAGTGTATGCATGTGTTTGTAGCCGTTATAACACTCGAGTTGCCATTTGGATAGCTCACAGGTTTTCTGAATCATGCAATCAATGAAGCTCCAACGCTTCAAGTTATTTAATGGGGAACCCTTTTCATATATTTTCCTCCTAGATTCAGGCGTGAAATCTTGTAGCTGAAAACCCCAAGTATTCAATATATATTGGAACATCCAGTTTATACCTTGTGATATCACGGTGTAGTGATATTTGAACATGAGCTGAAATGCTTGTTTAATATGAGTGCCTTACTCACGATATGATGAATGCCTTACCAGTGTACGAAAATCAATGATTTGCAATGAACTATTGTTAAACTGGTAAATCAAAGCGATTTACAACCCACGTTTGGCAAGCGAGTGAATACTAAATGCCTGGCACTCGCAAGGAAAGCGTTTTTCACTATGGATTGAGGTGCCAGTAATTCTATATTTGACGTGAGCCGTCGATTGTATATGTATTAACTACTCTAATACATATATACTAGCAGTGGGCCAGCTCGCGACCGCGAGCTGTTGCGCGATCCGGGTGGTGCTGTTGGCGGGTGGGGTGGTGCTGTTGGCGGGTGGTGCTGTTGGCGGGTGGTGCTGTTGGCGGGTGGTGCTGTTGGCGGGTGGTGCTGTTGGCGGGTGCTGTTGCCAAGCAATGGCCTTTGGGTCATAGTGTGTTTGAAAGTACTGTTTCCAAGCTATCATTACCTAGTGTAGTGGTATAAATGTCTGACATATGTCGAAGGGCTTGGAGTTCAAATCCCAGGCTCGGCGATATATAATTGAGGGCCTCGAAGGTGCATCCTATTATCCACTTGTGGATAAGATGCCTTGCCACAGAGGAAGAGGGTTGTCCGACTTAGTGTACCTATGAATTTATTCCTCTAGGAGCTAAGGGCGTAAAGCTCCAGCCGTTTATTCAAGCTTATATCTGTGAAACGATGTATGTGGTAGATAAACGGCTGGGGTAACTCGATGCATTTTTTTTGTACATATTGGTATTGTTTTATCATGTATTTTTCGCATTTTTACATCATTTTAAGCACAGTATCTGACTATAAACGTTTGAAATAACTCGATGCGTTTTTTTTATCCATATTGAGATTGTTTTGTAATGTATTTTTCGCATTTTTACATCATTTAAAGCACAGTATTTGACTACTAAGTACACAATTGTAAAAGAAACTAAAATAGAGGAGCTTATAACAGTACTTCAGGGTATACCACGTTTTCCGTCTGTCGACCACGTTGCTCACATTGCAAGACTCTCAGTCCGTCCAACTCAGTGACTCTAGAAAGTGCCACATACAACTGACCATGTGAGAATGATGGAATACGCAAATCAACACCAACAACATCCAATGACTGGCCTTGCGCTTTATTCACCGTCATAGCAAAGCAAAGCCGAATTGGAAGCTGTTTTCTGGTAAGAATGAAAGGTAAATCCCCCTCCGATGTTGAAAGTTTGATCCTTGGAATAACTTTCATCTGTCCATCAAAATCTCCACCCAATATGCGTGCTTCGATACATCTTCTCCCAAGCTTCGTAACGGTCAATCTGGTACCATTACACAATCCCTGCTTAGGATAAAGATTTCGTAGTAGAAGAATTGGTGCTCCAATCTTCAATTTGAGCTGTGATGGCGGAAGGGATGCGGGACTAAGATTTTGAAGATATTCCGCTGGTAATTCATCCACACTCTCCTCTGAATTGCTGAATTCTGCAGTGTCGATTGCGAAGTAGCTTTGAATCTCTCCCAATATCTGTTGAAGTAATATATCATTGAACTCCGCAACCGTGTCGTTTCTCATCGCAAGGATCGCACGTCTTGAAAAAACTGTTGAGTCTAGATGTGCCCTACTAACAATCTCCAGAGGGAAAACATTATTGCAGAGTTCTTGAACTGTGGTGGACATCTTGATGAATAGTGGAAGAATAATTGTTCCGTGCCATTGTAGATTGTATGACATCTGTGCCAACCACTCTGCAAATTCGTTATTGGCGGTGCCAACCCTAACTCTCATATTAACTTTAAGAGTAAGCAATTGGAATTTGAGCCATAAGGCAGAACGTTGAAGGCAAGCTGCAACAATTGCTCCCCTGTTTCCTCGCCTCACAACAGGAAGTATCTGTGCGTAATCCCCACCCAAAACAATTGGAATATTGCCAAACAAAGCGTCATCATTTGCTCCGTTGATATCATTCAAAGTTCTACTAACAGCTTCAAAACAATATTTGTGCTGCATTGGAACTTCATCCCAGATGATAAGAGCTGTTTGACGGAGTAAGCCGGCAAGGAGAGTGTTTTTGCTGATAGAACATGTTGAGGACTCATTTATTACAATGGGTATCTTAAAGCGTGAATGAGATGTTCTTCCTCCTGGAAGCAATTGTGCCGCAATTCCAGACGATGCTACACAAAGAACAATCTTATTTTGTGCCCGGAAATGATTGCATAAAACCTTATAGAGAAAGGTTTTCCCAGTCCCGGCTGGTCCTTGTAGAAAGAAATGTGCAGTTGTTGGATTGTTGACGCCTTGAATTATGGTGTTGAAACAATGTAATTGGTCCGCATTGAGTTGTCCAACTCCTTCGTCAAATAAAATAGCCTCTGTTTGATTGTCATACCGAAGTTCGGCTGCTATCATCTCATTTCCGTCTGTTAATCCCCAATCATTTATGTTGGAAGGGATACCAAAGTCCGTTAATGTCTTGCCAGAGTCAGCAAGTATTTGTGAAATTAAATACAGGCCGTAATCGAGGTGTACATTTTCCATGTGTTCGGGAAAAAGAAGTGATTCGTTATTCCGCAATGCATTAGGAAGATTATCGCACATATTGGTACCAAATTGTTCCCAGAGTGCGAGTGGCTCAGTCACATCCCCAAATAACAATGCGGTGGCGAAAAGAGTTCTTAACGACGATCCAATGGAGAATACAATAGCTTCAATAAAACATTGAATCCATTCCTCATCATCTTCCAAAAGACCAAGTGCAATGCATGCTATCTTGAATGTAGGATGAAGAATATTCTCAACGGTTCTCAAATGCTCAAAGGACTTGACACCACGAACGACTGTTAGAAGTAAACGTAGGTAATATTTCTCGCCCATCATCGGATTGCAATGGTACATTCTACCAATAACAATACCACGTTTCCTTGGACTCCAGGATCTGTTTTGCCGATTGTAGGTGAAATTAACAGGAAACTCCTGGTAAAGATATTGTCTTCCATCTTCGTTTTCCGAATTGTACTTGAAAAATGCCATCAGGGTGGATTTGGCGGTTTCCATCCTTTCCTGCAGCTCCTCCTCATTGACATCTGCATTGAAGTAGATGGGCTGCTCTCCGGGCATGTGTATGGCTAAATGTATAACTGCTGGCGATTCTTCATGCATTCCATACTCAAACAACCGCCATACAGCCTCAGTTGGACCAATGTAACGTCCCTGAAGATATCTTCGAACTTCATTCAATTCGGTGCTCACTTCGACCGTTGTCCTGTCGGAGCCCTTATATATATATTTGTGTATATATTTGATAGCATGAATTGAACCACAAACTTCAACGTTAATATGTGCCTTATAACACCATGAAAGATATGGATTATGTGGTACAATCCAACGATTGTCAAAAGTAAATTGGTTAGAGAAACCCGAACCCCTCAAGGGAGTTGTAAATGTTCTACCATCATCCCTCCGTTGGTAGAGTGGATAACCATCTTCCTGAACAATTGTTTCTGATTGAAACGCTTTAGGGTAACGTTTTGAGCAAGCTGAATTTCCATTATTTGTCTTGACCATACACGGTGCATTAGGAACTATATCTCCGCATGGACCATGAACCATACAGGTAGATATCACTGCGTGAAGCTCCCCATTGGGGTCCATTTGTGGATTAGGTATTTCTGCCGAAACAATGTTGTTAATGTTCTCAGCGGTGATAAATCGATCATCGGGATGAAGAAAGAGCAACAGATGCATATGTGGCAAACCGCGCTTCTGATATTCAATTGTCCAGACACATCCCAAGTAACGGCCAAAAATGTGTTTATGTTTCAGTTCTTGAAGAAGCTGTTGTTGTTTCAAGTGAAAGACTCTTGCAATCAAATCCGGTCTATCAACAGCATTTTGCCCGGGAAGTAATTCATCAGTAATCTCTTTCCATTTAGGGTTTGCCGTAAATGTGATAAAGAGACTCGGACGACCAAAATGCCGGACAATAGCCATGGAATCTTGATAGAGTTGTTGCATATACCGATCTCCACCACTGTAACTACTTGGTAGAATAATTCTCTTGCCAGTCTCTTCGGCATTAAAATCTTGTTGAAGCATTGCATCAGCTAGGCCATTGTAAAGATCCGAGCGGAGTTGTCCTTGATTGAGACGAATCCAGTTTAATTTATTCTGGTCACAGGCAGCCCATGCATCTACCAAGTATTGCTGGAATAAACGTTGTGCTTGAAATAGGGTTTTGGGTTCTGCCAAACGTAGGTGTAAACGGTATCTATTATACATATCAGTATTATATCGATTGATCTTTTATCCGGAAACAAACCTGTAAAATGCCCTCTGACTCAATCGTAGATTCTTTCTGACTTGCATTTCATTTCTCAATTGTAGGCTCCAATGCCATCCTAAATCTCCATTCGGGAACAGTAAGACATAATGTAATGGCATATAAGCTGCATGATTTGGATTGATAATGCTGAATGCTGCATTTAGGTCTGGATTCCTGTTTGCTAATACAATATCACGGAAGCCAGCTTGATCGTATTCATCAGGAATGATAATAGCAATCTCGTTACTGGTTGGCAGATTGTGACGTCGCTTGTCTGCACCACTTTCAATGATTAATTGCAGTTGTGGGTTGAGAAGCACTCTGGCATTGTTGTCTGCAGTCGGTAGTGAGTTCAAACGTTCCTTCGCGGTTTTGTATAATGTAATGAATGGATTAACGTTATTCAATTCAGTTGTTATTCTTTGAAGAATCTCAAGATTAAGTCTTGGGTGTGCTGAGTGGCGAACTTGGGATGCATATACGGGATCGTAAAAGTAAAGTTGGGCGAATGAGGGTGCTGTGTTCAATGCCGGTTGCAAAGGGCCCTGAATATGAAAGAGTTCACCATGAATTTGGAAACAGGTAATGCCACCATTCTGAGCAGCGGAACGGTTATCGGCGCTATATTTGACCGAGGTAAACGTAAGTGCATTATTGTATTCCCGTATGTTGATTCGAAATTGTCTCGCTATTGTGTCCAAGGATTCAAGTAAGTATTGAAGGTAAGGTGGTGTTGGAGTTACGGCCGGTAGAACAACATCTCCTTTTTTACAACAACTCTCAAAAGTTGGGGCCGTTGCAGTGCCACCAACACGTTCACCCAGCCAGTGAAGTGAATGACATGAAGAGCAAACAATTGTCATGTTACCAAGTTCTAATTTCTTCCAGTGCAAACGGGAAGAAATAAAAGCGAGTGGTGCAATTCGATCGACAGGTTGAATAGGAGCACGCTAATCATAATTTCAGAATCATAGAAATGCTACAAAAATTCAAAGTAATTACCTCAATATCTTGATGCTCCTGAATTTGCCGAGATTCAGCTCGGAGCCTAGCCTGTTCACGTTGACGTTGCTTGAATATAGATTAGTATGTAAAATCGAGAGAAATATATTTCAACAAAGCTTACCAAGCACGTTTGACAGGTTTTACGTGGTGCACCATGCCTGTCTTGATCGTAGTCTCCAACAGCTTTGTCACGTTTGCATTTGACACATTTAATTGTAGCCATTTTTTCGAATTTTTCTTAGGGGTGATTTAAAGATGTTTTGGAGGTGTGGATGTTTTTGGAAAGAGAACTACAGTTAACAGAGTGATCAGTTGTTAAATAGGGGCTATAAAAAAATTACCCGGCTTTAGTTTTCAAGAAGTTGGTCGGGTAACTGTTCAAAAATTGGGTGGGTAACTGCACTGCAACCGGCAATTGGGGTAACTGTTCAAAGATTGGGCGGGTAACTGTTCAAAAATTTGAGGTGTTGTGCTGACTAATTCTACCCCTGCACCCAGGAGCCAATCAGAGCGTTCCGAAATTCGAAAATTAGCGATAGTACATTATAGATTGAATAAATGTCCTGTCCTGCCTCACTCATTGCCTGTCCACCGGCATACCTACCACTGCGCGCTGCTGCCACCGTCACTGAGCGCTGCCACCTCCCACTGCGCCCGTCTGCCTGCCTGCCCGCCTGCACGATTGCATGCCCGACTCCGCGACTACTATCGGGTACTGCTTTCTACCATAGCCCATGACTTCCAGCTCGATTAAGTGCCCGATTGCCCATCTACCTGTCTATCTTTATTCTATTTGACGGTTTAATTAGGCGTCGATCTGGTTGCCACTCAGATATCAGTTTGAGTATTAATTTGAGGAAGGATTTTAATAAAGATTATTTGAGTGTCAACTTGGTTTTGATTCTGGTGGCGATATGATTCTGCTTTCGATTACGTGTCAATCTGCAGCGGTGCCAATACAGGCATAAAAATACAGGGGTAGGTAAATACATATATACAGACATTGAAATAGGTGTTGAAACAGGTACCGAAGTAGATATCGGGTCATGGCAGATGGCCCGTATAGGTGCAATGATGAGAATTTCCAAGCCGAGCGTAATGTCATTTCCCCCGACCAGATGAACCACAAACAGCTTTATCTCCGAGTCAGAAATAAATCTCACTTCATGGGCTAATCATGAAAATCTTTGCAGATTCGCTGTATCTATCCTCATGTATCAGCGGAAGTGGTCAGGCAAGTATCTAATAAGGCTATGTTGTATATATCAATGCGTCCCCTGATGGGTTCACGATTGATTTCTCCACTCAGTGTTAGATGGCGTACACAGAATGCGTTCTATGACGTATTATGGGATCTACTTGGATAGTATAGCTCGCAGTGGTAGACTGAACCAATCAGAGGTTTGAACGTTTACCCAACGTTGAGTGCTAAATTTCCGTTCGGAACGTAGTTTTCAGTTGTTTTCATATGATTAGGAGCTGGACACTGATATGGAATACGATAAATTGTGACAATAGTCACCTGCCCGGAAACCTTTAGAACATCCCTGGGAATGGAAGAAAGATTCACTGCATCCCCTATTCGCAGACATTCAAAATGCAAGAGGTTGTTATGACGCAGTTGGGGTCTGACTAGGATTGAGTTGGGAAGCAAAGAGAAGGCTGTTTATTCAACGGTTTGAGATTCTATGGTTCACAGTGGAGAGACTGTAACTGAGGCAGAAGCGTGTTATACCAAATACTAGAGGCAGCCTGGCATATGAATAAAGATATAATCCAATATTATATATATATTCTTTTAGCCAAGGTATCCCTATCTGGACGCATATTGGACGAGCCGCTTCCCTATCAGGTACTACCCAACCGGCCGTGGCAACCCCGCAGCTCACCCCATCCCCATCACCACCCCATCACCAAAACAACAACTCCACCATCACCACCACCATGGCGTCCTCCGCTGACCCCACCCTCCCGTCTGCAAAACCGATTCCTACCGGCGCGAAACACGCATCGGCGAGCCCCGCGCTCCCCCGCGAGCTCCTTGTTATGGTCGGATTGCACGCCGACACAAAGACTCTCTCCATGCTCTCCCGTACCTGCCACACCTCCCACGCCCTCCTCAACCACACGCTGCAGACCAGATTCGAAGCCGAGGTCGCGAGTATCATCGCCTGGGCGGCCCCCTCTTGCCGCCCTGTGTTCCTCGACCGAGCCATGACCATCGCGCTCAATCCCGACGCCCCCGTTGCCACCGGCTACAAGCACTGGGGCTGGATGTACTATACTCTGGGCCAACAACTCCTGAGGCTCCTCTACATGCCCGTGGGGCACGATATGATCGAAACCATCAAGGTGTACATCTCCCACAACATTAGACCATGCAACGCGAACTCGATTGCCCGTGCCAACAGTTATCGTACCGACACCAGCGGGAGGTGGCACCAGGGAACCTGTACCACTGCGTTCCGACCGTTATGGCTCCACGATAAACCGCTTGGCAGGCTGTTGGCAGATCATGCGGTGCGCAGTGGGGATCTGGAGCTGGCGCGGTGGCTGGTGAATGAGGCGAGGGTGTGGGTGGGTGTTTTGCCGGGGGTGCAGGGCAGCCAGACTATGCTGGACATTGCCAGAGATCGGGCACTGGAGGATCCGAGGGGCGAGAATGTGGAGGAGATGATACAACTCCTTATGGATCGTGGCCCACAAGAGATCCCTTTCTGGGATCCGGTCTTTTAGCGTATTGACACTTGGAGGATGCTAAGTGGGATATGGGGAAGCTGGTGTATGTAGGCTACTGCCTGATGCGTTTATCTCAGGGACTCCTTTTTCGGTCCTGCGTGGCAGGCGGTGTGGTTGCGTGGTAGTGGTGGCGGAGATTGTGGTGGTTATCGGAGGTCGTGAACGTACATGGCTGTATTGTACCTGGGTACTGGTGTAGAAGGTTTTATTCCTTCTCTCCTCCGCGCAATACAAGTAACCAAAGAACACATGAACAGGTATGCTGAGGGGTGTTTATTCTGCTCTGTGAAACCATTTGGAGTGGCACGAATGTTGATGTGTTTACAAAGTACTATGCATAAACAAATAAATCAAGTGCTGTCATAGTGGTAATACTTTGTGTAATACATCATGTTGTGGCTGTTTGAACTGCAAGAAAATACTGTATTTGGTAATGAACAAGGCCCGGGAAACCAGCAAACTAACTCCTAATTATCCGCCTTTATGTGTTTCGTTCCCAGAGTGTTTGGTGTTGCACTTCGTTGTGCGCAGAATCAAAGTAAGCACAGGCTGAGCACGAGACTGCGCATTTGGGTACTCATGGTGTGCGTGAAGAACCACTTTTAGGAAATTTTCACATCAACTGTGCTGCGAGGGCCTGCAATTGGTCGAATTTCGATTACCGAGATAACTTGGCGGCTAAGCGTGTATTTGAGGGTGTATCTCGAAGCTTTCACAATGCAACCTCCACTACCGTGATCTGACTCTCTTGCACCCTTGATTTTTTTGAACTCCACCAAGAATCTTCTGAAAGCCCACCGCACCATCTAGGTGAAGTATGGAGTGAGTTCCATACTGTGGGTATTTCTCTATTTCTTTAGTTAAATGTTTAGATTTCCTCTCCAACATACAAATTCCGTGGCTAAGCCTGTTGTAAGCATTGGTCACTTTTGGTTGCCATGCGTGGCGCCCATATAATTTAGATCCAATCAATCGATGTTTTCGTAGTTACGGTGCATACCCTGTACTTTACCCAACAAGATTGTGTAATTACTCATCGATGCGGAGTCAGGCCTCTCCACCATCATCACCACCATCACCACCATCGCAAACACCATGGCATCCGCTGACCCCGCGCCTCTGTACACGGCAACAATGCCCACCACCGGGACCACCCCACTCCCGCCTGAGCTCCTATTCATCATCGGAGAGCACGCCAACACCAAGACCCTCGCCACCATCTCCCGCACCTGCCACGCGCTCCATGCCCTCCTCGCCCGCGAGGTCCAGACACGGTACGATACCGACGTCCTCTACACCATCATCTGGTCATTCACCGCCCACCGCGCCGCCATCCTTGACCGCGCCCTCACCAGAGCCCTCGCCGCCGACACCCCCCGTTGCCGAGGTTAACCGCTGCCCGCTACGCATCCTCCTCGGCATGTGCCTCGGGCACCTGCTCCGTAGGCCCGCCAACCACACGTATGTGCAGACCGCCAAGGTCCTCATCGCCCACGCCGTCACCCCAACCAACCCGAAGGCCACAGACCTTCCAGCGCTTCAACTCCCCGGGGGGGGCTCATCCAAATCCATCAACAGAGGGACGGTGGAAACCCGCCATGGATACTGCGCAGCGCTGTTGGCGCGACGTGGGTGGAGTATGTGATCCACGATGGGGATTTGGGGCTGGCGTAGTGGCCCTTGGATAAGGGTGGTGCCAAGTCGTATTGGAGACCGGTGGGGATGGAGTGGGTGGGGACGGAGGGGGACACTGGAACGCTGCTAGACGTGGCCAAGTGGCGGAGAAATGGGGACCCGGGCGGCGAGAATGTCGAGATGATACAGCTGTTGCAAGACCGGTGCCTATTTGCGTCTTCTAACCTCGGTCCTGGCGTTGTTCTTGTTGGGCTTGATAGGATATATGGTAGCCGTGGTGTGAGGGATTTGGGTCGACGGGGATTTAGGGGATGAAGCCGGCGTATTTTATATATATACTTATAGTCTACTACCTGGCACACCTCTTGCGAAACGAGCCCGTTTTGGTTGCAGAGCTCTGGGGCGGGCTGGTGGTGGTAGTGATGGTGTCGGGGGGTGCTGTAAATGAACATGTTTGTATTCTCCTCGGCTGCCGCTAGTGTAGTCCTCTTATATATTTCTGTTCCCCGCTCAGTGCTATATTATTATTGTTCTTATAGAGTGTTTGCAACATGGCAGTCCGTCCGTTTTCAGCCTCGGATCAAAATGGACCGCGAATGCCGCCCTCTCTTAGTGGTATCGTGGGACTGGCAATGCCCCAAAGGTAGAGCGCCGATGATGGCCCTTATGACACCAAATGCTTAGCACTAATTGACTTAATGTGGGATGTGTGAGCGTTTTGATCCTCAACGGTATAAAGATAGATTTAATTACGAATGTCTTACATTGCCTAGGCCAGTGTAGAACAGAACCTCGTGGTGCGGAATAAGAAATCATTCCCATTCCGCCCGGGCTCATTGGGAACGTTCTGCTCTCGCCCGCATTCCCTCTAGGCCCAGAACACCTGCTCATAGTTCTAGGGAAGGAAATTACTTGCCGTCAACGGCTATTAGCCCCCAACGACTGCATATGGATATATATGACTGCGTAGGACTGTATATGACTGTATATGACTGTAGAGCACGGCCGGGACGGCGGAGGATGGCCGTTACCTGACATTAATAGATGTCCCTGGACGCTTGCTAACACAGAAATAGTATATTTATTATGCGCTGTCGATGAACGCATGAATGCATATATATGGGGGAGTGTCGACTCCCCCTATGACACCGTGGGCCTTTTGGAGTGGCGTGAGATGGTCGAATGTATATGTCTTTAAGTATGTGTGGCCAACGCCAGGAGCCACATAACTATTTATCGAAGCCATTGCTTCCCGTTAAGAACAGACCGGGAAAGAAAGCCGAAAGCCCCCGCTTCCTTGGTTCCTAATGAGTTGAAATCGACCCTATCAAACCTGAAGGGAGACGACCCTCAATACCTACTGCCCTGTGGGATATTCGCTGGGATGAGAAGCCAGTCACGGTTTTATGATTGTTCCTGATAGGCGTGTCTTGTGCCATTGGGAAGCATCTCTTCCGCAGTAAGATGCACGGCACTGAGGCTGAATACCAGGAGTCGAACATCCGCATCGGGACAGGTCTCGCATACCAGCTGGATCCTAGGTGGCCGCGCTCGTGGGTATCTCACACGATTGATGGGTATGGGGTACCACCCACACCCGCTTTATCCCCCTGAGAGGCATAGATAACCTGTTCGGAGCCACCTCCAACCTTTTCTCTTTCCTTGATCGCACCATCGTGACAAAGTCAAAACTATTGCCGGCGTTGGTAGTCTTCAAACGGCTATTCCCACTAGCGAAAGGCTTCACCCCAAGTACCATGACCACTGACCCAAGGTCGGTTCAGTGGAGTTTCCTCTGCGAGGTGCCCACGATATCGTTCCTGGGGCCCTTCAATTTCACCGTTTCTAACGCTGTTAATGACATTCCACAGTAGAATAATTGTGGGTATGCTAAGACGACCCCCCACCCCCGCGACGACGATGGTGAACAAGAGAACGGCCAAATCTGGACCACCAGTATCAATAAATCCCTGTTATGGGAGAGCAGACTTGCCCACCACTCAACCCCTTCCTTCGTGGTATCCCCCATGTTATCCGGTTTTCCCGTCTCATTCGTTCCCACCTTCCCCCAACATACCCCCTATTTCTCCGCCTCCACGATGCCGGTCGACCCCCCAAAGCCCAGCACTTTTGGTCGTCCGACCTTGAAGTCTTGATCGACGGCCAGGAGATGGGTATTGACATGAGGAAGGGCTTTTATATGAGCCCCGAGGTTATTCGATATTTCACAGTCTCCGTGTAGTTGAATGAAGTAATCCTACCTCGCACAGCCTTTCTACGTCGGTAGTGTATGATATCAGCGGATTTCTCTGCGAAGTGCAGCTATGCATACAGGTTTGTCGGGCCCTCGATTCCATGTATCCAGTTCACTGAGCTGCCCCTGGTACCAGGCCACATGTATCTACACTCCGGCGAGAAGTATATCATCCTATTCGGCGCGGGTTATGGTACGGATATAGATCACAGAGCTCCCGATCTATACTCCAGACCCAGTGACAAGCTGTACGCTCCTAACAGCCTGTAGGCGTTTTATTCGCCCTGCAGCAGCCCGAGATCACTGTCGAACGGAGCGCAAATGAGACGCTCACGGAGTTGGGTCAGGGGCTCGAATTCTTGCTTCTCCAGTCCTGTCTAAAATCATCGGAGGCTATGTTGTGATCACATACAAGTGCCGCAGGCAGCTGAAAACTTAGACATTGAGCATACCGCTCGCCTCCAACTGTGGCAATATCCGCTCCACAAACCTCTTCGATTTAACCGGCTCAATGAACGCCAGCGGGGGCAATGGCAGCTAGAATATGGTGCACAATACGGCCGTCTCGTTGACCGCTGATGAGGGTCTTAAGATCTCTGATAGGGTCAACACGGCCTGCCGCGTAACGTACTCCCAGAAGAGCTACATATACACGCCCTTGGTATTTATTGTGGTGAAGTCGGTCGCCGTGTTCTTTTCTGCGTCTTCACCAGTGTTGGGAGGTCTGCCGATTGTGGAGAGCGGCATTGCAAGTGACTATCTGTTCTCGACTTCCACTGGATGACGAGGAACTCAAGGGTAGACCGAGTGTTGAGGTGTGGGAGTCTGGGATGGAGCTCCTTCCGGGAGAGATCTGAGGATCTAAAGCCCCATTTTGGGGGCTTTCGGTCAGGGAGAACTATGAAAATTGTATTAGACACGTGGGCATTGGGGTTTAAGGGGAGGTTATAAGATTAAGAATGGGAGAGATTACTATTGATAGTTGTAAGACGCCCTGGATGCCCAGGCGGTATGCCCGGCCCACACGACATTCATTCTTCAATGCCTCGTATCATTTAATTCGTTAATAATATTCTGAACTGCTTTTCGGTGTGTTGGGATCTTTTCGCTGATTTTTATAAACAGGTTGATACTGGGGATGCCATGGATCTCGAATATATCTTTCTGTTCATACCCGAGTAGATGGCATCTCTGGCCACACGAACCCATTGTTGACCTAAATAGTTGTGTAGCGTCGGTATCGGAAACCAATGCAACTAAAATCATTTTCTTTTTGCGGGTTGACCGTTTGAATTATGGAAGTCACTGGGTGATGGGATTCTCGGTTGTCCATGGAAGTAGTATATCTATCTTCATCTATTACTGTCATGTAAAATTCCCAAATGAGAGGCAGGAAAGGATCAGATGGAAATCTCTCCAAAACATTCCTCTTGTTATTTTTCAATTTCTTTGGCAGCTACGTTTATATTGTTCCATTCAAGACGCATAAGTAATTCAATCAGTCCAGCTTGGGAAAATTTGCCTTGTTATCTTGTATGAGAAGCATTACAGTACAGAAGCTCTCCATCAGCAAAAAAAGAAAAACCCCCAAGACGAATTGTAAGTCCAGACGTACCGATTCGTCTTTTGGGCAAAAGTTGTCGTCTTTCCGGTCAAAACTGGCACCCGGCCCGTCAAATTCCCCGTCTTTTTCCCGGGCATTTTGACGGCTCGTCTTTTTCCCAAAAATTCTCGTCTTTTTCCCGGGCATTTTGACGGCTCGTCTTTTGACCAAAAATTCTCGTCTTTTTCCCGGGCATTTTGAGCGGCTCGTCTTTTGACCAAAAATGCCCGTCTTTTTACCGGGCATTTTGAGCGTCTCGTCTCCTGACCAAAAATGCCCGTCTTTTTACCGGGCATTTTGAGCGTCTCGTCTCCTGACCAAAAATGCCCGTCTTTTTACCGGGCATTTTGAGCGTCTCGTCTCCTGATCAAAAATGCCCGTCTATTTCCTGGGAATTTTGATGGCTCGTCTTTTGACCAAAAATGCCCATTATCTTTCACTATTCACGTTCTCGACACATGTAATCCGTTCAAGTATATAGCCAATATAAATTACAAATTATTGTACAAAGCAAATATTCCACCAAGTAAAACTCCCAGTCATTTTGCCTGGGAAGTTGACGAGAAAGCTTTCTCGTCATTTTTCAAAGTAAAACTGCCCGTCACTTTGCCTGGGAAGTTGACGAGGAAGGCCGCTCGCCATTCTACAAAGTATAGCTGTCCGCCAAATTGCCTGTTAAATGATAAGGAAGCCTTCTCGTCCACAAAGTCAAGCTGCCCGTCAAATTGGCTCGGAAGTTTACAAGGATGCTCTGCATCCTCGCCATTCCTCAAAGTCGAGGCTACAGTCAATCGGGCTGGGAAGTTGACGACGATGCACCGCATCCTCGGCAGCTCCCAGCCAGATTGACCCGATTTGGATTCTTGGCGCATAATCGGCGCATATCGGCGCATGAAACGTTTCTCGGCGCTCTACCCCCCCCCCCTACCCCGAGTTGATATGGTATTATCGACTGAGATAAATGAAGTGTTGAAGTTGTATGAAAACATCACTGAACCGGAACTTTGATTTTATCTGCGTCAATTCAACTGTACATTAGGCAAATATCTGAACAAACACCGACTAATGCCCATCTTCAAATGCCCATCCTCAAATGCCCATCGTCAGATGCCCATCGTCAAATGCCCATTCTCAAATGCCCATCGTCAGATGCCCATCGACAAATGCCAGCGAGGTTAGTAAATTGACCCGTAAGTTGACCGGTCAATTGTAGTGTTGATAAACCACCGGCTATTCGTAGGCGAGGTAGATTCGGGAACAAGATGCGCACCCAGGATACTCTTGATATTGACCACCCATATATCGTCAAAAGCGTTGATGTGGCGTGATACTCTTATCGCCGCGTTGGGCGTACCGCGTTGAAGTCGGGCTTCAGCGGCAAATCGCCGCCAACAGCCTTGCCTCTCTCCGTCCGGATCTGTCAGCTTAAACACCGCCAGTAGAGTTGCTGGGCAAAGGCCCTGCAATGGCTCCAGGGCAGCGGGTTTTTGACGGAACCAGATCCCATCGTTCCTGGCCTCCTCTCCTGTAATTTGCCGTTGTGTGGAGAGTGTGCACCGTCCTTTCGCCGCGCCGCAAAGGACGGGCACCTTGAGCTGCCTGAACGTCGTCACACGCCAGGAATCGATATCCCCGGGAATCTCGTCAAAATCCCGCCTGAGTTCCCTCATGAAGTATCTTCGGATGTAAAACTCGAGAGATTTGCTGCTGCCCGGGATATTGACGTTTCTGACGACCGTCAAATCCATCGGGGTTTTGACCAGGCGCTTTTCTACAGGCTCCTCCTTTGGAAACATCCCATGGGTGCGATCAGCCTAGTCGAAGTGCGGATCATCCTGGGATTGGCCAGCGCGCTTTGCGTGCAGCCTCCTCTGTAGATTCGGCCCAATACCTGGAGATTTCCCACAAGATCCGATGTGGAGAATCCGTCGGGCAATCTGCAGAAGATTCAACCCGTGCATGGCGAAGATGTAATCTCTGTTGAACGTCCGAGTATCTGCATCGCGGGATTGACGCGATTGTTCGACGACGATATGGTATCTTCAGCTGGTCCCTGTGCGCAGTCTCGCAGGACTCCGTCGAATAGTCGGGAATATTCCCGTACTGGCGGATGTGCTCCGTGAAGTGGCTCATCAGGTAAAGCTTCGGGAAGTTGAAGTCGGATTCTTCCCGTAAGATGTCGTCGATCTCTGCCTGGAGATTCAATCGCCTACTAGCGACAACCCGCCGTCTCTGGGTCGAGGATTCATCGAGGGCTGCTAGCTCCGCATGGTACTCTTCACGGAGCTCTTTGTGCCGTTCAGCTACGAGCCTCTCCGTTTCCCGGTTCGCCCTGTATTTCCTGAAGATATCCTTCGATGGAATGAGATATCCGTCCAGTAGGTCAATCGTCAATTCGTTGTAGGAAGCGGTACTGCAACCAGTCCCCAATCGATCAATGCCCGCACGCATTGAAACGCTTTCTGAAAGGCTCCGCCTGACTGGCGGAGGATTCCTGAGCGCGGATGCCAGCGCTGGCAGGATCATCTTCTGAAAGCCGCGCATCTCTTTGCCTGCCACTGACTGACGGCTTGGTATGGTTTTGACGGCGCGGGAAAAGCCGGGTATGGCGGCATCTTGGTCCATATGAGGTTGAATCCGTCCAGGCGATCAAATTCCTGCAGGAAATCCTCTAGCCACTGCATCAAATGCTTCAGGATTCCGAGGTAGACGACGTGCAGCATATCGGGCTTATGGAGCTCATACGCCTGGACGAAGGGCAATTCCCAGAAGGGATTGTACAGCGGCCGCAGACCCCGCTTCTCAAACCACTTTGCCAACGCTTTCAACTCCCTCTTCTGGTCCCTGCTGGGATTTTCCAGGTCCTTCAGTGCAGTGAATTGCCGATACATCCTGCGGTATTCGCCCTGGTCCCGGGCATAAATCTTGGTAGGCTCGACCTGGTACTCTCCCAGCTTATTGGCGGAATCTCTCGCATTTCGGGCACATGTTGAATTTAGTGCTCAGGAGATTGCAGTTCTCCACATGGTCGGCCAGCCATGCCGCCAGGATGGGCCAGCAACGCCGCTCGTATCCGTCCGAGCATCCCATCAAAATGCCCACGCTCTGGTCAAAATGCAGGAGCGGCTCAAGAACGACGGACAGGACGCTGCGGAGTGTCTCCGCCGCCCATGCCCGGAGTCGACCTTTCGACGCTGCATCCCCGATGACCTTGGGAGGAATGGGCAATAAGGCGAGCAGCAGGTGCGCCTTATTTGACGGCTTTGACCGTATCTTTCCCGGGATATTTCCTATCGTCAAATATATGGGCCAGCTCTTTTTGTCTCCGGAGAAATTCGTCAAATGCGTGATGTCCGAGCTGCAGATGATGGGCACAATCGTCGCCCCAGGGGGTAGCTTCTCCTGGGTATTCCACCACCAGTCGGCCGTGTGCATCTCCGAATAGAGCTGATGCCCGTCGGGGTCGTAGATCTTTTCCGGGTGGTATACCATTCGGTCGGAATAGCAGCGCTGGCCCAGCAGATATCTGGCGCGTCGGCGGGATTGCGGTAATACACCTCCGTCGTTTTCCGAAGCCGTCACCGGCGGTGCCGTACTGGAAGTTCGGCGCTCGGGCATTTGTCGAGCTGCTTCTGGAATGTGATGCGGATTGAAAGGTGCGTCGACCTCAAGGATTTGTGCAGTCCCTGATTGAAGTAGGCGCCGATTGAGGTGGCCGCCAATTTATGCTCGATAAAGAACCGGCAAGCCTCCATTCAGCTGCGCCCTTGAACGGTGCCCAGGGCTTCCAGTCATCCTTCAAATGATCCCGATACACCGGAACCCTTCTGAGGATTTGCCCACTATTCGGCGATAAACCGCGGTGCTCTGCTCAGTATCTGAATTCTCGTTCGGGTTGGGAACAGCACTGTCATCGTCAGACTCCGCCTCAAAGTCGGACTCCATCTCGAATTTTCCTCGAGTCGGTATCATCGCCGAACCGGCCAATTATCGCGGTCAATGTGCCGACCGCCTCCCGTCCAGACTCTTCGCCGCTGTGAGCCATGTAAATGTGCCTCGCCAGATGCCCAGCGCGGCGGTAATGCAGCGGGCAGAGGGGGCAGGGTGTAGATGCCATCTTGCCCTTTGTTCTTTGTTCTATGCCATACAGTATTTTGCTTCGTCAATTCTTTGTCTTTTATTGTTCATGGAGTCATTTGGCAAGCTCACCGGTCCTTTTCCTGGTTTTTGGTTTGATTGCCGGCACCTCGATCGATTGCCCGCGGCCCTTCGGTCGTTTTCCTACCCCTCGGTCGTTTTCTTGACCCTCGTTCGAATGCCTAGCTATCTCAGTTCATTGCCTGCCACTCGGTCATTTACCTACCACTCGGGCAATTACCCAGCACTCGGTCGCTTGCCTGACACTCGGTCAATTACCCTGCACTCGATCGTATGCCTGGCACTCGGTCAATTATACCAGCACTCTTATACCAGCACTCGGTCGTTTGCCTGGGCGGACGGGCAATTATACCGCCTCCAGTGGCACAGGAAAATGACGCGTGTGGAAATTGACGATCGCTTTCCTAGTCCGCAATCATTCGATACTAAAGGAATTAGCCGCGCCAAGTGTTATGAAAGCAATGATAATGACGCCAAATATCACAACATCACATCGTCCGAGCTCAACGCCAACACTCAACACCAACCTCTAAACCATGCCTACACCATACACTACTCTAGGCAAACATCCACCACCAACAGCCACCACCAACATCCACCACCAACAATTCCATGATGCAAACATCAGGCGCTTTCATACCGTCCGTGGGATATTTGCCCACATTGAGCGAAGAGGCGTTGATGCATTCGGCTTTTTCTTTGTTTGCAGGATGAATCGTTACGAATTACCGCTTCCCAAAGCACACCTCACGACGATTCTTTGCGGAATCCCGCATACACACTCGGATTATTCGGTCGCGCTCTTTGTTCTATATAGCGCCGAATCCTCCGCCCTTTGCTCAAGCTCTCCCCGCCCTTTCTCCAGCCTTCGCTATTCGCCCAAAATGCCAAAATTGAAGTCGCCAAGAAGTTCGCCAACCGCATGCGCCTGCCGGCCCCATCCTCACCAAAATCATCTCCTGGGAAATCCCGGTTGAGAGCGAAGAAAGCCGATGCCTGATATTGCATGTGCCAAGGCAGAGTGCCAGCAGCAGGTATGACGATCGCTGATTCCATCTTCCTCATCCTATTCCCGTCCTTTGACCTCGTCAGATTCCCGCACTTCCTCGTCAGATTCCCGCGCCCTTTGACCTCGCCAGATTCCCGCCCTCTTCCTCGTCAGATTCCCGCCATTTGATCATTGTCTAACGCCTGCTTAGGGGTATGCCAACTTGCCCACCCTCAATATCACCACCATCAGATCCATCATGGGCTTCACGCCTGCGCAATGGGAGGCTATGAGGGATTCGGTGCACGACTTCTTCATCAACAATGGAATTGCCAGCAAGACCTCCGCAACACCGGCCCAGTGGGAAGAAGCACGAAGGCTCTTGCTCAGCCATGAGCCCTGGCCCCTATACCACCACCTCGCCGAGCAGGAAGGCGACAAGATCACGATGCAAGGCATCTTGGTCGACGCTCCATCAGCTCTCTGTTTCATGCATCTATGCCGCCGAAAGTCGGCAAATGACAAGGCTAGGTTCAATCTAGCGAGGGCAAATAACGCCACAAAGACCAAGAAGCAGCAGAAGGCGGCCAGCATGGCGGCGGCCAGGGCGAATACAAAGAAGAACAAGGGCAAAGGACGAGCAGATGGGCCCTCGGAGCCTGCACAAAGTCCGGGGAGGAAGAGGGCGAAGATTGCCCACGACCCTTTGCCGGAGGAGGAGGAGGAGTACGACCTGGAGGAATTCCTGCCCTCGGACGATGACGAGGAATTAGCCCCGGAACCCCCAGCGGAGGAAGCGTCGGGGAGCCGGCGCAGGAATAGGACGGGGAAGAAGGGAAAGCGGGCAGAAGAAGCAGAGGAAGAGGTGGTGGAGGAGAAAGAGGAGGAGGAGGAAATTGACGAGCTTTACTCGCGGAGCCCGTCAGAGCAGACCTGGGAGCCGCATCTAGTCGACCGCCCCGTCGGCATTACCCACTGCTACCCGACATGCTACCGCTACGAGAAATTGCCCAAGGTAAGGTTCGAGAAGGGTAAGGAGGTGGTGGTGGACGGTCGACGGCGGAAGATGTGGATATGCCCAATTGGACGCCTAGAACTTTGCCGGGCATCCCTACCTCACCTACAGCTCACTCCCGGGCCCATATCTCTCCGAGGTAGTGAGGATGGTCAAATTATCGCAGCTGGATTCGGATGTGCGCGGTACAGATGAAGATCAGGTGCATCCGCACCATTATCTGATTGGGGCACTTGTGCCTGACAGAAATTCCTGGGCTCTCGCAGGGCTACATCTCCGCCCAGCACCTTGCAGGCAGTCTTCCTGCTCAACGATAAGGACGTCCGGTCTGGCTAAGTGCCTGCCGAGATTTGCCCTGCCTCCGCCTCCATGTTGTCTACCACGAAGGATATCAACGGAAGCAGACCCCGAGCCTGTACCATACTTCATGGGAGACTGGGAGACTCTGATGGACAATCAACTGAGGATTGACCGAGGTCGCCGGGCTTTACCAAGAGAAGCAGGGAAATTCCTGGGCAACGGGAAGAGGAAAAGGCCCGAGATCATCGAGCTCAGTGACGACGAGGACGAGAATGCCGAGGAAGATGACGGAGATGGGAAGATGAACTGGCAGGGCCTACTCGTCAAAAATCTCGCGGCAATAAGAGCAAGGCTAAGCAAACCTCTGGAAGCCCTGCAAAGAAAAATGCCGGGAAGGGGAAGCAGCGAGAGGAAGTGGAGGAAGAGGAAGAGGAAGAGGAGGAGGAAGAGGAGGATGAGGACGAGGAAGATGACGAGGAAGATGACGAGGAAGACGACGAAGACGACAACAACGACAACAACAACGACAACAACGACGACGACGACGACGACGACGACGACGACGACGACGAGGAGGAGGAGGAGGAGCTCCCCACCAAGAGATCGAGGAAGGGGAAAACGCCAGCACCGCCACCGGCACCGCCACCGGCACCCAAATCGACTGGGAAAAACCCTCCCAGGTCCCCGTCAAAGTCCCCGTCAAAGACCCCGCCAAAGTCCCCGCCAAAGTCCCCGCCAAAGTCCCCGCCAAAGTCCCTTCCTCCCAGTCAGAAGGCTTCTGGCTCCAAAACATCTACGCCAAAGAAGGCACCCCCGAAGACTCCGCAAAACCCCAGCGCAGATGGCTGCTGCAGCTCAGAGGTGGAAAAAGACGAGGTGTAAGTTAGAATAATTGCCCAACTAGTCAATCGTAAGGATGCCTACTAATGCCTATGAATCCTCAGACAGATGATACGGACGAGCTCAGAGAGCCCGCCCTGAGGTGCAGCCTCAGACGGCCGAGGAAATTGACCGGGATGATGAACGGAAGATGCCGGGCATGGGAGGACGAATGACGGAGGAAAGCATGATGCTCAGATAAGGCTTGAGAGCTCACGCCCCTGCAGATGGTGATTTCCAGGATGGGGATATTGAGGAGGTGCATGGCCCAGATGAGGAGCCTGGTTCAGAAGAGGAGCTTGACGGTTACGAGACTGACTCTTCTGTTTCCATCGAAATCGTGGAACTTGAACCTATCGCCACACCTGCGCCAGCGCCTCCACCTAGATCCGCCGGTGCCCCCACCTATGCCCGCCGGTGCACGCCTCTCTGGCAGAAATCTTCCCGCCGTGAAGGGTGGGTAAGTGACCGATCATTCCGCCCACTGTGTGAATGTTTGGCTAACGAGGTATGTATCCATCCAGGCCTGGGCAATCCTCGCAACTGCCTAGCCAATCTGCGAAGTCTTCGGTCAATTTCCTTTGTTCAATCTCTTCCGTAATCTCCTCGGGCAATTTTTTTTGTACTCACATATCTTTGGTTCTTTCCTTGGGCAATCTCTTTCTTTGGGCAATCTTCTCGCTGTTCTGAAAACGCCGGTTTCCTATTCGTTGATGGTAATATTCCCCGTCCTTGTGCGACCTTGAAGAATCCGAATATCGAGCTGATCTCTATTTAGATCACCCCTCCGACTGTATTATTCCCGGTCCTTTACCTACTCCTGTTTTTTGACGGCTGTATTATTCCCCGTCCTTTACCTATTCCTGTTTTTTGACGGTTGTATGATTCCTGTTACCGATTCGACGGCTGTATCATTCCCGCCCTTATCGATTGGTGTTTTTAACTTCCAGATATTCCCAGTTCTCATATGGGCTTCTATGTGTTTTGGGCAATCTGTTCGCATTTGATATCGCTTCTGTGATTATTGACCGCTGTATTATTACCGGTTCCTATCTGTATTCTGTGCTCGGTATCGATATGTGATTTTTTGACGCTTGTATCATTACCGTCGGTATTTAGGACTAGTAAATCTACTTTTGGTTAGGTTCATACCACGCGGAAGGCATCTCCTGGCTTTGCTTTGCATCTCCGAATTGCCTGGCATTGCCGAGATTTTTGCCCGCAGGCCTCAAGACCGCCGAGATATTAGCACATGTATGCCGGCATTACCAAGATCCGAGATATTAGCCCATGTAGGATTTGGCGATCGATTACATCATTCTTCCCATTACCCCCAGATGCAATGGGTGTGATAAAGTCGGGTGTGGTATCTGCATTCATTGCTGCGCACTCACGATGCCTCACCCACCCTCCCGAGCGGAATCTTCCCGCCATGCACAGAAAATGCCCAGGAACGACTCCCACCGCCAAAAATCTGGCACGATTAGCAGGGGCAAATGGTCATCTAGTCAGCGCATGCACGCTCATCACAGGAGGTTCCTAGCACCTTTCTCGTGAAATGAACAGGCGAAGAGCTACCGCGTCAAAATCCCAGAGGCAAGAACCCGATATCGGGGAAGAGGCTTCCGAGTACGGGGAGGAATTCCAGAGGCATTCCCAGATCGATCTCCAGTTTCATGGCGAGCGGTCGTTGGCCAAAGACGGGAGGTTGAATGCCCGGCATTTCACCAGCTCACCGCTCTCAAGCCCACCGCGCGATTCTCAATCCCACCGGCAATTGTCAAAGGATCCGGTAAGCTCATTCAGATATTTGCCCAACTCGAAACCAAATACCGTCATTGACACATCTAACTTTGGGCAATTGCAAGAAAGCATTTACGACGACCCGGCCGGCAGTAGTCAAGTCCTCTCGCCACTGGCATCTTCCCAAATCACCTCGCGCGCCCGTCAAAAATCTAGGACCCATCAGCGGGAACCCACACCCAGTAGTCAAAAATCGAGGTCGGATCGTCAAATTCCCGAATCGAGTCAACAAAATTCCGAGTCTTCGTCGGCAACGCCAGCGGTCGATTCTACCGAATCCGGCAAAGGACGTGTTTTTCGAACCCGTGGGCTAAAGCGTTTTGACATGAGCTACAGATTCATCCTGGAGAAGGCGGGCTGGGATATTACCAAGGAAATCCTCTTTGTCAATCCGCTCCCTTCCGTGATGGAAATGCCGGTAATGATCCGGAAGGCTTGGGATTCCGCGACGGAGGGTAGAGAAATGTAGTAGGAGAATGTAGTATATTGATCGTGATAATGAAACTAACTGATGGGGGAAAGCCCCAGTATTTATACTACAAAAGTGAGAGAAGATGACAAATGGAAACCCGAGTCATAACCATGACTAATACGTCCTGAGTCATATACCATGACTAATACCTAATAGAATGACTCACACCCGAGTCATGTGCTTACAAATGAGAATTGACTAATACAATGAAAACGCCACGAACAGACTATTTCGAGACTTCCTCGCGAGCCACAGTGAATTGTAGAAGAAAATAAAACACGCTTGCCCTTATCCAACCCCGTAGTAAGAAGATCCGCCACATTGTCGTTTGTAGAAATGTACTCCAATTGAAATAAACCGCCCTCGTTTCTCCCTAACAAAATGAAAATGAACATCGATATGTTTAGACCGCTTATGAAAAACTGGATTGCGAACCAAAGAAAGAGAGCCGTTATTGTCGCCGCGAAGAATAAAAGAGATAGTGGGTTTCCGTTCCAGTTCGTGTATTGCATTCCGTAGCCATATGAGTTGACGGCTTGTGTCCGAGAGGGCCATGTATTCTGCTTCTGTAGTGGAGGTTGCGACTGATCGTTGTTTATATGAACGCCAGGAGATGAGAGCTTCCCCTAGCATAAAGCAGTGGCCGGTGAATGATCGGCGATCGTCGAGGTCCGAGGCATAACTGGCGTCGCTGTAGCCGATGAGTGCAGTTGGTGGCGTTTTTGCGTAGAAGAGTGACCAATTGAGGGTTCCCTTAAGATAGCGTAAGACGCGGTGTACTGCTGTCATGTGAATTTTTGTGGGGCAGGAGGAGAATTGCGATAGCATGGTGACGGTGTAGGCAAGATCCTGGCGCCGACATCGCGCATACGAGTGATCCAATTATTGATTGGTATAGTGTTGGATCATCGATTCTTTCTTCTTCGGTTCCTTTTCGTAGGGAGGCGTTGTTGTCGATTGGAGTTGCCACAGGTCTGGAGTTGTCGAAGCCATATTTGATGAGTACACGCTTGAGGTAGGCTTCCTGTGATAGGATTATGCCAGTCGAAGTGTGGATCAAGTGGATTCCGAGGGCCCAGTTCGCTGTTCCAGCTTCGGTCATTTCAATTCAGCGTGGAGTTGTAGGCGCTAACTTTGTTTTTGGCGCTCATCCGACCAATGAAAGATCAAGATGTCGTCGACGATATTGCGATGACTACTTCCCTGTTTCGTATGAAGACACAATGGTCGAAGTCTGCTTTTCTGAATCCCATTTTTATTAGCTGCTGATAGGCGGGCATACCATTCCCTTGATGATTGTTTCAGGCCGTAGATGCATTTAGCGAGTTTGCATGCTTTGCCGGGAGTAGGGTAGCCAGGTGGAGATTTCATATAGATTTCTTCCTTGAGTTCGCCGTAGAGGAATGCGCTTGTGACGTCCATTTGGTCGCACTTTCCACCGGTCTGTAAGGTGCGTGCGAGGAGGAGTCTGATTGATTCGTAACGAGTGACAGGTGCGAAGGTTTGGTCGAAGTCCTGACCAGGTACCTGAGAGAATCCTTTTGCGACTAGTCGAGCTTTGAACCGAATGGGGTTACCATCGGGCCCGAGTTTGATTTTGTATACCCATTTGCAGTCCACGAGTTTGCGGTGATTTGGTGTGTTGACCAATTTCCATGTATCGTTCCTAGCTAGTGATTCCATCTCTGCTTCCATAGCTTGTTGCCATTTTTCGGAGTCTGGACTGGTTATCGCTTGCTGATATGTGGTCGCCTTTCTCTCGTAATACGTCCGTATCGCTTCGCTGCGCTCCTCGGGTTACGCCTTTGATTAGTATCTGCTTATTTTCATCAAGCGGTGACTTTCAGGAGCGGCCTCGTTAAGCCGCCCCCACTTTACTTGGCGTATGTTCCTTCAGTATCATCCTCAGATTCAGTGTTTTCTTCGCCATCGAGGACGCTTGTCGTTATCGCCATTGGATTCGTTCTGAGGTGGCCTCGCTTGATTTTGATCTCGACTTTTTGTTTTGGTTTTGGGGGTACTTCGTTATGATTGAGCAATTTCTTCCCTACCGATAGTCCCTTAAAGCGAAAGTGCCGAGATAGTACAACTTTCCTTTGTTCTGACATAAACCCGACATATTTTAGCCGAGTCCAGATCCAACAAATCTTCCCGTTATTGCCCTTGGTTCCAGCTTTGTTCCGGCTGGTCTTGATTCGACAGGTATATGTATGAACACTGTTTCACCAAGGATCGGAGGTGCCCAATATAGGGTTTGTTTCCGTAGTCGCTTCAGACACATATTTGGGATGGATTTGTGGTAGACGGTTTTTGACATGTACCATTGCGCTGATCGCTTCTGCCCATAGTCCTTTGGGAGTGTGTCGAGCAAGGCTGATCGCGCCATTGTTGCTATAGTCCCGTTAAAACGCTCCGCAATACCATTCGACTCATACGCGAGAGGGAACAAATTCACGTTGATCCCTTTCGGCGAAAGAACTGTTTTAGTGTGTCGATATATACCGCCACCATTGTCGCCTCCTAAACCTCTTTACCTTTTTGTCCAGCTGATTTTCCATATGCGCTATATAGGCTTGTTGCTTCCGCTGCATCCGATTTCTTTTAAGGAAATATAGGTGCATATCGCGAATAGTCTTCATGAAAGTGATATAATAACTGAACCCACCAAGAGAAACAGTGGAAAATTTGCCGCTGAGATCTGAGTGAATTAGTTCTAGTGAGCCTTGGATCGTGAGAGGAAATGGAAAGGTGTTGTTTGGATTTTACGAACACAGGTATTGCATGCTTTCACGCGACTGTTGGCAGGGATTTCCCGGCGACCATGTTATGAACCGCGAGAGAGGCGGGAGACGTCCCAGCCAATCGAGAACGCAGGTGTGGTGAAAGCATGGTTTCCTTTGTCTTGAAAATATAAAGACCAAGACTGCTTGGCGCTACGACCACGATTTCTTGCTGTTCGGTTTGTAGATGGTAAAGCCGTTCTCCGTTCCCGTGGTGGTGTATCCTTTCCTTGCTATGCAGGACCAAGACATCAAGTTGGTGTTGCCGAGCTCAGGTACAAGGAAGACTTTCTCAAGAGTGATTAGGCCATGTGATCCGTTGATGGTGACGTTGCCAATTCCGGTTATCTGTAGTTTCCGTCCTCCTCCAACAGTGATTGTGCCAGAGTGAGGTGCGGGGTTTGTTACCAAGGTTCCGGTCATGTGGTTGGTTGCACCAGGGTCAAAGATCCATGCGTTCTGTTCGGAAGTGGAAGGTCCTGCAACTAGGGCGAAGTAATCTTCCATGACTGTGTCCGATGATGGCTCTGAGAAGTGTGTGTTGTCGAACGAGGTTGGCATGGTGAACACGTCCGATTCGTCGAGAGCGGGTAGGCCGGAAAGATCAGGAAGCCAGGAGAGGTCTAGTTTAGTGTGAAATGCAGTACCGGACGCGACATTGACATTGCCAGAAGCAGCGGGCTTCTCCTTGTCTCTGAAAGCTTTAAGTTTGCGGCAGTCTTTGTGCGTGTGGCCTTTTGCATATTCGCCATTCCTGGTACACCATGTGCAGGTGAGTTCCTTCTTTTGTCTGGGCCTTCTTTCTGCTCTGTTGTTGTTGTTGTTGTTGTTGTTGCTTCTTGGGTTTCCTCGCCTAATGTTATAGGCTTCTCCGGTATGTGAAATCTGAGTTCGGCGTGAATCTAGGTCCAAGAGCTTTTCGTATACGTCATCATATGTAACGTTAGGCTTGGATTGGAGATTGTCAACGACGGCCGAAGATTCATGCTTGAGTGAGAGGAGTAAGAAGGATGCTTTCACTTCCGTGACGGATCACGGTGTCGGAGGTGGTAAGTGGGTCTTTGGTCTGTCCGTAGAGTTACTAGTTCTAGTGAGGAGTTGTGACCAAGAGTTGAGAATTCGGTTAGGTGTTCCTTGAGTCCCTTGTCGGGAGAGTACTGTAGGTTCAACACATTACCAAGGAGGAGTGTAGAGATGCGACTGTTTTCTATCGAACCTGTCTTCCAGTTGAGTCCACATTTGATGTGCGGTCTCTGATGGTGAGAGGGTGAGTTGTACTTGAACTTCGATGTTGGATTGTAGGAACACTATTGCTAGATTGTTTTTCTTATCCCATTCGAGTATTTCTTGATGTTGTCTTGATCTCTTCTTCACCTTGTTGTTCTTGTTCAGTAGATGTTCCGGCAGTTGCTGCCTCTTCTGCTGGTGCTGTCCTAACAGTTGTGGTGGTCAGGATCGGACGCTGGCTCGTTCCATTGACTATGTTCACAGATCGTGGACCATCAACATTCTGAGGCCGAGGTCCTCCATACAGTGTAATGGGCCAGCCCATCCAGCTTGCATGCGGCGAGGAATTTTCACGTGTGTAGTCATGTTTGAGGTAGTAATGATAAAGTGTACTTTGTAGTAAAAATGGTGAGGAGTAAAAGCGTCGTGGTCTCGGCTCATAACCTAGAGAAATGGAGTAGGAGAATGTAGTATATGGATCGTGAGAATGAAACTAACTGATGGGGGAAAGCCCCAGTATTTATACTACAAAAGTGAGAGAAGATGACAAATGGAAACCCGAGTCATAACCATGACTAATACGTCCTGAGTCATATCCCATGACTAATACCTAATAGAATGACTCACACCCGAGTCATGTGCTTACAAATGAGAATTGACTAATACAATGAAAACGTGCCGAGCGTACTATTTCGAGAGAGGGTAGTGAACATACCGAGGGTTTGACCTTGAGCGTGAGTGCACAGATCAGATACTACCATCAACGGGCGAGATCCCATATGATGGAGAAGGCAAAGAGCTTCGTCACTTCCTCGTACAGGCTTCAAGGCCTATCACGAAGGCTGAAAGGCCGGGTCGATTATCTTCTGACTGGCGGCCGTTTCAAGCGTGATCAGGAGCATTCACGAGGTATCGTTCGTAATATTCCCAGTGAATGGGCAATTCACTGATCGCGTTCAACGTCGAATGGCACTTTTCCGCAAGATACCGCTGACCATTGTGTACTGCTACTACTGAGGCGAATCGAGGCATCGCCGATCAATCATCCGGGGTTTGAGAGCTGCATCAGCGCACGCGTTCATCTGCGCCGTCTCGACGGTGCTCTGGCACGCGAGTGCGCGTGGTCGGGGCAGTGGCTGGAAAAACGGTGTCTTCAAGCAAGGATTATTGCGGCGGTGAGTTTCTCCTTCTCAGCTCTCCTGTCGTTTCCCACTCTATCGTCTTTCTCGTCGATGATTACCTCCCCCGCCCGTTTTGGCGTATTCGCCATCCTGGCACTTTCCATCATCTCAGCACCTCCGTAATATTCGGCCTTCCCCTCATTCTCTGGCATTTCCGTCGTTTCTTATTTGGTAGCTTTCCGTCGTTCTCTAGCATTTCCGTCATTTCCGTCATTTCGGTCATTTCCGTCCTCTCGGTCATTTAGGTCATTCGGTCGTTCGGTCATTTCCGCCATCTTGCGCTGGCGGCGTTGCGGCGATTCACGGCATTTCCGTCATTTTGCACTGGCGGCGTTCGGTCATTTACGGCGAGTTAAGCTGGTGTGGGCATGCCGTAATCTGAAGGCAGGTGGGTACCTGGAATTGATCCTTCCCGACGGATAAATGTCGATGCTGGTTTTGACCGGCGTTCGGCGAAGATAATCAGCGTGTGAAATTGGCCAAAGCTCTGAGCTCCGTCGATGGAGAGTAGGAGGCCCTTGTTGACCAGGCGTCGGAAGTTTCTGGCGGGTCTTAGAGCAAAGCTCAATGGCGGTAATGGCGAGATGGGCGTCTACCTGGCGACGCCGAATCGGGCTGTTAATGGCGATGATATGAGTGGCTGTGGGAAATTGGCGATGCGAGCGTAGTGGTGCAGGCGTATTGGCGGTGCAGAGCATATTGTGGTGCAGAGCATATTGGCGGTGCAGAAGCGTATTGGCGGTGCAGAGCGTATTGGCGATGCAGCGTAGCGCGAGCAATCCCTCCGGCGTCATTGGTCTTTGGAAAGATGACGAGCCAATACAGCGGTGGAAGGCGAGATTCCCAGGACAATGACCCTGTGCGGAGAGAGGCAGTAGGAGAAGAGGGCGGGGCGCAGAGCTAGATAGACAGGAGATGTATATAATTAGTAAATTGACCATAATTGCGCGGAAATTGATGCGATCTTGAGTGCGAAAACACCGAGACGGCGTATCGTGAAATGCCGGCGAGATGCCAAAACACCAGGCGGCGTATCTTGAAATGCCGGCGAGATGCCCAAAACACCAGGCGGCGTATCGTGAAATGCCGGCGAGATCTTTAAAACGCGGGCGACGTGTCGTGAAATGCCGGCGATATATTCCGTCAAATAACGGAGCTCTGAAATGCTTGAGATGTAAATTTACGTCAAATGGCGGCGCGAATACTTGAGATGTAGAATTCCGTCAAATGGCGGGCCCACGAATGAATGTGACAGGCCCGCGAGGCGGCTTCGTAGAATCTGCAGGAAGAGGGCGGTCAAAGCGAACCTCTTCGTAGAATGCACAGGAATATGACGGGCGTAGGATGGGGCGTTTAGTCAAATGCCTGGGAATTTGGCGGCGTAAGGCGGGCGTTTAGTCAAATGCTGGGAATTTGGCGGCGGCGGAAAATGGCGAGGTTTTTGGCGGCTCGTCTTTTGAGCAACGGCGACTCAGCGGCGGGAGCGGGAGGGTCTCTCCATTCCGTCAGCGACGATCTCGTTTTCTTGGCCGGGCGTATGGATGCAGGTAAGAAAACTTCTCATGCGCCTGCAGTGCGCCCAATGGCGCCGGTGCGCGCAGAGTGCTGGCCAGGTGCGTCGGATGGACCCAATTTTTGCTGATGTCCATGTCTGGAGTTCTGATACAGGATCGAATCTGTATTCGTGGTTGGCAATTCTGCGTTATTTATCTACATTACCGAACTGGACTGGGTCCGTATAAACTTAAGGTAGTCGGCATGCACTGGCAGAAGCCCGCATATGTGTCTTTTGATCCGCAATTGCTGATAGTCCTATCGGTGTGGTATTCCTCGTAACATAACATATCGATTTGGGTATTGTATACTGGTGATTATTTCCGAACATATCCGCAATACATTCTTCTATTCTTCCAGACATCGACCTGATGTGCCTAGTTATTCCTTCCACCGAGTACTGTTTCCATTCATCCTCAATAAGGGCCCTGATTGCTCTTGCATTGAGTTTCAACCAAGTCTAACTTATATATTGTCCTTCATCTTATTCCAGATTGTCTCAATTGGGTTCAAATCAGGCAAATTGGCGGGCCATTCTAGCTCACTAGCTCTCTATACAACGTTTGAATATTGTTATGGCGTCGCGGGACATAGTAGGATAAGCGATGGTGGAGTGAAGAGAAGTGTGGTCGCACTCGTCAGCGGATGAGTCATGGGTTAGTCTATCGGTTTCTATTCGGTTCCATTGTATTCTATCTCTTTCGTTGCATGTCGTATTTGTCGTATTCGGACGGTGATTCGGATATATAAAAGCGCGTGTTGCTCTCTGTCTAGTTTCTCTTATTTCCTTTTCTCTTATGCAACCTCTTGCATCTTACCGGGCCATTCGGTAAACCTGCCTTAAAAATTTTTATTACTGCGTATTCTATTCGTTTTTCACTCCATATTATTTTTACTTATCGCTTGGCCTCGCGCGGTATAACATCTTAGGCGGGCCATTCTTACGCTTCACTGCGTCTGGTCGCGTCCTCTAGCGAGAAGGAAAACACAAACACTCCACGAAAATGTCCGGCGACTTTCGCAGCCAGCGTAAGAGGCGGGAAAAGACAACAAGCAATGAAAACGCCTCCCCGACAGTATTTCTCTGGCTACTTGCGGAGGCTGCAGGCTCAGCGCCAGCCCGTTCGGACCCCACCCCATCGACCCAAACCACAGGAGGCCCAGCCCCCTCTCCATCTGCGCGCGATGGCTACTTTCAAGATCTACGTCCGAGGCTTGATTATCTCGAGCCTAGCGTCGTCGGAGAAGCCATGCAACAAAATGGGCGTGAATTACGTCATGGGCCATCAGACAGCGACCATGGCACGTCATCCCTTTACTGAGTCAGAAGAAATCTGAGGCTTGATAAAAGGCGGTGGCGCGAAGTCAGTTCCTAACATAAGTAACAACCGAAACGCGCATGCATCGTAGCCTCAAGGCGTTTGCGAGCTTAGCCTCAACGTCGCGACCATCACCTCATCACCAGAGCCGAAGAAGCGGAGAGGGCTTCGTGGACAAATCGCGGAAAAATCACAGAAACAAGCAAAATAAAGAAATAAAGGAACAAAACATAATCGTGTAACAAACCAGCCCAGCCCCAGCATGGCTCAAGTTTTCCCCCATGCGCATTACCCGTCGCGCGTAGCGCGCCCGCACCACCACCGCCGCAACGCAGCGCAACATGACAACAAGCAACAACGACAGCCACCGCGCAACGTCAACAGCGGTCGCCCATTCGCTAACGTGGCTCAAGTTAACCCGACCAGGAAACTTTCCAACGTCGTCAGGAGGAAAAACCGAAGAAAGACCGCTCTTCAAACCCTGACTTCTCGAGGGCCAACCAGAAAGTCGTGATAGAATGTAGCAGCCCAGCGCTTTCGGCAGCGCTCCGAAATCGGCGAAAATCAGCGCCGGCGTTCACTGGCCAAATGCCATTCATAACGGCCAGGAAAACCCTCAACAACAACATCGTCGCCGAAGCGAAGTTGGATACCTCGGCGGAATCAGCGGCTCGCGCTACAACGAGATCGAAGCAGCGCTCGCGGTGATGGGGATCGTCGTCGGCTTGTCGAGGCCAAGCTCAAAATGGTCAAAATTCCTGGTCGCAGCGGCATCCCATTACAATCGGAGAAGGACTTGGCGGGCCAGCTGGTCGCGTCAGAAATCAGAAGCAACTATGGGGAGAAATTGCTCTGTCCGATAAGATGGATATCGGCCCGGAAGAGAATTGGCAAAGCGCTCCTCCATGCTCATTGCCCTCCGGGATCGTTCACGAGCCGCGACCACGGGCCTTCAATCCCTTCACTCTTTGACCCGGCGCTGCGAACTACTACAACGTCGGAGAAGGCGCGTGCCCGCGACTGCGCCGAGTCTGGCGCAGAACAGGAAGCTATCTTTCCCTAGAGACCGGCCCGATGTGGCCACTGTGCGAGAACCACACCACCGATAGCCACTTGCAAAACCTGCTCGGGTGGAATTAAGCTTCTGGCCGCTCAGCCCGTCGGTGTTACAACTGTAAGGGCTTGGCAACAACAGCGACGGCGTGTCAGAGCGCGAAAGGCTACCTCAAACATCCCTCCCTTCATCGAGTCAGACCCATCCTCGCAGCCGGTATGGTCGATGTGGCCGGCTCGGCCCGAGCCACCATCAGTCCCATAGCGGCCCCAGCGCCGGCGAGGTATGATCGCGTAGTTTTAGCTAGGTTTGTTAAGTCCCCGTTAGCTTTCACTCCTACTCTCATTTCTCCTACTCTCAATTTCTTACATCGCGGTCGCGAAACATTTATGTCAGCGTGTTCTCGCGTTTTTGTCTTTCGGTTATTTCGGCTTTCGGCTGTCATTTCTGTCTTTCGTTTGGGTTAGTCGGTGGAGGTTGTAGTTAGGGTAGTCCGGTGCGCAATAAGCCTTTGGCTTCTAAGCGATAATAAAATCTCTCTCTCTCTCTTGCATCTTCCCCCGCGAAGATGTTTCCCCCCCTGGGACCGACCTCCCTTGGGCGACCTCCTCGCCGATAGCTGGATACATGAGTCTCTAGAGAGCCTTCGCCGCGCTAGATTCCCCGGTCATGTGCGAGTCTCCTCTCCCACCCGTTCGCGAGTTGTTCTGCTTACGGGATCGTCTGTTCCTCACTCATCGTCGATGGCCACGGTGAGCGGTCGTTTCCCCTTCTAGGCGCTCATCGCGTACCACCGCGTCGGGTCCGCTGTCAGTAACTCTCAGGTTAGCGAGAGCCTCTGCCAGCGGCCGACAGCCCGGAAAGTTATCGACCCTCTGATCGCGAAACATTCTCAAAGTTTTCTGAGTCACTCACGTGGCGTTACCTCTTTCTGGCCCTCGTGTGCACCCACCCATTTAACCGGCGGCCCGATCCTCACTCCAAACTGGTCCACGAGACCACCCTCAACCACGGTCGTGACTTTCGATTGCGTACCCACCTGCGAGCTGGCGTCACCAGCTCGCGCTCAGCCCGAGGCGGCCCCGATCCTCACCCACCGCATCTTGGTCGCTCAAGACCACGCTTCAGCCATCGGCGCTTTCGATTGCGACCACCCAAATTCAACCAGAAATTTGGCGTCACATTCCAGCACCACGTGCGGCCCCCAGAGGCCTCCATTCCATACTGGTCTTCAAGACCACCCCTCAACGATCACGGCTGGCACTTTCGATTGCAGCCCTATGCTTTTACAACCGCCGCTGCCTGGCAGCAGGCTCGTGGCCGGCTCTTCGCCACCACCTGGCGGCTGTTGCGGTTGGCCTTTCCTGCGCCGTGCGCGTGGTTTCCTCAGTCCTGTTAAGGTTCGTCCACAGATACGACACCGGGGAACGTTGGTAATGATACCTTTTTGGTTGAGCAAGTATTTGGATCGTCTTCGACATATGTAGTGTGGAGAAGTTTGGGTTTATTCTTTACTACGGGAGGTTTCTTTGTTGTCGGCTTAGATTCTCTTTCACCTGTACGCGCGTTATCTCACCCCCTCTTCGCGGGTTCCATATTGTGTCGCGGCCGTTTAGTCGTTAAGCGTTTTTTCACTTTTCTTTTGTCTTTTCCTTTCGTCTTTCGTTTGGGTTAGTCGATTGGAGGTTGTAGTTAGGGTAGTCCGTAGCGATAAGCGCTTGTCTTCTAAAGCGAAATGAAATTCTCTCTCTCTCTCTTATGCGAATCCAAAGTCTTTATTCCTCCATAGTCATAGTCTACGATCTTTTTAGTCTCATCGGTAAAGGGTTTCTGATTCCCTGTTTAGTTAGAGTCTGCCTCTAAGTCCTTCGCCTCGGCTGTGTTCCTTGGACCTCACTGTTTCTGCCTCGCCTCACTGGACCGCTGCGTACTAGGTTGCGTCTCCATGCGTCAACCAACGCAGCCTTTAGACCAAGCGTCCATGTGCCGAACCCATTGGCTTCGTGGAGATATTGCGGGCCGGCTTCGGGGATACGGAGGCGGGTTCGGGATTACCGGTTGAAAACGGTAGGAGCTGAGTCAGGAGTTACGTGGGTGAAAGCTCTTCGCGCTTGTGCGGGAGTCGGTCGGGGTTCGGGGTTATCGAGCGTCTTGGATGGATCTTGGCGAGTTTCCTGTGACGGGATATCGAAGGAATGACGAGACAGGATCAGAATGGCTTGACTAGTATGGAATGCTAGGCCAGTAGGGATTCTGGGACGGGGCCAGAGGCGCCTTGAGAGGTTATACAACTCGGGTTCGTAGAGGTTTAAAGACAGAAACTAGAATGTATTCCTATATAACGGGAAGTTCGGATAAGGAGAAAAGTAAGAAAGGACGAGAAATTGCAGCCATATATATCCATCCACCCCAGATGACTACTTTCGTGTGTGAAACCCATAGAAAAAAGCAAACATGAGCGAAATCTCAAGAAAGCTTAACTTAAAAAACCGATTGCATCAGCCTCGCTCCGAGCTTACTCACTCAGGTCTTGTGCGCCGTTCTACGTGGAATTATCGCAACAACTACTGACCTACGCCGAACAGTATCCGTCTACAACCATGCCAGCGCCCAAACCTTCGCGCCTCGCAGGAGCGGTGTCGGACGGCGTTATCCCAATCTGGCTCAAGACGCCGAGGCGCTGCTTTCTCACAGGAGAGAGAGGCAAGGCAGGCCTTCCAGAGGACCTGGCTGCAGCCCAACAAGCTCTGGCGGCAACAACAACAAAGCAGCCCCAGTGCAGCACCCTGAGTCGGGGAGCCCGCACGACTACCAGTCGTTCGGAAAAGGCTATCGGACCGGCCAGATTTCGAGGCGACCAAGATCGAGCAATTTCTGCCTCTTCAAACAACAGATGAGGATCAGCTGCTGGGAATGCCGACGCTTCCGACTTTCTGATCTAAGCTGTCTATCATGCCTTGATCGCGCCGAAGATATGGCGGTAGTCGATTCTCGCGTATCTGCCGGATGGCGTTAACCTGCCATCAATGGAGCGGTTTCTGAGATCTTGGGCCTCGCCGGAGACCCAGACCGAGTCGCACGCTGCCAAAGTTTGAGGATATGCGCCGCGAAACCGTACCTTCTCCGATTACTTGGCAGGGTTGCAACGACACGCCTCCGAGTCGAGGCCGACCAGATCGCTGGGTTGAGTGCTTGCTGGAAGGGATTTCAGGCGGAACTTATGGAGGCAATGATAGTGCGTCGCGAGACCCATTACGGTTGATGGTTCGCCAGCAGCCCTACAACGGTTGGACAACGAACCGCAGCGATCGGTAGGCTTGGGTAGCGTAACGGCATTTACCACCAGCAACAGTAACCTGTCGCGCGCGATCTGGGGCCCAGCCCGGCGTCCTGTGTTCCTGCTTTCACTGCTCTGAATAGCGTCGCTGCGCCTTTTCATCATCGTTCAGCGTACGGTGGCCCATTCTGGCAACGTATGTGCGAGCGAACCGCGCATGACGAAGGCATGAGTCGTGGAGGATCTGGAAGGTTCTGTTGGATTAGTAATGTCGCGGGGTCTTTCCTACTATATATATCGTCGTTAAGTATCTACATTGTCTTTCTCTTTCTTTCGCTTACACCTTGTCTTGTACATTCTTTTGCGGTGTATTTCTTTGATTTCGCCAACTGTCTGACCAACTTCTTCCTGAAGTCGCGTTACGTCTTGCATCGCCATGCTCTGCGTCCATTTGTCGCCTTCACTGCCGTGGTCCGTACTTCGCCTCGCGCCCGCCGGTTAACATGCCGAGCCGCGTTATCTCCGTCTTGTGCGGACCACTATCTCAGCGTACGTGCGGACCGCATCGTATCTCCTCTCCCTGCCGCGGACCTACGTCCTGCGCCCGGGTATGCTGCTCTTACTCGCACTCGTCGCCGTGCGGCCTCGCTCGCCGGGAGCCCTAGCCATGTCGCTCGACCCTCGCCGGTACTACCGCCACTTGGTTCTTTCTGTTATATTTTCGTTATGATGCGACTGGCGTCACGCAACCGTCTCTACGGAGACCGCTGCGCTACTGAGGTGTCGTCGTACCATGCTCTTCGCTTGTGTCTGGGTACTTCTTTGCCTACCCCTTGGTGAGCTTGTCAGCTCGGGCCATGAAGAACCGCTAATAACCCCCATTCGCCGTTACGGCGCCGCGTCCATGCGAACTCTGGCGCCCGCCTCCTCAGCGCGCTCACGTCTGGAAGGCCGACGAAAGCGGCCCGAGCTGGTGTTTGCCTTCTGCGCCCGGACTTATGCGGCCCCTACGCTGGGCTAGGACGCCACCCCTCTCTGGCTAGGTCCTAAACTCACCTCTGTCGCCATGGCCCCAGCTCGTCGCGTCATGCCGGCTCACCATGCGGCCGGCAGCCCCACGCGCATCGCCGGCTACTGCGGTCGGAGGGTAGGTGCCAAGCTCAAGATAGAACGCTGCGCTGTCCGGCGGCTGCGAAGCGCCGAGAGTCGCCATCGGCTATCATTAAGAAGAGAGCCTCTGCAGCGCTGATCGATGCTTGGAAGCCACGATTCTGAGTTCGTTGGCGCCCGCGTTCGCCCACTCGGGGCTGCATCAGGCCTCATCTCGCAAACGGCTGCAAGTGATCGACGGCCCGACCCATCGCCTCCGGGGCCATCACGCGGCGTCTGCAAGCTCCGTCTCGAAGTGAGCGAGGCCGTGTGGAGGAATCTGTTGTCGTCGTCACGCCTGGGAGATGCCAAGGTAGTCCTAGGCTCCCCTGGCTCCAACGCCGCCGCGCACCTCCGGTTCGCTGCCAGGACCATCTCCTTCCACGCCGACCGTTGCGAGCAACGCGCGCCGTGTCGTGGGCGAAGACGCTTGACCCCGATCGTATACCGCCGCGCGCCTCCTACCACGCCGCCCGATTCCCCCGACCCACCGTCCCACTAACACCGCCAATCCACAAAGCCCATCAGCGCCACACCCTCGCGTCATGCGCTTCGGCAGGGAAATTCAACAAATCGAACAAGCTCTTCCTCATGCGCCCGTCCCGCCGGTCCCAACCACGCCGTCCGTTTCCACGAAGCGGTCAATCACCTACCATCAATACCTCGCCTGTTAGAATCCGAAGCGGCGGCTCACTGTCAGTGATCATCGGCCCGAGATCCGCTGCAGAAGGCAAACGCACGCTGGCATCGGCGTGTCGCCGGAAGAGTTGAAGACCCTCCGGGAATACGCCAAGCGACCAGTTAGCTCGAAGTGCATCCGTTCTTCTTCATCACCTGCGGCGCCCCTGTCGCATTTATCGAGAAAAAGGGCGGGTCACTACGATTATGCGTGGACTACCGGCGCCTCAAGCCATCGCGTGAAGAACCGGTACCTTGCCTCTAATCAGCGATACTGGACCGACTAAAGGATGCAAAGGTCTACGCCAAACTGGATCTTATGTGGATATAGCCAGATCGGATCAAGGAAGGAAGAATGGAAGACGCTTTCGGGCTGATGCGGGTTGTTCGAATACCTGGTAATGCCTTTTCGAAGCTAACCAATGCTCCGGCCACCTTCCAGGCGTTCATGAGCGACACCCTCTGCAGTCCCCGCGCTCGATGACCTGCGCGGTCCGGCGACATCATAAATCCATGCTCAACGCGAGGCAGAACACCAGCAGCGCGTCAACACCATCCTGGACAGCCTACGACAGGCGGGCCTCCATTTACCTTGAAGAAATCACGAGTTCACGTGAAGCCGAAGCAGATCGCCGGATCGTTATATCGGGTAAAGGTGTCGAGATGGCCACGGATAAAACCAAGGCGATACAGGAATGGAAAACACCCTCCTCGGTTTCGCGGCGTACAGGTATTCACCAGGATTCGCCAACTTCTGCCGAAGAGTTCATCGAGACTACTCTAAGGTGGTATCACGATGGCGTCTGCTATTTAAAGGACACCCAGTTCTCATGGGTGACCAGCCGTAGAAGTAGCCTTCAGCGCTAAGGAAGCCTTTTCGCGTGCCGATCTTGAAGCACGGCCGAGCAAGCCTGCATCCCACAAAAGCGGGCGCTCCGATTCGTCGCGACGCATGATCTTCTCCCGGAAGGACGAGGAAGGGGGTCCTGCACATCAGCCTTCTTTCCCGCAAGATGGCCTTGGCGGAATGCAATTCTGACATCACGACCAAGAAGCGGTGGCAATTGTCCGTGACACGAGGAATGGCGGAGTGGAGTCCTGGGCGCTGGCGAAGAAATCGTGGTATCTGCGATATGAAGGACCTGGGCACCGTGTCATGTCCACAGATTCTCCAACCGCGCCAAGCTCGATGGTCCCTGGCGCTGTCCTCTTTCAACTTTGTGATCGCTACCGTCAGGGCAAGGCGGAAAACGATGCCCTCGCGTGTAACCGATCACGGAGATCTCGAAGGAAGGGATGAAAAAGGCTGGCATCGGTGGTACTCAAACCGAAGAATATCCGTCTCCGCAGCCTGGTCCCTGCGATCTCGAGTATCCATGGGCCATAAGGCAACTGAAATCGCTCGCCATCGCGACCCCTGTCCGGCAACTAATGAAGGGACGTATCAGGCCAGAAAGAACATTTCGTCTCCTCGTAGGTGAATGCCATTACCCGAAGGGATTCTATATCTTCTGAAATTAAGGGTCTATATGACATCACGGCAGCGCCCGCGGGCAATCAAGCTGGAATCTTTCCGTTCCAGCGCGATCTGCGGCCGGCCGGACAGAGTCGCGCCTTGTAGAACTCTGTCCGGAACTACTACTGTGCGAAAATGCGGAATCGTTGCCCGATCGTGGACCATTCGATCGACCTGCTCACGGATCAGCCAGGATTCAGCCTTGGCACCATCTGGCCTCCTCAAACCACTTGGCTCACAAGCGCACCATAGTGCTGCTGTCGATGGAGCGCGTCGCGCTGAAAGTCCCGGGTCCAAGCCTTAATCCTAGTGTAGTTGGTTGATCATTTCACGAAATGGCCATTCGCTACATCCCCACCAAAGGATACGCGAGATCTTTTGCGGCTACGCCGTTTGTTCACGTATGCAAGTCGAACTCCCAAAGATATCGTGTCGGACCGGGCGCGGCGTTCGGCCTACGCTGTTCTGGAAAGCCCTGCGTCAACCTGGACATCAAGGATCAAAGGTTCAGCACGGCTTTCGCTGACAAACCGATGAGGGTCAAGCGCCGTCGTGGAGCGATACTTGCGCGGATCGTCAACTGCCAAGCGAGGATAACTGGTAGAGTTCTACGCCGGGCGGAATTACATTTACCATGTGGCGCCATCGGTCTGAGCCCGTTGGGGTGAGTCGCCTAACCGCGAACTACATGGGTATAATCCTCCAGCTAGACGTCCGACGAGCGGCCAGCGGCCTGGGGAGAGTGGTAAGGTCAGCCCAGTTCGATCTTTCTCGGCCCTGCGTAGCGCCTTCGATCAGAGATCGCATGCGCCCAAGCCGCGCGCCGCCGATAGTCTCGCGGCATTTCGGCTCACTGAGCCGACTAGAAGTAGGATTTGGTATGCCGTTGTCACCGCATAACACATCCATTCTGGTACTCCGACCAGCTGGACCACAAGCGCTAAGGAAGTTCAAGATCTCTCAGCGCCTTGTGGTCCCCCATGTTTACCGTCTGGAGTTCTGCGCGCCGATGAATCGCTTGGCATTGATGTTGCGTGTAGAGCCAATGCTCTTGGAGCCGCCGCGTCTGCCTGCGAGGGTCGTCGTCGAAGGAAGAAAGAGATTTGAAGTCTGAGGTATTGGGTCGCGGATCTGCCGACAACTACAATCGCAGTTAAATGGGCCAGTGCAGACAAGCCGCGCAGGAACCCGGCCGGAACGCCGGCGAAATTAGGATCGTTGCGTGACACAGCATTCCTTTAGGCGGCAGAGGTCGCAAAAGGCGCCGGTGGTAAAGTATAAGTTTCTTACGGTTTCTTTAAAACAAATGAAACCGCCCTATCTTACGTCACGTCTTGTACTTGCCTCATCTGTTTCATGTAACGTTCGCTTCTTTCAGCATATTGCATACCTTCGCGGGGAGTTCGTAGCCCGAGAGAGGAGCTAAGCTATTCTGAACCAATGTGCGCCACCGCGAGCAGACCACTTGCCGACACGAAGGCATGAGTCATCGGAGGATCTGGAAGGTTCTGTTGGATTAGTAATCGCGGGGGTCTTTCCTACTATATATATCGTCGTTCATGTCTCCTATTGTCTTTCTCTTTCTTTCCTTACGCAACATCTTGTCTATTACTTTGGGTATTTACTTTGGGGGATTTACTTCGCTTCAATACACTTCTTTACTTCTACAAAGTCCACGTTACGTCTACTTGTCCATCATGCTCTGCGCATCCGCTGTCGCCTTCTTCGCCGTGACCCTCGTAGTCGCTCTCTTCCCCCTCGCTGCCCCCACCTCGGTTAACATGCCGACCGCCGTTATCTCCGTCTTCGTACGGACCACTATCTCCGCCTTCGTGCGGACCCTTGTCGCTGTCCTCTCCTCTGCCCTCGCGCAGACCTACGTCCCTGCCTTCGGGTATACCGCTGCTACTTCCCTCGTCCTCGTGCGAGGCCTACGCTTTCCTTCGGGAACCCTAACCATGTCCCTCGACCCCTCAGCTACTACCCCGCCCATGGTTCTTTACAGTGACACACCTATGGAATTATCGGGGGGTCGACGCCGCCCCACTCCTACAGAAAGAAATGCTCGATTGACAGAAGGAAGATGTTTTTATTGTGGGGGGGTTGGACACCTGGTGAGGAACTGCCCCCAGGCTAAGGGACAGGGTGGAGGACAAAGGAAATATACTATGAGGGGAGCGGCGATCAGGGTGGAGGAGGAACAGGACTCGGACAATGAGTCGGCAAAAGATTTGTCCCTGGCTTAAGTGGCATAAACCAGGGACCCTTTGAGGATTTTTCTAGGATGCGTATCTCTACTTGTTCGGTATCAGAGGAGGAAATGGATGGGAATCAATTTGTAGTAACCTGCTCGGTTTCTCAGAATAAAAATACTTTTGTACCCACCTTTGCTCTCATTGATACCGGAGCCTCCGGATACGCATTTGTAGACGAATCCTTTGTACGCCACCATAAGCTCACTATGACTCCACTGAAAATACCCCGACGAGTCGATGTTATCGATGGACGACCCATTCGATCAGGAAAAATCACCCACTTTGTTACTCTTGACCTCGATATACACGGACACCGCGAAGAAGCACCATGTTTTGTTACACAGTTGGGATCCTACCCGATTGTAATGGGAATACCATGGATGCGACGACATGATGTCAAACTACGGCCGAAGAAGAACAAACTGGTTTTCGATTCACCAACCTGCTGCCAACATTGCTGTATCGAAAGGAAACCAATCGTCGCAAGGGGGATATCCATACCAGCCCCGGAGTGGAATTTAATAGACCTCGTGGAACTCAGCAAAGCACCGGCCTCGATTCAACGGATTGTTCAGCAACTACACAAGGGCGCCCACCTGATTCATCTCTCAGCCCTGGATCAAACAACCGTTGACATTCGCCAAATCGTACCCCCGGAAAATCACGACCTTCTACCCCTATTTCAAGAAGCTGACGCGTCGGTACTACCCCCACACCGAACCAACTACGACCACCACATAGTACTACAGGGAGATAACCAACCACCGTTCAAACCAATGTACAGTATGACCCAAACGGAACTCAAGGCACTGTGGGAATACATCAAGGAAAACCTACCTCGAGGCGTAATCCGGAATAGTACTTCCCCAGCGGGAGCTCCCGTCATCTTTGTCAAGAAAAGTGATGGAACCTTGCGGTTATGTGTCGACTATGGAGGGTTGAATGAGATTACAGTGAAAGATCGATACCCTCTACCATTAATGGAAGAAACCTGGGCGAGGCTGTCGAAAGCCAGATACTATACTAAACTTGACCTACGTTGGGGATACAATCAAATACGGATAGCTAAAGGAGACGAATGGAAAACAGCATTTCGGACGCGTTACGGACACTACGAGTATCAAGTAATGCCTTTTGGGTTAACCAATGCGCCGGCGACGTTCCAGAGATGGATCAACGACATTCTCCGTCCTCACCTTGACCAGTTTGTGACGGCTTATTTGGACGACATTCTAATCTACTCGGAAACCCTGGAGGAACATAAAGTACACGTACGGAAGATACTCGATCTACTCTACGCTAATAAAGCCCACCTCCGACCGGAAAAATGTGAATTTTACACGCAAAGGACAAAATACCTTGGGATTATCTTAACCCCGGAAGGGATCGAAATGGACCCGGAGAAAATATCGGCAGTTATGAATTGGGAAACACCGGAAAGCGTTAAGGAAGTACAAGGTTTCCTCGGATTCGCCAACTTCTATCGACGTTTCATTGATGGATATTCTAGAATAGCAATGCCTCTGACGAAGTTGACAAATAATGATACGAAGAAAGAGTGGATAAAAAGGGGTGTCAAGTTTGAATGGTCAGGAGAGGCAGATCAAGCTTTCCGAAACCTCAAAATCGCATTCACAACAGCATCAATACTTCGACACTACGATCCAGAACGAGAGAGTACGGTGGAAACAGACGCTTCCGATTACGTGTCAGGAGGGGTCTTCTCACAACGTGATGACGAGGGAATCTTACACCCGATAGCATTCTTCCAAAAAAGACACTCGCCGGCCGAATGCAATTATGAGATATACGATAAAGAACTTTTAGCGATCATCCGTTGTTTCGAACACTGGCGATACAACCTGGAAGGATCCAAGTTCCCTATCAAAGTCCTAACAGACCACCGGAATCTGGAATATTTCATGACGACTAAGTTACTAAATCGTCGCCAAGCGAGATGGTCGGAATTTCTGTCACGTTTCGATTTTATTATCCAATACCGACCGGGAAAACAAGGAGGAAAACCGGATGCATTGACTAGGAGGCCAGGAGACCTCCCTAAGGCGGGGGATGAAAGATTGGCCCACCAAAGCCAAGTGGTTATAAAAAGAGAAAATTTGGATCTGCTAAGTTTGTTTGCGGGCTCTTTATCAAATGAACCGCTGAAGGAGCGTCTACTGTGGAGGAGTTGTTTTCAAGCGCTTACCAGATTGATAGTTTTCCAAACAAAGTCTTATCGCTACTGCGGGCAGGGTAAAACACTCGAAGAAGATATCACTGGCGAATCTCAGAGGGCCAAAGCGGCAAACTCTATACCGAGGAGCTATCGTCTGGAAGAAAGTGAACTCCGTTTACGATTACTTCGGGAACATCACGACAAACCATCGGCAGGACATCCAGGTAGAGCAAAGACGTTGGAACTATTGAGCCGAGAGTACTACTGGCCACAGATGCGGAAATATGTTGACCAATACGTTCGAAATTGTGAAGTCTGTACCCGAAGCAAGACGTCCCGGAATGCACCCTATGGGGTACTTCGACCCCTACCAATACCGGATGGACCATGGACGGATGTGTCAATGGACTTTGTTACGGACCTACCGGAGAGTGGGGGATTCAATGCAATTCTGATGGTAGTTGATCGGTTGACAAAGATGAGACACCTTATTCCAACCACCAAAGAAGTCGACACCCGGGAGACAGCCAAACTCTACCTAGAATATGTGTGGAAGTTACATGGTTTACCAGAAACAATAATATCCGACAGGGGGACCCAGTTCACAGCTGAATTCTGGCAGTCCTTATGTGATCGCTTGGAAATTTCACCGCGATACTCAACAGCGTTCCACCCCCAGACTGATGGTCAAACCGAACGGTTCAATGCCGTCATGGAACACTATCTTCGGAGCTACGTATCGTACCAACAAGACGACTGGTTGTCCATGCTACCAATGGCAGAATTCGCAGCCAACAACCACTCCTCGGAAACCACCCAAGTTTCGCCTTTCTTCGCCAATACCGGGAGACACCCGCGAATGACGTTTGGCCCCTTAGAACATGGGAAGACTACGGCAGAAGACCAAGCGAACGGGATCGCAAGGGACATGAAGGCCGTCTATGAGTTCTTGAAGGACGAGCTGTTTAGAGCACAGAAGATAGCCGAGGACACCGCCAATGTCAACCGCTTACCCGCACCTCGATACTCTTTAACAGATAAGGTATTCCTCTCGACTCGACACATCAATACCAAACGACCTTCGAAGAAACTCGATTGGAAGCGAGTGGGACCCTACCGGATCAAGAGGATTGTTAGCCCATCTGGCGTCACGAATTAGACCTACCACGTACCATGAAGGTTCACCCCGTCTTCCACGTCTCGTTACTCTCACCGGCCGCAAACGACCCCGTCCCAGGGCAACAGCAACTACCTCCACCCCCAGTGGAGATTGAAGGACAAGAGGAGTGGGAGGTTGAAGCGATATTGGACTCGAGGAGACGACGGGGAAGATTGGAGTACTTGGTATGGTACCAAGGTTATCCCGAACCATCCTGGCAACCCCCGGATGACCTTGAACATTCCCACGACCTGGTCAAAGACTTTCACCAACGATATCGTAACAAGCCAAAGCCTACCAGGAGTTAGGCCTCGGAGGGGGACCTGATCTGTTATGGCGTCACGGGACATAGTAGGATAAGCGATGGTGGAGTGAAGAGAAGTGTGGTCGCACTCGTCAGCGGATGAGTCATGGGTTAGTCTATCGGTTTCTATTCGGTTCCATTGTATTCTATCTCTTTCGTTGCGCAATCGTATTTGTCATGTTCGGACAGGGGTGATTCGGATATATAAAGAGCCCTGTGTTCGCTCTCTGTCTAGTTTCTCTTCCTTTCCTTTTCTCTTCACGCAACCTCTTGCATCTTCCCCCGCGAAGATGTTTCCCCCCCTGGGACCGACCTCCCTTGGGCGACCTCCTCGCCGATAGCTGGATACATGAGTCTCTAGAGAGCCTTCGCCGCGCTAGATTCCCCGGTCATGACACGAGTCTCCCTCTCCCCGCCCCCCCATTCACCGAGTTGTTACCCTCACGGGATGCGTCTAACACTCACCAACTCCCGCCAAATCGACGGCCACCGGTAGACGGTCGTTTCCCCCCTCTAGGCCGCTCATCGCACGAGCACCACACACGTCGGGTCCGCTGTCAGTAACTCTCAGGTTAGCGAGCCTCTGCCAAAGCCCGACAGCCCGGAAAGTTATCGACTTCCCTACGATCGCGAGAAACATTTCTCAAATTTTTACCGAGGTCACTCACGTGACCTTACCCTCTTTTTCTGGCCTCGCTGCCAACCCATTTAACCGGCGGCCCGATCCCCTCACCACTCCAAACTGGTCCCGAGACCACCCTCAACCACCACGGTGGCGCTTTCGATTGCGACCACCTTTCACCCGAGCTGGCGTCCCCAGCTCACCACCTTCAACTGAGGCGGCCCCCGATCCCCTCACCCACACTATACTGGTCCCTCAAGACCACCCCTCAACCACCACGGTCGGCACTTTCGATTGCGACCACCCATACCTTACCCGAGCTGGCGTCCCCAGCTCACCTTTACATGCACGGCCCCAGAGGCCTCCATTCCATACTGGTCCCTCAGACCACCCCTCAACAACCCACGGCTGGCATCCAATGATCCAACGATCACGGTACCCCAGCCCCAGGTTAACCTCGCAATGACCTAGCACTTTCGTGACCTGAGAGCTTGTGTTCTGGAATACGCTAAGAGGACCCCATCGTTCAACGGAGTGGAGCGCGGACTGTAGGATGTCCTTGGAGAAGTGTTCGGTTTATTCTTACTACAGGGAGGTTTCTTTGTTGTCGCTTAGATTCTGCTTACCTGTACCACGCGTTATTTACCCCCTCTTCGTGGGCCCCATATTGTGTCGCGGCCATTGAGTCGTTAGCGTTTTATCCTTTTCCTTTGTCTTTTCTTTTCGTCTTTCGTTTGGGTTAGTCGGTGGAGGTTGTAGTTAGGGTAGTCCGGTGCGCGATAAGCCTCGTGCTTCAAAGCGAAATAAAATCTCTCTCTCTCTCTTGCATCTTCCCCCGCGAAGATGTTTCCCCTCCTGGGACCGACCTCCCTTGAGCGACCTCCTCGCCGATAGCTGGATACATGAGTCTCTAGAGAGCCTTCGCCGCGCTAGATTCCCCGGTCATGACACGAGTCTCCCTCTCCCACCCCCCCATTCACCGAGTTGTTACCCTTACGGGATGCGTCTAACACTCACCAACTCGCCAAATCGTCGGCGGCCACCGGTGACGGTCGTTCCCTCTAGGCGCCTTTCATCGCGAGCACACACCACGCCGGTCACTCCGCGCTCTCAGGTCAGCGAGAGCCCTCTGCCAAAGCGCTCGACAGCCCGGAAAGTTATCGCTTCCCTACGGTCGCGAGAAACATTTCTCAAATTTTTTACCCGAGGTTACTCACGTGACCTTACCCCTCATTTTCTGGCCCTCGCTAGGCCACCCACCCATTTAACCGAGGCGGCCCGATCCCCTCACCACTCCAAACTGGTCCCCCGAGACCACCCCCTCAACCACCACGGTCGGCACTTTCGATTGCGACCACCCATACTTTACCCGAGCTGGCGTCCCCAGCTCACCACTTTCAACTGAGGCGGCCCCCGATCCCCTCACCCACCCCATACTGGTCCCTCAAGACCACCCCTTCAACCACCACGGTCGGCACTTTCGATTGCGACCACCCAAATTCCAACCGAGCTGGCGTCCCCAGCTCACCTTTTCACATTGCACGGCCCCCCCAGAGGCCTCCATTCCATACTGGTCTTCCAAGACCACCCCTCAACATTCACGGCTGGCACTTTCGATTGCAGCCCTATACTTTTACAACCGCCTCGCTGCCTGACAAGCAGACTCCCGAGGCACCACTCTTGACCCACCCCCTCGCTTTCACCCCTGACGCTGTTGCGGTTGGCCTTTCCTGCCTTCGTGCGCGTGGTTTCCTCAGTCCTGTTAAGGTTCGTCCACAGATACGACACGAGGAGCGTTAGTAATGATACCTTTTGGTTGAGCGCCATGTTTGGATCGTGCTCGCTTATATGTAGCTGACGGAGAAGTTTGGGTTTATTCTTACTACGGGGAGGTTTCTTTGTTGTCGCTTAGATTCTGCTCACCTGTACCACGCGTTATCTCACCCCCTCTTCGCGGGTTCCATATTGTGTCGCGGCCATTGAGTCGTTAGCGTTTTTACCTTTTTCTTTTGTCTTTTCCTTTCGTCTTTCGTTTGGGTTAGTCGGTGGAGGTTGTAGTTAGGGTAGTCCGGCGCGCGATAAGCCTTGTGCTTCTAAGCGAAATGAAATTCTCTCTCTCTCTCTTGTACCTTAAGGAATCCAAAGTCTTTATTCCTCCATAGTCTATAGTCTACGATCTTTTGGTCTCATCGGCCAAAAGGGTTTTACGGTTCCCTGTTTAGTTAGAGTCTACCTCTAAGTCCTTCACCTCGGCTGTGTTCCTTGGACCTCCACTGTTTCTGCCTCGCCTACGGACCCCACGTAACAAATATCTCTTGTTATTGGTGTTTATTTGCAGATGCGTTGTCATCCATTATAATAATTCGGGGATTGGTAGACACTTTGGCGTGTAGGGCAAAGAGGGATAAAATGAGATACATAATCCAGTCTCTGTATATATAACTAATTTATCTTAAACTTCCTGTCTCCGGTTACGCCTAGCACCAATGACAACATACTTGAGTCAACAGAATTAAAATACACGGCATTATATTCTGTCTGTAGAGAGCGTAAAGATGCAGCACACTCTTGACTTTTCTCATATGACTTTTTATAAATGTGATACGGTAATTCTGAACCTCGAAAATTGAAGTTCCCGACACGAAATTAGTGATGATTTAATAAACAAACTGGATAGTAGTTGTAGTTATCTGCATAACCATAGAGAAAACCACCATAAAATATTACGTTCATGCTACCTTGAAACTTCTCATTCCTATTGCGTGATATATGTACCTATCCAGTATGCCTCACAACTCCTCTATACTAATGTTCAAGTGGGTAACTAGAATCAAAATAGGACTAACCTGTGAACATTAGATTCTTGAATCACTGACCCAATTAGCTAAACAAAATGCAAGGCTTTTAGATTTACATACTTCATTCATCATGGATCTTTTAATTGTTTTGCGGTGGTGTGTTCCATCTGCAGTCAGTGTTTTCTTGATCATTTTGATTCCCATATTGAGACAATCCATAGTGACTCGAGGGAACTAGATTAGTATATACTACCACCAGCAACAGGTCTGCAATCAGTCAGGATTTGGAGTTGTTACTTTCAGCAGCAAGCTCACTAAAAGGCATATGGAATAGACCGCATCAGACAGTGCTAATGCTATTAAAGCTGTCTCTTCATCGGGATTTAAAACATTGTTACTCTTTTATTCGAAATGGGCTCAAGTGCAAAATTCCTTTGTGCATACCAATTTGAGTTACCTGTTTCTAAAGAGTTCTCTTTGGCTTTGTTGGTAAGATTCGAGCAGGTTGATTTGGCACTTCTGTTAGGATAACGATCTTATCCAGCTGCATCTTTCTATTATTTCTCATTATGGGATATCCAGGTACCTACTCCCGTTTAATAGGTAATGCCGTCCATACTTCATAATAACAGGAATTGGTATGAATGGAATTGGCAGTGTACTGTTCTGGTAACTTACCCAGGCTATCATCAAACGTTGGTGTACACGTTACCCACCTTTGCCTGCTATTCTTTCCGTTACCTCATGTACACTCTGTTAAACTGACATTTCCCTGAAACTCATACGAACCTAGTTTAGTTCAGAAACATAAACGAATAACGAGTGGAGAGTATACGCTTTTTACCTTTGCTATCCCTGGGACGGATGAAAGTTGTCAAATTCACGATCAGGGCTGTGCAATCTATAATCTCCGATTATATAGGTCGTGTTACATTAGATTGATAGGTCCGAGCCAATATTTATTGACGGATCGCTCATTGTGGTAGTCCAAAAAGCATCAACTACATAGAACAAAATTATATAGTTAGTAAAAATGCGGGATGTAGGAGCCCTTTTCCCTTTAAATTATTCTCTTCTAAATTTCTGTTTGCAGATCTAGAATACTATTCTTTTAGAACTGCAAACAGGTACATGACCATTAACATGCACTGGAGGTGGTAAATCAACAACCCCATATATTTTTTTGTATCGCAGTGGCTTATTCTTTCTTTCATAGCATCGCTTCCTACTGCTGTAGGTTGAACTAACTGTGGGTTTATCTTTCTTAAGTAATTGACCCGTTAAAAAAATTGGAAATCTACATGTGATATGTGTTTTACTACAGAAACGACCTTTATGAATGAATATATGATAAAGCAGTTAACAATAGTAATAGCTAGTAACAAAGAGAGTAATGGGAGCCAAGTACGTCTGCAATTGACTGTGTAAAAACTAACACCAATACTAATCTACAATATTTACTCCTCCTTTATAATAATTGTAGTGATAGATAAAGGCAGGTACTGCCATTGTCTTCCTATAAATCCCTCAGAATACTGTACGTATCAATGGAGTACCGGTGCTCATAAATTATGCACTTCCTCTTAATCTAATAACCTCTCCTGTATAGTATGCACAGCTGATAGTGCATGAACGTAGTTGTTGTCATGTAATGGCATCTCTAAAAATATTCTATCACTAGCTTTCACAACACTGTCAGATACTGTATCCCATTCCATACCTTTTTAGGTGTCGTCATGTGATTTAGAAAATATTCCTGCTTACATGCGTGAGGTACCAAATGCACCAATTCTGAGTTGTCTCAATTTGAGAAATAAATCAACGGTATCGAACAGATTGTTTATATATACGACAAACCCATATTGTTTATAAGGAAGAGATTACTCCACCAGTTGATAAACTACAGCAACTGTTGGCGCGGAAATTCCTATTGAGCTTGGATAGGAGGATTTATGTTCTGTAATCCCTTTGAGCCGGAGTGAAATCTTTAGTCGGGTGTGTAGCCATGATATCAAATCGCAGACACTTTATACCCTCCGTGATTGGCTTATTTGACATCACCTCACTGATTGATCCATCCGATCTTGTTAGATGAATCCGAACGCCTGCATCCCTCTTTTATAAATCTGCCCTGGATATGCACCGAAAATCGTCTACTGCAATTAAAAGAGCTAGAAATACCCGTAACTTCTCAATTGCAAGTTTTTTCCTTATATTTCTCGCTTAATAAATAGTATAATTATTTGTTCATTGATTTTTTCCGTGGGAGTTTGTATTTTTTCCTAAAAGCTTTAAAGCGTCTTTGGTCCAAAACAGGTCAAAGATATCCGGTGGTGAAAGTCTTGTCTTATCCTACCAAGTTTCACTAATTAGAACGCAACTTCACGTCGTTGAAAAGTAATAGAAACACAGGATCTTTATCTCAATTGTACTTAGAAGCAAGGCTTCTGCTTCATGACAAATCTTCACCATTGGGATGATAGCTTAGTGTTGAATCAGTATCGCCTCTCTTTGGATCTGCTTTCGCATCATGTTCCTTTGGAACTACCCTTGCCCGATGCCTCCTTTGAGATGGAATCTCCTCTAAATCAATCATTGACGCACGACAAATACATTATTTCTGTCCGGGTTGAGCTGCCCCGACCGTTGGAGAGCTTACATGAGGTTGACTGAAACAGCTTATGAGACAGCCTTTAAGCTTTCTTGGCTCGGGCATGAGCCTGATGGCGAATTAAAAGAATTTTCATCTATCCAGGAGATAATAAAATGAAGGCTAAATAATTGGAAACTGTAGTTATATCTTTTTTGATGTTTTTTATATCACTTCTATGTGTTGTTACTTTTAAGGTTTGGTTGTATTCTTTTTTAATTTGATACAAATATATTTGACGATAAAGGTCAAACTCCCCCAGAGTCTCATGTTTTTATTGACATTTCAATGGCTATTGTGTAAGAGGTTGTTAATACAGACAAACAAATCTAAACGAACGGGTTTCATGGGGGCAATATCAATAATCACTGCTATCACGAACGCTATCACAAACCTTTACTTATTAACAGAGAGCCTTGAATACCATAAATTCACAGAGAGAAAATCCAAATGGATGGCGAACGTCTCTATGTGTGGGATAAGTTGCTGGAACGCATGGCTCCAACCCTCCCCTTGAAACCTACTCCTTTGTTACAATAAACATCACTACCAATTATTCGAAAGGGCTTTGCTACCCACTGGATTTCATTTTCGATTCGTTTGTTGACGCAGTTAGCACTGCACCAGGGGCTGCTTCGTCTACAACACAAGGTGATGGCTTTATTTACACATTTCCGACACATTTCTGGAGTTGGTAGACACTGCGGATGACCCGTATTTCCTATTAATTGACACTGTCTCTTGCGGGAGGATGGGGGGTTCTTGGAGAGTGTCATCAAGAAAGCCTTAAGTAAAAAAGCCAGAAATACCATCAATAAATCTGCCACTATTACTCCTCGTACCAAGGATACTAGGTGTAATCATTGCTTAAACCGTTGGGTAATATGGCACGTAAGTATGTTTAAAAGAGTTACAACACAGGCCTTCGGAAAGATCACCCTCTGCACCAATACTCAGGAATTGTCCGCGTCCTTGGGCTAATAGAGATTTTAATCAACAGATCTGGAGAAAGCTCGTGGTTTTATAACGGGGTATTGATTTAGTTGTGGGTTTGATATACAGTTGGGAGAAGGATCGAAGACTGGAAAATAATATTATCAATAAACCACGAGTAGGAGCGACACTTGCGAATGCTGCTCGAGAACGCTTTCTCCGGGCGGTAATTTATTTCAACTATCAAAATAAGATTGGATGATGTAAATAAAGCCAAATAATCAAAAAAACCACCGAGAAATAACATTACAAACACTCCCTTGAGCTCCTTCCTCCCTCAATGCAATACACCTTGGGCATACCTCGTTGCAACACCCGGTACTCAATGCATATACACCTCCGGCCCCTCCCATTTTTGAACACACAACCTGCTCTCCTTGCACACCTTCTTATGGCCACCCGCCTCCCAATCCCTCCGTTGGCACTCCGGCCCGCAATACCACCACTCTTTACAGCGGGCACACATCCCCCACATCCCCACCCTCTCCTCCACCTTCCCACAGTCAATAGCATCACACGCCCTCCTCTTGACTTCCTCCTCGCAGCCCGCTAGCCACCCCTTCACCATCTCCCCACCCCACAACTCCTTGTTGCGCATATGGTACTCTGCCGCGTCATCGACGCGGACACCGGTGAAGTTGTCGTGCAAGCCCCGAGGCTGCAGGCTGAAGCACAGGCCCCGCAGGTCGTATGCCTTGATGGTGTGAAAGACCCCCGCAAGAAGGAGAGGGTAGTAGTACGGGTTGGAGTGGTGCGCGATCCGCAGGATGCTAGTCGTGAAGACGCAGGCGCCGTAGAGGTTGAACGAGGCAAAGGCGAGGTGGAAGAGCAGCCGGGACTGCGGGTGGGGCTCGAGATTCATCGGTGGTGGGGAGCCGGGGTCGAAGTCGGACTGGGCGTAGCGTTTGAATTCTAAAAAGAGATGATATGACGGAGACTCTGTTAGTGGTGTGCGTGTGGAAGTAGAGCTTGGGGAGCAGAGAGTGGGTGGAAACCTTTGGATGCAAGGCTGGGGTTAAAGTCGGCGTGGGATTGGCAGCCAGCACTGGCGCGGTCAAGGGCACAGAGACAGAGGTTTAGCGCTTCGAGGTAGTGGCCGTGCTTGAGCAAAGTCAGAGAGGCATCAACCTGTGACTCTGGAGGAAGAAATCAAGAAAGGTCAGCCAAGATCCCGCCAACGAGTTGTCTGAAAAGCAAAGGAATACACCCACGTACCGTTCGTGTATAGCTTCGACACCCCTTTCCACTGTGGCCTGGCTGAATTAATGGAATTAATGCACTGCTGATCGGGGCAATCTTCCAATGCAGTATTCCTCACCGGCGGGCCGGGCCTGGGATGGGAAGTATCTCGTCAGTGGATTTCACACTTTATGGAAGGGAATAAAGCCGAGCTATAGGGTAGTACATCTTTTTCGGCGGTCGCGAGCGCTTGTGGCTGTGTCCCTGGCCGTGGCCATGGCCGTGATCGCAGAGTGTGTCCAAGTCTTTACCTTCCATTGACGCAGTAGTGATCAGGGACGGTAGTGGTGCTGAGGTATAACGACAAGCGCTGTCGTGAGGACTTATATCTATCCATCGTTCGTGTCGCGGACATGTGGGTGGCCTGAATCCTGCTGGCCTGGTTCTGGGAGGCTGTAATTATCCCCTAACCCTACCCACCGAGGGACCAATGGAAAACTCGCTTCGCTTCGCAGAGCCCCGCCCGTATGCCGTGCCAAAGGGGAGACCCTACTTGGTGTATCTTCTGTCACCGCCCGCCCCGGCAGTGTATAGACCGCCAGAAAGCCTACAGGCTACTCCGTCGTTCGCGGCAGTCCGGATTAAAGTGCGTTATTGAATGATACTACAATCTTCAACTCATCGAGCAAGATACCATGTCGCGCTGAGAATAAATCCAGATAGCTAGCCCAGCACTTCAAACACATCCCTATCAACCATACTTGCGTGCAACCCATACCACATGGACACATTACACAAAGTAATCGTGAGCTATGTGCACATTCAAACTCCAAGGAGGAGAGGAGGGGCAATCAAAACTTAGAATTAGTAGGAATACCGGGAAAGCCCATCAGCTTGCTCATCTCTGCGCAGAATTTGAAACTCCGGACAAGCGCGTTTTCCTTCCTGATCGCGCCTGTGACAGTGATTCCTCATGACTAGCGGGCGCCCGTGAAAGTTTTGAGTGTGCTCATGCGCGGGGATCGAGGAGGCCGGTGGCGGAGGTGGTAGGAGCTGGGAGGTAGTGGGTACTCGCAACATCTGAGCGAGTGGGGATGCTATCCGGCGGGTGTTTGTGTTGTTCAGCGCGCGGATGGTGGTGGAAACAGCCTCCTCGCCACCGACATGGTGTAGATCATGGATACGTTCCTGTCGCCAATCTCCAAATTTCTATACTCCTGTTTAAACCCTTTGATATCTAATTCATGGCCAGTATTCACACCCGTTAAGATTGAATGAAAAGCCCAACATTGCGGGGCCCCATTCTGTGTTAGAACTCCCACAGCTAGCTAGGGTATCGCTATACGTATGTTTTGGTTAACTATCCATTTCCCGAATTTTTCTATATTATCACGTATCATGTCGTCGGGCGATTTATCAAATGAAGAATATATACCGAACGGCTGCACTATGCGTTGCCAGGTAGTACCATACTGGATATAACAAAGAATCTCATGAACATCCAGTGTTTTTCGTTGGGACGCCTAAGTCGCGACATTTGTTTCTGCCGATCAATTCCTTAATCCGGTAATAGTCTCCGGCAAGTTGCCAAGATTAGCCACTTGGCGCTCCTAAACGAGGACCTCTCGCTCAATCCAGACTCAAACCACCTCAATCAGGCAATTGAGTTTCCCCAAACAGGCAACTATGCGGCGCGAGATTGGTTAAACCTCCAGATTTTAATAACTCCACAACTCCACCACCACAAACGAAAGAATTAATCAGACTGTGCCACGCTTTAGAGGAGATGTAGGACCATCGAACAACAGAGAGAAAAATAAAATCAGGGTGCGGTTCGGAAAGACATGAGCGGTTAAAGTTGACTCCCGAAACCACACCACTCCGTCGCAAGGTCTCCCCAACCATACATGTCATACATGTCAAGTGCAGGGTAGATAGAACACAGTTTTCACACTGTGGGTAGCCCGTATATCACAGGCTTGGTTCCGTTGTGTATTGGTTAGCATATTCATAACGCGAGTTGTACCTACACCCAGGTAGACAAGGCAAGCCTTCAATCCAACACGTGTTCACCGCCCGGTCTTGCAAGCGGTTTTCTTTGGGGCGGGGGCAAAGCATACTCACTCGTTGCTGAACTTGTCGGATGCCATTATTGACCAATCCCCACACAGGATTCCAACCTTTTGATCCACGCGGGAAATGTGCGGATTTGCGGGTTGTAGGGTTGAGATGTTAGGGCTACGGTTGGGACTTGGTGGTATACCCGCAGGTGATTTCCGCAGTCATCCAAACATGGGCTAACCGGTAAAATACATAAACTGGGAATTAATCGGATCCAGCGAAGATTGCACCGAATGAAGCACCGAATCAAGTACCTCATTGGTGTAAGTAGGTAGGTAAGTAGGCAGCTCGCTGTATATATTATATATTTAATTGTGAAACTTTACCTGCGTATTAGAGCCTTTTAGTGAATGAGGTACCTAGGTAGTTTATGGGTACTAGAAAGTACAAAGAGTGAAAGTATTTAGCTTATGGGAAGCAGGGTGGTTGAAATACGTTATAAGAACTTTAATGTCAAAACAGAGACAACGCTTTGCGAATCCATAGATAGGATCCAAGTAATGGACAAAACAGCAAAAACAGTAGAAATAGGCGCTAAAAGGAAAAAATACGAATGATATAGAAAACCCAATGGGAGCCCCGTAGAAAGAAAAGAAGAAAGGAAAAGCTAAAGTACATTGGAAAATCGGATATCAATCAAGGGCATAAAATAATGAAGTAAACAAAAAAAAAAGGGCATAAAATACATGCAGTTCATGATCAACGGAGCGGGTAAAAAAGCCCGTATAAGAATTCATACAGGCTGACTTTAACAGATCTGAATATATCAGGGCTGTCGTTAACTTAACTGAATGTTATGTACCGAGGAAAGGTTTGGGCATAACGGCTTGCTAGGTGCCCAAGGACTGGCCCCAAACTACGATCTTCTAATTCAATACACCGTATAGCTGGATAAACCCAAACAAGATCTCCCTAGGTTTCTATTGTCCCTAGTACGGCGAGCAGACCGAGAACCACTGTCGAGCGCCGTTATGTTAGCTCCGCTGTATGTTCTCAGCAATTCTTAGATCATACTACCGGTTGCACTCAAGATATAAGACGACACCGCCATAGCAGCCTGGATATCTCCGGTACGTGCGATCCATGCGATCGCGGTTACAATACTCATTATCAACGGGACTCCGATAAGCACCGCAATCTTCTGGGCATCCCAATCGTCAAGGAACAAGAGGCCGTAGTCATGATGGCGGTCTTCTCCGAGCCCACAAATAAAGTTGACCCACGCATCCTCTGTTGATATGAGGTTGGGATTGATGAAAAGGGATATGAGATCACGTCGTAGGGATGCATTCATCCGCACAGGAACAGGATCCTCATCGTCGGTGTACTGAGGCGGTAAGTGTTAGCAAGGGTAGAAGGTTACATATTGTGGAAGGTGTTCATCCCGCACGTACCTCGACGACTACGATCTGTTTAAGCGCCCGGATAGACAGAGATCGTTGCAAAGGAGGCCGCAACCTCTCGTAATAGATCTTCCTGAACACCGAAAACAATTCTTGGTCGGTAGCCTTTATGCCATTTTGTTGGCTTCTAATGTCCAGTGTCCCAAATCTTGTCGCAGGGTATCTCTGTGCATTTGAATTGCTGCTTAGGCTGATAGAACAGCTCTTAGGTCCGAGCGCCGGTGAAGGACTGCTTTGGTCGGTGTGTTCATTAGTCGGTGAGGGTTGAATGACGGGAGAGATTATAGGTCGACACGAGTTGATTGGATCATCATTCGGCGGGTGTATGTCACACTGGATATACTGAGTGCTACGGATTGTGGGTCGTGGGCTTTGCGGGTGATTTTGGGGGTGGGGAACACACAGCGACTCTTTCATGTCTGGCCCGGCGTCCATCTGCGATTCTCTAATAATCCCACTCATGTAGGGGGATCTCAGTGGTAGAAAGAAGAAGATACCTTTTATGTCAACGCGGCGGCGAGATATAGGGTTTATAACTAAACCCCCCAAGCTACCAACGCCCAAACACTATCCATATGGTAGAGCGACAATTCTGAAAGGCCTCGCTATCCTACCACTACACCAGGTTACCTTCCAACGGTGCTTGCAACAGCCTGCCGCCGGTGCCTTGAGGAAGACATAGCCACGCCCGATCTCAAGGTAAACAATGAATAAAGTGGGATATACAGAGAGAATTGCGTCTTTATGCAAAGGAAGGCAGCCGATTGCCCGGCGAGGTGATTGGGGCCGATACCGGTAACTGCCAACCAGATGACGAGAATACAGGCGCGGCGCTATTTCTAATCTCTCCGAATTCCGCCCTGCTGTTTCCCTGAGCTGAAAGAGCTCGAAGTACGACGTTTCGTAGGGCAGGTATTGGTGCATTGTCTGTTTACCTCCGACATGGAGAGGGGTCTGAGTCGGGGCTGTGATGGTATGACATGAGATAAAGACCCAATAACAAAGGCGCTGTGAGCACAACGCATTCATTCCTGTGTGTGCAAGGCTGTGTATCGGCAGTGTATGTAGGGAGACATATCACTTCGGCGGATGAAGTTTTCAAATTCGCAGCCTGGCCTCTAGGCACTAAGGTAGGTATGTACCTCCGTTGCTCTAAACGGTTGAGAATAACCATAGAGCAAATCAAAAATAAGCATGAGATACCTGCTTGGGCTAGTATTTGCTGAAAAAGGCAGGCTGCGAATTTGACAGTTTCATCCGTCCAAGGGATAATGCACAATCAGCCCGTGATGAGTCGTGCGCTGTAAGGACAGGAGCACTGAATGGGCTGTGTAGGCAGTTTCATAAGGTGAATACCATTGGCGGCGAGCTGCATGGGCTGTGCAGGGTGATCTACCGGGACAATTACACCGATCTGCCCAATCGCGAGCACCGTCAGAAAGGTTCAATCGGCGGTGCTTAAAAGTGTTATTTGGAAACCAGAGAGGTTATGGGGGGGTTGTAGTTCTCAGCCCACGTATCCACGTAAATGGCGGCAGTGATTACCTGTCTATTCTGGAGGTTCTTTCCCCGCCACTCAGGAGACATGACTCTGAGACCCCACCCACCTCAGCCTGGACGCTCCCCTTACAGGAGTGCGTCAGTTTCAAACCAAAGATGACCCTCATGCGCGTATTTTTAATGTGAAATACGATGACGGTGTGTGGAAAGGCTTCTTATAAACTAAGATCGCTCCCTTTGTTCCGGTCTTTCCTCACATACAGCACTATAAAAGACTACCAGCGCCTCAACATACTTTACTAAACGAACAATACTCCCATCACTCAGACTGTATGAAGGTCCAGGCCGCTCTTCAAAACCGGGAATGCCATCACCCAAACTCGGAAGCCCACTATTTTCACAACAAGAACACTAACGACAAACACCCATTTAAAACCATAGTTTGGTTACGCCCCGAGGCCACGCTGTACCATTGTATAGAGCCAGAGCCCTACGTCGACCCTCATAGTCTAGGACTGATAGAAGTAACCCCCCCCCTCCCGCCTTTTGCCCTTTGCTTGTGCCCTAGATTTGCTAGACCGAGTACCACAATGTATATTACTCACCGCGCAATGTACCAGGAGGCACATCCAAATGAATACAGTGAGAACAACTATGCTCTGATCATCTCAAACTCCGGCCACAGTAACAGGCACAGACACGACGCCGACTGGGTCTTCAGACTCAGGTCGTCACCGCCACGGCAGTTCACTCTTAACGATTTCGTAAAGGCGGTAGCACCCTCCATCTGTAGTGTGATCATCGCGAGATTGTGGATAGTGCTGGGCGTGTGCAATATAAGCACCACGGTGACGCTCGTCAGTTTCATCTTGATTTCAAATGTTGGTGAGTTTTCCTCTGACATTGTGAGTAGACGGTTTAGCGGCTGATGCGCGGGCAACGAGCGTAGGTGTACTGATCCTCTTTGGCATCTTATGGATCTACGAGAGTTATTGGATTCGGGAATAGATATCCAGCGCACAAGTGGATGGTGGGGTTTGGCGGGTTCGCACGCTTACAATTAGACATATAATAGGATATGTCGTTGAAGGTACACTCTACTTAGGTACTCTTACACATAATAAGCAAGGAGAGAAGACAATGGTTCTTATATGTCTTCTTACGTTGTACGAATTGGGGATTCACTTTTCGATTTGTTTGTTGGTTGCATTCTCTGATTTCGAACGTCATGTTTTTTCTTTTGTTTAATGCAAATTTGGATGTCGAACGTTTGTTTTTCTTTTTGTTCAAGTCAGGTGGATAATCAAAGGCAAGGTGAAGAAGGAAGAGTTATAACGCGCAGGACAAGCAGCCGCGGGCAACTGGAGAACAATTCATCGTAGTTTATTTCAATTGAATAAAAAGGAGAGCAGCTATGGCAGAAGAATGTTACCTCTATATATAGTGGTAGAGCCGTTGGCGCTTTGGTTGAACTATCCTCCACTCGCACTCACTAGAAGTATTCGTCTTGATATGCTTTGAAGAGCCTAGGCGGCAGTGTGTAAGCCGTATTTTATATCCAACACTAACCCTGAAAAATTACCGATTTCCCTAATCCCCATGTATTCCTACCACTATATCTCCACAATCCATTTATTTACTAAGCCTATCATGGTTGCTTTTGAATCAGGCTCAATGAATACTCATTCTTATATAACACAAGCACTATTATACGCCTCCACAAGCTCTAGCGCTCTATGGATATGAACCTAGAGAATCGTGCCATGGCGTTGTACGTAACTCATGAGCGGATGAATGGGCGTAGAGGATGGTTTGATTCAGTTATATACACTATATAGTGTAGAGCAAGCCCTGTACAGTACGGTCCTCATCCTGCACTTCAATTCCATACGCATATTGTGGTAGCCGCAAACGGCGTCTAACAAGTTATGTGCAAAGATACCCAATCCCAGCGCCCAGGAGGTTGGCGGGGTGTCGTGAGTGAACTCACCCAAGCACACCACCCCCGCCCCCTCACCTTCATCACATTCCACTCATGCCCATCTCATCCATTACCACGGGCTTCTTCTTCGGGCTCTCCCAACCCTCTGCAACCCCCCCAACTCTCCGCAACCCCCTCCCTCCTCTTCCGAACTCCTCACCCAATCTCCAAACCACGTGTACTATAGAGACTTTACCGTGATTAAAGAAACCATGTTGTTGTTCTCGGCTCCTTCGTTATTCTCGAATCGTGTGCTGTCCTCACTTGATCTTCTAGAACACCACCACGTCAGTAAAATCAGGGTGGGGCGCGGTCCGGCGGTTGGCCACAAGGATGGCAGCAGAGACCCCCAACAATGTAGAAGCGAGAGTTGAACTCACCAAGCTATTGACCGCGTGGAGCTTGCTAATTTCGGGGACTTAGCAACGGTGGTCGCATTATTCGAGGTTACCAGCGGTGAGGTACTTGGCGGTGAAGGTACAGCCATGAGGGAAGATGGATGGGAGATGTCACCAGTCTTGGCACAACCGGGTTTGGCTTGGCACTGTTGGCACCTACAGCAAACCGATGGTTGGGATATTTTTTTCTTAAATTCATCGATTTCATGTCGGCATAGGGAGAGAGCGAAGATAATATTCATTCCCGCGGCGCCTCCAAACATCAAACGAACCTATCTAAACCACCAGATCACAAAATATCATCACACCACCGAGCACCACCCCCCTCCACGCCCCATCATCATACCACACCGCTCCTTGTCTGTCAGTGCCATCTCGCCCATCACCACGGCTGTTACAGGGTACTGGCTGGTGGTACCATACTGCTGGTCCTGAGCCACATATAGCTGTGTCCATGGAGGCAAGGTCAAGGCCGGTCACAGAGGGAAGGTGGGGGAATTATACACTACTCACAACACCTAGGTGATTCTCCCGCCCCACCCATCCCCACCCGACCAGACAACGAGCAAAACCTCAGTGCTACCAGCATCAAAGTACCTGTACGCTACTACATTGATCAGCACGGGATTTGTCCCCCACCCCCACAGTCCCGCGCCTAGCGAGCTGGGGCATGACCTCCCTCATTACATCCGCCGCCTCCGCACCGATACAAAAAGAGCCCAAAGATCTCCATATAATGCAGCAGCAGTCTCTTCCCCGAGCACGGTGAACGGGATTCAATATGCCACCTCAAGAACCCCAGCTCTGCACCCTACCCCTACTCCTCCGGTGGAACATGCGTCGGAAAAGCCGTGGTAGCAGCCCTCAGCGACGCGCGTATCTAGCCAGCGAGGTCCTGTGCCTTTTCCGGTGCCAGGTAACCCACCGCGGCGGTGTAGGCACTGATGGTTTTGGTGGGAGGATGGGTCTAGCGTTGTGGACGAACTCTGAGAACTGGGTGTCGCTGGGAAGGGATCATCGATGGAGGGGAGACAGGTGGTGAGGAGTGGTGAAGAAGGGGGAGACTTGGGCGAGGATGTTTGTTTATGCGGCCGTAGGCCGGCGATGTTTGGTGGAGGCGGAGGCAGGAAGAGGGGCGGGCATAGCGGTCGTATCAGTGGCGGGGTAGAATGCTTTGGCGGCATTCTAGAGGAGTGGTAGAGATGGCTCTTCGTGTGATTCACAACGGTGAGCTAAAAGGGGCTATTACCCGTCATGAAACTCAGATCACGCTCTGGGAGTCTCTTTTGCTAGGAAGTCACCTTCTGCGAGCCCGCCTATGCCCTTTCCCTGATATCTATACAGTCTGTATGTACCAGCCGTTCTGAATATCACAACCACGTCGTGAGAATAACATGGCATGTCCGCTCCTAAATGTAACCGAGAAATGAGGCAAGGTCGATTGCCTAACCCTTTTCAACAAATGAAGTTAAAGGCAATCGGGTCGGACAGAGTGCATTACTAGTGATAAACCTTACCAGACCTTTAATATCTATTCCAGTGGTAAAGCCATGGGAGTTTGAAATTCCGCATTTTTACATTTCGAACGCGCCAAGACTGAACAGGATGGAATAAGATAATAGCCATTTATGCAGCCACGGTTATTCCACGTCCATATGCGGCCTGTCACGTCAAGATTGGGCGCACCATATATCAACTTTCTGCTGCAACGCACAAAGGGACATATGGGTGGCAGACTATTATTGTGTTGTGCAAGCTGGTGGCCATGGATGTGAGTGTGGAAGCCGCAGGCGCCAAGTTGAAGGGAAAATCAAGGGGATGGAATGGAATAGTCCAAACATCGCGCTGCCCCTTACGGCATCCACTAGTATATATCGACCACGGGGTAAACGACTTCACGGGGCCTCGTGGTGCAGCTAATACGACCGGAACTATAGATTGACAATCCCATCTATACGCCGGAGGGATACATTGAGTAGTTACATACTCTGAACTATAGCCCTCTCGCGCGCTTACCCACCGCCCGTACACCTCCTGCCCTCACACCAGCCGCCCACCCCCTCAGGCCAAGCCCTGCAGGCTAAGCCAGTCGCAGCCATGTGGTGTGACAGGGGTGTAGTGAGTACGATAGGAGTAGAGTATATCCCGTACACGTAGAGTACATGTAGTCATTGTGTAAGTTGCAAGAGAAGCTAAATTTAAGGACAGGTATATAGATACATATACATACATGCCCGGCTGACATGCAATGGTTCAACTGCGCGGAGGAGGTTTCACAGGACAGGACCTCGATCGCTGCTTGAGTTCATCCGCCGCAACGGGTGCGGAGAACAACGTCAAAATGAACCCGTCATCCAGGGACGGGTCCAGACTCGATGACTGGAGTATTGTTTGTCGACATGTACTTATTTCCGGCGTTGACCATTAATCATATGAATCGAGAGCTCAGAGCATTCCAGCCCGCCACACCGCCGGGTCGTGGTCGGTAGTTATGCAGCGGACTAAATTTAGCCAATCGCACTCACACCATGTATGACCCACTCAAAGACAGCCGGCATGTTCCTCACAGATTCCTGATTCCCAGTTCTGGTCAAGCCCTTATAGAACACGCCCCTTCATGTAGCGCAGGGGGGCCTGAAAGTTCCTGGTTGAGTCGAGCCCTGATGTCGGTCTTGGTGGTCCCACAGGCTTTTTGTGGTGTGGCTAACCGCGTGTGGTTCGGTATATAGTGTAAGTGGGGCAAGAGTCCTACTGGCTGACTCAGCCGCTTGAACCCGGTTTCATCCCTGTCACCCGGGCCGGTCAAGACATGCAGGGAATGGGTAGTCACTCGTTCCTTATAACCCGGGTATATAGGCCATGGCGGGCAGTACCCTCATCATGGATAGATATATGGCACTGTGTGTACTTCGCGGATGCATGTTCTTTTGCTGGGAAGAATCGTTTATACCAAATACGGAGATTTGCCAACACTACCAGCGGCACCCCTGGGAAATGATTCTGTGCTTGTACATTTCGCGAATCGGAGTGGTATGTATATAGACACTATGAGGATGGCAGTGAAAGAGTTGATGCTTTCTATGACCTTTTGTACACATCTACGTAGCGGAAATATTTGTAATCTATCGCGATTCGGGCTTCCTCTATCTATAGCAGTGTACCCCTTGTCAGCGAGAAGATTAGTCTACTTAAATACGCGTCTCACGCGAGGAGAATACAGAAAATCATCAACCATCACAAACCATCACAAACAAAAAAACAAAGTCATCTTCACAACCCACCTCTTCTCGACTCTATAGTCCCGACCAGTAATCAATTGTAGCCTCCATTCACGAAAGCAAGACGGAAAACAGCAGCATCACCTGGAACCTCAGGAACTCTGGAAAAAGAAACAGAGAAGCTGGGAAGGCAGACCAACTGAATTGGCAGCAGGCTGCCCATCTATTTTCAGGGCCCCAAACAATCGTCACCATAGGCTAAGCAAGGTTTCTTGCTCCGACGGAGAACCTAGCTCCCACCATAGAAACAGATCATAACGCCGTCATCCTCAGATATCCTGTTCCCACAGGTTACCAGTACCGGTATATTTACGACAATGCGGCGAGGGGTTCACTTACAGAAGGAAGAACTGCCGTGCCCTCCATCGTAGCCCGTACCCACACGACTCCTACACTCTCAAGTGTCAACACTTACGAGTAACCTCAATCGTCTGTTAGTCCGCAAGCAGAATCACTAAGTCCGCAGCATGACGGCGAACAGGACCACCAGGATAGCAGCCAACGTTTGAGCTGCAATCACCAGCATCATCTCACAGACACCATTCTCGAACCCACAAGAGACATCCTAATACACCAGGCACCACCTCAGTGACATCAGCATCTTCACCGCGAAACGTAGCCGAGCGTATCACTCCCGGAAGATCTCTGTTTAACAGAACTAGACAGCTAGAATCTAAGCACAGCAGGTATGAGCAAAGAAAGTTAGAACTAGCTCCTAGAACTGTCCCTCCAATCATTATCCAGTGAGACCTAGCCCGATTAAAATCATATTATTTCACAAACGAACCCCCTGCTATTCCACACACTATTCCGCGCTACAATGACAACATTTGTTCATTTCTATCCCTGTCAGAAACCGAGGCTCTCACCTCCAGCCTTAGCGGAGCTCGAGATCAATGAATTCAGGCACCTATGAAACGGACAAGACAAATATCCAAGATTATTTCATCAGAGCTGTGGACGCTTGGAACCTAAAAAGAAAACACATGCCAAATCGCAGTGGCAGTTGCATCATCAGGAGAGGGCCTCCATCCCGACGGGACGTCGGGCGGGTTAATCTTAAGCCCTCACGTTTCTCAGAGGACGCTGATTCTCACTGTGCGATGCTGAGGGGTGTTCCGCAGCAGTCTGGGATTAGCAATCAAGGCCTCTCCCTAGGCCCAAATTCATCAACATCCCCTCCCCTCGCGGGCAACCAAACCTACAGAACAGAAAGAGGGTCACCATCTCTAGAACTGGAAAACGAAACAATTATGCCACAACGCAAAAACCGAACTCTATGTATCGACAGTCACCCACAAGTGTCGAAGCAGATAGAGAACAAGACAGGCAAATAGCAATACCACCATGGCTCGAGGAATTCATTCGGGTGGCAGGAGAGGAGAGAGGGGTCATAGCTGAAGTACAGAGATTAACGACAGCACTCAACACCGCACTACCCACAGCCATACAAGCACGAGAGCTATAAGAAGAATCGGTGAACCCCCAGGCGAGCCTTTCAGCAAGAGTTGAAATGCTACACACATTCCCACCCGGTAACATGTCAGACGTCGAGGTAGCACAGCATTCTACAGAAATCATGGAAGATGACGTGGTACTGTACGGGGAAGAATCGACGTGTCCCACAATCAGATAATTCCTGTCAGAAGACAAAGCGAAGGACTGGTATTGGGTAAAGAGTTAAACAAACAGAAAAGAAAAAAAAGGACTGGTATTGGGGACTCCGAAAAGAAGAAAGACAAATAATGATGTCGTCAGCTGAGGTTTAGGCTACTACCATCAACAGAGACCTCCTGCCTATACGTGGTTTACCAGTCATTGGCAGTTACAACAAAACCTTCAGAATACGTAAAACGATATTACGACTCGTCTCTAGAGCTGGCATAAAGGACGAAGATAAACAAGTAGAATACATACACAGTAGGCTAGCAGAAGCTCACAAGCTCTACGTATTGATTCAAATACCCGTCAGTGATAGTGGAGGAAAGAGAGTCCAGGACTGGCAAGACGACGTGGTAAAGTTCCATCAAAGGCAGGCTTATCCAGGCACGAAGCCTACAAACAAGTGGATCACTATAAACCAGCGAGGGACAGGAACTATACCCCTCAAAGTAAAGCAAGGGTAGCTCGGAGCTACTCATACACCTGTCGCAAAGACAGAGAATACAAGGTGTAAAGCCTGCAGCAAACCGCGCCCTAGAAAAACTCCAAAACCAGAAACCAGAAGGAAAAGCAAAGAGTCTAGGAGCCGCTATATGGGCTCGGGAAAGTGTAAAAGCGTTCCTAATTGCGGCGATGGTGAACATTGTGACGCAGAATGAAGAATTAGGAAGGAGAAACTGCCTGCAGAGACCACGCGCGCCTCTTACAGAATGGACGGCGTGCGTAAGATGTATATTTGATATCATTATGGAACTTTTTATTGCTGGTAGGGAAGGACGCAACGAGATATTGAGAACATATATAGTGAAGTTGCAACACACTGTGGAGACTCCATATCTTATTTGTATAATTAGTATCATAGGCGGAAATAAGAGGCACGCTTGCAAAGTAGTTGGCCGGCGATCAGGCCAACTACCGGTTAACCGGTGTATAGTGACACCTATACCCGCTCGATTATAGGATAATAAGCTAGTTGGCTAGCAATTAAAATACATTTTGAGCCACAAGTGTATCGTGCCTGATTATCGGGATAATAGTTACCGAGTACTCAATCCAGAATTTGACTTGAAGTCACTACAATTTTGCAAGTTTTTGCGTAAATGCCAGAAAAATGTCTTTGCGGGATTAAGATATAAAGATTTCAATCAAATATGACGGAGGATTTCTCCGCCACTCATGGAAAGTAAACTACATATAGAAGGTATATAGACTACAGTACGAAAATGGGGTGTATCTCAGGCGGTAGTAGTATGGGAGTAGTGCGGCATGTAAAAAAATTCTTTATTCTCAGACATTTGGGTTGTGTACCTGATTCATCTGAATACTTCCCGTTTCTGATTTAGCATCTGCACGGGATAGCGGTTTTCTTCAATTACTGTCTTGTCTGGAGTTTTTTAATATTACAGCACTTGGATCTCAATTACAAATATTAGGAGCAAGCACAACTTGGTGTTGTCACTTCAGTGATGTTGTCTTGGCAACGATGGCGCATTTGGATAGATGCCGGAGTGATGCTCTATTGATGCGGTATTTTTACAAATACCTATTTGTTGGAATAGAGTAAGAGAGCGGCAGAGATTTCGTATTCATTTGAATCGTCACTCCTCTCAATCTTGTCTGACTAGAGCATGACAGCGAAATCTTATCAAGTTCCAACTCTCACACACAGAGCCTCAATTTGGCAGTGCCATGGTACTTGATTGAATAAAATATTTAGCCAAATTCTACACCTTACTGCACTGCTACTATCCGTTTGAAAACATATATATCCCCAAATATAATGATCCACGGGTATTGCATCTGCACTTATGACAATATTTTGTTACAATAGTTGCAGTACTATCACTGGCTCTGCGTTGCCACAAAAAAAAGACGTACTACTTGTGATGGTGAATGTTATCTGTATTGCTATTATCATTATCAAAATAAAATATTTTTTTCATTCTCGTATCTCAACTTTACTCAGGTGGTAGTGTCCATATACAATTTCAAATACGCATTGATGTTGATCGAGCGCGATGTCGGAGGTGATGGGATGACAACCATTTTGCACCAAAAATGCCATTTTTCAACCCGGCCCTCAATCACCAATTAAAATAAATATTATCCGAGAATGAAAAACTATATATTCTGTATATAGACAATCGCTCTATCGGCTTAAAATTGAAATTATATGTCCCTAACATTAGGTGTGATGATTTTGTTGTGTCAAGTTGCCGAAAACGTGCCAAGACCACATATTTGCATAGGATGCAACAAAATCTCCAGGTTGCTCTACTTCTGGCTCATATAACTTCTTCCACATCCGATTTCAGAGAGTGCCCTTTTAGATTTATCACACTTGATAGCCATTCTTTCATCTCTTAAAACCTTATTCCTCATTTATTGCAACTATACTGTGTGTGTAGTGGTTGCATTTTGACGGATTTTGGTGTGGTTTGGTGTGATTTTGGTTGCCGTCTCAACACCTCCAACATCGAGCAGTACAATATCAGATTGGTCTCTATTCTGTACCACTACACCTGTATTACTGTATCTCTTTTCCATAGAAGAGATTGCAGTTCCATATTGATTGTTTTAATCACTGTAGTGTAGGTATATATACGCACTAATCTGATTTTATAAAACTCGAATGTTCACATTATGAGCCATTTATCGCTCGACACAAATGAGATTTTTATAATATAATTGTTACAGGCCGACTCAGACGGACACAGACAATGGGTTCGCGGGTTCTTGGTTAGCGAATGGTAGAGCCTGGGTATAACAGCGTACGGGCTGGTCTTCAGTCTGCCTCTGCTCCTATTTCATTGGTACCATTTCCTCTTTCCTTGGTCCCGTTTCCTCTCCTATCACTCGTCCTGTTTCCTATTTCCTTGCTGTCAGGTCACATCCCCGACTTCAAGTCCTGTACCCGTTTCCTCATTTCCCTGGACCCATCCTGTATCCCCGTCCTCGCTTAGCCCCTAGTCTCCCCGCTCCTGAATCCTAGTCAGCCCGATTCCCTGTAGGCTCTTCCCTGCTCTGGCTTTACCCCTGTCAACCGTTATCGTCGCGGGACTATTCAACCCGGACATATCGGAAGATGGCTTTGGTACCTGGAAGGATATCCTATGGCTGGAGAAGGTTTTCTATATTTTGGCTGCACCTCGTATCTCGATCCGTCCCAGTTCTCCAATCCCCATCGCACTTCATGAGGTAATGCCCAGCCTTAGCGTCTCATATATTGGTGAGGTATTTGACGATCGATTCCGGTCCGTGCTCCAGCTCCCGTCCTGTTGCCTCTATATATCCTTGCCTCGTCTCGTCTTCCTTGTCTCCTTGATCCTGTACTTTCCTATCTTGTCCTAGTTCTGTCTCTGTTCAGTCTCAGTTCTGTTTCTCGTCGGAGTCTGGTCTGCAATCCTTGCGTTACGGGAGATCGAGTGAGAGGTTGTGAAGGAAGGACGGATAACCGAAGATGAGCATAGGAAGGTATCGAGGGGGTGGGTGTGCCGTGTGCGACCACACCTGCACGAAGACTATTAGGCGGCACACCTCGAGAGTGGTGTGCTGACGGCTGCAGGCTGTTCCCCTTTGAGAAGGTGACCAACGTAATAGTATAGTGCAACCCGATAGCCGGCATTTGTGAGTCAAAGGTATTACGCGAGATAGAATGTATTAGATAAGAAAGCGAGCCCGATAAGGGTGACAGTCATGTATAAATAGGAGAGCGGATGTCCGTGAGCTAGGGGGGATCAGAGAGCCTTCAGTATCAGTGAGCAGAATCCGATCTACAACATTACTTGTTTAAAAGCTACAGAACTATTTGCTTAGCACTTGCCTTATCTTTGATATCCCATAATAGATCCGTCGCTGTACATAATAACTAGGGGTGGGCCACCTCGCGACCGCGAGTTGTGTGCGCAATTTGGGCAGCTGAAATATTATATTAAATTAGATAAATAAATAAATAAAATAAACTATAAAAATATAAAAAAATAAAAAATAAAAATAATACTTCCAAGGTATTTAGGGTCCAAAAGGGTTGTTGGTACAACAAAGGTACTTGGCTTGGTGGTAAATATCTGATACATGTCCTCAATGCTATGGGTTCAACCCATGGCGGGAGCGCGAGCTGTGAAATTCAGACGTTAGTTAGAGAATGTGTGATTGATAACCCTGTCATTATAGGGAAGAGGGTTGTCCGCTTGACAGACTGGTAACAGTCAGAGACCCAAGAGTGTAATGCCCCGGTTATTTACTCCATCCGGCAGTCTGTAAACAAAATTGATAAATTCACACGATCGTACTCGGGGAATGGTGTAAATAACCGGGGTAACTCAATGCAGTTTTTTTCTACAAATCACATGTTTTTTAACAGCTTTGTATTACTCTATCACAAAAGAACCATGCGAGAAACAATGATACCACAGAGAATAATACAGATAAACGCAAGGAAAAATAGATGTTAAAGAAATACAAATTGCTAACTAAATACAGTCCACCGCTTTTAATCCAACCCCAGTTCCTCCCGGCCCCCCCACCCTCCTACCAAACTCTCTCCACTATCCTCTACCGCACCATATCCTCCACCATTTCCATCCCTTTTCCCACCTGCATGTCCACCCGTCTACCCTTTCTTCTTCCTCCCCTTATCCCTCCACCTCATCCGAAGTTCTTTTAACCTATACGTTTAGTTAGCAATTTCATGATGTATGTTTTTGAGATATATAGTTACCATTTGATACTCATTCCTCCTGCTTTCCCATTCACAAATCCTAGACCCAATACCGTAATCCACCTCTCTCTCTTTCTCTTACGAAGAACCTATAACAGGTATTACTGACATGTACCTACCTTCCACCTCGCAGCATTTACTTACCATTCCTTAATAAATCAATCTTCTAACTCGTCCACCCATAATCGCCGAATCCTCCAGCTGGCTCCAGCAAATGTCCCTTATCCCCTAAGCAACAGTCAGTATCAATACGAATATAGAGCAAGGGGACTTACTTCTCTACAGCAGCACTTCACGGTATACAATGTTGTCTGTTTGTGGCGATGTCTCATCTCGTTGCAGAACCATCAAGCCAGCTATGTCTGTAACCCTTGAGAGCGCTACTGTTACGGGCCAACTCGGGAGACACAGGGAACGGGTTTGGGAGTTCTCGGTTAGAGAACGGTGGAAGCTGGGTCAGGGTCACGTGGGTGAAAACTCTTCACCTTGTGCAGGGTCAGGGTCAGGGTTCGGGGATATCGGGCTTGATACCGATAGATACTAGGCGGGGTTTCCTAACGATAAGATATCGGAGGAAACGAACGGGAACAGGATTGGAATTGCTTTGATTACTATGGTATGCTAGGCGAGGCCAAGCGGTACGAGGACGGGGACCAAGGGGCACAACTGGGAGTTTATACAACTCGGGTTCGTAGAGATTCAAAGATAGAAACTAGAATGTATTCCTATATAACAGGAAGTTCGGATAAGGAGAAAAGTAGGAAAGAACAAAGGGAAATTACAGCCATATATATATCCATCAAAACCCGATGACTAATTTGTGTGATGGAAACCCATAGAAAGAAAACCCAAACATGAACGAAATCCCTAAAGAAACTCAGCCAACGAAAAACCGATTACTAATCCTTCTCCTTCCCGAACTTCCTCTCAGGTCTTGACACGCCGTTACAGCTACATAGAGCTGCCCATGAGTGAAGGGATCAGACCTCAAGTCAACCCCAACAACATCCAGTGATTGACCCTGCGATTTATTGACAGTCATCGCAAAGCACAGCCCAATAGGCAACTGCCTCCTCATTAATGTGAAAGGTAGATCTCCCTCAGTGGACGATAGTTGTATACGTGGTATAACCTTTGGCTCCCCATCAAACTCACCACTCAGAATCTTGGCTTCGATGCACCGCACACCCAGTTGCGTTACCGTCATTCGCGTTCCGTTGCAGAGACCTTGCTTTGGAAATAGATTGCGTAGAAGGATTATTGGTGCTCCCACCTTTAGTTTGATGATTGACCGTGGGAGGCCGAACGGATTCAGACCCTGCAGATATTCCGGAGGTAAGAGATTTGCATTCTCTTCGGAGTCTCCACTGTCAATGGTGTCTGCTGAGTAGTACGTATGCACCTCGCCTTGAATTTTCTGCAGACCTCTATCATTGAACTCGGCGACTGTATCGTTTCTCGTCGCCAGAATGGCCCGCTTCGAGAATGCGGTGTAGTTGGTTGGGGCTGATTCAGTTATATGCTGTGGGAATACATGCATACAAATGTCCTCAATTGTCTTACAGCTCTGGATGTATGGTGGCAGAGTTATTCTACCATACCATCGGGAATCATGGCTCATCTGCTCAAGCCAAGCCGCAAACTCCTCATTCTCGACGCCATTGCGGACCCTCACATTGATCTTGAGTCTTAATATTTTGAAGTTCTGCCATAAAGAAAACCATTGTAGGCATGCCTGCACTATTTGAGCCCGATTACCGTGTTGCACAACTGGTAAAATCTGTGCAAAATCCTCTCCGAATACGACCGGAATATTCCCAAACAGGCAATCATCTCCCACACCACATATATCATTCAGGGTCCGGCTGACCGCTTCAAAGCAATACTTATTCCGCATGGGTACCTCATCCTATATAATCAGCGCGGTCTTTTGAATTAAACCGGTCAACAGGCTGCCACGTTTGATGTCACACATTGAGACCTCATGGATAGCAATCGGAATTTTGAATCTGGAATGGGATGTTCTGCCTCCAGGGAGCAACTGTGCTGCAATGCCAAAAGAGGCAACACAAAGCACAATCTTACCGTGTGAGCGGAAATGGTTGCAAAAGACGTTGTATAGGAATGGTTTTCCAGTACCTGCGGGCCCTTGAATAAAGAATATGGCTGACGTAGCTTCTTCAACACTGTGTGTAATAGTATTAAAGCATTCCAACTGATGTGAATTGAGTTGTGCGGTCCTCAACTGTAGGCTTGCGGCTTCTGCAACGATATCATATCTGAGCTCTGATACAATCATCTTGTTCCCGCCAGTTCGGTTCCAATCCACTGTATAGAGGGGCAATCCAAAGTCGTTAAGTGTTCTGTTGGAGTCGGCAAGAATCTGTGATATCAGGTAGAGACTATAGTCCAGGTACGTGTCCGGAAGCTCGGGGGGTATAATGAGACCTGTGTTTCTTTCCATAGCTCGGGGTAAATTATCGCAGATATTTGACTTAAATCTTTCCCATAATTGTAGAGGGTCAGTCACGTTGCCAAACAGTAAAGCAGTAGTGAATAGTGTACGGAGGGAATATTCACTCGAGCCGCTTCAGTAAAGATCGCACCCACTTCGATCATCGCCCCAGTAAGTGCAATGCATGCGGCCTTGAATGTAGGATGAAGAAAATTATTGACTGTTTTCAGATAATCAAAAGATTTTGCGCCAGGAATCACGGTTAACAGTAGACGCATATAGTATTTCTCCCCCATGATAGGATTGCAATGCCACATACGTCCAATAGCCACACCCCTCTTCCTGGATGCCCACTTACGCGATTTAGCGTTATAAGTAAAGTGCACCAGAAACTCTTGATAAAAATACTGGGCACCCCCTCGTGCTCTGCATTGTACTCAAAGTACGCCATCAGTGTAGTTCTCGAGCTTTGCATCCTCTGTAACATTTCTTCCCGGTTGGAGTTATCTCCATAATATACCGGTTGCTCGCCAGCCAAGTGAACAGCCAAGTGAATGACCGACGGGTATTCTTCATGCATCCCGTATTCGAACAAACGCTATACAGCCTCAGTGGGTGCTATATAACGTCCTTGAAGGTATCTACTAATCTCATCCGAGTCACTCCCCACTTGAAGTGTTGTCCGATCCGAACCCTTATATATATATTTGTGTATATATTTTCTCGCATGGATTGACCCACAGATCTCGACATTAATATGAGCCTTATACCTTAAAGACAGATATGGATTATATGGAACCACCCATCTATTATCCATCCGGTACTCTTGATTGAACCCCGAGCCCCTTACCGCCACGGAAAATGTTCTGCCATCATTACTTCTTCTATACAGTGGATACCCATCCTCTTGTACAACTGTCTCTGATTGATAAACCTTAGGGTAACGTTTGGAACATGAAGATGGTCCCCCATTCTCCTTAGAAGCCATGCAGGGCGATCGCATATTGGCTTCTCCGCATGGACCGTGTGCCATGCAACTTTTGATGATTGCATTGAGTTCTCCAGTAGGATCAGTTGTGGGGTCCGATAATTCCGCACACACAATTTCGTCTATCTTTTCTGCAGTCAGAAAGTGATCCTCCGGATGGAGAAATATCTGTAGATGCATGTGTGGCAGCCCTCTCTTCTGGTACTCGATGGTCCATACAGATCCAAGATAGCGTCCAAAAATATGTTTGTGCTTTATTTCCTGGAAGAGCTTTTGTTGCTTGAGATGAAACACTCTTGCAACTAAATCCGGCCTATCAACCGCAGTTTGCCCCGGTAGTAACTCCGCAGTAATCTCTTCCCACCTTGGATTCGCAGTAAAGGTAACAAATAGTGAGGGATGCCCAAAGTGACGGACTACAGCCATGGAATCCTGGAACAACTGCAGCATGTATCGGTCGCCTCCCGTATAACTTTGTGGTAGAATAATACGCTTACCGGTTTGTTCCGGGTTAAAGTCTTCTTGCCGCATATTATCCGCCAATCCATTATACAGATCAGCTCGAATATTTGCCTGATTCAGTCAAAGCCAATTCAACTTATTCTGATCACAGACAGCCCAAGCATCTACCAAATACTGCTGAAAAACGCGTTGCGAATAGAACAAAGTCATGGGTTCAGTCGTCCTGGTATGCAGTCGGTATCTGCACGCCATGTATAGTAATCAAAAAGTTAGTCAAATCAAAAAGTTAGTTTGCCGTTGGTATTTGTTACATACCTGTAGAATTCACGTTGCTGCAACCTTAAATTCTTCCGTCGGTTCAATTCATCCCGCAGCCGTAGGCCCAAATGCCAACCAACTTCCCCATTTGGGAATAACAGAACATAATGCAAGGCCATATAAGCCGCATGATTGGGATTTATGATACTGAATTGCCCGCCGGCCTCCCCATTTCTATTGGCTAAGACAATATCCCAGAATCCTGTTTCGCCATATTCATCCGGAATAATTGCAGCGACTTCATTGCTTGTATGCAAATTGTGCCGCCGCTTGTCTGCCCCACTCTCCATTATCAGTCTCAACTGTGGATTGAGTAGAACACGCAAGTCTCCATCATGTGGCGAAGCCGCTTCCAATCTTTCTTTTGCTGTCTTATACAATGTAACGAAAGGGTTGACTGTGTGTATCTCTTGTGTCAGCCGCCCCAAAGTTTCAAGGTCAAGAGTTGGATGTCCCCGCTGCATCATTTGAGTGGCGTAGAGTGGGTCATAGAAAGATAGCTGAGCAAAAGTGGGTGTATCGTTTGCTGCCGGGCTTAGGGGCCCCTGAAGGTGATACAGCTCCCCATGAATTTGGAAGCATGTAACCCCTCCAGCGTGACGGTCTATGCATTCATCTGAAGTATATTTAATGGAAGTAAATGTCAGCGCGGAGTTATACTCCCTGATTCTGCTGCAGAATTGTCTTGCTATGGTATCAGTAGATTCGAGAAGATACCGGAGATGGGCTGGGGCTTGTTGCAAGGCCGGCAATTAGACATCACCTTTCTTACAACAGCTTTCAAATCGCGGTGACACAATAGAGCTCCCGGAAGAACGTTCGTTGATCCAGTGTAAGGCTTGACATGAGGAACAGGTGACTGTCATTCTGCCCAACTCTAAAGGCCTCCAGCGGACTGTGAAGATTGGAACGCTAACGGAACGGTGCTATCAATCGGCGGTCTCAGAGGCTAACAAATTGTATCTTTTAGAATAATAGCTCTGAATGTAATACCAATCAATGGTAAAGAGTTAACTTACTTCAAGGTTATTTGCGACCTGTTGTCGCCTGCCTTCTGTGCGTCGGCGTGTATTATCACGTGAGCGAGACTTATTGTAATTTTGTATCAGTAGAATTCATTTAAATGGAGCAGTTACCATACTCACCAAGCACGACCGGCACGATTTACGGGGCCAGCTATATCTATCGAGATCGAAATCGGTGATCTCCTTGTAGCATTTACAGTGTGTGCATTTAATTGTCGACATATTGCCGAGAGAGCTGCGTGAGAACACAAATGAACAGTATGGTATGGACTTTGTTTGGCCCGGGAGCAGATAATTTAATCGGGGATATGTGTTGTTCGAACGTTGATAGTATTTTAGTACGTAGATTTAATTCAGTAGATTTTATTCAGTAGATTTTATTCAGTAGATTTTATTCAGTAGATTTTATTCAGTAGATTTTGTTCAGTAGAATTTATTGAGTTAATTGGCAAAAAGTCCGGTCCCAGAGAGTTGTGTGTGTTATCACCCAGCTCCCATATATCCACCGGTGCAAAATAAGGGGGTTCCGGCCCTTTGACGCACCGGGGGTTATTTTCAGGGTCGAAAACGTCCTTTTTTTGGTGCATTTCCGCAACTCCGCAACCTACATACAGAACTCACACCGTATCCGCAGGGTGCTGCATAGCAGCATAGCAACGGGCTCGACACATCAAATTTCCAGAGTGCATCCGCTTACCCTAGTGAAGGCAGGTAACCCCAGGCAGGGTAACCACACCCGAATTAGGCAGGGTAACTGCACCGAATTTAGGTAGGGTAACCGCGAAAAAGAACTCTGTCACTGTCAACCAATCAGACTGCAACAAACTACGGAAAGTGTTATTCCAGTACATATTAGATTTCGTCAAAGTCTTTGGATCGTTAATCTTGTCTTATTCTTTACATTCCTTCTTTGTCATAGAATCTGATTTCCACGTCCATCTCTTCTCGGGCTTCCTTTTCCCACCTTTTCTACTCTTTGTGTAGGGCTTTCCATTTTTCAATCTTGTTCCATTCCTTTCCAACCAGGATTTCCAGGTTTTTTACCGCACCTGGCATGCTCCGTTTCCTCGCCGTTTTTCTTCTCCTTCCTGCATTCCAGTTGTTTGCTGCTCCAGCCATGTTTTCTATCTCACTTTTGACCGCCCTGTATGTGGGGTGGTTGGGCGCGCTGCAGCGCATTGATTGTCAGCAAGCGTTCTTTGTCGTTGAACCTATGTTTAGTGGGTATCACATCGTTTTCCACCTCTACCACGGCTGTGGGGGTTGTCCTGAAGTGTCCTCCTATTCTTCTCATTGTCTGTATGTTTCCCCTGTTTATCACCTTGGCCAGTGTCTTCTGGCCCTTCCACCATACTTTTCCCCAATATTCGGCCACTTGTCTAGAGCATGCGATGTACATCTTCCTAGCCTTGTTCACTCCCATGCCCCGGTTACCTCGTCCTAGCCTGATAATGCTCTGTGCGACTCTTGACGCTCTCGCTGCCTTTACTGTATTTGATATGTTGCATAGACAGCTCTGCATTGTAATGTAATTAAAAGAATACCCGGTCGTTTTAAATCCAACAATTAGTTTCTAGCTTCAATGCTCCAGTACTCCTTGCTTGTTTACGAATCAAGTTTGCGGTTACCTCTGGCGGCTCACCGCATCACACGCCGAATGAATCACGAACAATCACTCGATCCTGTACCCGCGCACCAGGTTAAATTTTCTTTTCCTTTACTTCAACTTTGTTTTCATTTAAATGCTAAACCATATTCGATTTAAGCCCAGGAGGAATAGAATATCCTACCTATCAGGGGATGGTCGTATCCTTAGTTCCTCCGAATATGACTATGTCACCAGTACTCAAGTCAAAGTATATCACTCGCCATGTACTTCATGGTTTATGACTCGACCACTCATACCACGCCGGAGCTGAGGAAGTTAGGGATGGCTGAATAAGACTATGAACTCCCCTTTTTGCTCATCACGCCAGCGATGCATATACGAAACATCACTAGATCTATCCCTCTCCGCATGTGTCCTCCGGTGGTGCTTTTTGCTATTCATTTTAATTCATCAACTCCGGTGGTACTTCCACCCCTCCAAGACCGGAGAAGTATCCCTGTGCAGCTCGCAGCACGCTCCCTTGATTTATGAATGGCACGGGTGAAGCTGTTTACTCTCCTTCCCCGACAACAACTCCGCGCTTATAATACTCACCGCAGCTCGCAGAACTTGGATCGGCTTGGTGTGAGATGGACGGTGAGGTGGGTGCCGTTTTTTTCTATTTCGCCGGTAGCAATGTTTAAGTGTTTTTTTCCCTCCTTCCAAACAATTACCACAACGTTCTACCTCTATTGGACTATGCTATATCCCTTGATTGACGCGCCCTAATTATCAGATCTAGGAATGGAATCATTCGAGTGAAGATCATCTGATCAGTGGATATAACCTCTGGACATGGTTATTTGTGCTCTGTTTCTTATGAATCCACTGGGCCTAGGATTGATAACGAGTGCCAGGTATTGTACCATGAGAGGAGGTGGGAGAAGGAAATGGGTAGTAACAAAACTGGGGAAAACCTGTGCGGAACAGCAAACGTCTGGTACTGAACAAAAGCTCATAACTAGAAGATATCGTGTTTATATACTTTATAGTCCTTCTAACCTTACAGATATATCCCTCCCGCTACTCTAACTATCACACGCTCCACGCAACCTCTCATCCCCGCCGGCGGTACTCCGATGAATACCTTTTTTTTGATCTTTGTGATCCCTCCAACCCGGAGACACCCCCACCGGGCTCTACACCCCCCCCCCCTCAACCCATATCCCACCCAACCTCTCATTTGTCTTCCACTGACAAAGGTGTGGGCCACTATCTTTGTTATTACACTAACCAGCGGACCGCCCACCCAGCTCTACACCCTGCCCCCCAACCCATATCTTTCCTATCCTTTCATTCCCTTCCTCTCGACACAGGTGTTGACCTCCATCCTTTTGGATCGAATATATTCTTGGCGAGCTCGAGGCTCACAGTTACCACATCTTTTGCCTCTTTTTATCCCCTGGCGAGGAGATGGGGTTCGCATTCAGGGATACATGGAAGAATAGTTAATAGTAAGTAACCTCTGAGCTGTTGATTGATATCTTAGTACTGTCAACAGTACACATACAGCTTTTTAAGTGAATTTCAAAAGTATCATTGAGGGATTATCACGTACCGTATTTCGCTCCGCACACACAAGAGGATATAATGCCCGCACTGAAACCGGATCCAGGAAGTGCAGGGTCTCTATGGAAATGAATTTCAGCTTAACACACTACCTACAAACAAAAACGAGTACTAACACGATAAAGTTCGCATTCTGGGATGCAATGGTCTGGAAAGACTAGTCTAAGAGCCACTCAGGCGGCTACAGAGGGGGGGGAAAAGCAACAAATGTTGCCTCTCGGGTGGTGGGGTGCCCCCTCCTACAGACTCTGGTTTATCTCCCAGGGATGGATAGAAATTGCATTCAGGGACACATGAAACTGATGCCATACCAAAAGCTGTTAGAAAATGTCTCCCATAATGGACACGAGTCTGGGGAAAGATGCGGTAGGAGAGGATAGTAGCATTAATCCCTTTCCTGAAAATAATACATATACATACTTTGTCACCCCGGAGCGGAAATTCACGTGTTTTACTGGCACTTCATGGATTTGAGGCGCTGGTAGTAGGTATCAAATTAGAATAAGGCATGTCTATTTTTATACTAGCAAGAGCCTCTGATTGGATATATTACAATCGACTTACACCTTTCTGAGGTCGTTAAGGGGACATGATATCTCTGAGTTTGACTGTATGAAGGCGAAATGTGCCTGTTTCCTTTCTTCCTTCGTGACGTAGAAGGTATAACAAACGTCTTTATGATTAGTATGCGTCACCTGACGCTGGAGTGAATTGTGGTCTCCTCTTCAATTAAGAAATTAACCTTATTTTTATTATCATCTTTCCACAGACCAAAGTCCTCTTAAGGACATTCTTTCCGTTAAATTTTCCTTGCAGATCTTATCAATTCGCAATCTAGGGAATGCGGGATCCTACAAAAGGATAAACGCTTTGTTTTCGTGAGGTGAGGGCAATTACATACGAAGGCTTGGAGCTCGAAGAACCGCAGTGATAGCAAATTCTGCAGATCCCGGAACCCTCAGATACTCTTCCCAACCACGGGGCCTGGTTCAACCTCAGGTATTCTAGCGGCCGCGCACCGCCGATGTACCGTGGCTTGGGCAATGTTGAATCAGTCATCTTTCAGTTCGTGACGATGGGCGAACGTACAGGAGGCAGGCACCATAAGGGGGAAATCCTCCCACTCTGGCGACCGTGGCTGTCCCTCTACCAGCCCCAGCACAGCAGGCACCATAGGGTGATACATTCCCACCATGGTGCTGGTAGTGGTCATTCCACTACCCGCAGCACAGCAGGCACCATAGGGTGACACGCTCCCACCATGGTGCTGGTAGTGGTCATTCCACTACCCGCAGCACAACAGGCACCCTAAGGTGATACGTTCCCACCACGGTAATGGTAGTGGTGATTCCACTAACCCTAGAATAGCGGGTACTATAAGGGGAAATGTTCCCACTAGGGTAATCATAGTTGTCCCTCCACTAACTCCAGAACACCTCATTACTCTGGAAAGGTGTGTTCGCATTCCGGGATGCAAGGAAGGCCTGTATAACTGTCAGAAGCATTCAGTTTCATCAAATATAGGTTGACATACAGAACACACGCGGAATCATGTAGAAACCTTCTCCACATTCATCCGATGTTCAGCCACCATTCCTATCCCTTTTGCACCTCTCGAGGAACACCCCCGTATGCATTTCTTCTTTACATCCTAAATGGGTAGAAAACTGTCAGACGCGTTCGGAGCGATCAAGAAAGATGAAAAACATTAACATAGAAATTCAGTTGAAAAACACACCCACAGAGCCGTTCGTATCTCCCCTCCCCCGCCAGGGTAGTACGGTCCTTCAAATCCCCACCGGGTTCGGATTCTGGGACCCATGGATGTCTATGTTGCTAGTCTTACAGATCGGTTAGTACAAACACTTTCACCTACAATCCTTTGCAAGAGAACTCACTAATCGGCCGCCCCACCTTCACTCACAATTCTCTGTCAATTATCCCATTATTGGCTAGTTCGCATCCCGGGATAGATGGAAGAGGTCTAGGTATAGCAGAAGCTCTACAGTTGATTTACCAACCAATCATTCCCATCAAAGCAGAATCGGGATAGAAACATACAAAGTAGCCCAAAGTGTTTTGTCGTTTTCCGGTAGCAGTGTGTGACAATGTCATTTAACCTGACATACGATGGATACTGCTGAGCCACCAGATGCTTGGGTTTTGATAATTCCAGTGCCCAGATTAATGTTAGACATGATAATTTGCCATCAGCCCTATGACATATTTATTTTTCAGTCTATGATAAAGTCGGATCTTCCTCCTTTGGTATTTGATAGATGAAGTTCAGGGGCAGCGGATCCGAAGTAATTGGCATGGCTGTTTTGACTGGGTGAGATGAATGTGATGAGGTGTTGATTCCACGGGGAGGGTTAGTGGGAATATAATTCCGTACTGGGAGATAAGGACAGATCTCAGAGATGGGAAAGGAACAGGTGGCATTCATCACATAACGGCATCTACCTCTTTAGTAAGGGTTTGGGGCTCAGGGTGTTCCGCCTGCTTACCTCACCGTGCCATTTGTGCTTAGAGTTAAAAGCATAGGATTTGCTTATGAAGGCACGTTCTTTCACACTACATATGACAGAACTAAAACATCCTTCTTACTCGAAATTTGAGATGTTAGTACATGATAGCCCCTGAGTTTGTTATAAAAGCTCCTACAAGTTCCGCAAACGTGGAATGAATTGGACGCTACCAGAGACGTGGATGCCGGCCCAGGTAAGTGGGCATCCTTGCCTGTTTGTGACAAGGACACACGACCAGACAGATTTCAGAACGCCTTATCCTCATATCTTAACACACCCAGCTTTGAATAATATTGGTTCGGGTGATCGCCTGTAACGCGGATGTCCACGGCGGTCCAGATACTCAAGCCATGGCCATAGCCATCATCCTATTGTATTTGATTCCTCTCAACAGCATGTGCAAATATATACTAACGCGAGGTCGTTGCGGGTACTACATAGGGAATATATCGATAGTGGCGGGTACTGAGGAACTAAGGATCACCTTGTACGAGTGATATGTTATGAATCACCCGCTCCTTGACTATCCGACCAAGAGCGGGTGGTCGGATATCAATACTGGTGTCACTCGGTGGTAATACTCATGTTCGGATGTCACTGGGTCTAGTATAAGCTTGGGAAATATGCTCATGCATGTTCACCGTAGCTATTAGCTGACAACGCGCACTCACCAAGGAGGCGATAAGAGCATGATAACTCGCTAGAAATGGTTTTCGCTTGAACAAATAAGAACATTCGATGTGTGTCGACACCCTCAGCTTAATAGTGGCCATAGTTGGGGGAAAACTACTGGAAGCCGCAGTTCAGCCGAGTCCGGAGGTGACGGGACGACACGGGAAGGACGAGAGCAACCACCAGCTGTCTCATCTTACAAAGGTAGCAATGCTCCGGATATTGAGAGACAGATACGCATAGAAGAGATCGTTTAAGCCTTATCGTTCTTACTACATAACCATGAATGGTTATACATCCGGAGCGGTACCCCGTGGCATCTGGCTAGGGGCTCGGTGATAAACAACGGGACTTCTATCAACATATATATTATACTCCTTTCCAGAAATCCCCGTTAAAGTTCGACAGACCTCATAATAAACTTGCAGGCTACTGCTACCTATCGATTAAGCCGTTGTTGCTTTCTTGCAAGTTCGATCTGTCATGTCGTTTTCACTTTTATTTCTTTCGACTTTACACCCTCTCATATACCTCCTTAATTTGCAAATATTGAGAAAGGCGATTTTCGGTCTATGGAGGCATTGGTTCCTAAGCTGTCGCGCCATTCTCAAGGTGATGAGGATGGATCAGGGCTATGGTACTCTATGGGCGAGACTGGGCTTCATAATTCGCAAGGACGCGAATCGAGTACGTAAATACCTCCCGGCAACACATTCCAAACCCAGGGATTTGGCTCTCGCACCACCGGACTTGCAAAGGTGGTGGATAGCGTGCCTCTCCCGCCACTGTGTCCTCGACAGCTCCTCCTGGCCGACAATCGTTCCCAGAAATCGTTTGGCTACTCTGTCCTTACCTTTCCTCACCTTTCCTCACCATCTCTTAATTCCATCACGACATCCGTTCTTCCCAATAACCACTGCGGCATCAAAATTCAATACTGCACCATCAAGCCCGTACCTTACCATCACAATGTTCTCCTTCCTGGTTGCAGGGGATCTCGGGGTCATCCTGCATCTTACCCGCCGCCTCCTCCGCGGCCGCATGTCTCTCGCCTCCTATCTTCGACATACCATCCGGCCTTTCCTCAATGTGCTGCGATCTGCCGTCTCGGTCCTCTGCAGTGTCTTCACCGTGATCCAGATCATCGAGATGAATAAGCGCCACCCTCCGGAGGCCGCCAGCCGCATTTCCTGTGTTCAATTTGATTCCCACACGCTCAGTCTGCCGCGCTGGCTAGAGAGTGGCCAGTATGACCGTGCGACCTTTGACACGGAGAATGTGGGGACTATTGTGGGCATGAGCTGCGAGTATGAAGTTCATGCGGTAACACCCAGGAACTACGCATGGCTGGGGGTGCAGAAACAACCGAGGAGGGGGGGGGCTCAGGGACAGAGAAATGGGCACCGGGCGAGAAGGCAATTTGGTGGAAGACGAGGTGAGTATCTTTGTGGATTGGGCTATGTCTTTGATGGCTTGATCGTCTTGTTGCTGACTACTTTCTCACGTATGCTAGGTAGAAGGTAGTATGGTGGATGTGGGCGGGCATCCAGAGCAGTGCTCGGCCGCGTTTGGCCAGGAGCTCGGAGGTACCTGGACCTTAGTTAGGGTGTGCGTTATACTCATTTCGACACCATCTTGCGTTAGGCTCGATAGATTCAAAAGTAAAAGTGCAGGCTTTGTATGAATTGAATGAACTTATTGCTCTCTTCTCGAGAGTTCAGCATTTCATGCCATTTCTAGCAACTCCCATGTCTCTCCGTTTTGCCCTCTCTTATATGATCCTTTCTACAGAATGTTGATGAATTCCAAATTCTGTCAGCAAGTATTTTATCTTCTTTTCCCCCACAATCCTTGTTGGAGGTGAAGCGGATGAGTGAGCCCCATGGTAGTGTAAACTGAGAAGATCCTGTCTATTACTGACGCTATCTGATCTGCCTTGCTGTGACTTCATGCTCAACTGCCAGCTGCAGCCTAAGAGCTCCGGCAGAATAAATAATCTACTCCCCGCCCACAACCGAATGTTCTGGCACAGAAAGCTTTCGAGATTATACCAAGGCTAAGATCCACGGGACATCACACCAGCGCATTTAAATTTAAGATCATATTGACGAGTACGTTCACCTACTTCATTTCCGTGCTAACACCGCATCAACATCGCAAATAAACCCGTTCTACAAGTCCACGCCTCTCACGGTATCACGTTTCCGAAAGACACCGTCTCCACGACGGGTGCAAGGTGGAAAGGCATTGGCGTCCCAGTGTGAATTGAAGTGTTATTGGTCCTACATTTACACGAATACAATACTCTGCCTATAGCCAGCGTTATAATGTCCATAACTCCCAGGCGTGCCGGTAATGCACCCCGGCCGTGGCTACTTCAAGGCGATATAGTGAGCAGGCAGCCAGTGCAAACGGTATGTACATCTTCCCACCGAATAGAGCTCTGCTGACAGGAGCTGCGGATAATCAAGTAGTGAATACACCATCCCGAGCGATGCATTGGGCACGAGAGCTCAATCTGGCTCGGGTTGTGGAGGTATACCGGGCTCGAGCATATCCTCCATCATCCCGCCATCACGAATCCGGTCCTGGTCCTCATCCTCTCCATCAGACTCCGGAGACCATTTTTATTTCTTTGAAGGCTGTTATCTTCTGGACCCCCGTCGGCACCGCTGGACGAGGTCGGAGTAGCCGGGGGTATGTGAAATCGGTGCTTCAGACTCCCCTGGTTGTGGGGCTTGGGGGTGAGAAGGATATCAAGCAGCGGTTCCGGGTGCTCATCTTCCCTCTTTATAGCTATCTCTGATACAAAAATGGAAGCCCTACAAGATATCAACTTAACAATAGTCTTGGCTCACGAAATGTGACTCGGTGAGTGGCATCCGGAGGTGCAATCTGAGATAAGATTATCAACCATAACCACAAATCAAAGACCCAACCTACACCGCATGCTTTTCCTTTTTCTTTGGGTCTAATGTCTCTATCTGGCTGGCTGGGTGCTTACTATAGAATAGGGTAAGGGTTCTCTGTGTCAAGGATTACGCCGAGTGGGCTGCCTACTTGTCCTTCCTCAACAAGACGATCTGCTGTTCCGCCTGTCGATAAAACGCCATGATGTAATGGGATATCAAAGATATGGCACTGCTAAGCAATAGTTCTGTAGCGTTTTAACTAAGTGATATTTTGTAGATCGGACTCCGCTCGCTAATACTGAAGGCTCTCTGATCCCCTCTAGCTCACGGGCGCCCGCTCTCCTATTTATACATGATTGGCACCCTTATCCGGGGCCGTATTCTATCTAGTACATTCCACCTCGCGTAATACCTTTGACTCACAAGTGCCGGCTATCGGGTTGCACTATACTATTACGTTGGTCACCTTCTCAAAGGAGAACAGCCTGCAGCCGTCAGCCCACCACTCTCGAGGTGTGCCGCCTAATAGTCTTCGTGCAGGTGTGGTCGCACACGGCGCCCCCACCCCCTCGATACCTTCCTATGCTTGTCTCCGGTTACCCGTCCTTCCTTCACAACCACTCACTCGGATCTCCCGTAACACTACTCCCCCCTCCATAGACGTCGCCCTCGACCGTTAAAAACCTTCCTATAGCAAAAACCTCGTAAGGAAAGGCTATAGATAAGGGAAAGGTATCGAGGCTAGTCCTTCGTGACTCTTCGTCGCTTATGGGTCGACCGGGCTCCTATTATGGGCGCCTGGCTTCGAGTATGTGGGCGAGTACTGACCGATGGTTGCACGTTCTCGTCCGCTAAGGCTTCTTGAGGTTCAGGTGTCGCTATCCGTTTCCTGGTGATCTGTTGCCTTGCGGGGTTGGCGTCCTCTCGGTAGGGGCGTAGCAGCATCTCGTGGAATACATTGTGGACCTTCCATTCTACTGGTAGGTCTAGCCTGTATGCCCGACTTCCGATCGTTGCTGATACTTTGAAGGGTCCGGTGAACTTGTCCGACCACTTCCCGTAGCCACCGAGGTTCCGAGTATCGAGTAGTACCTTCTGTCCGATACTGAACTGCTGTGGTACTGGCTCTTTCCGAGCTGCCATCCTGTCGAACGTTTTCTGCAGGGTCTCTCTTGCCAACTCGTGGGCTGATAAGAGGTCGTCAAGGTATGCGTTTCCTTGACCGTCGAGGTTCTCCCACTCCACTTCCGTAGGCCACGTCATCCGAGGGTGGAAACCGTAGTTGCAGTAGAACGGTGATTGTCCTATGGATGAGTGCTTCGAGTTGTTATAGGAGAACTCACAAATCGGTAACAGATCCTTCCATTTCTTCCCAGTACCTGCTGTAAACGCCCGTAGGTACGATTCCAGGTGCTGGTTAGTCCGCTCCGTCTGTCCATCCGTCTGGGGGTGAAAGGAGGTAGACATCCGTCTCCTAATCCCTAGTCTTTCCGTGATGGTAGCCCAAAAGGCCGAAACGAACTGGGTTCCTCGATCAGACACAATGCTCCGAGGTAACCCGTGGAAGCGCCACACGTCCTTCACAAAGGCGTTGGCCGTCTGCTCCGCTGAGATTCCCATCATTGGTATGAAGTGCGCCATTTTACTGAAGCGATCCACTACCACCAAGACGTTCCGGAATCCTGACTTCTCTTTAGGCATTTCAACTATGAAATCCATTGAGATGTCCGTCCAAGGTGTGGCTGCTAACTCTAGGGGACTTGGAAGAGACAGGTGACGGCGACGTTGCTTAGCTCGTTGGCAAACGTCGCAGGTGCTGACATAGTGACTGACATCCTTGGTTATGCCCGGCCACCAATAGTTCCTGTCAATCAATTCCAGGGTTTAATCCCGCCCTAGGTGCCCCGCGGCTGGCGTATCGTGGTGATCTTCAATCACCTGCTTAACCGCATGACCTGGTACTACCCAGCGCCCCTTATGGGTCGCTGGCCTCGTATCCGGGTTCCATACCGACAGAGTCTCTTCGTCTTCAGACGTGATTGCTCTTCGGTTCCACCTGTCATCTGGGTTTGCGTCAGGGAGTGTGTCCAGCACGACAGTTCTCCGAACCCATTGATCCCCCAACTCATACCAGTCCTGTTGAACCAACAGTGGGAGTGACACCCCTGGTATGTCGCACCATCGACCAAGCTCGGTCCATTCCTCAGCAGGTTCGCCTATTATCTCCGGACCAGGTTCTATTCTGGTCCTTCGTGCGAAGTGATCCTCCGTTAACAACTGTTTTACGGGTTGTTCTCGGATTACTCCCCCTTCCATGGCGTACTCCGGGCGCCTGGTTAATGCATCGGGCTTCCCGTTCTTCTCGCCTGGGCGGTAATGGATCTTGAATCGAAAAGGTCCTATCTTTTCGGCCCAACGTGCCTGCCTTCTGGACAACTTCTTAGTCGTGGTGAAATATTGGAGGTTCTGATGATCAGAGTAGATCTCGATGGGGATACTAGTCCCTTCGAGCCAGTGTCGCCAAGTCAATAGCGCTGAAACTATAGCGAGCATCTCCTTATCGTAGATCTCGTAGTTCACTTCGGCTTCGTTGAACTTCCGACTGTGATAGGCTACTGGGTGCAGTAGCCCATCCTCGAACACCTGGGAGAGCACTGCGGCTTCAGCCCAGTCGCTGGCGTCTGTTTCAAGTATTGCCTGGCGATGTTCGTCATAGTGGCGGAGTATGGGCGCGGTCGTGAACCTCTTCTTGAGTTCATCGAAAGCGTCCCGCTGCTCTTTGGCCCACCTCCATTCGGTACCCGTCTTCAGTAAATCCGTCATTGGTTTGCAGACTCCTGAATATCTGTGGACGAATCGTCGTAGGAAGTTGGCAAAGCCCAAGAATACCTGTAGTTCCTTGACCTTTGTGGGGGTTTGCCAATCGAGGATCGCCTGCACTTTCGTGGGTGAGACCCTCGTTCCTTTTCCTGACAATAAGAACCCAAGGAATTCTACTTCCTCGGCGAACCAAATTGTCTTCTCCGGGTTACCGTAGAGGTGGTTCTGGCGGAGCCGCCCCAATACACGCCGAACTAGAGCAACATGCTCTTCCTTGGTCTTTGAGTACATCAAGATATCATCTACGTAGGCCACGATGCCTTCATCTAGTAGATCCTTGAAAATGGTATTGATCATGGCCTGGAATGTTGCCGGGGCATTGGTCAAACCGAAAGGCATCACCTTGTACTCATAATGACCATACTTGGTACGGAAAGCTGTTTTCCACTCTTCTCCCTCCTTAATACGCACCAGGTTGTATCCATTCTTCAAGTCAATCTTGGTGAAGAAGGTAGCTCCCTTGGTCGCATTCGCTAATTCGTCCATGAGTGGGAGAGGGTAGCGGTTCTTGACTGTCAGGGCGTTTAGGCCTCTATAGTCCACGCATAACCTCAGACTCCCGTTTGCTTTAGGCACGAATAGGATTGGTGCGGCAGCAGGGCTTGAGGAGGGACGGATCTTGCCCGAGGCTAGCATCTCGTCCAAGTACTCTCTCAACGCTTTCTGCTCCGGTGGAGAGAGGGGGTAGATGGGGCCCCACGGTGGTTCCTTCCCGTCCATGAGTGGGATTGTATGATCCCACTCTGAGAACTCTGGTAGACTTTGGGCTCCCTCGGCAGAGAACACGTCTTCGTAGTCCTTATACTCGGGGGGGATGTTCTGAGACTGACCCCCGGTACTTCTCATCCAGAAAGGGTGGTGCTCGTTCGAGTAGGAGGTGACGGGGTCGCAGCGTAGTAGTCTTATTACTAGCTCATCCTCATCGTCTTCTTCTTCTACCTCTCGGGCGAGGATAAGGCACCCTTTACCCTGGCAATACGTACTATTAAAGGAGATGGCATCTTCTCCCCAACGCACCGCACGGCGTGCTCTGATAGCCACCGATGAGGGATGACTAGGTCTTCTGCTGCGAAGTCCCCGACTTCACAGGTGACGGACCTGTCTAGGTGTTGACCTATTCGTAGGGAGAGGGGGTAGGTGACATGGGTGCCTGAGTTAGGCATAGAGGTCCCATCGGCTTGTCTGATGTTGAGTGGTGGTGTTCGGAGTCGGACGGGGATCTGGTGTTTCCTCACACAGTCCCATGACATGATCCAGTCTTCCGTTCCGCTGTCGACCAATGCTCTTGTTATACATGAGCCGTGTGCAGGTGAGTGAGGTTCTGACCAGGAGATCTCAATCTCGAGGCGAGTTTCTTTGATGGAGGATGACATTGTGAGTTCGTTGTGGGTAGGTTTGGTTCTTCTTGAGTATGAAGTGGAATGAGTTTTTTCTTTCCTTCCTTCGGGGGGATGCCTGGCTTTATATACACCCAAGTGCGGGGTAACCTCCAGTGCCTCTTCCTATCAGCGAATGGCTCATGACAAACAAGTATTTTTTGTGTGACTGGCGGATTTTCTGTCAAGAGCTCACCGCTGCTTGCCGCGTACTTCAAGAGCTCACCGCTGCTTGTCGCGTATCCCAACAGCCACTACTTGAGTGTTTAAAGTCTTATCACATGATGGCTATTTGGTCACTTTTGTTCTCTTTGTTTTGTAGATGTATTTTATTTCCATGCCCCGTTTATAAACAATTTTAAGAACTCCCATAATGAAACTTAATCCTCCAAATTCGTGATCCTTGATCTAAACGCCTGCGTTTGTGTCCCTACTTTCTTCCGCTTACTCCCCTCTTCCTGGTCCTTCTCCCCGGAAGGACTTCTTCCTCTCTTCCTACTGGTCTGATGCTGGGTAGTGGCCCGGACAATGCTGGTGGAGTGACAATTATTCGCGAAGTGGGATTTGCCGCCACAACGGAGACATTTCTTCTCTGCTAGCCATTTGTCCTTCTGAGTCTGGGTTGCCCCCAGATCTCTCTTGGGCTTCTCGCTTCGATCTTCCTGTCGTTTTACGGACACGTTATCTCTGCCTTGGCGAGGGGTATGGAATGTGGGTTTCTCAGAAGCTTTAGGGGCGTCTCTGCCTCTTAAGATCTCGTGTCTAGCCTTCACATCCGCATCTTTTCTCCCCACTCGTCGTACCCATGCCAGCCAGTCAGGGAAATACTCGGGCTCTTCGATCGCCGCCGACAGTCTTGTTTCTAACGAGGAGTTTATTCCTGTTAGGATCATCGACTTCATGACGGTTGAGCCCACGTTTGCGTCCCACTCCAAGTTCTGCATCTCGTTCAGGTAGTCATCGATGGGTCCGGTTTGCCTTAGCTTGTCCATTTTTTGTTTGGCTTGCTCTTGGCTGGTCCGATTCCCATATTGGATGAGGAGCTCCTTCTTGAAATTTCCCCAAGTTCCGAGCTTAGGTTCTACACTAAGCCTTTCCTTGTAGTTCTTCCAGAAGCTGGCCGCGCTACCGGCGAGTTCGAGGGATGCCCACAGGATTTTCACCTTGTCTGTCCACTGGACCTTGGGTTGGAGCTCAATTAAGGTCTCCATTTGGTCAATCCAGTGGCGGATGTCCTGCTTTGGGTCACCGTTGAAGGGGATCTTGGCCTGCTTGGGTCCATCGTTCCGGTAGGTGGCCTCGGGGTGAGTGAGGGGGGTCTGGGGACGGCGTTTCTGCCTGTCCTGCCTCCTACTTCTGCCCTTCGGGTCCCTCCCTTCATCGCTGGATTCCGAGCTATCGGATGAGTCTGGGTTACTACGCCTAGACCTCCTCTTGCCCCCTCCATTGCCCCCTCGTCCGCCATTCCCTCCTTCTACCACTGGGGTTGCCTCTATTATGATTGGCTCCAGTGGTTTCGGGGAGGTGTGGCCGGACACCGAACTGTGGCTCCTCACCGATTCTACCTGGGGTTGCTTCCCCTTGTCCTTCTTCCCTCCAGCGGTCTTCCATTGACCCTGGGCAAGCTCTACCTCCTTCATCGCCTCCCTGATCTTGGCCGTCATTTCCTCGCGGTCCTTTTCCCGGGCCTCCCTAAGCGCATCTACTGCAGCAGTGATCGCTTCTTGGTTGCCGGTTTGGGCACCATCTCCCTTGCCTGCCTGTACTTGAACGAGTAGAGCGTCTATTCTCTGCTGCTGTAGTTCTTGCTGGACGTTGGTGGTGGTGCGGAGCTGACCGAAAAGGTCCTGAACGTGGGCCAGTTGGGTTTGGGCCTGCCCGCAGAATTTGGCATCCATTTGAATCAAGGCCTCGGCCATTTGATTCTGCCTGGTGTCGCTCTCCTGGAACTTGGAGGTGAGCTCGTCTACCAAGTTCTGGTTGGCCGCATTGATCTGGGCGATGGTCGCCTCGTGATTCCGTAGTAGGTCCTCGATTAGGGGAACGTTCTGGGTACGGATATCCAAGGCGCTGACCCCTTGGTGTAGTCCAGCGACTACCTGTCCTCCTTGCCTCTCCACCTCTCTCCTGACCGTTCGATGCAGCGGGGTTTGAGGCAGGTCCTCCTCGCTGTCCTCCTCTACCGTTTCCACCCTGGAGCGCCTCTGAGTAGTAGATGACTCTCGGGTGGGGGTAGTGTAGGGGGATCTCTCCCTGTAGTCTCTTTGGGGCCTGCGGGAGATTAGAGGGGCCACCTGCGGCCAGAGGTTGGCGACGGGCGTGTCCCTCTGCCGCCTGGGCTGGGACTGCGCCATGTAAGTGTTCTGGTCGCGTAGGATGACGGCGTCCTCCATGTTGGTATCGTCCTCGTAGGTCAACTGATGTCGGCGAGACATCTTGGAGGGCTTCGATGGGTAGTTCGGGGCTTCGCTTGATGGAAGGGAGCTCTGTGGGTTCGAGTATTTCAGGATTGGCTTCCTGAAAGTGACAAGTGGTTCGCGCTTCTGCAAAGAAACCTTGTGAGTGCAGGTATCCGCAGTAGAGATGTTCCGCACTTCCTCGTTTGACGATGAATGAAGTGGAACAGGTGGGGTGCGTAGAGTACAAACTCTAGATATTTCTTTCTGTGTTCTTAGAGACAAGCGCACGGTGACTATCCGTCACACAATATACTCAAGTCTTTTTGGAACTAGGAATGATTTATCTTCGAGAGAGATACTGGTCTGCGATAGGGTAGGCTTCGTAAGCGAGTCGGATAAGAGACAAAATTGTGTTATGCTTTCAACAGTGAGACTTTTAATGCCCCTACACACATTAAAAAGTGCAAAAGCGTTTAACAGATTGTTCCTGATGTTTGTTCTTAAAGTACTCTTAGGCCCTCAGTGATTCCAACAGTGTATAGTGATAGCAGCAAACCTGCATCGCACTGTGAATGCCCCTGTGCCGACTTTAACCCTCAGCCCCGGGGACCTCGTTACGTGACCCTTACTCGGCTTGCCCTTCAGGCCTTTCCTTTCAGCTGGCTCTTGTCGACCGATCTCCTCACTGACTGAAGGTTCTCTGATCCCCTCTAGCTCACGGGCGCCCGCTCTCCTATTTATACATGATTGGCACCCTTATCCGGGGCCGTATTCTATCTAGTACATTCCACCTCGCGTAATACCTTTGACTCACAAGTGCCGGCTATCGGGTTGCACTATACTATTACGTTGGTCACCTTCTCAAAGGAGAACAGCCTGCAGCCGCCAGCCCACCACTCGGCGGTGCCGCCTAATAGTCTTCGTGCAGGTGTGGTCGCACACGGCGCCCCCACCCCCTCGATACCTTCCTATGCTTGTCTCCGGTTACCCGTCCTTCCTTCACAACCACTCACTCGGATCTCCCGTAACACATGAGAACGGAGACGTCTACACCATTGTGATGTTGAGAGGAGTAAGATGCGGATCTCTAGATCGGGATGGACGGAGGGCCAACGGATGTTATGCTCACTCAAACTGATCGGGAATATCCCAAAACGAGGTAAAGAAATTAGAAAAATGCTTCTTGGTCGTTGCCATATACTTCTACCAGTCAAAGATACTTTTTATTTTACGTCGAACCTCCCTCCCCCGGATGACTGGGCCAACCAACCTTTGCTTTGCGATGGTCCAGCGTATTAAGTGGAGGGGCATCAGTTGGCTGTATATTTTCGCCAATCTCAAGGAAATTGCTATTTCCAACGAAGATAAATCTCAAATCTCTGGCTTTCCTAGCTTTGAACATCGAGCATCGTCTGTCTTCCACTCCCTCATTTGTCTCTCGTGACTTCTCGGAGGCCTAGATTCTGTGTACTCTGAGGATGGAGTTCTATCCAGAGAGAGGTGAATTGAATGTAGAAGAAAGGGTCTGAAAACCGGGAATTCGGTGAGTTGAGCTGGTACTACAACTTATCCATACTTCTCCAATAACTTTGCGTCACATCATATTCGAGAAAAAATATTTATAATTCCTAGTCAAAAGCATGATACTGCTGACAATAGGAACCATAGCATCAATTCTGTGGTCTCAGCTACAAAAAAACGGCTTATCTAACCTGATAATACATTCAGCCATCATCGGTAGTCGAATGGCTGCATATCATTAATGAGTGGAAAAATGAAAATAAAAATAAATAAAATACATTCAGTCACCCGTCATCACTCGGTAACTGTCTGATTAGTAAGCTAAATCTTGTCTCCAACCGGAAGTGATATCCACAATTGGGAAGCGCCAAGATAAATGTTGAACAAAGCCTGTATCTCTTTAGTTGGTGTCTCACTGCATGTCAGGTTTTCCAAAATCTTGAATAGTAAAACCTCAAGAAACAACCACCAAATTACCCTCGAACGTCGGTAGTGTAGTGCAACACACAAAATATGAGGTAGTACCCCCGGCGGAGCAATGAGACACAGGCCTAGCCGCTCATGGTTTTATAACATTGATGTTTATGGTGGTGGTGTGGTAACCACTGCACTACTAGAGCATGTATGTGGCAACTTAAATCTTGAACTCTGTGTTTTTTGGTTTAACATGGATAGGGTTCTGGGGTTCTTCGTCATAAATCAAAAATATGGAAATTATGTAAGCTAAATCGCCCGTATAATGAGAGATTGAAACTTTACTCCTTTTGTATCGGTGTAATTATGTAGCTTTACGATTTGTGTTCACGGAACGACAGATCGCTCAAGGCGGAGGTCGGATCACACAGGCTCTTGGCTCACAACCGATCACTCGGATGTTGCAGCTGATTAGTAAAGCAAAGACAGCTTCGTATAGTCGATTCTGTCTGCAAAGTGCGACAACAAAATAGTCTGAGAACGAGACTACAAGTAAGCTACGTATACCTCTATGTACATTATCTTACGGAAGCTTACTTCCGTCACAAACCCCGTTGACCGCCGTGATCAGCCACCTTGGGTTTAGATGTTCTTTCTTTAACCACGACTCGGTCAGATATTACAGCCCCCGGGGTGAAATAGGATGATACGTGTTCTCCGCCGAGTAAGCCAACTGTCTTTTGAGGTGTTTCAAACCTGTTCATGCAGTTCCTTCACAGGTCGGTTCGAAGCTGCGCACACCTACATCTTATGTCCAGGATATCCGGGTAGGTGGGTTTTTGGTTTGGCGAGGAATCACCGGGAAGAGGATCTAATATCATTACCTTACTACCTTATCCCAGGTATTGGTCGCTGCTGGCTCAAATCACGGGTCATAGGTATTAACTGAGTCGTTTTATCCCTTCGAGGGACCCCCTGATACATATTCATCATTAATCACCGAGGAGCCTTGCGTTAAACCGAGGCAAGTGGCAGATTGCCTGATTCATTCCGCTGTATTCAAGGAATCGACTCTGCCTCGGTGGCCCGCAGTAAGGTTATTTTTGTGTTGGGATAATTCATGTTTATGTCCTTCACTCTACATTGTCATTCTTGGCCAATGGGACCCGGTGAACGGTCAGAAAATGGTAAACCGATTCTATATCACACATCGGAAAAAACCAGGAAGTAAGATATAGGGTGAGATTTTCAAGCTAAGATAAAAGAACCTCCGAACGGCAAAGCATCAGAAATACATCAACAGTATCGAAAACGAAACAACCTGTCCTCAAGCCACCAATAACAGCACATGATCTGTGATAATAGACGAAACAGGGGGAAACAATGAAGATCGAGAGTACAAGAAACATGACGCTCCCCTCTATATACCAGCTCTATTTAAGATCTTGTTCTAAATGCGCCTTCCTAAAAGATGCGTCCTCTTCTTACTGCCCGCGGTCCCTCAGCTTCTTGTAATGTTTGGAACTACCCAGATGACCCTCTATCCCCACAAGAAACAACTCTCGCTCACAAACGTTACAACGGAACTTTTTCCCCATGACCGTCACGTGTGGCGAGTTCAAGGCTGGTCGGGTGGCAGCTACTGGCTGGGGTACGGCCTGCGGTGCTATCTGGCCTAAGATCCGCGGCCTCGTCGGGGCCAACACTAGCGATCCATTCCAGCGCGGTATAGCCGACGGCACCACCTGAGGCACAACACGAGGTGCTACCTGAGAAGGCACAAGCCGCAGTGCAGCCTGGGTCAGGGCCAGTCGTGCCGGCTGAGGCGGGGCCGGCGGTGCTGATTGGGGCAGCATCGGGGTTGACGGTGGGGGCGGGGCTACCTGAGCACTCGGCCCGGCGGCTCTCTGCTGAGCAGCCAGGTTTCTCTTATGCTTCTTGCTATTCATATGATCCGCCATTCCCACCACTTTCTGTTGCTTATTGCAGACCGTGCAGAGCTGCTTCGGGGCCTTTTTCTTCTTGGGAGCTTTGGACTTCGGGGGCTGCCAGGTTCCCGCTGCACCCCCAGCTGCAGCCTGTGCTTTAGCCATTTTCGCCTTGTTCCTTGCTATCCTGGCCACCGTTTTCTGGTGTCCCTTACTCACTAGGTGCGACTGTTTTTCTGCCATAGCCACACTCATCTTGCAGTCGCCGCAGTAGTAAAAACTGTACGGCGCATTCTGGGTGATTGGTGCCTTCTGAGTGCTTGGTGCTACCTTAGCGCTGGAAGGGCTAGAGCACTTGATGGCCGGACAGAACGTCCTGCGGTGGCCCTCGATCGATAGGCCGGAGAGGGGCTCGTTGCATAAATTACACGACCACGGATCATTTTCCTCCTTTTTATCCTGCCCTGTCTGAATCCCCTTCCCTTTGTCGGTTGTAGGTGGCAAGGCGGCGGCTGTGGGTGGCCTCGACGATTCTGCTTTTTTCCTAACATCCTCCATGCGCTGCAGATGATCCGCCCCCGCTGCAACCCCGACTGCAGCCCTTGCCCTAGCTAATCTCCTCTTCGCGCCAGACGTAGTGGCGTTGGCCGGACAGAACGTCCTGAGGTGGCCCTCGAGCGTTAGGCCTATGAGGGGATTGTTGCATAAAGGACACGACCACGGATCATCTTCCTCCTCTTGATTCTGCACTGTCTGGATCCCCTTCCCTTTGGCGGTCGTAGGTGGCAAGGAGGGGGCTGGGGGTGGCCTCGATGATTCAGCCTTTTTCCTAAGATCCTCCATGCGCTTCATATATTGCTGTTCCAGCTCCACCCGAGTGACCATCTGCAGGTGATCCGCCCCCTTCAGATGTTTCTCTTCATCAATTGGCGAATAGAACATCCGGCAGATGTCGCAGTGGAGGTCCTCGAGCTGGGCCTCCTGTATACTAGCCATAATAGTGTGTCTTTCGCTCTGTAGATGTACCTCCTTGCAGATAGGGTGCACGGTCTTTGAGCACAAAGTGCACTCCCAAGTTTCGACATCGTCAAGATGAAACTCTTCCATGGAGAGATCGAACTCGGCGGCGCAGATAATGCAGTAGAATGTTTCTCTCAACTTGTACTCGGAGGAGGAGAAGCAGGGCTCGGGTATGTCGGGGAAGGTTTCGTCATAGACGTAGGGATGGCCGCCATCATGCTGCTGGTCGGGCGCCGGTGGTTCGTCTGGGGCTACGAGATGAACTCCGTCCAAAGGTTGCTGCTTCCGGAACATGCGGAGGTGCTCCTTTCCAAATATGTGCTCTTCGCGGAGGAAGACAGACATGTCTTCACTGCACACCGTACACCGCCAGATGGGCACATACGCCAACTCGGCCGACAACGATGCAGCAGTTTCACCAGCCTGCTTCTTGGCGGCTCTGATGTGAGGGCGGGAGGCGATGTGGTCGTCGTGCGCAAAGATGTTGACGGTTACATTGCAGATTCCGCAGGTCCAGACCATCCGATCTCCGTCCCCCTCCCCGTACCCATTCTGTCCAGCCATACTATACTCCCCCTCCTCCTCCCCATGGTATGTCCCGTCGTCATCCCACCACCCTTGGTCCCCGGAATAATCCTCCTCTTCGAATTCACCCTCCTCGCCCTCCTCCCTCTCCGATTTACCCTCCTCATCTGACCCGCTCTCCTCCTCCAACCCACTGTCTTCCTCCGATTCACTCTCGCCCTCCTCCCCTACCAATCCACCCTCCTGCGCCCCCGATATACCGCCAAACCCATCCGGGGAATGACCATCCACTTCGGCAACACTCTCAATGACGACCGGTGAAGCGACACTACACGCCATAAGCGCACTCTGGAGAGCTGGCGCGTTAATAGAATTGTGTACGTATGATATCTTCGAATATGTACCGTGTGTTGGTGGTGTCTGTGGCGCCGGGAGTACTAAACTGGGTATATAAATTTGCTAGCTAGTTAGCAGCTCTCTATGACCACTCTGAAGTCTTTCTGGACTATCGAGGCGCTGGTGCAAAGCAAAGAGTTTGGACGACTTTGATGTTGAGCTGAACGGATGTGGGGGTTAATGTACGTAGAGGGGGGAGTTTTGTTGTAATATAGCAAGGTGCCTATATATATCGACACCAAGCACAAACAGTGGCACAGCACAATTGGGTGGAAGACATTGGCTCTAGCCACCATTACTGAGGGGTATCCCTACGGGCTTCTGAGTGGTGCTCCGGACAGTGGGCGGCCTGAATATTGCAACCCTAACCCAGAATGCTTGGGCGGCTGTATGCAGCTTCAGCTGATCGCAGCTCCCCACCATCACTGCTGCCTAGCTGTGCAGTAGCAAGGGCGGAAAGGCAAGGAACCTCACACCCGACGGTTGTTATTGGCCTAATTTCCCGTATCTCGCATCGGAGCTTGGGTGTGGGATTCGCAAACTAATCGATAAGACTGTTAGCCGTATGGAGATCTCGAGATTAGATCTTTGCGTGAGCCACCGTCTTGGCACCGACATCCGTGGCATTTCGAAGGAAGACTCACTACATGCAGCTGGCAAGTCTGTTGATTATAGACCTAGGCCTCTAAGTTACAGCCAGATACAGGCTTATAATCAAATACCCCGGTAGTCGAAGGAGGCCGAAATTAATGCAGTACTGATCCAGCGATGGCTAGAGTGTCCCTTGGCGCCAAGCTTTGTGGCTTATGTCGCTTCCCGTAAGGCTGCAGTCTCCATGCCTTTACTAGCAATGTCGCTTAGATTATCGGTCACGTGCAAGAGAGGCGCCACTGACCTCGATGCCTCTCCTGCACGTGACCAATATTCTAAGCGACATTGCTACCGCCAAAACTCGAAAAATTGGCTATGCATACAAGGATTAAATTTGCTACAAACGGATACTTCTGCTGCTGATCGATACCTTTCAGCCAATCGTCTTAGAGATAATCCCTGGCCGGAGATAGCCAATTCCTCGAGTTTTGGCGGTAGTAAATACTGACTGGTGGGGGTTGTGGCGCTGACGTCGTTTACTGCCACCACCGCCACGTGTCGGGAGGTGGTGCACCCGAGGATGTGTGGCGCTGGGCGCTTAGGTTCTTGGTGGGTGGCCAGGCCTTGGTGGGTGTGGTAATGAGGTTACACTTGTCAACACACACGTCTAATCTGATCTGGTCTGGTCTTTTATCCAATCTGACATTGTGGGAATATTGCTAGTAGTACATGTGCATAGCTATAAAATTGATACATACCCGGGATTGGTATTATCACTTGGGCGTGTGAGGCACTTGCGAAATCTCTTTCATGCATAAATATCATGTGGTCTCGAAATCTAGGTTAAGGAACCGTCAGGTAAGCTGTTCGTTGTATTTTCCAGTACTTGTGGTAAGCGTCTACATGCCGAAGACGTCCTGAATGGATGACGCTAATGTATAAGAGATGTTTCGCAAGTGTCTCACTCGCCCAAGGGATAAAGGTGGGTGAGGTGGAAGTCTAGCTCTACTCTACTCTAGATACATGTAGAGTATATAATCTAATTAACTTATTTATCATGGGATTTCCCCACGCTACCCCCAATAGCACTAGTCTGTAGAGAGTGCGCTTTAATTAATTACATCAACCTTTCGGTCATGGTACAGCGGGTTATCAAAAATAATGGGACGCAACGGGAATGAACACCACAACGACAGGCCATTAAACCCTGCCACCAACAAACTGCGATACAGGGTGAAATATGTTTAGGACCCCTTAGATTGCTTACTATCATTTGCCGTATTTACGGTCTTTTTGTGGTCGATTGTGATCGAGAAAGCATCAAGTTGAATTCCGCTGCGTCCCATCATTTTTGACAAGTCGCAACAATATCGTCCCGTTTGCGGATGCTACCCATTGACCGGACAATATAATATCTCGCGCTGATATAAGAGACATGGAACACACGGAATTGAGGCGAAACCCTGACCTCGTTGCCCACACCTTTCAAATATGGTGAGACAGCTGTTGCCGTCTGCAGCCAATATAATACATACCCGGTAAGAGACTTCATCATATAAATCCCAAAAACCGCGGAAGCCCTGCCCGCAACCAAGGGATAAGACATTCAAAGCTTCCGCCAACATACACTCTTCCTTATCGTTTCCCTCTCCTCAGCTATCTCAGAGCTAAGATGAAAACCGCGACCGGGGCCATCGAGTGTACCAATTTGCCTATTCTGGCAGCATTGCCATCATGGACCCTCCTCCTGCATATCAACTATACCCCATGAGCTCCGTCAATGTGTGGGTAGCTCATTCAGCAGACATCAGAAATAGGAAAAGTGTCCGTATATCTGGCGATCGTAACCCTAACCCTGAATTAATTCACATCAAACCAGCGAGCGGCTTTAGTTTACCCTATAGTACAGAAGCACTAGGATGATAGTAAATGTGTGATTATCATGCAGAAAGAAGAAGGGGCGAGTACAGAAGGGAGGAAGGAATCGACGGTAGAAGAAAGAAAAAGGATTTTGCCCTCCGCCAGCAAAAGAGTTCGCAGCCATGGGACTGTTACTTCTCTATCTATATAATATCTACGTCGGGATTGAACGCTATCCAGTGTGTAGTGTGCGAACGCAATATCACACACTAACCACTAGGCCATCCAATCCCTTGCTCACTATAATTTCTTTGGTGTACTGAATGTACGCGTGTGTACCAGTCGGCTGCCACTTTACGCTAGCTTGGCATGGCTGCATGGGTGTGGCCCGGGTGTGGAATGGCTCCTATTATTATACTAACGTTGGGTAGTAGTATTTGCCCACCTCCAGCAGCTAATTAATTGCGCCTGACCCATCTCACGCCCACCTCCTCCGGTAGTGATCCAGCTATTTCCGTTAATTATAGGAGGTATCTCGACTTATGCCAGCTCCAATCTACCAGCTCCAATGCTACGTTATTCATAAGGCGAATTTCAATGTCAACTCAAATTAATTAATTCCAGCCCCAGTTAATGCCACTCCATGATCGTCATCCTGTTAATTCCACCCGCTGACCTCCCCCTCTCCTTCCCCGCCCCTACACTTCCCCCTCCACCGCTCTCATACCACCACTTCCTTTTCACGCACACTACTCATAGTTAGATTATTCAATGGTTTGATTTATTATTCAATTATACTGTCAGTATCATTTTATTTTGGTCGGCAAGCCGGTTGCCATACAGTTCAGGATCAGGTTAGGGTTAGGGTTAGGGTTAGGTTAGTCACGGTCAGCTCTCGACCAATCAGAGGGCTAGTAAGCTCGCAGAATAAAGAGCAGTTCGGGGCGTTGAGGGGAAAGAATCTGATAAGCAATCTTGCTGTGAGATATGTGTGTCTATCTTATCAGATGCTCGGTATTTATGGTTGACCCCCGGTACATATTAGATGTTTCGTGTCGCAGGGCCAGACTCAGTATCAACTCAAGCCGGCGTATGAGATAAATAAAAAAAAAAAAAACTCAAGCCGGCGTTCGATGGGTGTTCGGCTTAACGGGCTCACAGCTCTGAGGCTATGTGACCAGCAGTGTACATCGCGACAATACAGCTGGGAGGGTATATGGGAAGCATCTGGACCGATACTAGACTCGACGTAAGCGGGGCAACGTTAAAAAAACCGAACGAACCTTCCGATTCCAACTCCCAGCGCCCAGAGCGACGTTTTCCGGCACTGGGTGAAGGGGGGACTTACCACTTACTCTTCCCGATCCATTAGAACTCGGGTACGCTTTCTTCCCTTCCCTTCACCCCCGGCTATCAATTGAAGAGTCTTGTGTCATATCGACAGAGCTATCCCCCGATCATAACGCCTTCGGCCTGTCCACCTCAGTGTTTCCTTGGGGAAACTAAGAATGTCCCATTTCATCGGTGTGGTGCGCCCGAAGTATGGTGGGAGCATCTATTTCGGAGGACACGTCGAATAGAGCATTAGCGAAAAGGTTGAGTACTAGAGGGGGGTAACATTGTAACTTCAGAGACGGTGATGGTGATGGTGATGGTGTGGATGTTTGGATGTTTGTGGGAGTTTATGATGAGGTAGGAGAGTTAGGAACCTACATGTGACTATAGTGTCGTGTAGTGTGCACGATGGGTGATATATACGTTGGCCTTATCTAGCGCTGCGTCGTGCAATTAGAGGAGTTCGAAGGAACCCGGTAACAGTGTATTGGCATATGTCCTAAGAGCTCGAGCCTGGTGGAACATTAGTAATAACTCGAGAAAGAGACAGCTGGGCGATTTATAGAAACACATAACCTCTAATATGTATCCTTACTGGGAATTCTGGATGCTGACTTACATGAATTTCCACATGGGAGCTTGAGCCTAGTAGTTCCAGAGCTCAAACATCTCAAGAATTTGGCTCCACACTTCGAGACACCTTGTGCTCATAACTACATCAACAGCACCGTCACCGTCACCATCACCATAATCATCATTCAAATGGTATTCGAACCATCAATGTCTGTAGTTAGCTGCCACTAGAGAAAGAGCAGTCAGCACAGTATCAGACAACAGGAATAAAACTGATACCGTACTAGGGCGGTATTGTGCGAACCTGCCACAACTATATAACTTAGTGTTTTTATATTAATGTAGTGGTACTACGTTGTCAAAGACTGCGGTAGTTCATTTATCTATATTCCTGAGATTGTAGTTTTTAATCGATAGACTGACCAACTCAGAAAGATGGGAGGAGCTAGAATGAATTCCTTCCATAGACATACCAGAGACCAGGGAGTTGGAATAAAAGAAGAGAATGGGCGGATTTCATCCGTGTCATGCTGACAAGGGGCTTTTATGCTGCTACTCGTAGAGCCCCCATGAGAAGCTGCATGCTGTATGTAGTGGTATATATCGTTATACGTCAGCAGCAATTGGTAGGTAGAAGATACGGCTCGATAATCCCGGTGAGCTTATAAAGGGGGAGGATAGGCGGACAGGTTTCTGGGTGGAAGGAGAAGCAAAATCTCGGCATACATGTGACCCCATTGTATTGATGCCTGATGCCCGCCAGAAACTAAAATCGGCTCAACCGTTGCTCGATTGTAGGAAGGACCATCACGAAGAGGTAAATGGATACAGTTACCGGAAGTGAGAATCCGTTGACATGAGTGTGGGACCATAAAGACGTTTGCAGGAATAAAGGTGGTAGAACAAGCCATATCAAGTGCCCGTGCATATAAGATACATGTATCTGTATTCGTTGTCGGCCAGCAGTTTCATCGACCAGCAGTTTCCTTGCCACACAATTTATGCATAAAAACCACTTCCATTTCTCTCCACCTGATTGTCTTTACACATGCCATACCGAGCGGCAATTTCAGTTGTTTTTTAAAAACACTAAAACCGATGTGCACTGTATTCCAAAATGTAAAAATGTATCGAGATACTTTTTATTCTTAACTCCAAGGATTTGATGTGTAGGTGGCCGACACCCCGCACCAGAAATCCCTGTTGACCTGCAATTGGTAGTCAAAAGGAGTCGTCATCATTCCTTGTTGTTCTACTTGGCACTCTGACTTATCCTCCCATTTTCCTTCTCTCCTTTTCTCTTCTCTCCTTTCCTGTCTCAGATTCTCCTTCTCTATTTTATTCAGTATCATTTATTACCCATACGAGTCTGCCTAGAAATCGACTCATTTTGATGGTCTTCGGTTCCCTAACGCCCAAGCCTCAAAATCCCCTGGGAGGAACCTCTTCATCCCAAAACGATCTTCAGAGCCGGCGCTCGACCGCTGGTCTGTGTCAAATTAACACCAGGTGAGCTCCCACAATCCTATAAACATTTCCATCACGAAGTACTCATCAGTTACTAGATCATTCAACCCCCTTTCCGCACAATAGGGTCCTTGCCTCTTTTTGTTTTCTTTCCCCATTCATCGGGTGTTTTACTCTGGCATGAAAAGTAGGTTTTTCTAGCTCCATCTTCCACTTCTATTGCTTTGTGTTTTTTTATCAACATGTATTGACTCTAGCTCAAGTCATAAAACATGCCATTCAGCGCCACGGACGGGCTATGGGCTGTTTAGCACGCTCTCACATCCTTCAGGGTATCATAGGAAAACGGGGCTTCGCCCAATGGCTTGCCCTGCGTTGAAAGGTGAATATTCTTCCCCCCTCAAGCTTGCCTTCTCCCAGGTTTATAATCACAATGTTTGTTTAATTCAATCTGCTAATCGGCCCTCTTTACCAGATATAAATCCGAGAGGATCCGCGGGGTCGGAAAGGAGTGTTGAAGCCCTGCTCTCTACCAGGCTTCAATCCGAGAGGATACGCGGGGTTGGAAAGGAGTGCTGAAGCCCTGCTCTCCACCCCGGTTTTCCATCTGACCTCGTTGGTGGGGGAAGAGCCTGTGCAAGGAGGGATAGCTCTCACCAACCTGCTACCACTGACTGGGCTGGCGTCTGGGTCCCATCGAAATGGGCAGGAGCCTCACTGTAGGCCAGGGTATCGGTACCCACCCCCATTGCACCAGCAACAGATCTGGGTGGCGGCACAATATGAAGAGCTGGTATAGCTCCTTTCACACTGATTTCCAATCTGCAAATATATCAGGCATCTTTGGGGTTTGAGTGCTAATATTTCTGCTCAAGGCAACTGTGACACTGGATGTAGCGGAGTCCTTGAGAACGAGGTAAGCAGCGGAAGGTCCGTGTAGAGAAACACGCACCCCTCACTCTCATTTCCGATCTCTTTACTGCACTCGCTAATCACTGGCTTTTCAGAAACAGCACGAAGAACTACCGTGCAGTATGAACACAATGATGGTTGGGGTGTGAACGCAGTACTGCAGACATATCCGGTGCGGCGTTGGTAGAGGGGAAAACAAGCTGATCGGTTTCGCCTCAGTAGCGGTCTGAGCAGCACTCCTCATAGCAACATGATCACAGCATGCTGCTCGAGCTCCCCAAGCTGACCCCTTGTGCCCGCTACGCCAGCCTAGCCGGGTCAGCAGGCCCGGACTGGCACATACATATACCTGCTGCATCTTTGTCACAGGCCGACACTACCTTTGGCTGCATCCGGGGGTGGATTGACAAACGGTGTCGGAGGAGAGGTGGAACTGTCCCGGACAGCTATACTAGTCTTGCTCGGGAGTAGTTGGGAAACCAGAACAACCAACAAAATGTCACAGGACACTCGTCCTAAGCAAAAACCCAATGTATATCTATGTAGTTGAGTTGTTCAATATCAAGTATCTTGTTGTGTTCTGGCGTGGGAAGGTGTGGATGATGTGTAGATAGCCAGCTGGAGGCTCGCCCGCACAGGCACTTGTTTTATATTATGTCCATATGCAAGAACGAAGGTGACACTAGCTTTACGTCATGATGCTGTGCAATAACATCCGCGTCCTACTTGTGGTTGTGCTACGTAATTGCTCTGTTCCTTGACTGCCAGAACTTGGGTGTTGCTCGTGGTGTGCACACAGACACACAGACACAGACACTGACACACACATCCATCACTGTCCCATTGCTGAGGATGGGTGACCTGAACAGCCATCACAGGAAGCCTGCATGCAACATGATGTGATATCTTTCCAGTACTGTGCCATGGCCCTTGGCGACCTCTGCGTTTGTAGTGCTGTGGTGTATGTATAAGATCAAGCTGAACCGCAGCAATACCCAACGCCGCCCCTCGCCCTGCTGCTCGTCCTCCTCCTCCTCCTCCTCCCCTCTCGTGCTCGAGCGCACAACACCGACATCCCCCGAACAGTGATGGCTTGAAAATGTTTCTAAGATGCTACTATCACCACTCTTTACGCTAAGTCGACCAACCAAATTAAACGCACAGGCTTATTAACTACCGCATTTCACAGCCATCAGTGTCAGTAGCCCACAACTAAACACCCCAAGAAACGCCCACAAACAACCCAATCCCACCCACCACGCAGCCACTCCTCCCCCTCCCCGACCGCCACCCTACCACACACAAAGCACCCCCCACCCCCCCTCCCACCGCAGCCGTTCCTTTCTGTAACACCCCCTCTACCCTAAGGAGGTGATACCCACTGCTCCATCTAAACCGTGACTGCTCATCTGCGCTAATGTCTGCCGCCATGTATACACCACCCAAAGCCCTTCCTTCCTGCCCTGCTGAATACCCTTCCCCCATGGTTCAACAGGTACCAGAACTGGCACCACCAACCAACCAACCAACCCAGCTATGCCGTGCCACACCCACGCGCGCACCCGCAACATCGGAATAGGGTTTGCCGAAACCAATGCCCAAGAATCAGGATCACGATTAGAACTACCCACCGACGCAGGCCGACAGCGGGGGGGGAAAAAAGGAAAAACGTTCTTTGGAATAGCGGCTAGTTGTGGTGTGGTGTGCTGGAGTGTGTAGAGTAGCTTTTTTATCCTCTAAATATAATGATTGTAACCGCTCTTGGCTATTGGGGGGGCTTTGGATGCTCTTTGCCCGTCGTGGCATGGCATCCACCGGTGTCTCTGACGGCCGTTGTGTTGTGTATTCTCTGTGGTCTGTGGTCTGTTGTCTATAGCCAGTCTAGCCGGCGGAGGGTGTTTTTCCGCGGGGTGGCTAGGTGATGCATATCGATACCGAACCCTCCCTCCCTCCCCCGCCTCCCGTATTCAAAAACTGCTCTAACATACCCCATGCTCAGCCAGGAAGCAATCTCAGAGTATCCACCGTGCTATTCCATCGCAACACTGCAAAAACACTGTCTACAACTCCGCCCCCAACCCAGCAAGGCCCCACCAGACAATTTACCCTACCTACCCTACCCTACCCCCCCTCCACCCACGCGACGACCAGCACAACACTCCCGCAGCACTACCTACCTACCTACCTCCCTCCCCATCCCCACACGTCCCCACCGCCCACCACCGTTGCCAGCGGCGCCATCCGTCTTCCCACTCCCAGCGCCGCCGGCCACCCAGCCGTGACACACCGCAAAAGAACACAACAGCAGAGCAGCCCACGGCCGGCCAACGCTCTGCATATCAACGTATCACCGTAGATGCGAGTGGGACGCGGCGCTTGGCGCTCTTCTGCCCCTTCTTCACCGCTGGCTGACGAGGCGGCACATACTCGCCTGGGCGCGATGTGGCGAGTGATCGGCTATGACCGAGTGATTGTGTGTGATGCGTTGGCTGCCGGGTCTTTGCAGGGGGTGCAGTGTCCTGTGTGCTAGGGGTTGGCGGTGCAGAGTGGTGGCGTTGCGAGGGGGGAGACGGAAGAGGGGGGCAGGATATGGAGTTGGTGGTCATAGGGCGCGGGGCGGGGGCGGGGTGGGGCCGGGGTGGGAGAACTACAGCGTGGGAAACAGTGTGAGCTGAAGGTGGATGGAGAATAGACGGGTCAAAGATTTAAGGGGGGATGTCGGATATTTGGGATTGGCCTGCCACGGCGGTGCGGATGGGGATGGGGATGGGGATGGGGGGGTGGGGGGTGGGCGGTGCTATTATGAGGAGCGGCCTGATCTTGACGGGGATCGGGGACTGTGCTGCAGCCATCGAGTACATGTACTCGGTGTTCTTTCCGCGCTGCGGTGTACGTGGCGTACCCAGCGCTGTTTTTCTTTTTCATGTTGGCTTGATTCAGCAAGCGGACAGATGAAGCACCTCCGGGGTAGCATGCATGTATATGCGCTGCCGCATCGCCCCCCGTCTGGCTAGGGTCAGTTGTGTAGTTGCGGTGGAGAGCGGGGGGGAGAACAAGAAGTTCTGCGTACCGGGGTGCTAGATGTGTGGATAGTAGAATCTACACGATAGGACGGGGGGTGTGGGTTTCTTGAAAAGCATGCTCGCGTAGCCATCACACAGATCGCATGAGTCTTTGCCCTCTCCTCTCTTCACTCCCATCGAGATGGCCAGCGCAGCACAGAGACCCGCACTGGACCTGTAGTGCAGCCGGTAGACGACGAAGAAGCGCCACCCTTCCAGCAATGGCAGGGACCACGACCTACGCAACCCGCCGCCGGAGACACCCCCGCGCCCGCAGAAAAGAGAGAACGTAAGCACCCCCGAGCCCGCCCCGGACCTGTTACGCCCCCCCGACGCCGCGCAGCGGTGGCGTGGGCGGGTGGGAGGGGCGAAAGGACAGGTACATACATGTCGCATCGCAGTGTACTGGCACGTGCGTAGGTGTTGCGTGTAGAGCACAAGTTACACTTCTGTATCAGATCCCAGGTACATGCAGTCGGGCCGGAGATGAGAACACCGCCGTTCAAAAAGCCCAAGCGCCCCGCGGAGCAGCTATTGTGGAGTACAGCGCGATGCGATGCATGCCGCAATTAACTACCGGCGGAAGGCACCCAGCAGGATTCTTGGTCTATGTGCAACCACCACCACCACCACCCACGACACAACCGGCATCGATAAGGGCTTTGAAATATTGCCTACCGCACTAGATAACAAACCAGGCACTCTCTCTGAAACGAGAATGTGGGAGACGTCCCTGAGCTACATGTATGTACTCCCGTCTCCGGACTGGGCCACTTGCCTTACATAAGATAGCCTTGACTGGGTTTTTCCCCCCTCTGTACGCAATATCAGTTGCGTCCGGAAACGAAAATAAATTACGCGTATATATGTAAAGGAGCAGAGTTAGAGTCGAGATCTGGAGGTCAATTTAATTTGGGGTCTTGGCGCATCTCTTATCAGCTCAACATAGTGGTGCACTTTAACGCTTGCCCCCAATCTCTGAACACCGGCAGATTCACATTCTACCCCACTGCTACTTGTTCTGCTTGCTTTTTTGGTGAGGCTGGATCTTTAAATTTGCCATGTCTGGTTGGCTTGGCGCACTCGCCACCTCCTCACTCTCCTCACTCAGACGCACGGGAGATCAAAAAGACGCACTCAGATGGCATGTATTACCCCAACAATATACCTATATCTCTGACTCATCATGGGATACAGGTATATTATTGGGGTGCCATACATGCCATCTTACTCTCTGGCGGGGAATTGAACCCCGGTCACTCGCGGGCTGTCAATTGACAAGCGAGTATACTAACCACTATACTACCAAAGATTGATTGTGAAAGCCTTTGTCTGCTCACCGCTAAGTCGACCACTTTCTGCTTCAATGAATACAAGTACCGCTTGCGAGGAGGTAATGGCTTGTCGTAATGTGCCGAGTTCTGCCTCAATTCATCAACAACCCACCAGCAGGCCAGCTCCCCCACCAGTGAGACAGCCCTATCGGAAGGAAGTAATTCCATACCTGATAGTACTGATATAGAGGGAAGTTGTAGAAGCACTCGGGTGAGCGTGCTCTCCGGACTACATGTACCCGGGGGTGCCGGAAAGTCACGCAGCGATCAAAAGTCCATACTTCTCAACAACCAAAATACATGCAGCTACCAGAATATTGAGAAAATCTGTGGCAAGTAAAAACCTGGAGATTACACATATGGTGGGGGTTGGTGGGATGAGTGTTGGCTCTCCTTTTATTACTGTCTCTTGTCACAAGTGTTACTTCTGCAGGCCAAAAACCCCGAATCAACGACCCAAAAACTGCGGGCACTATTGTAGAGACTGATTTTTCATACGTACCGGTAAAATATCTATCCTGCTCAAGCATTGTGTCGTGGTAAAAGTTGAAGTTCTGAGTAGCGTTGCATCACTTTCCGGCACCCCCGGTACATGTAGTAACCCGCCTACCAGTGGTAAGAAACTCTACGATACTACCAAAGACAAAGGTGGCCTGTGGTAGGCCGAGGGCACCAGCAGGCGTCGCACACCGTCACCCGGACACCTCCTAGACCACGATTATGATTGGTTGAATGTGGATCAGTCCTAGATGCTCTATTACAACGAGGGATAGAGTTACTGCAGAAACAGGCGCCTAAAATCAGGCTTTGTATGGCTGCTTATAGTTAAACGAATAAGATTCCTCCGATGCTTGTAATAATCTTCCCACAAGCTGTAGACGCACTCACGGGGTGCAGTGACCACGGGGGGGTATGGAGATTTATGGTTTCTTTTCTTCCACAGGACAGCTAAATTGATAAAAACAGGTGAAATCGAAATAGCACATGAAATTTGAGTAGTTCATGGTCTTGAATTCTGAGCTGTTGCAGGTTGATTTTGATATCACGCTGAGATAGAAAAATCCCCACACCCCCGTGGTCTCCCGAATACACCCCCGTGCGTCTAGTAGTTTTAATCTCATAGCGGTACTCGCACTTCTTTACCAAGAGTCTTCACCTGACTCTGTGAGGTATGGGATCTCGGTGTTTCAATTAGTCAAATACCTTGATCCCAGGATCACGTGCAAGTTCTTGGCAAAGAAGCGCCCCAGAATCCCACTCTCACCACCGCCACCACCATCACCCAACACCATGTAAAAAAACCAAAACCGAACCTTATCGTTCATCAACAACAATCAAGTTGATGCAACCCATCTCGGTATCATCATGAGAGGCCTGGCAACCCAGGCCTCTGGGCTACAGTGGAGTCTCAGCGGGTTGGAGCACCGACCTAGGAGTGTGAGCCAGAATACGGCTATCCGCGAGCGAGAACTGTCACAAAGGCTGCTTGCTGAGTCTGGGAAAAATGAAGGGAAGGATACCGGTAAAGTCCTCATGGATCTCGTCGCAGAATTAGTCCAAGTGCAGCACAAAACAGAATCAGTCTGCTCTTCCATACAATTACCCGCCGCTACAAAGAACGTGCATATTAAACACACATCCGCTCGACACTCAGGTGGTATCTAGGTATGAGTTAAACAAAAAAAACAAAAAAAACAAAGGTGGTATCTAGGTTACTACCGGGAATGTTGGGACCGACCTTCTCGTTCATCTTTTGGACCTCCGTATCACACCCGACTATGAGCCGTTCCCCTGGAACCCGAATTAGTCGGCAGAAGAAATGTCGGATGTGCTGCGGTTGTTGAGTGTGTCTAGTCCGCACTCTAAGCTACCCGATTCATCATCTAACCTTTACAGAAATAAACTTCAATAACCTCGTCAAGGCCAGGTACGATACAACCTCCGAAGAGTTGTGTCGGGTTCGGATCGATTATATGATAGTCGCTTCCAAACTCGCACCTTTTGAAAAATACCCGTCTTCGACACCGAACGGCGCTCCACACCACCCCTCCAAGGGTCTGCCACTAACTTGGATCGCCCGCTCCCTGTGGTCACTTACTCTGAGAAGGACTTTTATGTGGAGGTTGAGGATGGGAGGGTAGATGGATGTCGAGAAATGCGGCCTGCGCCACATTCGCATAACCGGAAGGCTAATTGGGCATTTGGCCACAGTAACAGAAAGCAGTCAGGTACCGGGACAGCTTTTATTGCTGTCGGAGCCAAGAACCCGGCCATGCTTGATCAAGCGCGCAATCAACTGCTGGCATATATAGCCATCATGGGGCAACTACGCTTTCAGGGAGGTGGAACGAACGAATATGTGCAAGGATTTCACCCCGATGGACGGAGGTACCGGTCCATCTCCATGAAGCATGATAGCTACGTATACGAGTCCAAGACGTACGATTGCAAATTCCCGGACGACATGAATAGTGTTTTTAATTGAATTCTTGATTTAATGTCCAGCGCAGTAAGGTCAAGAACCAGTCAAAGGAACCCACGAGAGGAGAGGGGTGGTGGGTTGGGTGACTCCCAAAATAGTCTGTTGCTACGTCTATTCAAGCTTGGTGCTGGTCCTCAAGACCTCGACGTATTTGAATGACTCGCTGGTGGAAATTGATAAGCTTTTATCTGGTGGTTTGATACTTTGACAGTTTATCTAACACGTGAATTACGCTATTAGGTACCACCGCCGCTGTAAATCTACATCTCAAAGGAATACAAGATTATGATAAAGATCGAGTGATGTTCGGTGACTGGGCCGTGTATGGGTGCTCTAGCTACTCCTCGAGTATGTGTATATGTAACTAATAGTTATATCCATAAATTACAATATATAACGAGTAAAATCTCCAGCTTGCATATCCCGGTGGTCCTTGTGATGTTATGCTGGGGCGAGAAAATAATAACCCTGACCCTGAAAATAGCAGACAATAATAAAACCGTTTCTCACAGTCCTCCCTCCGAGCAGATTCGCCCGGTAATAGGTCTGCTCAACCGTCCCCCCCCCCATAATAGGCTAGGAAGATAGGGTGTAATCTAATATTAAATAACCCATTCCGATACCATAAAGTAATTATTGTATCGACCCTCAGTCTGAAGAGAAGGAATGGCTTGTTATACGAGGAGTAGATTGCCCAACATCTCTGCATCATTCTTTTATTTACTCTTAATTGATAGTATGTCAAAGCTAACCCCCTTGACGAGCAGTTTCCAATTTATCAAGTTTCGGGCCCGTTTGGGGGCCACCCGAATTGTGATTTGGGTGTCTGTATGCACCATTTTCAAGCTTCAAACTAGCGCTAAGAGTCATGGCCGACCAAATAATGTGGTGGGTAGTTGCTACAAAATATTGTTCAGTGGCGTTTGGATGACCAAAATTCCTTTCCAGCCTTCTCCAAACTCCTATCTCTAGATGATCTTATCGGTGGTATCCCCTACCATCTTATCTTATCTTATCCGATGCCATCCATGTTATCTTATCACCCTTATCGCCATCGCATGCTGCACAACTCAGCTACAGTCGTCATTACTATGGATAGATGTGTAAACTTGCAGCCAATCAATCAATAGAAATTGGCCTAACGGTGGAATTTCCTCAATTCTCATACCAAAAGGGTTCCTGTGAAGTTGACACCTACCCTCTATTCGTTTTTCTTGTTTTAGTAAACCTAACCCTGACTCCGTGAAACACCTTTGTCACCAATGTCTTTTCTGGTGAGCGATCGCAGAGTATTACCAACCCCCAGCCTGCCAGAAATGCATGCTTCTGTATGCTTACTACTTACCAAAATCATGCATCATCCCCGGGACGCATCGGCGCTCTATACGCTCACCTAACCCCCTAACAAAGTTGTGGAAGAGATGCACTTGCCTTGCTCGAAACCCAGACTCCTTCCACCACACTAAATCCTTGCCTGACTTACTATAGGCTAACTTCTGTTGCCGGGCCTCTGACAGAAAGCGAGATTAACGCTGCACCCGTATCAGCCTACCGCCGGCTCTGCCGCAAGCCGGTGGTCTACTCCCCCCCCCCCTCCACAGGTGCGGAATGCTGTGGGGTTTCCGCGTGGGAAGCGGTGCAGGACTAGCGGCGGCTTTAAATGATACGCAGTACGAGTCTACCTCGATAATACCTGTTTCTATCAATGTCAGTTCCACCACTAATGATCGAGGGGTACCCGATGGAAGTCTCTCACGTCGTTTCAACTACAAAGAAAGCGGGAGTGGGTTATCTGTACACATGCTCCGGGAATCAGGGTATGATATAAACTACATGCTCAGTGTCAAGGCGGTGGCTAATGATGGCGGGCAGCTGAGTGGGTGGGGACTGTTTCAGGTGGTTATTGTGGTGTGCGGTATGCAGAACCACAGGATATAGTAGATACCTCTACTGTGGGCATCTACTGGAGGAGAGAAGTGCATCGCAGCGGTTGCGGTAAAGTATCTAGGAGGTGATTTAGTTCGTGTAGGTCAAGCGCTAGCATTTGCAACTATCGAGCGCGGGGGTGGCGTGCCGGGGAGTGGAACCGAAAGTGAGATATCTTCTTTATATTGCATGTTTTTAACAAAGAACAAAACTTCAGAATAATTATATAGGTGCTGGCCTGGCGCTTGTAACCGGTTTGTATTTCCAAAAAAACTAAACTCAACTGGACTGAATAAAAATGGCCTGCAACTGAACCGACCGAACAAGAACCGGTTTATACTGTAGAACGTTCACAGGTCTTGGCGCAGGTATAGCACGAACTATGCTCAAAAGGTGGTCAGGGTTAGGGTGTTCTTTCTTTGTGTGGGGGGTTCCAGCTGCATGCAAAACCGGTTTTCTTTCTCACACATTCCTCATGATCATAGAATACGTTCTAAGTCCTGCTTTGACGTGGTTACTATGACGGCCAAATCGTTGTTGGCTGCCTAGAGCACTAGCTGGAGGTCAGACACAACACAGAAACCCGGAACCAACGTCATGTCAATGTAACCATAAGGTTGCATGTATTCTTACGCGATCAAGATGTAATAACAAGAAGATATTATGCTCTTCTCCTGGTCACTACAGCCGCAATCCACTACTCTTGTTGTATTTCCGGAGGTGGCAGGCAAGTCGCAATATTTGGCTTGGCGCTGCTTCCGGCACCTCCGGTTAGATTGTACTGGGGGGTCTTTGTATTTACCTGCGACGCCCGGTACATATTTAAAAAACATACTATTCTACATAGTCTCGTGCCTGTGTCTCATTCAATTCCGCGCACAACGAAGTAAACACAGACTGGGCACGACACTATATTCTACACAGCTTCAAAACTACGTATTATATACAAAGGTTGTGGAGGACTATTGTGGCGTTTCTATCACTCGTTTCGATGCGCGGTAGCTATAGTATATACATGTAGCTATTTACATAGGTGCCTACATGTACGTATAATCAACTGATAAAGCCCATATGCGTGTTCGTTGTATTCGAGTCCAACCCCCTCATACCTCTCGAGGTTTCTTTCTGTAGGAGTTGATCTGGGGACTGAGGAACCTCCCCGTAGAATAACGCAAGAAGTACATTTAATTGATGAAAGCTCTCTCTCTCTGGTTGAGCCCCAAGATGTCTTTTCCGGAATAAGCCGAGGTTCAGGCTCTGTTCGGACGGGCGTGGTTTTGAATACTGTGGTAAATTGGGTTGCGTAGTATTATGGTCCCAGGGAAAACTGAGTAATGTCAAAATAGAGAGGTGTTCGGTTGGGGTGTACTAGTGGCAGTGGCATAGAGGAAGGCAGGATAGTGCAGCAATAAATACCTCCAGAGGTATTTGTTGAAACCATGGTATTCTACGGGGTTTTCATAGTTTCAAAACTGAGTATTTTGGCCATCCGAACACTCAAATACTATGTTGCTTACCACACCTTCCTATTTGAGGCAAATGCTACAGTATCGGCGGCCGTCCGAGCAGGGCCTCATACATAATGTATACGTACACCTTGCACAGAGGGAAGCTCAAAGTGAAGTCGCCTGGTTGAAGCTTTTCTAGGATGTTAGTGTATGTGCTAGTTCTAAAAAACTGATTAAGAAGAGATAGTGTTACACCGTTCTGCTATCTGATCTGGGTGGGGGAAGGGGGAGGGGGGGGGGTACTTGAAGGACCCCCGAAGTCTCACCATCATGATTCCATGTAGGCGCAGCTCCAAAATAGGCTCAGTATGAAGAAGGTCCACAACCGAATATTTCCCAGCTGAATCAAAGTGAAATCCGTCGCTTTACGGTTCTTAAAACCTGCAGGGCATGCCTAGGGTTGCTTCTTGGCACCTCCGCCGCGCGTGTTCACAAAGAACTCGCCAAAACCTAAATTACTGTACATTAGATTACGTATACCAAGAGTACCTGTAGATAAAAGAAGTGGGGAGCTGGTGGAGGCTCGGCTTCGAGCCTGGCGCGCTATAGCCTCCCTTTAGGCCAGGGTGTTCATGGTTGCTCGACGGGTGTGAGGATACATCTGGTTTCACACCGAAATTGCACAAGGTCAGTAAAAAAGAATATCACACCAAACTCTAGCAATTAATCATCTTCGGTTATAGCTGTTCGCAGATCTGTATCGTCACCTACCAGAATGTTCCAGTTGCAAGATCAACATACGCACACCTCCGTGGTAGCTATGCAGCCCAATCAGGTTCTCTAACCCAGCATAGCCACCACGTCTATAGATCTGGTGCATACTGTGAGCTCCGTCTTACATAAATATCAAATAAACAGGTAGGAGAAAGCCACGAAAAGTATCTCTCATTAGATGAGGTACTCACGGTCGCATAGCACAGGTACACTTGGTCTGGAGAGCCCACTCGTTCCGGTGCAACAGGTCTCGTTGCTGTAATTAAGTAGTTCTTTTAGCTAGAACACTACGGCACCCGAAATTATCACCGGTAAACCCGGATACGATATCTGGTAAACATGTCTCCCGATATGAACATACACTGTAGTAGTAGATCGCGCTTATGGAGACGTCCTTTGGAACTGGTAAATGTTAGCGAAAGTAAAATTCCCTTTGGACTTGGGTGCGTGGAAAAACATACATGCGTATGGGGCTAGACTTCGTAGGGTGTTATGGGAAGGTGTGATGGATGTTGGTCCAGTAAACACCTCCGGAGATACTTGAGTATTTGTCGAACACCTAATTAGAATACCACGGCGTTGCTAATACCATGGTTTTTGCCTCTACCCGAATAGGTCCATTGTATTGTTTCTGGCTCTCAATCGGTTTTTCCATTTTTTCCTTTACCGGTTTCTATGGGAGGCGGAAATTGAGCGCGCGCAGTTGAGACAGGCGTTATAGGGCGAAACAGTGCACGTGACTACATGCAAAATCACTAAGGTCATGAAGATTGACACAAAGCTTGGTTTAATACTAGGTGGAAGACAAGGAACAAAGTCTAGCTATCTGTCACGGCTTCCTGTCATAGCGAGTGTTTTCTGAATTCGTCTCGTGAGAAAACATATGTACATGTACTGGGGGTTAACCATAGACACCGAGAATCTGATCAGATAAACACGCCTATTTCACTACAAGATTTCCTTATCAGATTTTTTGTATTTACCGTCAACGCCGGGTACCTATCCAAGATCAGGTGTATATTTATACTATTTTAATGGTACCCACACAACAAAAGCTTTTGTATACCGGCACCGGGACATGGTATATCACTCGGCGCCTCTTCGTAGCAACTGGGGTTTCCCTGTGCGACCACTGATATCCTCCAGGGACTTGGACTTTCTGCCCAGGAAAGGATGGATGACGTACAGCAAGCAGTAGTGGGAGTGATGATCGCGTCTCTGGTGGGTGGTGTTGCTTAGCTAAATCCTCTACGGGCGCTATTTATTGTGCAAATCTTAACGCCGGTGGACAAATATTAGCCGTCTGCGCGCAAAGATGGGGAGGGATGAGCAGCGATTTTACTTGATATTGGTGGGTTCAGGTCGTGGATGAGAGGCCGTACGGGTTGGGGGTTTCGGCAAGCTTTGCTTTGTGCGCAGGCCATCAATGATCGCGGCCACACGAAGTTTCTTTCAAAGAAATCTGCGGGTGGATTCAACCCAATGGAATCATCTTTGCTGGGAGACAGTTACTTTCTGTATGTGCACAGTGCGGGCATAGAAAGTGTGGGTAACTGCAGGTGAAAGGTGATCCCCGTACTTACCTGATCCCCGCCGTCACACCCAATCACATCGTTATTGGCTCATTTCTTGGGCAGTTAAGCTACATGTATTCAATGCCCGCATGGGCCAACGTTCACTTCAATGTGCCCGCAGTGCCCGGCGGGGTTATTTAAACAACACCTCGGGTTTCTCCTGTTCCAAACTTCAAAGATAAAAAGATTCTCCTTTATTAATTACTTTTATCTTCTTATTGCTGAACTCGTTCCTGCTCGCAGGCATTATTTAACCCACTCTCTTACGCTTCGTTGGATAGGGACCTTCGTACATACAATATGCATGAGAATGTAGAAGGGGAGAGGACCATCCCGGAGGTGGTTGGCACGGGGAAGGAGTGTCAGGGGGCGATCCCTGCTTCTGACACCGGCTTCCCCGCGCGTCTCCCTGGTGGGGGTGAAGTACGTGCACCCGTGCCGGCGGCTCGGGCCTCAGAACAGCCGATCGCTCGTGGCGGGGCCAAGGGTGATCGAGTTCACTTCGAGGCGGAGTCCTACGAGGAAGAAGATCTAGAAGATAAGGGGAGCGGGGCAAAGTCCGGCGGGGGGGAACCCGAATTCAGTGCTCCGGACCTGTGTCATTGTTTCAAGGGGCGCTGCCGGGATTTAAGGTTTTTGGGTGTAAGGGCGCGAGAGCGTTCTTGACCCCTACATGTAACATTAATTTAATATAGTCATGAGGGGTTATCAAATAGCATTCAATTTAAGCCCACAACCCTTCTCGGATTTTGATAGTGATTCCACCGTGCCGAGAGCAACCAGCGTCTTCAGTTTTACGATGTAACCTGCGCAGGGCGTCTGTTCTTAGATAAGGAGCTTAGCTAATGTAGATCGAAACCGCGTCACCTCCATCTCAAAATTCAAGTTAAATCTCCTAAGCAATACAAAGCAAAGTGAACTCCAATGCCAGCCAGTCTAACCTTGTCGCACAGTTTCTATTCTATATCTATTTTTTGGTCCAACTCATTAATTACATTCAGACCGTAGTCTATGTTCATGTATCAACTTCCCTGGGACTGCTCATTCTCCTCCACCTCCTCGCACAAGTACCGGTATTAAGAATCCATCTATTGTATCAAGAAGAAGGGGTGTTTTCGCTACCCCAGTAATACTGGGTTCAGAAAATGAGGTTCTTTTGAGAAAATGCTGCATTCATATAGTATTTGTAGGTTATTCAATAGTAACATAGTAGTGTGTGGACTACGCATTTTCTCAAGACTGCGGATTTCGATGTTCTGGTTGTACTATAGTATTTCTACCGCATTTCAGGAAATACTACATATGTACACTATTTTAGAGGGTGCATGCGCTAAATGATTGTACAGCGGGGTTTTGTGTACAAGTGGGAATAGTTTTTTGAAGCCCAACAGCAAGACTGTATTCCAAAATACGATTCATCAGTTAACTTACTCTTCAATTCATCTGATCCATGAATGGGCTTTATAGGGTTAGTGAATACTTTGGGAAATTATATTTTTTATGTCTATATTGCATCTTAGTGACGGTTTAATGTAGAGCAGCTAGATGGGATGATATGTTTCAAGTTGATAATAGCAACAACAATTACGATTACTATAGCCCGGGTGATCATGATGATGTCTTGACCACCCACAGATACGTATGCACCATGCCCTCCTACCGGTGGACCTACACTAGTACCACAAGTCACAGAAAATGACTAGCGTGTCCGGTATATGAAGACATGGATCTATATTCTTGCGGTATTCTTGCGGTACCACTACGGTATTTCTATAAATGCGGTATTTGAAACTATCAGTATTTGCTATGAGATACTCATAAGTATAAATACCGCACTCCTATAAATGAAGGAGTAAAGCCACACTTCATGAAATTCGTATCGATCATGGATTTTAGCGGTATTGAAAACACCCCCCTTTTTGGTACTGTAATTTAACCACATGATCGTACCGTAGATATCCACTCTACTGATTTGTAGTCCGCCCCACCCCAGCATTGTTTTCCTTCCCTTCCTCCTTCTCGCCCCTCTCATGCCTCCACTTTGTCAACTCTTTCCAGAATGGCAGTGCAGTTTCGATGCCCGACTGGTCTACGTGGTCGCACAATTCCTCTCGGAGGTACGTACTGTACATTTCTATGGCACAGTAGTGATATTGAGGGCGCAGCATTCCTGAAGCCTAGTAAAAGCTTTATGCGACCTTTATTGTTCCCACATATATATGTAGCCGCTTCCACATCGATATGGAGCTGATTAAAGCTATATAGATACCCACACCATCACATGTATACTCTTCAAACCACCCGCCTCAATATATATTAGCGGCAGTGCTTCCCGTGAACCTCTTATACGAAAGCACCAAATCACATCCAAGCCGGAGAAAAGAGATATCGTCCAGAGATATATCAGTTCACCCGCCCTCCGGCGTGTTCTTTTTATGTAGTCGATAGTACACCCTCTGTAAAACTTTCAATACAAGAAAGGGTGCAGGCCGGGGCTACCGACATGTCACTAAAAATAAATGATGGCGCGCATATATGCAAGGTTTCCAGTGGTTTACCGGTGATCTGGTTCAAACGCGTTTAACTAACCATTTAACTTGACAGTTGATGCAGTTTTCATCCCCGTCAATGAATGGTTAGAATTGGTTAGAGTTCCGTAAAACCAGCTATACCGACAGTTTAGAGGGTTTATACCACTCATGTTCATATGATTGAACACCCCAGTTCTTAAGCTCGAACACCCTGTCCCTGAGCGCGAACACTCTGTTCGAGATGAAGAGTGGCTATTTTGAGGACTGCTATCATGGTTAAAATGCCAACGCATATACCACGGTTCAACCAGTTAAACTGGTTCTAACTGTCGAGATGAACAGTTGGTACTGTTGGTACAGTTGGAGACCCTTAGTTTGATGGTCGTCGCAGTTTTGTTATATATCACAACCGGTTCTGACCATCGGAAATCTTGCATACATGGTGTGTTGAAAAAATGAATGCTTGAGCTGTAAACACCCTATCTCCCTTATGCAAACCAATTATTGAGCACGTCCATACGCCATGGCCATATGCAACATAGAGACGTAGATATCTACCTACGAGGGTTGAGGTATTATGCAGGCGAAGTCCAATGTCAGCTAGCCAGTAACCGGTGAGCTTTGGTTGGCTTCCTTCTTCTTAGGCCATTTCCATACACGAGGCATGTTAGAACATAGATTTGGTAGGGCTCTGCCGAGGGATCTGAGATATAACGTGCGCTCTTTCTTCGCTCTTTGCTCCCTCCACCCATGTTCTGTTCTCCTCATAGGCGCTGCTTATTCACGTGTCATGTATCGAATCAGTATCCTACCAACAGGAAACCTTGCATACCACGGATGTCTCATAGATGGGTAGCTCATCGAAGGGATATTCAAAGTATAGAGCGAGGATCAGATAGAGTATCACTTTCATTCGAAGGATCGACCGCGAAACCGGTACCGAGCATTCATTCTACTTATTCAGGATTAAAAATTGTATCTATTGTTAGCGCTATATATCACTGTCTCAACTAATCCCTGTGGTACAATTGAAAAAAGATGACTTACCAAAATATGAGGACATCTCGTCCCATATAGAGATATCCTTTCAAACTGTGTTATCCAAAAGAAAGGACAAGTTCGACTCCTATCGCTGAGGAAGGGTATGTCTTGGGAGGCAGCACGCGGGCGCAGCAGCTAGCGACAGAAGGTCGCAGGAGCCGGTAGGAGCCGGCTGGAGGCTGCAGGGATGGCACAGGAGGCCGCAAGTGCGGCGGGGACGGCGGGGACGGCGGGGATGGTGGGGATGGTGGGGATGGTGGGGATGGTGGGGGCGGTCGGGGCGGTCGGGGCGGTCGGGACGGCGGGGACGGCGGGGACGGCATAGTCCTGTGTGACAAAGGTGGACTAAAAAGCTCTAAGTCGCGAACACCTATCACTGGCCCACACCTTCTCCTACCAGTAGGATAACGTATCCCCCTAAGAGGATATCTAGATATCATATTCAGCTAAGCCATTTCGAGGACCCTGCAGAGTCCTCCACAAAAACCCCCTTGAGATATCCGGATATTTAGGTAACTTATCTTTTTGCCTAGAATCATGTGATTTACGATTTATTATCCGTTAAAAAAAGATGATCACCCCTTTTACTTCAAAACTATCGTACGATAGGGTAGTGTAGTCCATAAGGAAGGGATTCTTAATGACGGTGCCTCGGGATGGGGAAAGACAAGTGCAGTCTACAAGGCAAGTATGCCTGACACGCTATAGGTGCTGGTCATGGAGGCTTGGGTGATGACAAACTGATTATTGATCGTCATCTCTGGCCGTCACTAAAGTACCGGACATAATCAACTAAAACACCGAAAATCTCCATCACAGCCTACTTCACTCTTCTATATCTCCTATGTTCATGATCAATTAGAAACTAACTGGTGAGAAGGTAGCGCCTCTGAATTCAAGGTGGAAGCTCAGATCCAATCAATTGCGTCGCGACGTCGATATCGAATAATATTAAAGGGGTATCGGAGTTTTGAGGTTTCTCCTCCATCACGTACTGAAATGGCAGGTGTATAGGTACCCTGGTGTCTAGTTAATTATCTAATTATTCAAAATATAACGACGGGAAGATTTCGGACTAAAGTTAAAGCTCAATTGACTTAGGATCGCAGATCAAAATGGCGTTTTGAAAGAGTCGTGTGGAATACTTCTCATGCTGATGAATGCTTCAACGACAAGAAATAGTCTACCAAAAAGAAATAAGATAAACAGAGCAAAAAGAAGAAAGTTTCCGACGCCTCTCAGGATAATGACAACCTTCCTACCTGTGTTGTGGCCACCTGGAGTCAACACCTTTGAAAGTAACCTATTTACGCCCACCTCCAGCCATTCAAGGAAGACCTTTATCCTCGAAATATCGCCATCTATAATACAAATCAACTCATAAATAAACGGAATAGTCCCCACAAGTATTGATGATAGCTTCCATAGGTAGCTTTCGGTCGGGGTCGGGAAATGTCTATTCCAATACATAGCATGCCATCCACTATATGACGCCGGAAATATAACAAACACTATTGAAGTAAGTCCTTGGATGTACTTATTGCGTCTCTGACCGCTTGAGGTATCACTACTAGCTCTCTCGTTGTAGATATTGTGCGTCCTGGGCTTAGATACAAGGAGAGGCATCTTTTCGTCATAGGAAGTTTCGTTATATTTTTCGATTGCGCCAATAATCTTCGAATACTTGTCAGTAGCTACTGCTCTCGCACCCGAGTGGAGATTGATGATGTCTGTTCTTTGCAAGACAATGTTATCGCTTTTGTTATTATTATCCGTGGTGTTATCTAGCGACAACTTGAGCTGGCCGCCAAGGACGATATATTGTGTAGGTCGGACCTTGTGCTCCACTGGTTGTGGTCTTTCGCTGTCGTTGGGTTCCTTCTTTATGATCCTCATTTTTATCAAACTATTTGTAATCATGGATAAACCGGTAACCGTGGGGGGCTTCTCCCCTTCATTTCCGCCAAGAGGAGATGAGGCCGTCTGTCCAGGACTTCTTTTAGCCGTCTTTGGGATGGAACCGTTACCGGTAAGAAAATATATTTTTTCCACCGTTCCTCGCTTTCGTGAGCAGTTTGATGTATTCCCTCTTTTAAAGGTATAGATAAATTCTGTTTCAACACCAAGCTCCCCTGTCCCATCGGCTATCTCGCTTTCACTTACGCCGCTGTAAGGGATATCTGATATAACTATGCTTAGGGCAGATAGTTTTCCAAACGAATGTGGAGCCAAAAGCACAACGATCAGACTTGCAAGCTCGGGGTCGTTGATCACTGGAATCGGGTCTAGGATGTCCAAAGGTTTATCCCACCATATCCCGTATGTAAAGATTGTATAGATAACATGTAGCACGACGTGTGACTCAAGGGTTGTTATGGGAATGTGTCTTAACGCTCGCAGCAAACACTGAGTGGCCATCCAAATGATTTGGAGGAACACCCAAACCTTGACAAACAGATCCGCTTTGTTCTTGTCTGCGATGGACTTTTTCCGAAGAACCTCTGGGGCCACTAGACCGTTCTCGGAGAGAAATAATAGGCCATTTGGCGTTAGGATATTGGCAAATTGCGAGTAGTCCTCCACCTTCCCAACTGAATACCCGCCCATATGCACAAAATATGATCCCTCCATATCAAATATATGTTTACTAGATTCAGAGCTAGTTTCGTTCCTTTTCTGCCATTCTGCTCGAAATCTTCGTGCCTCACGGTGGTCTATTAGTGCTGCTAAGAGCAGTGACTCAGGAAAGAACATTCCAATGATAACTAATTGAATCTTGTTGAGCCCCCGACGAATAGTCGAGATGTTAGTTCGAATGTTCGCGTGTATGGCGTTCCATACACAGAGGACCAGCGTGGAGACGCAAGTGTGAAGAATACCGAATGTCCCGCGGCCCTTGGGCTCAGCCACCCACGAAGTCTGATAGCTCTCTTCGGTCGAGGAATTATTGCCGATGGGTGCCGCTGCGGTGGCCATAAGGAGCATAGCGACAATAGGCCAGGTCGCAATGATGCCGGTGAGGGAACTCATTTTGTCAAACCCTTCTCGGGGAAGCTGGGTAATATATATGTCCCCAAAGATCCAGAGTTCAGTGTGATATATCTCTAAAGATCTATTTGAGGATGGATAACGTCTGGCGTGTGGGTCTGTCTACTTCAAGGTTATTAGCAAGCCCAAGGTCTTTTGAAATTAAGACAAACCCACTTACATCATAGAACACTGATTGCTCCCTGGTTAAGTTGGAGATAGGGTGCTTCTGGATCTCTACCCAGAGGTATAAACTTTCGAGCCACGTGCACCTAATATACCGGCGGTGTAGGAATGATTGTTCACCTGGTCCTTCTTTCTTGTATATATCGGACAGCCCCAGTCAATGATATATGTTATGTTGCCTCACGAAGTAGTATTTCCAGTGTTATCTACGGACATTGGTCAGATATATAAGGGTCCACCGGGGTTGGGGAAAAATGGGTGTACCTGCAGCTGCTTAATAATATTAATGGTTATGAAGGATAAAAAAAGACAATCAAAGTTACTTATCAAATCGGCGCTCTAGGGCTTCTTATAAGGGAAGCCTCTATTCGATAATCAAAGCTCCATACACTGAGGCTCCTCAAGCAGATCCGGAGGCGACAGTATAGTACACGATCACTAAGATATAGCTAACCTGCGTACTTCACCTGGCTTTACATATACTAGATTAGTGAATGATCAATCAGTCGCTGAGCTCTCCTACCTTTGCTTCTGTTCCTATCTGATACCGGAACTGCGCATATCTCATGCGCCTCTTCCGATCGTGCTACTATATCCTCCCTAGGACCATCACGCCAAGGAGACGATTTATTTTTGTTAAATTCATTAATTCACTAAGAAATAGCTGTATGCTATACTTTAATTTAAAATCCTAAAGGCACACCATTAGGGGTTTGAAATGAGAAGTAGGAAGTCTTTTTCCTGCTAATCATAGATATGAGACGGGAGTGGCAATCGCGCAGTCTGTTAGGTCGACATATATATGTATATGCACCTTAAATGCAATATCCGGAAAGAATAATAACTGACGGTGATAGGAGTATTCCAGATCACTAAACAGAACTACTAAACAGTAATATCTATATTTTATTAGCATTGAAGATTTTGGGGCTGAGAGTGGTTTCTAGTAGATGGTAACCTCGGTGTATATGCGTTTTTGGTGTAATTATAAGATGTATGCCTTCTACAGGAAACAAAGCAGTAGATATAATAGCTTTTTCTCCACACGATCGTTGCGCTTAGCTTAGGATAATCCTAGCTCAACAGACACCCTTCCAGCGTTCTCCGCCGTCTGAACTCATGCATTGAGATCATTAATTCCACCGTACCGCCGAGGGAGACAACGTCCCATGGCTCTCATCCTAGCTCAAAGAGAGTCGCTTAACCGTTCTCTGACTCGCTCGATTGATGACTAGAGCACTAGATCACGGGTACCTTCAGTCTGGGTAGGAAGCACATAAGTATATACTGCCTCGCCCATGTGATGCGATAACGGCCGTTTTAGACTCTCAAGGCACACTTACCAACACAACCCAAACGGCGGCGGGGTACGGGGTAGACCGCAGCCCCTGTAATAGCGTGTGGGTAGCTAACCATGAGGTAACTATTCTAGAGTATAGATACTGCCTGGTGTGGCGGGTAGGGCGGTGAAGCAACAATGAGTGTGACCTCATGGCGTGTGGAGCGTCGGAGAACCGCCGACCAGCTCATATCACTTCAGTTCCACAGAAAGCACATATTGCGCTTTGGCGCCTTGGCGCACAATTGTGTATTAATCAACGGCAACCCTCCCCCCAGAACATAAACCCGGGCATATGCTGTTTCTGAACACGTATGGTGCGAGAAGGCATAGGGGGTGGGTGTGTCAGCTTCTGAGGAACCTTTTTTGTATAGGAATTGGAGAGAATTCCACCGTTAGGCCAGGCTCTTGGACCATTATGGGGGTAGATCTCCAAGTTTCGATTGATTGATTGGCTGAAAACGCCGAAGTTTACAGACCGACCCACCAAAGCTTCTCGAGTCATAGGACTTGGAAAGATTATTGGGGTCTGTAACCACATGCTCACAGGTTCGGGGGTGTGGGGCTCCCTAAGCCGGGCCAACTGTGTCTATCCGATCTGCAGTTAGATGTGCGGGGCTATGAGAAGAGTCAACGGATTGATGCATATGCGGAATAAAGATCGCCGAACTTCCAAGGTGAGACTGTTATCATTACCTATTTGGAAAGCAAGGCAGCTCTGGCTACACTTGAAACTAGCTTTTAATTGTAATTTATAGACAAGGCTGTGTGTACCCGCAATTGTATCGTCCAATCATTCGAAGCCACATTTAGGACTGGAGCCGGAGGAACGGAAGCATGCATCCACTGATCACGGGTTGTTGTCGTTACCGCCGGCGGTGCACTCAATTGGCCTAAATTGCTGGGGCTTTGGTAGGCGGAGGAGTTCATGTAGAACGGCGATTCCATGGAACGGGGCATACTGGAACTCCGCTTTCTGGTGAAGAACGTATCAAGGCCACATGCAGGTGAGTTTATTATAATTTCAGGTGTTATGGGGCTCTGGCTAGATGCCGTCAGCGCCATCACACAAGGCATATATCACTTGATACGTCTGATAGTACTGGTACTTTAGTTAACGCATCCATCATGAGCATTCCAACATGTGCACTTGTCAGCCTGCCGCTTTGTGTGCCGTGTGCTGACGGTAATAACGGAGCTTGACCCTGATAGATGTGCATATGTCGGTATTTTCGGGTGGGGCTGTAATGGATCGGTGGAGCCTCTGTACTTGTAGACTAGGAAAGTGTAAGCAGATCAGTTGCCGGAGAATAAGTTGGGGGTAACCATAAGTAATTGAACGCAAACAATACACTAAGGAGATGCTGTAGTCAACCCCCTGAGCCTCGGAAACTCGGCCATTGCAATGATTGCTTGGCAAGAGCTAGGAGCCGGAGGTATACATTGCCAGTGCAGTCGAACGCACTAAACTATGGGACTGCTGTAATTTCCGCTGTTTCATTGGATGGCTACATGTATGTACGGCCTTGACTGCGCCACTTGTTCTCTTACACAAGACCTCGAGCCTCTCCCGCGAGGTGCAGCCAGTAACTTGGGGTTGTTTAGGATTCCCGAGATTTGTTCGTTTCCATCTAGAATATACCAGAGCACCATATACAAAAGGATGCAGCAGCACGCCAACGCTGAAAGAATCTTGTTTCCGTTTTCATGTTAGATACAAGTACATACATACTACTCCGCCGGATCCCCGGACTCAACGCACGACAACAACCTCTGCGCGAGCACCCTCTGCTACAGAGTGATCGAGATCATTTTGCGCCAGTTGACAAATAGATTTAACGAAAACACCGGCACCTGAATAACAAGTACTCAAGATACAAATCCCCCGCTACCAACCTCTTCGATAACCGCCGTATCTGGTACGTATGGTGTTAGGAGCCCAATTCCGAGACAACAAAACAAGGGGGAAATGGCTAGGTATTTATGTAATTAAGTAGTCTGCTTCTATTCCCCTTTTCTCCCTGTTCCCCAGCTTCTCTGTCGCAAAACCATGGTAAGAACGGAGCGCGGAGGTTGTTGGCGACACTTACGTGCACCTATATCCTCACACTGACCCACTCGCCTCTTTTTAACACGGCGCATTACACTTACCGCAACGGTCACTTGACTGATTTCGCGGTAATTATGGATCGGATATGATTTTCACCGTTATGAAGTAAGCGTCAGAGATCACCCTCTCAAACGTGGTCGCGGACAGAGGTTGCAACAGCTAGGCCGCATGGCGACAGGACATCACTCCTCCGAGGTACTTTACCCCTCTGATTTTCTGATCATTTTTATTCTCTTACATAATCCATAGGCTCTCTGGGTGTTGGCCATTTAGTAGACGTTGGCTGTGGGGGTTTTCTTTTTGCATGCTTGGGATTGGGAGTCTGCATGTTTCCGCGCTTGAGATAACTCTTAATTTAGCAGGCCCCCCTTTTTTGAAATAGGAACTGGAAGTCTATCGATAAACACTTCCACGGAGTGGGTAATGACCCTCATCTGTTTTCTCTTCCAGGTTTCAGTACGGCTTGATATATTGGCTCATTTCTCACGGTACATTCTGTCTCTGGCTAAATGTGAGCGATCGAGTGATATACTGTGCCCGAGGGTGGGGGCTGGAGGGTGGGGGCTGGAGGGTGGGCTCGGAGGTGATCTGGACGCAAACTCCTGGAAGGAGGAAGCGAAAAAAGCGAGGCAATAAAGGTATAAATACAAGTAAGTAAGCAATACCGTTATAAAGTCTTATATAAAGGTGACATAAAAAGGCGGGTAGCGCAGAACTCCTTTAGTATGTCTTGATTCTTGCTCTGAATGTTCCGCGGATAAGGACCCGGACAATGTGGAGACTGGACAGTATCGGTCTAGACTTAGCTTTATGCGAATTAGCACCAACCTAAGTCTACATATATTCTAATTAAAGTACGTACACTCGCACTGGGAGTCCCCAGGACTATTAGATTGGTGGTGTGTAAACTTTCTACATAGGTATCATAAAGCGCAACAATTCCTTACGAGAGTAAGCTAGTTGAGGTATTGGGGAGTATCTCTACTATGCTTACTCACTTGGGGGAGCAGGGTAAATACATGGACAACGGGCAGTGAAGAAAAGTGAGATTTCTTGATTGTAGATTAGTTACATCATTGAATAAACTCCATCCTCTCAAATGAATCACGTCTTAATATTAATAGTTTAACTACTACTTCTATATCATGGTAACTCCATGCTTCACTACCTGGCGGGCGACACTGGTTTACACACAACACAACGCTATTCACACCGGAGGTGCTATACTACATTCTAATGCTAAAGGCAAAAAAAGGTTGGATCACATAACACGATGATTAAACAAACTAAACACTATGTGGTTTTGATTTTTATAAATTATTATTTCAGCGTGAGGGGAGGGCTCGCGATCGTTATCTATGGTATCCCCGTATGCATTCCCCCACTGCCTCCACCTTCCTGTCGGCGCTGGTTCTGTTGTCCACTACAGCCGGGGCTATTAGCAAAAGCGCACATGTGATAGGAAATGATAGGATGTAGGTTTTCTTACGTTGGCCGCAGCGTACCGAATAATTGAAAAGACGAGGCCACGGATATTGTTGAGTGTTTTAACACTCCTGGTGCTTAACATGTGGCTGTGATCGAGGATGCGATCGCGGATGCGATCTAGTTTTTGAAGGGCGGTGTGACGAGGCTTCGGATATGCTATTTGATAAACTCTCATGACTATATTAAACTAATGTTACATGTATGGGTCAAGAACACTCTCGTGCCCTTACACCCAAGAACATTAAGTCCCGCTAGCGCCCCTTGAAACGATGACAAGCCTCCGGAGCACTGAATTGCCCCCCGCTCGACTTTGCCCCGCTCCCCTTATCTTCGAGATCTTCTTCCTCGTAGGACTCCGCCTCGAAGTGAACTCGATCACCCTTGGCCCCGCCACGAGCGATCGGCTGTTCTGAGGCCCGAGCCGCCGGCGGTGAAGCCGGTGTCAGGAGCAGGGATCGCCCCCTGAGCCTCCATCCCCGTGCTAAGCACCTCCGGGACGCTCTCTCTTTCTACAGTATCATGCATTTTTTTTCTTTCTATAGAGATCTCTGTTAAACGAAGCGTTGACAGGGTGAGCCTCCGAATAGGAAGATATGAAGGAGGTGACGAGGCTGCAGATATTGTTGAGTGTTATCGGGGCGTTGGGATGTGCCCAGTGATAGCGGGCCTTGATTGGTGGACGAGGCTTCGGAGATTTGTGAGGATGATTGGGGCGTTGGCGAGTGTCCATTGGGAACGAGTTCAGCAATAAGAAAATAAAAGTAATTGATGAGGGAGGTGACGAGGCTGCAGATATTGTTGAGCGTTATCGGGGCGTTGGGATGTGCCCAGTGATAGCGGTCCTTGATTGGTGGACGAGGCTTCGGAGATTTGTGAGGATAATTGAGGCGTTGGCGAGTGTCCATTGATGGCGGACGAGGCTGCAGCGATTGGTCAGGATTAACGGAGCGTTGGGATGTGTCCGTGATGGCGTGCCTCAATCTGTGGACGAGGCTTCGGAGATTGGTGAGGATTAGCGGAGCGTTGGGATGTGTCCAGTGATGGTCACCATCAATTGGTGGACGAGGCTTCGGAGATTGGTCAGAATTAGCGGGGCGTTGGCGTCTGGATGTGTCCAGTAATGGCGGGCCTCAATTGGTGGACGAGGCTTCGGAAATTGGTGAGTATGAGGGAGCGTGGGAATTTGTCCAGTGATGACTGTGACATGATTGTGGTGATGTCGCAACGGGTGACATTGCTGGCTCGGACGCTGTTGCTCGGTCGGACGATGCGATGAGGATGTTTTTTTTTGTGACAGCGGCGACGAGCGGCCCTTTTAACGATGGATGGATGGACGCAATGTCGTGGCTCCCTTCTATCATTGCCATAAAATGGTTCTTGGAGCGAAAACTGTGGTTAGACTGCAAAGTTCTCTGGCTGAACGCCTTTCTATTGTTGCAATATCTGTTCATGGACGAAAAATGACCGAAAAGGGACGGAGAAATTCTGCGTTCCAAGAAGATACATAGTATTCCCCCGCCTCGCTCCACCGTGGCAGTCGGTTCGTCTATTCAATGCGCTGCAGCGGACGACAATAGGAACCAATCCAACGAAAGTCCAATTGTAATTACGTTAACTCTTCCACTTACTCAATTCTCCTCCCATGCAAAGCTCAAGGACAACAATAGAAAGGTAACCTTACCAGAAACCCCTGTTGAAGCCCCAAAATACCTTTATTCTATTCTTCGCGTCCGCAGCCATCACCCAAGCGCAGGCATTTGCGCTTTCAATGGTCCATTGAATGTACGCTGACCACTAGCTCCTCCCTGAGTGTGCTTCCACATCTAGACAATCGCCAGAGTAAGAATCCCCGCGGAATCACGCACTATCACTCATCTCTGCACCTGTCTAACACGTGCACAGCGTGCAAGAAAAATAACCCGTGCCCACTACAATCAATATATTCCCGGCGGTAGATCCCCTAAGAATCCTGGCAGTAGACTCATGAATAACATAGAATATTAATGCACATCCAATGTGATGTGGTAATGAAACACGTTCCCATCACTCGCTGGGTTAGGTTTGTTTTGCGTATCATATGTTCTCACTCGGCTGGGTTAGGTTTTATGGCGAGCAACACCTGGGCGGGCGTCTGGCGTAACCCCTCAACGAACACAGGGTGTGGAAGACCTACGGTGGCTTTCAGCGGTCACGGTTACGGTAGGAAATCATTTTTGGTAAAGAGATGATGTTCTGGCCATACATAGTTTTGGGTACATACATCAAAACATTTTATTTGGAACTTTTATTTACATGGTGGTAATGGTGAAGATCGAACGTGCCACATCTTTGATCATAGCTACATACCTCTTTCCACGTTGTCACTCGAGGAGCCTGACGGGGAGGGTAGGGAGAGATATCAACTCCAGGGTAGATGGCAACATTTGGTAAATAGCGAACACCTCTACGTCAGGTAATAGTGTGTTACGGAAGATCGAGTGAGAGTGTATGATGTTACGAAGCATAGTTAGCCGGAGACAAGCATAGAAAGGGATCGAGGTCGTGTGGGGCAGTACGTGTACAACCACACCTGCACTACACTACATATACTGGGCGGCACGCTCAGGAAGCGGTGCTCACGGCTGCAGGCCGTTCTACGTTGAGAGGTAGATCGGCTCAATAGTATGGTACAGCCTAATAACTGGCAATTGTGAGTCAAAGGGATTATGCGTCGGAGAAGGATTAGCTAGAAAGCGGGCCTTGATACGGGTTCCCTCAACGTGTAAATAGAGGGGCGGACTCCCACGAGCGGAGAGAATTATTCTCATCATCAGAGTGGAATCCGGTCTAGAATATTACCTCAGTTTAAACGCTACAGAAATACTGCTTAGCATTGCCATATCTTTGATATCCCATAGCACGGTGTGACATCTGTTGCTCCTCTAATGCTTTTGAGATAAAGCTGACCTCTCATCGTGAACGAAATCACACTCGCAGGACGACTCCATATCTGAACCGGATGGATGATGTGGCGGATAAGGACGTGCTGGTTTATAATGATCGCGAGGGTAGAAAGCCAAGCACATATTTCATGGGAATGTGGGATAAAGAGGCGCCGAAGACCTATCTCAACCGTTATGAGAGCATAATATTTTAGCCTTTTATCAGTCTATCCAGTTTCTGGGCATACAAGAAAGAAACGATGCCCGTAAAGGCTATAAAAGTACCTGCCAGCCTGGGATTGAGTAAATAATTCTTCTACATCTTTGAACTTTGAAACGAGGGCGGTATTCATTCGATGTCTGGCTAATACATTTCCTTGCTGTGGCACTAGGGGCGCTGCATCAAACATTTTCCTTCCAGCAATTATTGTAGCTAAAATTGAGTATCCCCGGTGAAGGATCAGGACAGTATTACGCCATTCAATACAGCTTCAGGAGATGGGTCCTTAATCCTAAGCCACTGCTTTCAATCGAGGAACAAGGTTGAGGTTACGCTTCACAGTGTATTCTCCTAGGTTCCAAATCAGGAGGAGGTGGAGCATTAGAAGGGTAGATTGGCATGGATTGAACACTAAAGTCTCTCTGCAGCCATTTCCGATTACGTTGGTAAGTTCTGTAACATCTTCAATCTATATTTGTCCGCCTTAACCCGAGGTCCAGGGTAAGAGGTATCACGATAGATTATTTCCCGAAATTGACCTATCCCACTAGAACTTGTGATCTAGCATGGCCAGTTAGGTAGCATTCTATGAGGCTTGAATCTCTATAGAGACTCCCGTATTATGGTTAAATTTTAAATATTTACAGGCCGGGTTAAATTACTCCCATCACCCTCTATACTCTCAGTTACATAAGAAATATTCTACAGCTCCATCAAATCCCGAAGTACGGCTCTCAGCCTCTACAAGGAGAGCATCCCTGAGTGAAGTGCTCTTCTCACATATTCCCCATTGTCCATCCTGTTCCTACATCCTCCGCGGTGGCTCCATCGGGGTGAGAGACCCTGTGATCGATAATGGTTTGCTCCCTTAGATAGTTAGTTAATTTATCCTAAATCGGACCAGTGCCACGAGAGTTGAAAGAATACCTTTGTGGGAGGCTTTTACCCCCCATAGGTTGCGAGCCAAAGAAGCAGAGGAGCATCCGACGAAAACACGTACAGCTGATATCCCGAATATAGCTCCTCTCTGAATAATGCCTCCACAGGCCACGCACAGATGCGCTGTGGTGTCTCCAGATGGCCAGATGTCCTGTGGGTGGTCCGTTGCCATGTCATCCCTCTTGTGTGTCAGACAGGCAGCACATGCCCCGATTCCTCATGAGCGGAGTGCCCCACAGAAGGAATCCACTCTACTCTGCCTACAATGTTAGTACATGTGATGTGAGGACTTCGCCCTGATATAAAACTTACACTTTCGACTTTAACTGTGTGAAGTCTTTCGATGACCCAGCACGTCGTACCTGACCCTCTCCTCAGTTCTAATCTCTTAGTTCGCCGTACTCTGTCGTCATCTTTGTGGGAGCTAAATACCTATATGTGCTGCCAGCTCGAATGTATTCGATGACACAATTCAAATACCCACCCTCTGTAAACTGCTTAGCCACAATTTTAGAGGGGTATGCCGACGTAGAGGACTCACTTAACCAAACCCAGGCCCACCACGAAAACGACTCCCCATCACCAAAAGTAGAAAAAATGGAAAGGAGAGGACGAAACCAAAGAAGAGAGACGCCACGAAGCAAGCAAGAGGCCAAGATCTGGCACGCAGAAACCATTTCCACACGCGCTTTCGGAGGGCTACGAATGATAGTCGATGACTCAATATTAAAACCCTTGCCCCTGCAAAATCATCTTACGGGGCCCAGCACGCAGCCCCATCAAAGGGTTTCAACCGTTCTCCCCCTTTGTCAGGGAGGCACGCTGGGAATGGATAGATGAACTCTCAGATCTGCTAAAAACCATATATATGTGTAATAGACAATCCTAACGCTTACTCTAGTTAGTTCTTAATTTTTGTTGATGCAATAGATTACAAGACTTACTCTTGTCATACCACGATGCCCCCCAGCACCCAAATCCACATGCCAGTTCGTTGGCCCCAGAACACCTGTGGATTCTTATACTAACAGTTAGTTATGTTCAAGTTCAAAGCTCATTTAATGCAGCTGAGGATGAGCGTACGGCGGAGAAGGTTAGAGTAACGAATGGGCTTCGATGACTCAATAAGGGTCTGGCAACAGAGAACGATTCCCCACATTCCTCGGTGGCAGATGGGGGCGCTTGTTGTAGATGTAGGGGGGAACACCGAGCGTTCGGTTTCTTAACATCTCGATGAGGGGACAATGCTGTAAAGCATTGTGGTAGGAGGGCGAGCCGTCGAGAGAGCGGCATAAAAGATGATGGAGGAAGAGAGTGCTGGTAGACTTATGCTTATGTCTGTGGGGATGGATTGAAGTGCATAGAGATGATTTGAAGGATGGATATCGATGCTTTAAAATGCGAGAGATAATTGAGTAGGTTGGAAAAGGTGGCAGGCAGGAAGTTAGAGATGGAAGGAGGGAGGGAGGGAGAGTGGTGGGTATAGATATAGGTGTTGCTGAGTAAGATCCTGAACAAGGATGGCAATTGGTCATACCTATACAATAGCTGCATGGGTCCAGACTACGGTGCATCTATGTCAGTGCAAGCGGAACAAGATATATGAGGGTAGGAAATGTCTCTTTCCCGTATATATCAAAGCCCATGATATCTAATACGATCAGTACTTTAATCCTTTTTAGACCTTTTTTATTATTTCTATATATCCTTTTTAGAACTAAGGTAACGCAGAGTACATGGATAATATTTTCAATCGCCGACCTAGTCAATTGTTTGTAATGATACCATGATGTCGACCTGTTTCATGTAGGAAGTGACATACGCAATACAAGCTTGATACGCGACTTTCCCTGTTTCCCATACTCATCTCCGCAGCTGCGGGGGAGCACTGCACATGCACAGTCTTCTAATAATTGAACTAAAAAAACAAAAAACTGCGCAAGTTACCGGCGTCACAGCCTATCACTCGATCATCGTCATGGGCACGAGGCGTTCCACGATAGAAAGACGGTGATGTCTCCTGGAGCCCCATTGGGACTAGGCCAGAGATTATAGCAGCATCCATACTCGTTCCCAAATACTTACATGTATATACCTTGATCACACGTCATCACTCGGGGTTAGGGTTTATGCGCGTTGGCGTAGAATTCTGTCCGGAGGCGGTCCCAGATTTATTTTCATCACTTGAGCGTGCCAAAATCATGAACAGACTAAGTATTTTTGTATTCTGTTTCAACGACCGCTAGGGCTAGAGTTCATTACACTTGCAGTCTATATTCCCGCTTCTATCTTTTATCATCTCACCCTCTTGAAAGCGCTACAGGTAGAACAGCAAAATAAACCTAGGAGCTGGGTTATTTCCAGTAGGTTACTTACAGTTCACGGATGTCTTGATTCGAGGAATGAATGGAGTTTCCTGTCCCCTCTCCAGCCATAAGCGACCGCACCTTCCTCCACTCATCACCTCCCACACCCTTCGATCAGCCCCATTCACCACCTCCGCCACCTACACACACCCTCCCAAACCCACCCTCTACTCACCCCTGCTACAAGCACCACCATTAGTAAAAGAGAAGAAGCCAAAAAACAATCCCCAAATCCACACAGCCACTCCCCCGCCAAAGCCAACAGACAAGCTCATGGGTCGTCTGCCGCTGGCGGGACTAACCTGCAGGCTAAGCATCGGACGAGCTTATAGGTCATCCGCGCCGCCTGCGATAGTTTGTAGTGCATGCGAGCCGATGGGTCGGTGCGCCAGAGGCTGTGAAGTGTTGGGGTGGGAGGAAAGGAAGGGGGACTTAGCTTTTGTGTTGTTTATTACTTGTGGAGCGGGTGGTGTTTTGTCTTGGCGCGGTTGATCGTGGGTAGTGTCTTGTGTTGAGGGTGGACGGAGGTGTCTGTTTGTTGATGGTGGTTGGTGGGAATCACTGATGGGGGTTCTGGCCGGCGCTCCGGCTGACGGTTGTTGGTTGGTAGTTGGTGGATAAGGAATGGGGTCCTCACACTGTAGAGGTAGTGGGTATTAGTTCGGGAAAAAACGAAAGAAATGCTGTGAGAAAATAAACATACTCTCCAACTCGCGGTGTGAAGAAGAAAGGGTAAAGGAGAAGGAGGGATAGCAGTGAATAGGGCAGTGTACATATACCCTCTCCAATATCCAAAGCACAGTCGTTTCAGAGTTACCCCTGATTCCTTTGTTTGAACTTTGATAGCTCTAGAATCTTCTAGAAGAACAAACATTGAATCACGTATGCTACCCCTAACCCTGATATTTCTCAAAGGCGTTGCGAGCAGGGGTGGGAATAGGAAAGTAACCACGGGGTGAAGGTTTCCTCTGTGGCTGTGTCGCTTTATATACTGCCTTGACCTAGGTTTCGAAACAAGGGAGCCACGGAGTTTGGGGCTTGATTGGTGATAGAGTCCAAACTACCTTTGGTCATGTTGCATTGACCTCTGGATAGAACAGGAATATCAAAGATATCCTGTGCTTCCAATGTCTGAAGACATCAGGTTTGTCTCTACGAAGTACTGATCTGAGGACAATGATGAGTAATCAAAAAGGATAGTATTATATCAGGATACGTGCACGCTACATCTCCTCTACAGGGTGTGGTGGGGGTAACATAAGGTAGAGGTAATGATGATGATGTCTGAAAGATTGATAGTAAACATGTATGTATCGCTCTTCCCACAAGTTGGTAGATAGCTCTTCTAGAGAGAAAGAACAGCGGGCGGGAGCGGGGACCGGAGGTGGGTTAGGGTTGAGAAATTTTTATGTGGAGGACTGGACGTATTTTCCATTTTTTTGTTAAATTGGATGCGGTCAGTGGAGGATTATTTTGCTCCAGTCTTCTCTTGCAAGGAAAGATTACGAGATGGTCGGGAACTGTTACTTAATTGTGTGCATGCATACATGTATGTACCGGGCGTTGAGGGTAAGTACTGAGAACCCCGTTTTGGGTAATTTTAAAAAGTGAGGGCTCTGATTGGGCCGATGTAAATATTTCTGCTACCTGGCTGCCACTTGGCAGCCAAGTAGGTATTTGGGTACTGTGCCCCGCAGCTTTCGCAAAGCATCCTCCTCAACCTCTTTTCCACTCCTGTTCTTTTCATACTTCACCAAAACTTCTTCAATAACTCCAAATCAATACCCAGACAGAGATCTGGTAAAGAGCTATCTACTGGTTATTTTTTGTATTTTTAGGGGGGCATTTGTATTTTTAAGCGAATATAAACAAAACGTCTCGTGACTTTTTTCCCCCATACAAATTTCGGTGCCAAGACCAAAATTCATTGGCTACTTTTTGGTTGCTATGGGCAATTTCCATACAAAATTCAGGGTGTCTCGGTATTTAACGTGCACGCCCGGTACATGTAGATGCCGCTAGGGAGGATAGTCAGCGCTGCACAGGCGGGGCAGATATAGCAGGCTAGCTGGTCCTCTTTCACGTTCTGTGAACCTCATTCCTCTCATCAACCCAGCCGATGGTCCACGACGCAGCAAAGTTGGTTGTCTTCGATTCCTCGCCTATCGGGATAGACAAGTCATCATTTTCATTCCATTCCTCGCCCATCGGGATAGACAAGTCATCATTTTCATTCGCTCATCAGACCGAGCGAGAGGGCTTTCATAGTAAGTTTCCTTCGATTCAGGTTATCCACACTGCTGTAAGCCCGGCTAACGTTTCCCCCGGGTGTAAAGATATACACCATTATACCCATAGTTCATCTTCGCATGGGGGTTTGCACCAATCTCAGCTACCCTGCGCATTCGCTTAATCCCCATCCTCGCCTCTTCCAAAAAATCGAGTTAAGAGGCAAGAAACCAGAGGCCTCCAAAATGACGGGTCCATGCCAGCCAATGCCGGGCCCAAGCAACCAAGTTATTCGAGGTCAAAAAGGAAGGCTCTTGGTCGAAATCACCGACGTTTCGGGTGCAATTAGCGCACGAACCGCACGAGTTGATGGATATCGACGAAGGGAGCGAGTTAGCTCTGGGCCAAGAATTTATCGATACCAGCTCTGAGGAGACCGTTTTACGACAAACAAGGTCCCTTAATCAACAATTGAAATCAATCCAAGGCGAGTTTCTTAGCCTGAGAACCCCGTACATGGGGAATACCGGTAGAACGGCTCAGGAGACGTTGGTTCTACAAGAGATTAAGAGTGCCAACCAAGCACTAGAATCAATCAGGTTGGCATCTCCTCTCTCCGGAATTCGATGGCGAATGGCGTGCAGGATAGAAGTACTTTCAAGGAGTTCTTCAGGGTATCTGGGATACAGTTCAAGGAGGTCTTGAAGCAACTTGCGGCACTTGGAGTGCAAATTGAAAATCATAATACCTATATTGATGCGCGTATCCCCAATTACACCGGCACCGCCCCCCGAATTGCAGGTGGCTGTGGGTTCACATGATAATGGACGGCATAATAACAATGACTGATACCACGATGATGAGGAGGGTCACAAAGATTGGTTTGAGGGTTGCGTGAAGCTCACAATCAGTATTGAGCAGTCAGGACGGCGATACCCGGTCACCCTATGCACACAGTGCACAACTAACAATATCCTTCTTCGACTACAAAATGTGGTGAAAAACGAAGCATCCATGATGCAGTTCATGGGCAGCTTCCGTATCGTTATGAGGGGCGTCATTGTGGAAAATCACCTATTTTACCACAAGGTAGAACTCAAAATCGGGAGTGTTAGCGATCTTGAAGTAGTTCGGCGGGCAATTCATTGGTATAAAGACAATAATATGGAAACACTGGAATTCCTGATTACATACAGGGCAATGGGGGTAAGCCTGAATTTGACAAAGCCCATATATCCTATCTTTCCGCCATGCTAAGAAAGATCGTAGTTTCTGCCTCGGGGGGTATCACGATTTATCCCTCTTCTAACCTTTATCGTGGTGGTTGGTGCTACCGTGCTATTCAGTGTCCTATCAGGGATCTCCGATGGGCCATCAAAGAGCTCTCAATACGCAAACATCGGTATTACCCCTTCATAGATTATGGCTCAGCGATTTTCTAATCTGATTCTAATAATAGTGAGCGTCTTTGCCGGGTGGATTGGTCGTTCGTTTTCACGAACCTTTGGGTATTTGTTCCCCTTTCAAGCTTAAGTACCTTAGTCGAAAACTAAAAAGTTCTAACTGCGCAATAGACTATTATTCCCTTAAAGCTTAAAAGCACATTGCAAGCCTGAATTGTCCTTTTTACACCCCACCTCCTATAGTTATTCATGTAGTTAGGCAATCTATATCACCCAGGCTCATTTATCTACCGCGCGAACGGAGCTGTTAGGTAGCGAATCGAATATCCGTGTGATACAGTAGTGATCTGGACGACAGGTATGGTAGTGCGTGGTATTTGAATGAACCGTAGGACAATGATATATGGTCTCAACTTAGAGCTAATTCGACTTATCGTAGTTTTAATCAATCAGTAGACTACAAGGAAGACCCAGAACGATAAGTGGAGTACTAGTCTATTTACCCACACAACTTCTGGTTCGGGGAAACATAATTATATATAATATACAAATCTTAATTGCCTTTTACTATTTTAGAATTTGACCCCCCAGAAGAAGACGTAGCTAGTCATATTTCTCTATTTATCGGATTCACAGAAACTCAGTTAAGAGTTCGGTTAAACGTCAACCGAAGCCGCGAGCGAGTGTTCATGTTGCGTTGAGGTTGCTCATTAAGTTGCTCATGTAGCTAGAGGTCTTGTTCTGACTCATACACCCGTCACGACACAGCGGCTGATATCGACCTATATACCGACCCGATTGACTGCTATCATCGGATGGCGCTACCAGTTCGCCAAAGGATATAAAGCAAGATATGTGTAGATATCGTGTCAGTTCAGTGGCTTTAATTCATAGCTGAATAAACCTATTTGGTCAAAAACGAGCACATTACCGGGACAATCAGTAGACATACAGTGCAAAAAAAAGGCGCTGAATCAGTATTGTATGACTACAGGACTCAGCGAATGACACCTAACCACACAAAGAACACCATAGTAATGTTGTATTGTTAGTGGCAAATCCATGCCCCCCCTTTTTTTTTTACTGATAGCCGAAGCTTCATCATTTTATATTGTCCAAAATATATTTCTTTACATTACATACAGACTGCTTCCAGCCATTTCCTAAAACTTCCCCATTGATCGAATGGTTTTTCTTCTGATACTACATGTATTATTAGGTCTCTGTAAGCGCGTAGAAAATATCGTACCAACCTCCTCCGGGTAGTGTACGCTGATCTTAAAATCCTCAGCAGTTGGACTATTAATGTAGTATATAGAACCGCGGATGCCCGGGGCACTTGTGTGGGCCGCGCTCGCGTAATTTCCGTGCATATGTCATCCCCGCAAAACCATGACCTCATTCCACCATACTCCACGCCTAAACATCATTTTCTGCCCATGTGAAATTACTATATCCCCAAACCTGTCTACTTCAGAATCAGCACTCATCTACCACCTCCCACTCACTCTATTAGCCATGGGTCACACAGTAACGCCCCCTACTACACCGAAATTCTATGTACCACCCGCTCTACTGAACATAAGTCTGAGACCACGCTTATACAGGTCCCGTGATCCGGGGAGACGAGAACTATTTTGCTACCAGTACCGCCTCTTTGCCGCCGAAGAATATCAGCTCGACCGGGCGCTTGTAAAGATGGGAGCTTCTATGCCCTTTCGCACCAACCTCAAGCCTGCGGGGACAGACATCGCTGGAAGTATGTGTAACCTTCCCGTATACCCTATCTTTACTTCGCTGCTGAGATATCTATTGCCTCTACTGCTCTGCACAAATGTGCTCTACCAGGAAGCAGACTTTAACACAGAATAACAGTAATTGTAAATGGGAAGCTCTATGTAGATGATGAAGCGTACTGGAATGGACTACTTGAGGAAGGTGGCGAGTACCAGGTAGCGTACGGTACTTATACCCCCCCCCCCCCACCTCCCACCATTCATCTTAGGTTCGTTATCTAACAACTCAGTGCGCCGTCCCTTCAAAAAGACATGTCTGCGTGCCTGGCTTTGGCATTGGAGACACAACACGCCTCTCATCGATGAAGCAGCCATCCCGCCCCGCAATCCTGCATACAAGACTAGTATCGCTGTAGCCCGCCTACTGGCTTGTGGTCTAATACCATATACTATCCTAGAGACCACCCGCCGCTGCCCTCTCGAGAGGTGGCAGAGCTATATTCCTTCGTCGGTGATAGAGCATGCGGAGGAGCAGGAGCGATGGTGGGATGTACAGAGATGGAGAATGTACGCCCGCCCGGTTGAGGATCAGTTCGCGTTGAGCGTTGCGTGGCCACTACTGGGGCCACGAGAAAATCCACAGAGGATGAAAATACCTGGCTTAGATGTTTATAAAGCCCCAGCGGAATGCCCAAGCCGGTGGCAGGTGCCCACCTGATAGACGGGGAGTATGCCACGCCATAGAGAGTACGAGTGGAGGCTGTGTTCGTCGGGGAGAGTGGTACTGATAATAAAGACGCCGTGACTACTCTACTCCTTTGGATCCCTTCCGCGTGTGTACTGAGAGGTATGACTATCCCGCTGAGCCGAGAAGATATTGCATCAAGGCCTAAGACCACCTGGGTCAGTCTCTACAGATACCCAGCACCAGCTCATTATCGTGGTTGATGATATTCTTAACGCAAGGATTGCAGAATGTCGTTGAGTCAACAGTGGTCGGTCTTCATACCATGGGTCATAGAGTACCCCTCACCGGTTATTAATCTCCGTTAAAGATTTAGCTAAAGCTCCCCAAAGAAATGGAAATCGGGGTCAAACAACAACCATAGAACTTGATTGATGAAGTAAACCAGCATTGCATTTGTACACACCTGATAATGGGAGTACATACCGTAGAGAATCCATACCTTCGATTTTTAGTATTCCTTGTACCAGCAGAATTTGACTATATTACATGGCATTTTCAGCAGTAGATCTAGAGCCTTACAGAATGTACACCGATGGAGCGGTGGGTGCCGGTGTTACGGACACTCTGCTGCATGCAGGAATCTTGGTCCGAGCAGATCACTTCAGTGGAAATGTATCAACGATCTCAAGCGTCCACCACGATTACTAATTAACTAATTACATCACGATTAGTTGAATTCTTTCCCTTTCATTTACCCCTCATCCCTCATCTCCCTAATGCACTACTACAATAATAGGCAACGGGCACATAAACCATACTCTCTCAGTGGTGAAACTAATACACCTCCACCAAAAGACTCTAGTTTCGTGAATTTCTGAGGGTTGACAAGGTTGCAGGTTCGAACCCTGCTGGGGCGAGGACTTAGGGGATATTAATCGTGGTTTCCTTTCCTTACTTGGCATGTGGGTGGGTTTCTGCTCGTGAAGAGAGTTTCCCCAGAGGCTCGCTCTTTTCCTAATTGACTCGGGCTCGTGCCCAGTACTAGCCAACAAGCGTTGTGCATGAAACCATGGAGTTCTAGCGATGATACTAATTTCGCTCTGTGAAGTATCTTCAATTATCATGCTTCCCTTGATATACGTATATACCTACAACTACTTGTAAGTAGTGGGTTTTCTTCTCACTTATGATTATGATCTTACTACACCTTATTACTGTAGAAACTGAGATAGTAATCGATTTTAACAATGGTATCCCGTCTCTATCTCAGTTTGACCTCTGTGATATTCAACGGCTGACAGATAGTGCGTACTGTTCAGCAGGGTTTACGGATAGGGTAGCTGGTGTATGGGACATAGAGAGCTCCTCAAGGTCTGGGCTCGAGGAAAACAATAAATGACTTCGTTGTCTAACCCTTGTTTACCGTGACGAGTACCTAATGAGTTCCAATTAAACCGGAAAGGAAAAAGAAAAAAGCTAAACTTCCGGCGGCTATAAACGCACCACCACAGGCGGTCTACTTGTATTACAACACCAACATCTCGATAATCATTGCCATCACCTCCTTCACCTCCATTTCTATTAATTACATCATCTTAGATCAGTACCCCATCCGTTCTCCTCCGCTACCTACCTCTTCCCCCCTATTCTCGACATGTTCCCCTTCGTCCTCCACCTGTTCCCTCCGTTCCCCGTTACAAATACTAGCTAACATAGTCCCATGATCTAGGTTGGGGTAAAGCTTGTTCTATATGAAGTTAGACTTCCCCATATTAAAAGGATATGAACACCTGATCCCAGAAGACACCCTAACCCTGACACCTTTGGTGAAAGATATTCCGTCAGACCAGCGCTAAGACCGCAACACACTTTTTTCTGCTGTATATATATATATGAATATACTCTTTTTCGGTTTGTTCGGCCAGTTTTCGCCCACTTTGATCCAGGCCAACTTTGGTAAGAGCAAGAACTACAACCGTTGCAAATTTTGAACTGCTGAGCTAAGTACTGATTCGATGGACCCTTAGATCGAGAAGCTTGACCAGAGCAGATCTGCTTGTGGTCGCGTGTGTAAGCTATCACAAGTTTCTCTCATATTGATAAAGAATGATGAAACGGATTCTCTTCATCGCTGATCTCGCTGATGGGCTACCCTAATCGGCAACGGACATATAAAAGCAAACTCTCTCAGAGGAGGAAACCAGTACACATTCACAGCAAAGGTTTACAGTCCCGCATAATACAAGTTCTACATTCAGGCCCCCAAAAGCTAATTATGACCCACTCGCTCAACCCGCTGGAACTTCGCAGATATCACTGGATTCACAGGAATCTCGGCAACCTTCTCAACTCTTAACCTCCTCATCCACTTCTTCTCATAATGCGCCCAACATATCGCCTTCCTCTCGTTCCACGCCCGCGGCGCATCCCAGGCCTCCACAATCCGCCACAGCTCATCCATCTCTCTCAGCCCCTCTCGCGACGCAGCCCCTCTCAGCCGTATTTCCTCCCTCACAGCCCCCCATGCATCCCCTTCTTCGGGGAGCTCAATACCAGCGAACACTTTCCGTGCCCACTCGCGGCTTTCTGCGACACTCATTCCACGCGGGGCAGCACGAACTGCGGAAACGGCCCGGTTGTAGCGCCGCACCTGTAGGCGCTGGATAGAGAGGTGCATAAAGATGGACCAAGAGGCATCGGATGTGTAGTGGGGGTGTCTGGCAAGGTGCCTGAGATGGCTGGCGCGGTCCGGGAGTTCCCCGGGGTTTGGGACAAGGGCTGTGAGGGCGGATGTGGGGGAGGGTGGGGGGGAGGGCGCAAGGCGTCTTTTGGCGTTGCGTGCGGCGCGGGTACGCATGGTCATAGCGGCGGGCGTGGAGGGTAGGTGTGACTAGAGAGAGGAATAGAGGGGGGATAAGTAGGTGGTTTAGTAACATTCTATAGCCATAGATATGTCAACATATGGGAACGTACTTATTGACTGCGTGGTGGACAGCTGGTGTAATATATATCGAAGACCTGGCAATAAGAGGGACACATATCCCCTCCCTTGGAACCGATCGGATGGCCGCTTGTGGGTGGAAATGTTGTCACACCTCCAAATCATCGCCAGGTGGGGGACGCGCTCTCGTTAAAAATCTCGAATCTAGATACCTATGTCATTGCGACTCGTCAGAAATAATAGAACACGCAGATATTGAGTTCTGAACTCCGAGCGCAATTGTAAGCTGTGCAAGACAACGTTTTTCCTAGACTTTCAATGGGCTTACTTCTAGCCCATTTTGTCGATCCATAGTCTCCAGCTCTACAGTACCGACTATGGCCTTCCATATCTTTGGCTCTGTCTCTCTGCGGGAGTGTAGTTCGGTCCTGCCTATCTCGTTGCCGCCAAGAAACGAGTGACTTGGTATGAACCGAATGGGAACCACATGGTTCTAATCAACAACCACCCATCTCCTCCGCTCACACCATGAAACCGCAAGACGACGGTGCCTGAATGTCATCTGTCAAACTTACAGATACACATTAAACTCTACCGCCAAAATAGCAGATATCGAGTATACCTACAGTAGCATAAACGCCATTAAACAGCAAAAAGGGAGGTCTCTCATCACCGAAGATGTCTGCTGCTATAGATCTAGCTACGAGACCAATGCACAGCTATATAGTAGTCTCGATTGAGCTGGAGTATATTAGCGGCGTATACCTTGTCTCATACCTGCACTATCGAATCAAATCCAGATCCTTTCCCACACAACACCTTTTGATTGTCTTTTGTCAATGTACAGCGCATATATATAATGAATGAACACAAATAATCTGCGTCAGTGTGTCGTCCTCCCCACCCTAGCCACCCCATCTTTCAGAGAAATTCAGAGTGTACAGTGCATCTCTTACCCTGTAAGTAAGCTGTTAAAATGGCGCCACTAATAATGCTTCGAAGATCTTGCTTTCTCCTCCTAGAGAGAACTCTCACCCCCGCCATTTCGGTCAGCTCTCCGGGTGAACCTATATACGAACATAAACACCACTCCATACACCCAAGGACTGGCGAGTCAAATAATTCCGCTGAACCTTCTCATCACTGCAACTTTAGTTATAGGCAAACTTCGTCTGCAGATGACCCTCGGACTGCCAGGGATATCGTAATTCGACTGTCGACTGGTTCGTTCTCTCCCGTCCAGGTCATATATGAAAGCACATTAGACAATGGCTCCTCGTGTAGCCTTGCGTCTATTGGAGGCATGTTGGTTGTGTTGATTTATTTTAACTCTTTTCTTTTTTGCGGGGGTGGGTGGTGGAGTGGGTTAGGGTTGTTACTGAAATACCTTTTTCTTTTAGCGGAGTGATTCTAGATCTTTTGCTATCTATCAAAGTCTTCTAGTAATTCTATTTGAAGAGAATGGGAAACCATCCACAGAGGACATGAGGATAAATTCAGAATTAGGTATCTCTTGGAAAGTAACATGTCAGCTGCTACATGAGTTTCCCTTCGGAAGATAGCGGCCAACGGAGGGGTAATACCTACATTGCTTTGTTTCTTCCCTTTAAATAGTTTTAAGAGAGAGTCATAACGAAAGAAGATCCTACTCATTCCGGAGACCTTTCTATCCCTTTTTCTCCTGCGGGTCCCGCACACCGGTGGTCCACCTCATTTTTCCCAGCGGCAGCGGCAGCGGTGAAGTTCGTACCCCTCCCTAGCACTCTCAGGGCAGTAATCACGAGTTCACGACATAATAGTGACTCGGACGAAGGTCTTATTGGTATGTACACCATTGATAATGGCAAAACTATATATGGTCCATATTTCCGTTGAGGTCAGTTCACATAATTACATCCTATGCCACTTGTAAACAAATTAAACACGAAATAAAAGGGTGCAAGTGACCAGCGAAGGAGCTTCAGTAATCGTTTCCATTCCCCGTGTAGAGAAATTTCATTTCACTAGAAGGAGGGCGAAACCCGGAGTGTTGTGGTATTGAGCCGGCGGTGTTCCAACCTGTCACCCGGTAGAAGCCTTTTACAGCGAAACAGCGACTGCGGCTGCGGTCGCACCGGCTCGCTCAGCTACAGCTCCTGCGGCGAGCAAAATCAAAATTGCATACCGCTCTCACAGGATAAAGGTCGATTGTTCGGCATTCCTGCGGTTGGCTGGGCCAGCGGTGACACAAAATTTGTTATAGTCCCGGAAAGCATTGTAGTAGCGAGAGATGTAAAAGGGGTGATTTGTGTTTTGTTTCGCAAATAGAGGATGACATAAGTGCTCCAAGAAAGTAGATCAAGCCACAGCATCAGCCACTCTTGCGTGTTTTCTCTTTCTTCCTCTGCCTCTCCTCTGCTAGAAACCGTAGCAATCACTCGAGAGAAAATCGAGGGTTCGAGCGTGGTTCCCTTGCGATTCCACAAGTGTCCTCGTAGTTAAGTATTCTATATGATCCAGTTGAGAGGTTTCCCTTTCTCGTCCATGCTGGGCTAGGAGGAGGTGATTGACCGGGCAACTTCGATCCAGGGGGACTATGGGCTATTTATAGATACCCGGTTCATTACAACTAGCCGCAGGGATTTTTTTCCTTGGGGGAGAAACATTCAGGAACAACATTCGCACTTGATGGATCTGAATCGATCCTCGTCGAGTCAAGGTTTTTTTGCATCATCTGAGACATTAGATATCACTCGTTTGTCTTGGCTTCACCGAACCTTCCCCTCTAATCTGTCCGTACTATCGTCTCTCGTGTCTGTGATAGGGGAGCGAGTGTTACCATTTCCCTTTCTTGTAGTAGATTTTAACAGATAGATCATTTTGGATGAAATCCCTGAGATCTATTGCACTGTCCGAATTTTGGTGCAGATAAATGGCTGTTTGACGGTAGTTCAGGATGCATGCTATGATGATTCTTTGATTGCGCAAAATATCATCAGGTCTTCCAACCTACTGCTGCAAATCGGTCTCTGTCTAACATGTTGTCCGCAGCTCCTCGGCCTCTACTATGTTAGTTATGTGCTCTGCCTTTTCTTCTGCTGCGGATATCTAGGTTGGTCTTGTGATACTTTGTGCTATTGGTTGTGGTGGATCAGTCGCGTGGTCCTTAAAACCCGAGCCCATAGCTAGAATCAGAGGTATAGCAGACCGACAGCCAGAGTGCAGAGCAAATGCTTGAAAAAAAGTTCACTACCTGGGTTACGGAGAAACTTGCCAACCTATACCTTGCTCTTGATGATATATTGGATTAGATATCGTTAATCACTGCACCTACTCTAACCCCCCCCCCACCTCCTCTGCTTACAATGGAAGGTACTCACCTCAGATTTTGCACCCAAATTTCCGCGGTACATTCGGCACCCGGCGCGGCTATAAATATACTTCAGCGGGCTAGCTGTATCCACGCCTCCACCTCCGGTCTCTAGCATAAACCGACTCAGAGCCAAAAATCCTCAAGCTTTGAGTCAAACAACCAAAAGTTAAATAACCTCTCTATTCATAGCTGAACGCCATACTTACCTCGACATGCCTTTCATTTTTATTCCTATTGCCTACGGCAGGTACCGCGCGGGCCGTATCTCCCGAGGAACCTTCCTCTACCTAGTCATTCACATTGTCCAATATAACATCCTCCATATCTGTGCTTTCTTTATCAGTATGTGGAGGCTCTATGTCGTCATTGCTCAAAGCACTCGACCAATAAATACTATCACCTGCACGAATACCACTCCAAACTTAGTTATCGTCAATCTCCCGCAGTATCGGCAGGTCCGCAACATTCCGAGGTGGAGGGAGGATGAAGTTTATCACGAAGACTCGGAAACCCGCATGGTAAGAATTACAGGAACGGTCTGCGAACACAACTTTGAGCCAGTTGTGAGAGGGACTAGTGGTATTTATGGGGTGGAGAGGGCGCAGGGACCCATGGTGCTAGCCTTCCCCCTTTTACACGGCGAGAGGTTTATCTGATGGATTTCATTCGCGAACGTGATCGGTCTTGGTTTATTATGGATGGGAAAATTGTGCGTTGCTTGGAAACTATGTGATACCTGCTCTATCGTGTTAGCTCGATCTAGCCATAGTCTTTTACGAAATCAGAAATTTAAATTTGTTTTGAATAATCTTACTTCCACCTCACTATTGCATAATTTGATCTATGCTACGTCTGCTTATTCGATCTAGCTGCACGTGCGCTCTGCCCGTTTTGTCTTCGTAAACTGCAACTCGGAGGATACAGAATGAAGCTTTCCGTGAGTATGGGCAAGGGAGATTGTAATGGGGTCGGAAGTCAAGCAAAATCACCTAGATAAAGGAAAACATTCTAACCGATGACGGGGATTTTGGAGTACATTAACCAAGTCGATAGAAAAGGTCGCGATCGTGGCCTCCCGTTCTTAACAACAATACCTGGCCACCCTCGCTTACAGACATTTCTACTTTGTTCTTTCGCCATTAGATTATGTACTGATGAGCGGAGAATAATCCAATAGGAGATAGTATGATTAGCGAGTTATGAATTGAACAAAAAATAAAAGAATAGTGTAATTAATAGTGTGGGTTAGGGTTTCTGCGCCCACCTAAGTAATCGGGGCACTTCCTAGAAGTAACAAAAAGAAGAAAATCAAAAGGATAGAGCATGCATAAGAGTAAGCCCAGATACATAATATCAATGTCCATTTACGCGAACGTATTGCGGCTAGTATTCGAAACATATACTCGACTAGCTTCAGCGCCACTACACCGGTAACTCTTCTGTAGATTGCAATGGTTGAACTATAGCAACCATGTAAGAAATGGGTCCTGGGCCACAGACCAACGCCCAGTATCGAGTCTCTAGATGGAATCTTATATAAGAAAATGAACGATCGAAAACATGCAAACGGCGGCACTGAAAGACTATACATCAACATGATACGGCCGAATCCATTCGGTATCGCGTATCCAGGTTTATTCTTTCTGTTTTCTTCTTACCCCGATTTTTAGAGGGTCGCTCTTGGATGGAAGGATCTTCAACTCTTTCTGGGCTCAAAAAGGGTCTACCAATGTGATACCCTCCTCATCTCACGCATGTGGTCGCGTTGATATCTAGAAGGGATCTACTCATAATGCTTACTGAACCCCTGTCACCTCAACACTAAGAGAAGCGACTAGAGGGACAAGGATTAATCCTGGTCAAAACGCTAGATTCAGGTAAAGACTATGAGTCTTCCATCAGCCCTGATGGTCTAGTGGTATGATTCCTGCTTTGGGTTCTCTTAAATGCAGGAGGTCTCCGGTTCAATCCCGGATTAGGGCCTTAAACACTCTCTCATCCGAAGTATCTGATTCTGTCAGTGTTTCGGCTGGGCGATCTCTTTTTTTCGAACCTTAGAAACGATTCATAAGAGGCTTTTCATTGCGTCTAGAGATGATGACACCTCTTTAAACATGAAACCTACTACCAGCGGTTCATAAGCACGCGCACGGCAAAAGCTTGAAAAAATATAGGGTTGCTGAAATTGAAAATATGATGCTATAGGGTCGCTGAAATGAAAAAATATAGGGTCGCTGAAATGGAAAATATGATGCTCAAACTGCTTTCTCGGGAAAGACGAGCAGCAGTATATGACCGGCCTTGGATATATATCAGGCACTACTATTTATTACATATAAGAAGTAAGTAGGCAATGGTAGGTCAAATTCGCAGGGACTCATCAGAGTCAAATAAACTTCCTGCACTCTAGTTAACATCTCTATTATCAAAAGCATGTTAACTCTTTCCAAGCCAGACCTCCGAGTGTGCCGGTCCTACTAAACGGGTATTTTGGGGGGCCCATTGAAGTTTTCCACCGGAAAGATTCGGCATAATGATGGAAGAGACGATTCTCCGGATCGGCCATAGCTCAAGTGGGGCCAAGTCAAAGAGTTTTGGAGCCGCGCATATGGTGGGAAGGTCCCATCATCTGATCCTGTTCGATTCTCGGCTACTCCTAGCAGCCAATTCTCTATTCTTTGGCTGGACTGAGATTTAGAATAGTAATCGCAGCACAAGAGAAACCCCGTCGACATCGGGAGTTATAATCCTGGAAGCAACAGTCAAATCTTAAATTCTTTTACTATTTAATCTCAGATGCCGAGCTAGGGGAAGCGGCGGTCTGACATTATTGGCGTAATTATCACATACCAAGTGTAAATACCACTCCTGGTATGTAACCAAGGACCACGGAAGAACCATGAGAATGAGTATATATTCTCAAACGACATTCAGAGCTAGTACTCCGGTGTTCTGTGGGCATAAGTTTGTGGTTCTTTCGGCGATGGGAGTTCTCATACTTGATAGATCTCCTAGTCCCGTGAATACCGGGAGTGAGAATCGGAAGGGATTACCCTAAATGGGCTGTGTCGAGGGTGGAGGTTGATGTTACAGATCGGTACCGGTGCTACTACTCAACCCAACTCATTACAAGGAGGAATTGGTTTCCTACATTTTTCTGGATCATTGTTACAGCTCACATAAACACCTATATTATCTTCCAGGACCTCCATGTGTACAAGTGGCTTCGACACAAGAATTTTTAGATGCACATTGCCTGGGAATTGATTATGCCTGGACAGCGGCAAACCATCTCAAACTCATAAGCCCAACAATGCCCACGGAGAAGTACAGCCAACAAGAACGTAAGCAACCTTTGTAGATATACATATGAGCGTTCCAGGTCAATATATAAGAGTGTGCCACTTGTGTAAAGATTTAGAAAAGAAGAAGAGTGAGGCAAGAGAGAGTAGAGTTTTGCCTAAAGCTCAATGGAAATGTGATGTCTGCAATCTTCCCCTATACTGTGTCCATAGAACAAGATCAGATCTCAAGTGTAGCTCGGAGTTACCCCAGGAAATACAGATAGTGTCGTTTCATAGAAGCGTCAAGTTAAACCTGTTCCTTCTTAAATCCTCTCGCAAATTCAACACCGATCACATCCCGTTAATTAACGGCGCTAGGTACTACCTCCAGATGAAAATAGCTCTCGTACGTATGCAATAAAAATCGGCAAAGATGAAAAGAAATCCCGCATGAAAGTAACGCTCACTGTGGTGGTGACGAAGGAGTTTCAACATTGGATTATCCCTCTTCCTCGCGTCATCCCAGAAAGCACCAATTTCCAAAATCTCCAAATATACTCAAGTCGACCACTATCGATGGGAATCAGGCTTCGATGTTGATCCGATCCTGAAAGTTTACATCTGATTGCTTAACTTCAGCATGAGTTCCCCACCCGCCCTACAAGATTCGTAATCAATTATTTACAGCCCTTGACGGCGCTACAAACACCATACTCGTGCTATCATAATTACATTCTCTTCCGGCCAAGATATCATTCAAGCTCCTCTCTCACTCGCTCTCAATACGGACGATAATAGCGTGAAGGTCACCTAAGATCTAATTTCAGGCGTAGTATTCATACTCCGTATCTCTATCACCTAAATCACCCCTAAAGCCATCCTACCAGAACTAACTCATGGGTTATCACTCGCATGTGTTCTTTATTTAAGGTGAGATGCTCCTCTTCTAAGACCGATATAGCTGTTCTGAAGATTGAACAGTATAGCACTATTTCAAAGCATGCTTCCTCCACCAGCCAGGCCCTGATTGTATCAACATCGTACCATTTTTGAGAGGTGGAATCTAGCGTAGGTGAAGACTCGGTCACATAGTATCACTCGGATCGTCTTCGTGTGGCGATATTATAAATAAACCTGCCGGAGAGCTTTGCCTACACTGTAACGAAATCTATGGTCTCTGGCATTGACATTCGCCGCCGTTTGTGACTCTAGTCACCGCCTATCAGGTCACCACCTCGAATTATTGCCTTCGGTGATCTCGTGAATCACTATCGTTTATTTTAAATCCCGGCTCCCATCTCCTTACAACTGTGTGGAAATGTCTATCTTCTGGCTTTGATTCAGCATAAAGTTAGCTAGTATATTTGATACCACTATATTAATTTATTTCCATTTTTCTTACCGGCATTGATCGTAAGTCATGATGAGAGTATTCTGAGCTCGGTGCGAATTCTCAAATCTTGAATGCCCCTAAAACTTGTAACTACTTTTCACTGAAGGATGTCAGGCTATACTTGAGCGTGGTACTAGTCCTGTGATCTACACCAGATATATGGGACCACCGGAGGAGGATATAAGTCCTGTATTTCATTTCCAAAGTATATCTCCACGATCAGCCGCGAGGTGGCATGGAATTAGCGGGATACCCGTTACTTCACAAATTACTCATTTCTGAGTTCTCATATGCGCGTGTCTAACCCCGCCGAAGTTGTTTTTTCACTTGATCCCAAATACTCTCACTAGTTTTACACGTTGGTTTAAACCGGATATTGTAGGTTGATGCCGGTAGTGAGACCAGGCACTATTCGATTGTTACCCGAGAATAGCCGAAGTGATATCGCACATCGTACCAAGTGTTGTTAGCTATTTATGCAGTAGCACTACTCTTCAGCAGTATTGGCTTAAGCCCCGGAGATGCAGTATAGCCTGTGTCCCTCCTGGCTGGATAATAAATGCACCCGTGTTTTATTTCGGTTATTTTCTCCGCGAGATCCCATGGTTTCCTATGGTTTGTGTAGCTTAGTACGAAATAGTAAACTTTATTGTATATCATACTGCGTGCGAAACCAGACGGTGTAGAATATGAAGGTAGTACATTAGAGAATGTGAGACAACGTATGCCTGTTTCCGTATTCTAATTGCATACCACATGGCCCAGATGTGCAGTGTGGGGGGCATTGGATATAGAAATGTGATGTTGCCCTCCAGGATTCTCGTAGACTTAAAATCTTCCCAGTTTAGCCGTGAGTGGTACCTGTAGGAGCCCCTTATAAATAGTCCAGTGTCTGCATCATTGCTCCCAGTATCCAAATAACAGCTTCACATCCAAACAGCAACCATCTACAATAATTCTTATCACTCTCTCGCAAATAAAACCGCAATCCTTCCCTGGACAATAATGAGTACCACCAATGTCACTGGTTTTGGCGCTATCATTGCAGTTATCACCCAGAGGCTCGATGAATATAACGAGAGTCTTCAAAATTGGATTTGCCTCTTCAAGCAGAGTGCTCAGCCTCTGAGTGACTATACAATCGAAGAACTGTCCCCGCTCGCCACCCTGCTCAAGAGCGCAAATATACTGAGCACTATCGCCCTATTAGACTGTGACTCACAGACATTATTGCCCGAGGGGTTTTACCCGTGGACCAGGGAGAGCACATGTAACAGATACATTGAAAATACAGAAAACCCAGTTCTCGAGAGGAATAACCTTCATATTTATAGAAGATATTATGAAGCACGGGAGACCTTGTTGCCCCTCCTCAGGGAGCTTATGGGGCTCATCGCTACCAAGTTTAACATTAAGGAACCAGCAATTGAAGAGAGGCTTCATGACAATAGCAAGGGGGTGCTGCTCAGCAAGGCTATCCATCAGCCTCTGAGTGAAGCGGACCAAGATGTGTTATTTAATGGATTTGTCGCGATAGAGAACGAAAGGTATCATTCTGCGACTTCAGTCCAGTATTCTCCAAGAACCGGTGTTATCTTTAATACGTGATAGGAAATATACTGTAACTCTTAGTTTTCCTAGTTGATTTTTCTTCCTCGAGTTTCATTAGCTTGCCTCGCTCATTGAGCTTATTCGCTTATGTCTGCCTATTTGTATTTAACTATCCAATCCAAATGTTCCTCTTTCTCGACGTATTTTCTCCTTGTAGCGGCGCTTGCTCTATCGATATATGCTCCACTGTCCCGGCTTCTCCTTCAAGAATAAAATGCTTGTAAACTATTTTCGTAGGAGTACACTCTTCACATTTATACCCACTTATCTCCAGCTCTCTCTCACTAGCGGAATGCTGAGCTTAACAGTAGGCACTCCCGCCTCGGGTGCCATCGCATTAGTCCATATGTATGATATAAACGGAGATACCCCTTATATGCTGACTTCCTACATCATCGGGGAATATATCGATGAGTGCCAGAGGGAGAGATCCAGGTCCAAGGGATTAACAAGAGTCAGCGGAGGCCTATTGGTGAAACCTATAGGGAACACTAGCTTTGGCTCAGCCAGATATATATAGTATGCGTACGTTAGTTAAATTCTGTACGCAACCAGCCGCGGTTCATGTTTCTACTAAGTTTTTTCAACAGATCAGCTTTGGGAGGGATACTGCACCCCGAAATCGACCAGTCCCAGACGTACCTGTCTATCTCGAACGATGAAGTATTGTAGTCTCCCTACCCCATGTCTCACCGTACACTGTTAAACACACCGGGTTTAAATGCATGGCCCGCCAGGATCCAAACTCCCCGCGGATCTGGAAAAGTAATATGGCGGTGGAGCAGGAGCAGCCTATCAACCATACACTGGAAAGAGTAATATATACGCTGTGGGGCGGCGAAGCTCTACAGATGTGAATTGGGGAAGATCCACAATCATTTACCTTTGTGTCAAGATATCTGCGTTGACTGTTCGGGTTGAGGGAAACAGATAGAAAGTTGAGAAATATCCCTGAATGTAGGTTTATGTGAACTGATCGCGATTTGCCCGCGTTGAGGAAATTATTGTAGATGACCTTGTCTCCTTTGTGGTTGTTGTTTGAGGAGATACTCACCGGAAAGAAGCATTCTGTGCTTCTATATATGGCGATGGAACATGCTGTCATTTGGTTACGCACTCCCGCCTACACCCCGTTCCAACTTTCCATCTCAAATTCTTGTTCGCGATTGAACCACTGCATGCATCCTAGATAAGCCAAAGATAAGCCAAAGACCACAAGAACGGCATCAACTCACCAATACAGTACTAGGATAGCAGGAATTATTGTCTTTATCTGGAAATTCCCATAGCTCATGCACAACTATGGGCATCTGCAGAAACGAAGCCCAGGATCCAATGTCGCGCAAAGGGGAGTGCGCCACCTTGGCAACACCGGCTTTTGCCACCTCGCAAAACCACCGACAGTTCACCAGTGTTCAACCTCCGTACACTAGCTCGATCATTGAAACAAAAGCGTACACATAAATACATCTGAGATAATTGCATACCCTCGGAACGCTTATGATCACCTGCAAATGAGACAGCGGGGGCATGACAGGTTTTCACCCGAGGAAATCAATACACCGGTGGTATCACCATCACACTCCCACACTTGTTTGCTGTCGAATACATGGTGTTGTTCAGAAATTTATTACAGGCTTGAAACAGGATTAGAAGGGGATCTAGGACTATGGGGATATATGTGTTCTCATCCTTGAAATTGCGGTCGAATTACCGCCCCTGGAGCGGACATTCATAAATTCATAAATAAACCTCGGTGGTTCACACTCCATTAATTGGCTGGGTTGCTTACCAGGTCTATCATGTACGTCTTGATGCCCGACCTCTCGACACCCAGTATAGTCGACGTCCTCCCTCAACGATACTTAAATCCTTCAGGCAACTGTTGAGTATTTTTCAGCGAGCGACTCCTGGTCTGGTGAGGTATATTGTAAGAAATAAGAGGAAATTTCATCACTTCCTTTAGATTGAACATGTACGGCGTCTGATGCTGCACTAGAACCTTGTGGAACGCAATGAAATTAACATCTCCGTTTTCATTTTTCCGTATCATATGTTTAACCTTGAAGATATATACTCAGTCTTTAGAACGTCCGGGGCTTGGAAGATCTCTCCATAGCGCGTGCTCGGCAGCTGGATATATCCAGGGATCTTCATGAACGACTTAGGCAGTTATTATTCATGATCAGGGAACTAGGGCACGAGCAGTACAGTATAAAAGACGGTTGCCCTTAGGCCAAACTATGTACTATGTGTTATCAAAATTATTCGAACATTGTTGATGCAACCATATATTCCCACTTTCAACTCCCCATCCTCCACGACCACGAGGAGAGAGTACAAGAGATTTAGTTCTTGCGATTTCTTGTGCCTCTATTCACTTAAGTTTCAATACGAACTTAATTGAAATAGGTTCGAGGTTTGGTTATTCTAGCCACTTTGTATGGTTGCAACGTCAGCGTACGGATGATTTTGATATAACACAATACGTACGCCAGGTTGAATAAGCATATCTATCTAGAATTAGTTATTCCAGCCCCTCCCTACAGATATGAGAACTCTTCCGCTCTCCTCTCCCTTCTACGTGGTGTGCGGGTATATACGCATTAACTCATATTCATACACAATTGGAGGTCGACTTCTCTTTGTTCGGGATGTAGATACATCTTTGTTAGATCTGCGCATCATTAAGGTCAATGCTCTCCTTTCGAGATGGAATTTTATATCCACAAGCTACACTGCGCAGTGCAGCGTCTACTCTACTCCCATCCCCAGCCCCCGAAATATGAGCCCAGAATTACATAATCCGATCTCTTCCGGAAGTGATATGATGAAGACAGGACACCTATCTCGTTCCCTTCCAAGCTACACCGCAATGGCAGGTTGGCAGGTTTTGTGCTCTACATCTGTGGAGCGAGTTTTTCCAGCACCCGGCGCCCAAACGGGACATGCAGAGAATAATGCGGAAGAGTATAACTGAGTGAAGGTGGTGGGCTTGCGCTCGGTTGAGGTATTCCATTAGGTCCTTTGCGGATTGAACATTCCAGGTGAAGCTTAGAGAGGACGGTACGTTGTCACAACCGAAAGGTTGCATACGAGCAGAAGTTAAACAAAAATAAGAAGTTTACACCTCAAAATCCGAAACACACTATAAACCCCTTTAAAACCCATTACCAAGAGAAATCCCGGGAACAACAGACGAGGACCACTCAAGGCACTAACAAAGAGACCCTGAGCTCCAGAGAACAGCGACACACACACACCACCTACGCCGCAAACCCCTAGTTCCACCCGCGCTACAACAACGTCAATACCTCTGCCTGTTATAACTGTATAATTAACGACCGACGAATTCTTACCTACACTGCTGATTATGTCTGGCTAGGGTGCCAAATTCTTCTCTGGCTGTAAATGATATATCCGTATTACTAAAAACACACATGGATATGACAGTGGAAACCCTCTACGTCTCACACTCTACAGTTATCAGTACCCAGCGTCCAAGAGCAACAATATTTGCTCTCCCGGTATCCTCTCTAAAACATCGTTGGAGGTTAATCTTTCATCTCGCCCGAACCTGACGCAATGGATTGGACGCCAAAGGTTCCGTCATAAACGATCACTCGCGAAATCACGAGTGACATTCCATGACCGCTCACATCGGTTACGGGATAGCTGTTTTAGAGGACTTGAGCTCGAAGAAAATGGGTGAAGGGACACGAGGTACCCAATGCACCGGAGGGGACCGGGAGCAGATATATCCCAAATTCGGGCCCCAAAATGGTAGGGGACCAGGGGTTGAATAAATTGTTAGAAATTGTATATAAGGAGAAGACAGGTTAAGACAGATGGAACTGGATGAAAGAATTTTAGTCTTCAATATAAGCATAATGGTTGTTCAGAGGAGAAATGTTTCCTATACCTCTTCGGGTTAGCTTTCTCTACTACAGACTCGTGACTTTCAACGTCCAGTTTTTTTCAATCAATTCCATTCAACACAATATGTTCTAGCTTCTATATCTACTGAAGCATCAAAGTGCTCAGCTGATGCTTGTAATGAGTACTTATTTGGCGCAATCATGTGTTTTTGTCCCTTCCTGCTTGTCTCTACACTCATAAACAATGCTTGTTCAGATTCCAACCTGCTCCTTCTCGTAAGAAACTCCCTATAAATCTGCATTCTCAATTCTTTAATTTGGTCGATTTTTGACTTCAAGGCACTACATATAAGTAGGAAAGATGTTAAAAATTCCAGTATCAGTCACCAACGGATTGAAATTAGGAGATACCAAACACAGTAGGAAACGAGGTTCATTCAATGGTCAAATCAGAGCTCGCCAGCCATATAAAAACCATGCGGATATGGTAGGCGTCACGATATCGGGGTCAGTCTTGGCACATGTAAAAATTTTATCAGGTAAATCATCATCTTTGTAGGTGTTTCTGAGCTCACAGATAGGAGATCAACACCCTTTTAGTAAAAAGACCGAGTGCTTTATGGTGATGGGCAGGGGTATTTTAGTGGATTTTGTATAGTAAAAATTGGCCTGTCTTATTTCCATACTCATCCAACTTCAAAGTCCATCTCCTCAACCACAATACAAGATAATTAAAATTAAAGGCCGTAGAATGATTTTCCTCTAGCTTCTCTGTCATTCTACGGCCTCCAAACAAGACCATATTACGCTGGAGTTGCGGAGATATATTTGGCATTCATGTATGTTTACCTGCCCCGATATCCTGACGTCTACCATATATATTCTAACCTTATACTCAGGCGATTGACCTGTGAGAAGAATCTATATTCCCTCGCTGGATAACCGTGATTTGTTAACCGATGATGTTAGTGGTTTTATCCCCAGGTGCTTTCCCCATAATAGTCACCCCCACTGCACAATACTTCATCTGAGCTGCTGTACTTACTAGACCACTCGCACTTGTGCCAAAATTTTAGCTGCCATGCCCATATAATGTGATGCTCGCTCTAGGGACTGTTTAATCTTTGCGGATATAGGAACAGTTGCAGAAATCTCTGTTAGAGGAATGTTTACAATCCGCAAATTTAAAAATCCGGTTTGGCAAAATAAAAATAACTAAAATATTTAAAGGAAGCTCCCACAAATAGCAATGATTCAAATTTGAACAAGATATTGAAGGAAGCGCTACTCGATACATTAACAGAAGCGGCAAAAGTGGAAATCATTAATGAAAAAATATTTAGACATTATTGAATAGTTAGCTCAATGGATTATCACTATAACCACATGTTCAAAATACCTAAACGAAAGTGGAAAACTGTACTTTTGTTCTGTGATCTTTCTGGAAAGCGTACCTCCCCTCAAGAAGTGTGCAAAATCTAGAAAATGTGCCAATTATTGATAATGACAAAGATCAACTATGGCTCCGGTTCCGAAGGCATTATACTATTGTGCCGCACATCTGGAGAGTGGTGTTCTGACGACTACACGTCGCCCTCCTTTGACAGGTGACCAACGCAATAGTATAATACAACCCGATAGCCAGCATTTGTGAGTTAGATGGATTACGCGAGATAGAATGTACTAGATAGAAGATGGGCCTAGATAGGGGTTCCATCATCCTTAAACAAGAGGGCAGATTCCTGCGACCTGAGGCAATCTCTCCTCTCATTGGCGAGCGGAGTCCGGTCTAACAAATTACATTGTTTGAAGGCTACAGGACTATCACTCAGCATTGCCATATCTTTGATATCTCATTACAACGATTACGATACTCATTTAAGTAAAGATAATTCCCAACAGCATCTGATAGCATACGAGATGTGAGCTTATCACCTGATTTTGCGATAGGTTGGCGGATGAATATTATTAAAGGCCTATCTTCATACCATATGTTCCTTCTTCCATAAATTTCAAATTCCCTACTTGGTATTGTATGATTGTTGATCCAACTGTTCATCCACTCAATTAAACGCCTTGCCATATGTAATCCCCATAAAAATGGACCTGCCACCCGTATCGCCATTTGTCCATTCCTATTCTGTGGAAATTTCAAATAATCATATATGAAATTCAAAACCATCACATATTTTTGCCTCCACTGCCTCTCAGGACTCTCTGCTCGACGAACAGATTCAAGCCACAGCCATCTAGTTAAAGCTTCAATTCCTTCGATAGGGTTTCGATGTTTTTCTTATACATGAGTAAATACGGCTCGCTTTTCTTCCCCCAATGGTAATAACAGCGTGGGAGCAGTAATAGTAGATTCGGAATTTGCTTCCCCTTTAAGCCGCCTTTCTAAGATGCGGTTTACAGGAACACATAATGCATTTTCCTCCAAAAGCTGTTTCTTAGCTGCCTTTTTCCATCTTTTATCCCTAGTAGAATCGCTGCCTCAAGCTCGACCTTTCAAGCCAGGAAGCGATGCCGCACCTCTCTTTTGTACTTGAGGAGATCCGTTGAACAAATAGTTGATCTTTGCCTATGCTTTATTGACAGTTGCCGACTACCCAGGCCATGAATGTATGCCGATATACAATTTATCTTTACTAAAACGGTTCTACAAACCGTAAATAATGGTACAGGACTAACTGTAACCTAAGACAAAAGTGCTACTACAATCCAAGATTAAAATATCATCCTCTGACTCCTCCCCATTGCTAATACTTGAGAATGTCCAATCGCACATCAGCAAAAAATTAATTTGCTCTGTCGTCTCCATGGAGGCGACAGAGTCCACAGAGCACACGGAGGAATTTTGTCTCCATGGAGCGACCCTATTTGCTTCTCCTCCGCGAGCCAAATATGAAATAAATTCTCCTCCGCGAGCCAATATGAAATAAATACTGCTCCACGAGGAAATGTGAGATTAATCAGGTCACATTCGTGACCTCGCCACTAGTCCTTTATATGCCGTGAATCGTCATTTATTACTATATATACTATCTACTAATACGCTAATTACATCATCCACTTGTCACCTCCGCGCCTACCTCAGCGCCCACCTCCGCACCCACCTCCGCACCCACCTCCGCACCCACCTCCGCGCCCACCTATGTGCCCACCTCCGCGCCATGCTACCTACCCAATTACACGCGCACCTACCTGCCTACCTCCGCGCCCAACTTCCTCTAAACCCGCTTGCCTGTCCCCGCATCCTTGTCGATTTACTGCCTGGGGGTGTCCAAATCGTGCAGTATTCTGTGACTGGTAGGCGTCGATTCACTGCCTAGGAGGTGTCCAAATCGTGCAGTATTCGGTGACTGGTAGGTACAGTATTCGCTGCCTAGGAGGTGTCCAAATCGTCCAGTATTTGGAGCCTGGTAGGTGTCGAAATCGTCCAGTATTTGGTGCCTGGTAGGTGTCGAAATCGTCCAGTATTTGGTGTCTGGTAGGTGTCAGTAAAGGCGTCAAAATGCAGAGGAAGGTAAATACATATCCAGGCGCTGATGCAGGCAGGAGGTAGGTGTCGATACAGGCAGGAGGTGGGTGTCGATAGAGGTAGGAGGTAGGAGGTGAGGTAGGAGGTGAGGTAGGAGGTGAGGTAGGGGGTGAGGTAGGAGGTGAGGGTGGATCCTCGAGGTGTGGAGGAGTAAAATCTGACATCATTCGCCACTGCCTTACCTAATCGGGACTCGCTACCCCACATATCATAGTTCAGACGACCCGGATTAGCAAAAAATGACTGGTCATCTCTGAAATCAGCTAGTGGAGGCGACACAGAGCACAGAGAGCCCAAATTAGTGAGATTAGCACCGGTTGACAGGTAATTACATATCGGCGCTTGATTTTTTGCTAATGCAATCTTTCCTCAGGCTGATAGGCAACTTTATGATGCTGATCCATTACTTCTCTCTGAGATTGAATATTAGATTATCGAGCTTTGACTATGGTATTCATTTGCAGCTGCTGGCTAGTAAAGCTTCTTATGTATACCAGTAGTTTGGTTGTGGTTGTGGTTCGTGGTGCTATTTTCAACTTCACTGATTGACATTTTCGAAGAATTTTGGATCATGAAATCTCACTCGGTATCGGCTTGGCGTATTTTATTCGGGTTATTACCATCTTCCTGCAACTAAACCCCAACTGTTATGATGCCCAAAAGTAGGTACAACACCAACCAAATAATTATTTCTATGTAATATTATAAGCAACTTGCCTTTCTACACATCTACATTCTCCAATAAGATCAACTTTATTTTTGGTGTTGTACCTACTATAAAATTTCGGGTCGGATCATTTGATTTCTTATTAGTTCTTCGCAACCGGAGTCGTAACTTATTTCACCTTGTAGCAATGTATCACCATGCCTACACGCCACACGGTTCACGTTTATAAGCATACCCAAGACTCGGCTTAGAGCCAGTGTCATAATTTACCGAGCTGATATTTCCCCGAAATCAATGTTTTCAACATAATTTTGTGGAATCTACTTCCCATATTTTTGTTCTGTGAGACTTCTTAACCTCAAAGCTCATACAATAAAATAAACACATGTACCTCAACCATTGAGGATGAGATAGGTACAATCATACCTATATCTGATATATATTTGTATATCACTGCCGTTTGGGGACCTTTTACAACAATACCATACAATAGGTAGTTCATTCAATTTAGTCCGACGAGTACCCGAAGCAGTGGCTGAAACATTATACGGGTACATGGTGATAAACGGAAAACGGTGAAATATGTCAGCTGTTTAAAATGATACTGAATATTTTGAATGCGCAATATATTTTGCAAGTTTGTAGAATTGCTAGAAAAATCTTAGACATGATTTGATGTCAAGCATTAAAATAATTCATTTATTTAAATCTGAAGTATTGGTGATAGGATTCATACATCTAGTAGGATAAATTGGTGGTAGTAGCTACCCTATATTTTGAACATATGTAACTCTCAAATTAACGACATATTCCGTACCATCCCTGTCAGCTGACCACTCGAGGTCCTGAAAACGCGGGTTTCACTGGTAAGCTGTGAGTTTTACACAACGGTGCTTCCAATGTCCAACTCACCTACCCAGGCCCAAAGAACTTTAGATGAGCTTCAGATACCTCCAGTATGTCCTAAGGCATCCATTGCAGAGAGATTAGAAAAGGGCGGGGCTGAGGCAAAGGAAATTTCTTTACATCACCGAATCCCCACTGGTGATGAGGACTACATGCCCTTATCAATAGAGTTCAATCAGACAGAACCATTGTTCCCGAACTCGGAGGTGGGGAAGTAAATCCTAGTATTTCAATTATTAGAGATAACAAATACTAATTGAAATTAAATTCAAGGGATTCTTTGAGTAATTTTGAACGATTCTAACATGAAAAAGTGATCGAAGCGATTGATGAAAATAACAATGCAGATAGGAGCAAGTAAAGTGAAAAGTCTGGCCAGTTGATGGGCAAGTGGGAGCTAATAATAGCCAATGAGTTACGTGTTTGATTGGTTTTCTTTTTTTTCTTTTTGTTTAACTCATTAATAAATGCATACCATAGTCTATGGTGATATCGCACTCTCCAGACTGCCCTTCTGCCTCCGCCGCCACTCAGAAGGCCGTACCATAGTCACAATGACAAACAAACGAAAAGACAAATGAGATGGTTACACTGCCCCTCCTTCTTCACTGTCTCTGAATCCTCCCCACCCCCACTTTGCCTCCCTTTCTTCTTCTTCTTTTTCTTCGTGCCTTTCCCGGTTCCCGTGCCTCCACTTTGTAAACCCTTTCCATATCTTGAGCGCTCTCTCGATGCCTGTCCCGATCCACAGGAGGGCCTGGACTGTTTTATAATCATTGTCCTTGACTCTAGCTGTCTCTGTGGGTTTGCAGGCTGTCAGGATTTGGGTGGCGCTTTGCTCGCCACCTCCATATTCGGATTCTGACATGTGTTTTTCCTTGAACCGGTGGAGGTAATGGTTGATGACAATGTGCCCTGTTCTTAATCGGCTAATTACAGTCCTGTCTTTCCTGCATGTAGCCTCAGACTTTAGCAGGTAAAAACTCTCTCATTGACAACCACCGTGCAGGATGAAGCGACCAATCAGTGATCGCCACGTATTTTTCGCAACACCACGAGAATACCCCTCTTTAGGATTCCGACCAACCAGAATCCTCTCCTTCGGTATCTCTTTGGCTTCAACCATGAGATATCAACCACAACAAGCACGTTTGTCACCCAACTGGAGAGGGAAAGAAGCCATGAGTATCCAGAAACTCATGGCTGCCACCACGCACCTGCACCTAAAGCAGGATGAAGAGATTACAAGATTAAGGCGGAACATCAGGAGCTTAGCGAAGAAAAATCATGGACTCATGCGTCAAGTCCAGGAGTTAGTACCAGATTACGAGAGGATACCAGAGAAGACAAGACCAACAAACCAAGACGAATAAACATACAGAGAACCCCCTCCCGGGAGAGAAGAGGATACTCAAATGGAAGACCCAAGCATCGAGCTACAAATGAGCCAGGACAATAGCTACCACGGGCTTTGCCCCCCCCAGTCCAAGAGAACCAATGCAACAGCAAAGCATGAAATTCGAATCACTCCCAGACGCAACAGCACATACACCCACGCCCACACCTACCCCTACACCCACACTCATCAGCAAAAAATTGGGTTCGACCGGACGCACCTGGGCGTACCCAGGCGCACCCGGCGCCATTGGGCGCACTAGGCACATGAGAAGTTTTCTTACCTGCATCCATACGCCCCGGCGCAAAAAGACATCGTCTCGACGGGAAAATGAGAGAATCTCTCCCATTCTCGTCGCGGAGTCGTCTTTTGGTCAAAAGACGAGTTCGTCTTTTGACCAAATTACGTCGTCTTTGACCCCAAAACAGGCACCGGGTCCACACCTACGTAGCTTTTGCCCGGTTAACGGCTTTCGCTAGCACATTTGGCTGGCAGAATGAGGTCACTCGGCAATCGGTACATAGACTAGGACACCAGTTCCGCTCAAATGTCACGTTTATTGATCCACATGTCTACGTAATCCTATGTACATATTTGCTAGCGACCCACCTGCCTCCGCCGGCGCCCCACCTACCTCCGCTTACTCCTGCCCCCCACCGACCTCCTGCCCGTTGAGCTGTGCGCTCAGCTCGCCGCTGAGCTGCCTGCGTACCGTCCTGCACGCTGAGCTGCCTGCCCGCTGCCTCCCCGCTGAGCTTCCTGCCGTCTGAGCTCGCCGCTGAGCTGCCTGCCAGCTGAGCTCGCCCCTGCGCTGCCTGCCCTCCTGCCCGCTGAGCTGCCTGCCCTCTGAGCTCGCCGCTGAGCTGCCTGCCAGCTGAGCTCGCGGCTGACCTACCTGCCTGCCCTTCTGCCCGCTGAGCTGCCTGCCCGCTGACCTCCCTGCCTGGTAGGTGTCCATTTGGTGCAGTATTTGGTGACTGGTAGGTGCAGGAATCCATGCCCGGGGGTGTCCATTTGGTCCAGTATTTGGTGACTGGTAGGTGTCGATTCGCTGCCTAGGAGGTGTCCAAATCGTGCACTATTGGGTGACAGGTAGGTGTCGATTCACTGCCTAGGAGGTGTCCAAATCGTGCAGTATTTGGTGCCTAAGAGGTGTCTAAATCGCGCAGCATTTGGTGACAGGTAGGTGTCGAAATCGTCCAGTATTTGGAGCCTGATAGGTGTCAGTAAAGGTGTCGAAATGCAGAGGAAGGTAAATACGTATCCAGGCGCTGATACAGTTAGGAGGTAGGCGTCGATACAGGTAGGAGGTGAGGTAGGTGTCGATACAGGTGTCGATACAGGTAGAAGGTGAGGTAGGAGGTGAGGTAGGAGGTGAGGTAGGAGGTGAGGTAGGTAGGTAGGTATAGGTGGAAGTGGAGGTGTGGGTGGATCCTCGAGGTGTGGAGAGCTCGTCAAATCTGACGTCATTAGCTAGCGGTATTAGCGTGTAGCGGGCTTAGGCAAAATATCAAATCCATGGACGTCAAAGGCGTTAAAAAGGCGAGATGTCGTATTTGAGATGCATACTAGGCGTCAAAAGACGGCGCCACATTTGAGACGCATACTAGGCGTCAAAAGACGACATGTCACATTTCGCATCTCCGGGACGCGCGGGACGACCAAAATGCGAGTTTTTGGTAGCAAAAGATGAGGTTTTGGTCGCAAAAGACGAATCGGTACGTCTGGACGTACAATTCGTCTTGGAGGATTTTTTTTTCTGCTGATGTAATTGCATGCAGACAGTGGTCTATGGCATTATCAGACCCCCAGAACTACCTTACTAGCTCCTGGCCACACCCACTAAAAGGCATTCAGCAAGCTGGCACTCCTCCGCCACCACTACCTAACTAAAAGAAAAGAAAAGCACTCAAAGTACATCCGTCATCTTCCTTCCCCGTCATCTCGCCTATCTAATTACAATTTGTGTTCTTTCTCTCTCTCCTTTGTGTCCCGGGAACCCTACTAAATATTTCCCATTGTGCCCGGCGATAGTTTCTTTGTCAAATTCCTCGATATCTTCCAAGTTGATAATGCATCTATTTCTTCTCTTTATCGCTTTAATGCTGTAACTTCTTCTTGCCGGCCCATGGTATGTCTCTTCTCCACATAGTACATGTTCCCCACTTATCTTGCTGTACCACATACATCCTTTTATTGTCATGCCTTCTTCTTCCTTCTTTCTTACCTTGTATCCGATTTGTTTGTCGCATTGTCTGCTGAATCTGATATCCTCTGATGCCAAGATGGTGATGTTGATGAGCTCGTCATCCTGATGAGTATCGGCTGGTATGAGAGCCTTCGATAGGGGTGTTTGTTCTATTTGGGGGGTGATTACTTCTTTCTCCTTTCCTTTCTTGCTCAGTGTGGTTGGTCTTGTCAGTGTAGGCGAGGATGCTGGTGATGGCGATGGTGGTGGGCGTGGTGTCTGTGGTTGTACTGGCGGGAGTATGGGTCTGGGTGTGAGAATCAGCAAAAAAAAAAATTTCCCATGACGAATTGTACGTCCAGACGTACCGATTCGTCTTTTGCGACCAAAACCTCATCTTTTGCAGCCAAATAGTCATCTTTTGGTCATCCCGCGCTTCCCGGAGCTCTGAAATGTGACATGTCATCTTTTGGCGCCTTGTATGCGTCCCAAATGTGACATCTCGTCTTTTGACGCCTTTTGACGTCGCGCGGATTTGATATTTTGCCTAAGTCCTGGTGCTAATGCTAATACCGCTAGCTAATGACGTCAGATTTGACGAGCTCTCCACACCTCGAGGATCCACCCACACCTCCACTTCCACCTATACCTACCTACCTACCTCGCCTCCTACCTCACCTCCTACCTCACCTCCTACCTCACCTCCTACCTCACCTCTTACCTGTATCGACACCTACCTCCTACCTATACTGACCTCCTGCCTGTATCAACGCCTACCTCCTACCCGTATCAGCGCCTGGATACGTATTTACCTTCCTCTGCATTTTGACGCCTTTACTGACACCTACCAGACACCAAATACTGGACAATTTCGACACCTACCAGACACCAAATACTGGACGATTTCGACACCTACCAGGCTCCAAATACTGGACGATTTGGACACCTCCTAGGCAGCGAATACTGCACCTACCAGTCACCGAATACTGCACGATTTGGACACCTCCTAGGCAGCGAATACTGCACCTACCAGTCACCGAATACTGCACGATTTGGACACCCCCAGGCAGTGAATCGACACCTACCAGTCACCAAATACTGCACGATTTGGACACCTCCTAGGCAGCGAATCGACACCTACCAGTCACCAAATCCTGCACGATTTGGACACCCCCAGGCAGCGAATCGACACCTACCAGTCACCAAATACTGGACCAAATGTACACCCCCGGGCATGGATTCCTGCACCTACCAGTCACCAAATACTGCACCAAATGGACACCTACCAGGCAGGGAGGTCAGCGGGCAGGCAGTTCAGCGGGCAGAAGGGCAGGCAGGTAGGTCAGCGGCGAGCTCAGCTGGCAGGCAGCTCAGCGGCGAGCTCAGTGGGCAGGCAGCTCAGTGGGCAGGCAGCTCAGTGGGCAGCAGGGCAGGCAGCTCAGGGGCGAGCTCAGAGGGCAGGCAGCTCAGTGGGCAGGAATGCAGGCAGGCAGGTCAGCGGCGATCCCAGTGGGCAGGCAGGCGGCTCAGCGGCGAGCTCAGAGGGCAGACAGCTCAGCGGGCAGGAGGGCAGGCAGCTCAGGGGCGAGCTAGAGGGCAGGCAGCTCAATGGGCAGAAATGCAGGCAGGCAGGTCAGCGGCGATCTCAATGGGCAGGCAGGCAGCTCAGCGGCGAGCTCAGCAGGCAGGCAGCTCAGCGGGGAGCTCAGCGGGCAGGCAGCTCAGCGCGCAGGAGGGCAATGCCCGGGGCAGGAGTAAGCGGAGGTGGGTGGGGCACTTAGAAATGTACATAGAATTAAGTAGACACGTGATCAATAAACGCGACATTTGGCGCTGAACTGGTGTCCTAGTCTATGTACCTATTGCCGAGTGATCTCATTCTGCCACCCCTTAACCGGGCAAAGCTACCCAGGTGTGGACCGTGTTCGCTTTTAGGGTCAAAAGACGACGTAATGGTCAAAGACGAACTCGCCTTTTTGACCAAAAGACGACCCGCGACGAATGGGAGAGATTCTCTCATTTTCCCGTCGAGACGATGTCTTTTTGCGCCGGGGCGTATGGATGCAGGTAAGAAAACTTCTCATGCGCCTGGTGCGTCTGGTGCGCCTGGGTACGCCCAAGCACGTCAGACCGAACCAAATTTTTTGCTGATGTAATGACTTAAACAAAAGTAAAAAAAAAAGAAATATTAGCAGGTGGTGCTGGATCGGCTTGTGTAATCATTTTCCTTGTTTCTCCTCGTCTTCCAATCTTCTCCCCAGTCTCTGACGGTGATTTCTCTTGATTTCCTTCCTAAGTAGGCGAAAGAGATGAAGGTATCCTTGTCGAAGGGGTCTTTTCTATTCCTGCTTTTGCTGCTTCATCCGCTATTGTACTTCCCTTGATGTTGGTGTGCGCCTTACCCACTCCAATGTAATCTTGATTTTCTGTGTATAGCCACCTTATTTTATGCGCCGTTATTTCAGCGTCCATGATCTCCATCTTTTTCCCTAGCAGAAACCCTATGCTTCTGATGACTTCTCCTTCATCACTTGGTGTCCATACTCCTGCTGCTATGCCTTCGCCTTTCTTGGATCTGTTGCTGTACATGATTATTTTGTCGGCATGTTCAGATCGGTATTCCTGTCTCTCTTTTTCCATCCCTTCCTTGTCGTAGAACGTTTTTTCCACCTCCATCCCCTCACAAGCTTTTCTTTCCCATCCGTTCCCTTCCCTATGGAGGGTTTTCCACTTTTCAATCTTATTCCATTCCTTTCCAAGCAGGGTTTCCAGGTTTCTGACTGCAACAAGCATACCCCTTCTCTTTGCTATTTTCCTTCTCTTCCCTACATTCTAAGTGTCCCCGGCCTTGACCATGTTCTCTATTTCACTCTTGACAGCTCTGTATATGGGGTGATTGGACGGGCGCTGCAGCGCTTTGATAGCTAGCTGTCGTTGTATGTGTCTGTTTGATGTTCTCATCTCTATTGGTATCTTTCGTTGTAAAAAACACTAAAATTTCTGGAGAAGGCATGGAGAGGTGAGCCTCCATGCTCCATGTAAATGGGGACACTAGCAGAAGTAGATGGCGGAGTTGGGTTTCAAAAGCAATATCAAATAATTGGTTTTTTCAAATTAAGCGAAACATCCAAATGTCCCCAGCCGACGGGGATATTGACAGTGGATACAATGTATAGTGCGAGAAGTTGAAGAGAACTGTCTCAAAAACTACTAATGTTTTCTTCAGTAACAGGCGACAAGATTAGGATATACTTCGATGGTAAAGTCAACGTAGAATTGGTATGCCAAACAACCAATCACAGAAAGATACAACATATTTGCGATATATGATCATGGCTATAAGATAAACTGGCATTATTATTGCGGGTGAATTGCAGCTCAAAGATGTCACTTGACTATCGAGAAATGATTGGGATATCCGCCTCAACTGTTGCAGTAGTTTATTAATTAGCGTAACAGTCTTAGCCTTGAAAAGCCCAACACTTCTTGTATACATCAATAAGCCATTCAGCACAATCAATTTATGCAAGAAGCATCAACAAACCTGTATAGATGTTTGTGGCGCTGTATAAGTACAAGCAGGGCTATATGCTATCCATTAGCTATAAGCTCCAAGGTCATCAGCAAAAAATTTGATTCGGTCTGACGTGCTTGGGCGTACCCAGGCGCACCAGGCGCCATTGGGCGCACCAGGCGCATGAGAAGTTTTCTTACCTGCATCCATACGCCCCGGCGCAAAACGATATCGTCGCGACGGAAACGAGAGAATTTCTCCGCTCCCGCCGCTGAGCCGTTGCCGTTGCTCAAAAGACGTAGCCGTTTTTCGACCAAATTAGCCGCCTTTGACCCCAAAACGAACACCGGTCCACACCTGCAGCTTTTGCCCGGTTAACGGCTGGCAGAATGAGATCACTCGCAATCGGTACATAGACTGCGACACCAGTTCCGCGCAAACGTCCACGCTTATTGATCCACACGCTCACGTAATTTACGTACATATTTGCTTAGCGACCCACCTGCCTCGACGGGCGCCCACTTACCTCCGCTACTCCTGCCCCCGCCGACCTCCCGCCCATTGAGCTGCGCGTGCTGGGCTGACCTGCCTGCCTGCTCGCGCTCCAGCCCGCTGAGCCTGCCTGCCCGCTGAGCCTGCCTGCCCGCTGAGCTCGCTGCTGAGCCTGCCTGCCCTCCTGCCCGCTGACCTCCCCTGCCTGCCTTCCTGCCCGCTGACCTGTCTGTCTGGTAAGGGTCCATTTCGGTGCAGTATTTGGTGACTGGTATGTGTCCATTTGCGCAGTATTCGTGACTCAGAGTGTCCATTCGCTGCCTGGCCCATTTGGCGCAGTATTTGGTGACTGGCATGTGTCCATTTGGGCAGTATTCGTGACTGGTAGGTGTCGATTCGCTGCCTGGGGTGTCCATTTACGCAGTATTCGCGGCTAGTAGGCCGATTCGCTGCCTGGGGTGTCCCATTTGGCAACAGTATCCGCGACAGGTAGAGTGCCCAAATCGCGCAGTATTCGTGACTGGTAGGTGTCCAAATCGCAGTATTCGTGACTGAATGTGTCGATTCGCTGCTCAGGAGGTGTCCAAATCGCAGTATTCGCTGCCCAGAGGTGTCGATTTGCTTCCTGCAGCGGTGTCAGTAAAGGCGTCAAAATGCAGAGGAAGGTAAATACGTATCTAGGCGTCGATACAGGCAGGAGGTGTCGATACAGGCAGGAGGTGTCGATACAGGTAGGAGTCGAGGTAGGAGGCGAGGTAGGAGGTGAGGTAGGAGGGGAGGTAGGAGGTGAGGTAGGAGGTGAGGTAGGAGGTGAGGTAGGAGGTGAGGTAGGAGGTGAGGTAGGTAGGCGTGGAGGTGGAGGTGTGGTGATCCTCGAGGTGTGGAGAATAGTCAAATCTGACGTCATTAGCTAGCGGTATTAGCATTAGCGCCAGTACATAGGCATGCAGAATATCACTCACGACGCCAAAAGACGCAGATATCACATTTAGGAGACGACCTAGGCGCCAAAAGACGAGATGTCACATTTGGGACGCATACTAGGCGCCAAAAGACGACGCATGTCACATTTGGCGATCTCCGATACCAAAATGCGAAAGATTTGGTAAAGAAAAGACGAGATTTTGGTCGCAAAAGACAAATCGGTACGTCTGGACGTACAATTCGTCTTGGAGGATTTTTTTTTTTGCTGATGGTAAGATTTCCCACCTCAGAAAACGACAACAGTTTATAAGTTCCAATAGCCATTGAAGTTCTATCAGAACTATTTTCAAATCAAAAACATAATGGTAATTTCTATCCCATTTATAGGTAATGATTACAAGTACCAAAAGAATGGGTTGATATTGCTTATCAATACCGGAATTGTTTATTTACCTAATGAATAGTTAGACCGAATTGGTTACCTTATTCTTCTAGTTATTAAACACAATGCTAGTAAATTCATGTACTTTGTATTCTCTATTCTCAAGGGTCGGCGATGGGAAGTATTCCGTAGGGTACGATATACTACACTAGTAGTTGCTGAGTTAATCAAGGGAGGTGCAACGGCCTCCGTAAAGAAGAGAAATGATGGCGTATGTATTGGTAATCAGCGTAGGTACAAAGTGGCTTTACCTAGCGTGATATGCTAGGCGTGAACAAACGTTGTAGTATAAAGAGTACAGAAGACGTTGCATGAAAAAAGAAGAAGAAAAAGGAAACGGAAACGAAGGGAGGGAGAGCAATCTAATATACTCAAGGAAATCTTCCAATGACTAATCCCAGTCACTCACGACATGCAACCGAAATAGAAACCCATAACTGCTCCCGATTTTTCCTTCCACGATTCTAACCCGAAGCGCCTAGCGCTGACCCTTTCCTCCGAGCACCTTCCTAACCCATCCATCCTAACCGACACGATAGCGATCCTTCACTTCACCACCCGATTCCGTAATGTTTTCAACGGCATGGCAGGTTGGGGGTGGTCGTGCCGCGGTAGTCGGTCACAAAGAGTTGAACATGGTATGCTGAACTTCTTGACTGATGCTCTAATATATGACTGAAGTGTTTGGTTGTAGTCTTTTATTGCTAGTTGTATCAGGTGGTCATGCTCCTCCTTCTCTCTTCCTTTCAAACGACCCATATTGATAGCAAAGAATGCATTAACTGTTGATAGCGAAGAATACGTTGACTACTACCATTTTATCTGGCTGAACCTTCTATGAGTACAGCCGGCGTTTGCATCTTCACTACGGCCGTTGAGAGAGTCACAAGACTTGCGGACCCATGCTACTGACGGTTTCACTAAGACAGACATTTTTCGCGATCGACGGTAGAGTTGTTTGGATGGAGGAGCTTGGATTAGTAACGCTTTCGTTCGCATGCTTGTTGAAAACTCGCTGATTGTACGATCACGAATCATTGAGATTAGTAATCGAGGATTTCTTTGATATTAGAGGGCTCTCCTCGCTTGTCTCTGCTTTCTCTTCTTCTCCAAGTAACGCCTCCCATCAGATTGTGCTTTATTACAAACGTTTATTCTCATCTAGTATATCACGCTAGGTTGAGCCACTTTATATAACTATGTTAGTTACAATTACATACGCTGTTACCTCTCTTCTAACAAAGATCTTTGCACCTAGCTTAGATTAACTCGACAGCCCCTACTGTCGCACCTTATACCCTGTGGAATATACATACCCACGCTGCCCCTTCAGGACGTTACACCTTAATTCTTTTTGATGAATAAGATTGGAAATCCCCAAGGGATTGACAATTCTTTGATAAGCTTCTTGTTTAGTAGATCAGCAATTTCTCTTGTCTGTTCATCCATATGAACCGCCAAAAGTGGGTGCTTGTTGACGTTCAGGGGCTTAATGTCTTTGTTATCAATTGTACAAGAAATAGAATGTTCATAGAGCGGGTGAGACAGTAAATCAAAGTGGAATACATATTGGCATTGTCTGATAATATTTCTGAGTTCTGAACCTAAACAGTTGGGTAGATTGTCTCCAATTCCATTTGTTCCAGTATTCGTGTGTTTTTCACCGCTAGAGCCTTTGTACTCGATTTTGTCGCAAATTCTAATTAGAAATATGCATATATATGTATGTTTCTGCCTGATTGCCTTTTTCTCTGACTAACAAAACATGAGATTAAGTGATTCCTTGTTGCCTGTGCTGCTCCAAAGAGCGTGGTGATAGTTACCTCACCGGGGTATAGGTGTATGTCAGTGGAAATACTTCAGTTTAAATTCCAGAGTTGTCCAGTCTATAAAGGGGTTCACCGCTCTGATTTCTTCTATTGCAAAAATAATGTGAAATTCTGGCAACTGTATAACACGCATTGAAACGTTCCCGTGTATGTTCTTATTCGAAGCGGAACTGTAACTAGGCCCAAGACAGAAATCTCTTTTCCATTGAGTAAGACAATCTTCTCCTTCTCTTTATTTCCCTTCACCTTAAAGCTCAACTTCTCTATACTTCCACCACTCAAATACACCATGGATACATCAGAGTCCAACAGAACTGTGATATTTCTTTCTCCGACAGAACTGTGCATTACATCCAAATCCCTATTTCCCGATGCATCCACCATACAGACTTGCTCTGTTATCTCCTAGAGCTATTGCGATCCACTGCTGGCTCCAATCATCCCTGGTAGCAGCCGTTCCAGGTTTGTATCCTACTCGAGCTTGGTACGCTCTATGCCCAACCTCATATATTTCCCAAACAAATGTTTTGCAAACAAGAAGGATGGACATTGACAGAGTTGAAGTTGATTGTAACACCGTCCTGTTGACGTCCGTGACCACCCAGTTTATGTGTGGGGGATGTGCATTCAGCACTCCTGTGGGAATCCAAGCCACAATTTTAATAGCGCTTGTTTGTAAAACAATTATTGTTTCATTTCTTAAATCGCTTTTGCATCCTTGAGGTGGCGTACCAAGTAGCATTAACGGATTGACTACTGTTTCCTTAACCATTACCAGAGTGTATGTTATGGTTTGGTGATTTAAAGCCTCTTCTCCCGCTTGTCGGTATTAGCCTTTTGTAATTCGCGCTTTACGCACCATTTATTGGCCGATACAACAGATAAATTTGAATGTGATTGTAAGAGATCCTCAGAGTGATGATAAATACTACCCAATCCATACAAAACATGATCTTCAAGAGCGGTATTAAAGCATTCCTTAATCTCAGACGGCCTAAACACGCAAGAACTTATCGGCAAGATCCAACAGGCCAATAAAGAAACCTACTGACTGATTTGATCACTTAGTTTTTTCAGATCAAGCCATGCAGCAGACAATCGCTGAGGTTAGAGAGCAAGATGCTTCGCAAACGACAGAAAACACTTTCGCGGAGGCCAAGAATGCTGCTCCAAATACTATCGGCGCATTCACGTTGCACGGGTTTTGAACCGCCCAAACATGTTTTGCTCTTTCAGTGAGGTAAGATGCAGCCATTTGAATACGCTCAGCTTTGCACTGAAATTTTCCTCTAATTGTGTAAAATTGAATGTATTTCCTTGCATCTGGAATACAATCTTGACAGGTTGTACCGGCTTGCTTTTCATTGTAAACTTCACGTACCTTAAGTTTTTGCAAGCCAGAGTTTGGTTTTGTTGACATACCATGAAGACGGGTTTTGGCGCGCATACAGGTAACATTTTCAGATGTGAGTTCCATATGAGTAGGGTTTCTTGAGGGAGGTGCCGAATCAGGGAGTTGGATCCATGGTTAAGCCTATTGATTGTATCTCCTAATTCTTTAATCCAATCTTGAAGCGTTGGGATTGCTAGCAATTGTTTAAGCATAATTGTTAGTGTGAGTTTGTTCAAGGCTTGGACTCTGGAAGGCACCATCCATATCGCCAGTGTTTTCTCGCATTGAGACTGAATAGTCAGATAAACCAAGTATTTTGTTGTTGTTGTCCTAACGGTACTTGGTGGACTGATTATGGTCGGGGTCTATTGCTACTGAACTGTGGTGCTATGAAACGTAGGAAGCAAGCATTTTGATCGTACCAAATGGCTACGGGATAGCACGTCGAGAAGGTAGCAAAAAGATGCTTGACAATGTTAAACCACAGAGGTACTCTCAGCAAGGAATATGGTAAACTCTCAACAAGTAATGCGGCAGAATCTCAATATAAACACCCAGACTTCACTAACTCTTACATGGTGTTGTAACTATGCAAACAGGCGGACGGAACAAAAAGGTCCTACAACGTTCCCCAAAAGTTTATTTCGATTTAATTTTCAATACGAAACAATAAGGGAGGTATTGGCTACTATACGTAATCATTCGTCGGAGATTATTCTATTCCGCAAATGGGGACTGTATAAATCAGTTGGACGTTTGTGCGTGGGGAATTTCTGCTGAGAAATGAAAGCTTTTTAGTGTAAAAGAAATTTTTAGAGGCAGAAAAAAATGACGAACCACTTCGGTGTTGCTACCATAGATATGGAATTCGGGTACGAGTTGTTGGGTTCATTTCTATATACATAAATAGATCTTTTATACTAATTGGCAGGCAGCCAATGGCAGTCCAAGATAGGATTTGTGGGTGTGTGCGGGTGACGGTTTGCGACCCCACCCCCATCACAAATTGTGGAGAAACCCTAACCCTGGGCCTTCAACATTCCACCTGAGCCCTACCACAGTACCCTCATTTTGATATCATGTGACCTCCAAATCTGGTTTGAGCTGCTGACACATGGGTGGCATAGCCCGTGTCGTGGGTTTGGGTGTTTTATCCGTGCAAGAGATAGGTAAAGTGGGTTGTACATTGTTCCCAGGTTCGTTCCTTGTCAAGATGACCGAGTGATATCCCAAGACCAATGAACAGCCGGACTTCAAATTTGAGGAATCAGTTTGTCTCCTTAAATGATCAAGCTGGGCGGGGAAGTGCGGGGTGAGTCTGAAGTGTATGAAGTATGACCTGAGCCGGCTCTTAGTGTTCGTGGTGACATTGCACAATAAAGTATTGATGTGACTTATCTTTCGGAGGTGTATTATGGGAAAGACTACGGGGTTTATAAAGCTAAAGAGATTTCTCTCTATATTCTAGAGCTCCCACTGGCTTACTCTCTTATTTTCTCTACATCCAATCATTAAAACCCCGTCATGGCTTTGCATTATAAAGGTATCATAAAATTACAATAAGGCCTAAAATTTCATTTTTTCCCCCGGGGACATATCTGTCCCAAACCGGGCTTCTACGGTCCATGGGTTACCTTAAAAGAGTGAGACAATTGTACAGTCTCGACACTGCGGTATCCTGACTCAATACGCGCTGTCTTGTGTGTTCTGGCCCATGCGCAGGAAGCTACCCACTTACCAAACGTTCGGTAGACTGGACGACTTATAAAAGTGATATTCGTATATGGGGTTTTGTTCTTTTTATTAAACTCAGGAAATTCGTCTATAGGATAGGAAAAGAGTGTTTTCCCGGTATCCTTTAAATGGGCAGTCTATACCGCTAACGTTATTGAATAGGCTATTAGAACTATATTTAAATTTACTAAATACACTCGGCGAGCTAGAGGATAGAACGGGGGTGGATGTAGTTTATTCGATTACTGCTATTAAACTTCAAAAATACCTTGGGAGTTCTCCGGTTGCGAACAATGATGGCCGGTCATACTGAACTGGTTATCTGTTGATATAAACATAATCTTTCTCGGCGTATTTACCGTACATTCAGATAGTAGGCTACACACAGCGTGATATGAACCCACCAGAGAAAGCAGGACCCATAGGCAGAACCTTCACGGTATAGGTACGTCTGGTGTATCGGTCAGAACACATGTAACTACTAACGGTGTCCTACATGCACCCTGATACATACGCCCGACAACCTCTTACTTCCTACTCCAGAACGATTGCTCAAGGCACGGAGAATATTTAGCCCGCAATCAACCTCACATATCGCAGAAGAATGTAGTGTTGGCAGGTGAGACGGCCCGTGCCCCCCAACCTACCAGCCATTACCACAACTCGACCTTCTCCATCTCCTCACCATACCAAAGCAATGTCCTCATCACTCTAGCTTTCTCTCAACGATGGCCGCCCCCCCTACAGGGGACGCCCTGTGCTCTTCAATACCGTCATCTCAGGTACCCCCGCCATCTCCGCCACTACCGCAGTCCTCTGTGCCACCTGCACCGTCTCCAATGCCGGCGCCATCGCCTCCGCCAGTAACTCAATCTTCTGAAGGCCCGACGCCGTCTCCAGTTATCTCGTCATCTCCATCTCTCCCGTCGTCTCCACCACTGCCGCCGTCCTCTTAAAGATGTCCATTATCTTTGTCCACTATATCCTCTCTGCCATCAGTACCGTTGTCCCCTCTATCAGCTATATCCTCTCTACCACTCACATCTCTGTCCCCTCTATCAACCATATCCTCTCTACCACCTATGTCGCTGTCTTCTCTATCAACTATATCCTCTCTACCACTCATATCCGTGTCGTCGCCATCAGTTATATCTTCTCTACCACCACCATCCTCACCACCACCCTCGTCGTCTCCACCACTACCATCGTCGCCACCACTACCATCGTCTCCACCACTCCTGCCGTCTCCAATACCCCCGTGCCTTGCAATGCGCAAGCGGCAGCCCTCATCGTCCCCAATACCGCCGTGGGCCCTACCACCCCCATCGTCTCCAGTACCTCCGCGCCGCACAAAGCGCAAGCGGCAGTCCTCGTCATGAACACTGAAAAGATCTTACGAGCGAGCAGCAAGGGCTAGACCATCATGACCTCTCGCCTCTCCTCCGTTGGCATGTATGCGAGGTCGATGGAACTCCTTGATAAGGCGAGGTGTGGTACGCTGCTAGGAATGGAATAACAAGGTGTAGTGGGAGGAGGTGGGGGACAGGTATGCGTAGAGGCCATGCCGTTGGTGGAGCTCCTCTGGGATTGATACTAGATTTATATCTTTATGTGGTTACTAATTATCAGTTTGGGGTGCTACTATTGCCTGTATAGCATAATCGTATCTGTTTGGCGCGTGTGAGCACTATATCTGACCATCACGAGGAAATGGAGAGAATCATACTCTCTTGGCCAGTTATAAGATTTTGAAATTCCCAATTCCTGGCTTTCTGCATGGTACCAATGGAACGCTCTGTTACCCCCGCAAGTAATGTAGTCGTGGTGAGCTTACTGCACACAACATAATTCGTTATCAAGCCAAACTTTCACAATGACCCTGTCCTTCCAACCCCGGCCCCGCTATCGTACCTTTTTCTTTTTGGGGGAACGCACCAACTCACACATATGCCGCTATGCCGCTACGGAACCAGAAATAACGACGTGAAGGAGTAGGATGTAACGTAAATCTAGAATGAAAGTTTCATCCACCCCTCCCCCCCGACCCACTTTTCCTCTGGTGCTGATTTTTATTATTATTTATCTTTGTTGGTAGAGTTTAGTACACAGGCAGCAATAGTGTAGAGGTGTCGTGTCAGTGCTAGCATACTTGAAATACCCCCATCCATTCGGAATGATGTGAATCAAGCGCAAGTAGCCATAATCCCTCTGCTGCTGCTGCTGCTGCTGCTCGCTGGGCGGACACAATGGGGGTGTAGGTGCTCTGTTGTCGGAGGTGCGGACTCGGTTCTGGTATTTGTGTATATACATAAGCCGGGTCATCTTGCTGTGTGGGTGATTTTATCTCATTTGGGGGCTGCATGTAGCCGTTCTGTTTGGAAAGAGCTTTGCTTTGCCTGTTGTTGTTCTGGAGCTTGGCAGGACGATGGCAAGTATTTGATATTTGATATGCAGAATGGCGGGAAAGAAGGGAAGCTACAATGAAAGGGGCCACTTATAAAGGCACATTTTCTTTCGTAGGCTGGAAGGGAGATCTACGAGGTGCCATAACAAACAAACCAAAGAAAAACAATGAAATCACTAGAACGGTCGAATAAATCTTATTCGTTAATTTCTAAGGCGGGAATTATGGCTCTAAACTAAATGGCTATAAGTCACATGTAGCCCGAACCCAGAACCAAAGCCAGACCGGATCATTCATCCGTGCTCCTTCTGCTTGCCCTTGCCCTTGCCCTTGTCGTCCTTATTCGCCCCAGCGCTGTTCTTATTTGAGATCTCCGAAACTTTCTGTGCCTCCGTCTCCTCCATCTCCGCCAGCTCCTTCTGTTCCCCTGACTCTTCTCGCTCGGCAGTCTCGTTTCGCTTCCGTTTCTTGTCGTTCTTCAATGTTGCTTCTCCCTCTTCTTCCCCTTGCGCGGCCTTTCTCGCGGCTGCCTCACTCTCAGCTGCTTCACCTGCGCCCGCCTCCATTCCAGTCTTCCTCCTCCTCTCTCGCTTTGCGGCCTTCTTTGTCTTCTTCCTTTCTTTCCGTGCCTGCGCCTTCTTCTCCTCCAGCTCGGCCTCCATCTCTGCGATCTTTCTATCCATCCTCTCCGCCCGCTCCACCTCCTTCTCCGCAATCTCGCCCGCAATCCTCCCATCCTCCGCCACCTCCCTCTCCAGCCGCTCCCTGATCTCCACCTCCCTCCTCGCTATCTCCTCCTCCATCTCCACAATCCTCCTCGCCACCCTCTCCTCCCCCCTCCCCGCAGCCCTCACCCGCATCTCCTCCTCCCGCCCAAACCGCACTCTCTCCTCCTCAACCCTCTCCTCCGACACCAGATACTCCTCATCCACCCGTGCCAGCTGCAGGCACCGCTGCGCCCGCCGCACCATGGGCTGCTGCCGCCGAATCACCATCTGATACCCGGCGGCGCGCCCCCTCAGCGCCTGGATTGTGGGCGTCATGGCGCCGGGGAAGGAGGGGTTGCTGCCCGTGAGGTTGTAGCCTAGCCGGTCCAGCTGCCGGCGGACATCGACCCAGCTGTCGCGCGCGTCGGTGATGGTGCGGAGCAGTTGGTCTCTGCTGTCTGTGAGGGCTTGGATGTGCGCGGCGCGGGAGGAGGGACTGTTGGGGTCGGGGTAGGCCATGCTGGCGGGTAAGTGGGGTGCTGGGGTTGTGCCGGTGGTTTTGGCCGGATAGGTTGTTCGCCTTTGGGTATTCTTCTGCGGTGGTTTTGGTATGGTGGTGGCGGGGATGGTGGGCAGGTGTTGTGAGAGTGTGTGAGGGAGAGTCCAGCTTGGCACATTTCAAATATGTCGTTTAGCAAAATGGTGATTTACGCTTCATATCTTGGCCTGATGTATGCCGCCTAGCTCGAGTTGCGGTCTTCTGCCGAGCCCTAGGCTCAACAGCACCGTTGGACACATAAAATAGCAATGCCAAGATGCTGGATGAGTGCTGAAGTTCTGCTTCTCTACCTGTTGTCTAAGTCTGCTAAGAACACGAGATTGCAGAAATCGCACTTCCTGATCATGATAGCGGTACCACCAACAACGCAGAGCTTAGATACACGCCCGAGCACCCAGCACCATGAGAGTCACAGCCATCACGCACAAGCTATTACCACCAATCCGAGAGACGTCTCGAAGACCAACATTGCATAGACACATGTAGCTTCCGGGAGATGGTCGAAGCCCAGCTCCCAGGTCTATCATACACACACGCATCCCTACCTCCACCGTCAGCAAGTCGACCTTTCAGATGAGAGAGCCACCACTCGACAACCTACCCTTGCTTTCCAGCCACCAGGCACAGTAGATGGTCTAATGGCCGGGGTCTTATATAGCTGATAGGGCGGTGCCGGACGTCACGCGGCGACTGTCGAGGGGGTCCACTGTGAGCCTGGGCAGCAGCTTCCGCGGGGCGTCCATCTCACCTCTTGGAGAGCACATAGCTGCTCCTCGCGCGGTGCTTGTTCTTCGTGGGGGGGGTTGTGGGGGTGTGGTGCGTGCGGGAGTGGGTGTTGGTATGGATGGGTACTGCGTGGCGGTGGGTGACGCGGACTATTACTACAAGGGTGGAACTGTAACGGGGGGCATGCGGCGTGGGAGGTTGTCCTTGGCTGGTTTGTAGAGAGTGGGAGGGGGAGGGCTGGGGTTGATATTCGGGTCGTTGGTATCCTATTTCTTATCCACTGTTTGGTTATTGTTTTGCTGCGGTCGTTAGAGCGTGCAATTCCTTGCAGCACAGCAGCTCAAGAGGTCGCTGATAAGCATCATGTATGACAACCGTGACTCTTGACTGGATGGAGATCTTGCACGACATGGAGGGCTTCTGGGTGCACGTGCAATATGTATTTCGTGATATATATATACAAGGACAGTCCACCATGATTGAGTAAGCACGAGGGATAAATGATAATTATACATGAGAAAGACAAAGACTGATGAAACTAAAGAAATAATGAATAGTAGACGGTATTTTCCCCTCGAGATGGCTAACAGAGAAGCAGCCACTCAACAGCAGCACTCACTGCTCTGCCCTACACATGTGTCAGTGCCATCCGAAATGTTGCCAATTGAAGGAGGTGTATTTACCTTTTCACCCCCCCTGAGCCATTGATAATGACACTACACAGGAACGCCGCCTCCTCCGCCAGGATATCCTCCGCCGTTCTCTCCGTCCCCGTCGGCAGCATGGCCATCTGCCCGCGGATCACCTCCATCTCGACCCCCTGCGCCTCCTCCAGGCCCGACCCACACGCCAGCAGATGAAACACCTTCAAATACCGCTTCGCCAACGCCCTGACCCTGCCCTCCGCCCCGCCCTCCACCCCCTCCTGCAACCCCTCCTTCACAACCCTAACCTCCCCCAGCAGCTCCTCCAACCCAGCTCTTCCCCGCCGCCGATACTCCTCATCACCCACCTCCCACCGCTCCCACCCACACGCCCCCAGCGCCTGCCGCCACATGCCCACCTCCCTCGCCACAGCCCCCGCGGTCTCACCCCCACCCCACGCAGCAGCACACGCATCGATCCTATCCAGACGCGCAAGCACGCTCCGCGCCCGCGCGGCATTCCGCCGGCCGTGCTTCTTCTTCTGTACGGGAAAGAGCCCGAGCTGCGCTACGAGCGCGGCTGTCACTTCTGCCTCCTGAACGGTGGAGCGCGCGTCGGTGAGGGTTGCTTGGTCGTCGTCGGAGTACATGGGCGCGGGGGCGGGGGGGGCGTTGAAGATGCCGGCCTCCTTCTTGGCCGTGCGCGGCGCCGGCACGGTGCTGGTTCTGGTTCTGTTTCTGGCGGGCGAGGTGGGGTGGCCGCTGCTGTGGGCGGGTGGCCAGGTGGGTGGCTTGCGCCGCTGGCGGAGGGAGTAGGGGCTGCCGTGGGAGGGGGGGGATGGCGGCTCCTGCTTGATGGCGGGCATTGTGGTGGTGAGTGTAGAATGGGTGCTTGTCCTGATGGTTGGTTTGCGCGTGCTTGGGAGAGGAGGAGATGTAAGAGTGTGCTGGTTACAGAAGCATATAATCTCTGTGGCCGGGGGGGGGAGGGGGCGTCCTATTTATACCGTGGAAGGGCCGTAGTATGGATGCGCCGTTCCGCATGGAATTGCTGGTTCGGGAGGGCGCAGGTGCTGTGTTATTCTATGGCCGACATAGAATGGCCGTGCGGGTGGGTGGCTGCATGGCGGTGCAGGTGTGGCTGGGGGACTAGGGTGCCACCGTGGGGGAGCTGCGGATTCGCTGGGACCTATTCTACTGCCGGGTGGGGTGCTTGTGTACTACGACGGTGCCCCCCACTGCTGTTGGTATAGTGATGGGTCGGGCGGTGTCCTTGTATCGAGGCTGTCACCGTACAGAATGAGGGTTAGGGGTGGATTGAGGCTGCGAACGAATTATAGATAGACAGCGGCTCTGAGGGGATAGACATGTGCCTCTTTGAAGACAGTTTCGTTCCCCCTTTCCACGCTCTTTGTCATTCAAATGCCTGAGAATGCTGGCCCTCCCCGCTGTCTGGTCACTCGCCACACCCAGATTTACACTAAACCCCGTACTAAAGGCTGAGACCGGCAGGCGTCATCCTTATCCCGAGAAGATCACTATATGCAGCATCACCACAACGAGAGTCTGCACTATTGCGGCTCCTCACTATGGCAGCGCCGCAGCTTGTCCATCTCGAGAGCCCTCCAGCTTGTGCGTGCCCCATCTTCGCCGTCGTCGAACCCTGCGGCTATCAATAGTGGATGCTGGTGCAGTCCTGTACCTGCCGCTGGACATGGCTATCCCTTAACCTGTCGATGCTGACCCCCCCCCCCGTGTAATAGAGAAATGGGTGATCAACCATCTGATGGCGGAGATACCAAGACGCGTTAGTAAAGCCACACTCAACCGCTCTCTCGTGGAAGTCGACATCGCCGCGGCAGCTTAAGGGTTAGGCCGCATGTGGCTAGTCTTGCACGGGTGTTAGCATTCATTGGCCTTTCATCCGACCCTCCGCCCCGTACGCCTACCAATACCACCGCTAGGCCGAGGAGTATCCTGCTGTGGGATCAAGCCAGATTAACCACGAGACTTCCCTTTCCGCGAATCAGAGTACTGCGCCCCCGTAGATGGCCCCGGCACAAGCATCACCCAGCTAGCCCCCACCTTTCCCCCGCACCGGACATGACATGTGGCTGGGCATACCACACTACTCGTTTATTCTCGAGGAACCCAGTCCATCCGCCCCACAGCGGGCGAGAGGCGGCGCTGTGCATCTAGGGTCTGGTGCGCCGGTTCGCCCTGCCACATACAAACCCGGGGCGGGGGGGTGAGTTACGCGAGAGTGTATACACAGGCATGGGTACAGATATAACCTGCGCTATATACCCCAACACCGGCAACTATGGCAGAGACGTGTATGCTGGCGCAGCAACGCGGGGCGTAGAACTATGGAGCATGGGGCAGCTTATCATGGATACGATACCGTGGCCCCCCCCCCCCATCGATATAGACGGAGGTGCTCGAAAAGCCTCACCCCTCCCCCTTGTTTACTATTCCTAGATATCGTTAGCCACCTCCCCTCCTTCGGGACGGGGCATCACACATTATCACTCGCATTGCAGGACAGAAGCCAAGACCGAGTGATACACTGTGAGTCTGCGGTATCTGGTGGGCCCGAGGTGGGCGCGGGTATGTGGCTGGACAGGGAGTGTATCTGGCAGGGTGGTGGGTGTAGGGAGTGGAGGACGTGGGGGTGGGTGGGTGTGGGCCAGCATAGATCGCATGTTTGCTAGCTATGGGTGCGATATTATTCGAGTGCTAGTACTGAGTGGTGGTTTTCCATGTGGCGTGCGCGCGCAGATGGCGTTGTGGGCTGGTGCGGCCCTGGCTTGCCTACAGCTAGAACTAGAGGCTTGTGGAATGCTTTTTCTGTTCGATGGGTCTTTTAGAGAACGGCCAACGGCGGCGGCATCGGTGTTTCCCAGGCTGGGGTGGATCCTGGCATGTAGTTAGGTACTTGGCTCTCCGTCTCACCCGATCGGAGAGCTAAGTGGTTAAAGAGTTGGCTTCTCCCCAGGTATCCTGGGCTCTTGCATATGGATGGTGGATCTACTAGTTGTTTTTGTTTCCCAGAACGGACAGCACGGGTTTCGGTACATCCATGTAGCTCCCGCGGAACTTGCTGAGCGGGTAGAAGGCAGTTACAATAGATGCGTTTTGATGCTACGGTGTTGTAGCTGTGTGAGAGTGTATTGCACTGGTGTAGACTGCTACTTGTCCATATCCGCCGAGGGATTGGGTGTACTTAATCCTGCATCGGGTGAGATGGTGTTAGTTGTTGGGGTTCTGTCGCTCGCGGGAAAGACACAGATAGAGAGGTCCGCTGGGTGGCATGAATTTGGGGAACGAGGCGGTAGCCGTCCATGTGGTAATCTATAGCTCGGGGTTTCTGAGTTTCATTGTGGCTGGCAGCACAGAACCGGGGGTAGATGCTCTGGCTCCAGGCATGAGGAAAGTACAAAAAATGCCTATGTAATCTCTCCGGCGCGTTGGTTGATTCAGCGAGTCTTTTGATCGGATAATCTCACAACTTATTGGCGTTGGATATCCTATCGCTCCTGCCTGATGCTCACAATATATAATGTAATTGGGTTCCATAATTACTCATATCTTGAGAGGACCTCAGCCCATAATTATGGTATATCCTAGCCAACTGATTGGTCGTGCTGACCGTTTAGGGATTTTTGGCAGGCAGTTGGTACATTTTAATGGCAGCACATTCTCCTATAGAAGGTCCCACCTCGACACTTTTCAAGATCCGCGGGGGTATATAGCGTCTGTAACCCTAGTTAACCCCCATTCCCTACATCTCTCGCCTCCAACCAAACCATCCGTATTCTATCCAAAACATCTTCCAACACCACAGCTTTCCCAACAAACACCAAACAACCCACAACCCACACACCATGGACAACTACGAATACTCCGCCTCCCGCCTCTCCCTCCACGCCGCACAGCTCGCCGAATTCTACATGTGGATGGGCCGACGCAGCAGCCTCCTCATCGACTGCGGCCGCCACGTCGGCCCCCGCGTCAACCGCGCGGCAGTAAGCTACACCATGTCCGAGCTGGCCAAATACAGCAAGGTCCTCAAAGAATCCAACCTGGCCGAGCTGTTCACGCACAAGCTGGACCGCATGGCCAGCAGCCTGATCCCGCGCTCGGACAACGGCGACGACATGACGGAGCAGGGCCAGCAGACGCTGGGCGTCATCAAGCACTACCACGCGCAGAAGGAGAGGCTGCTGAACGAGAGGGCCGGCTTTGTGCGCCTGCTGCAGAATAGGTTTGGGATATACGAGAGGGGCGACCGCGCGAGGGAGGCGAGTAAGCAGTTGATCTTGCTCTGCCAGGCCGCCTATGTGCCGTATCCGTATGAGGACCAGAAGGAGATCATGTATGAGAGGTTCGAGAAGACGAAGGCTAGTTATAACGCTTGTTCAAAGGCGTGGTATTTCCCCGGGACGGGGGTTTTGGCGTTTGAAAATTAGGTAAGGAGTAGGATCGCTGGTGTGTTATGAGGTGCTGGCATTTCTGAGCTGCCACAGTGGTGTTTTTTGCGCTTCGCTTGTCGTGCTTGCTATTTGCTCTATCTTTTCTTGGTGTTTCTCACGATTAGTTCTGGGGGTCATTTTTGGTTATTTAAATCATTTATGATGCGGTTTCCCCTTTAGTATGCTTGGTTATCAAGAATTTAAGTCTGTTAGTTTCCCGATAAGTTCCAGCTTCGTGAATCATGGTTTTCTGTGCATCTAGCTGTAGCTGTGAATAATCCTGGGGTAAGCTATATTCCTACTAGACAAAGCGACACGCCTTTTGTATGAATGTTTTAAATCCGGTTTCACCAACAAGTGTAAATACATCGCTGACCAATCCGGGTTGAATCCTAAACCTTCTATCCAGCTCCGGGCAGAGCCAGCTAGTGGCTGCCATCTCAACTATGAAATCTCCAGCCTCCCTGTAAGTTATGTCGCAAGAATGATACGAAAGGATACCGGCACCCCCCCTGAATTGCAATTGATAGGTGTATAATGAGTGTAGTGGGACAACAGAGGCGTACTATCTTCCAGGAACACATCTTTGAATTAGGCTGGAGAACACCGGTTCGTAAAAAATATCAATGTGTCTGGAGCGGACTTATCGATGATTATCTCCGTGGATGCTCATTCTAAGGGGTGGAGAGCCTCTCCTCATTCCTATATATCCCTAGATATAATAACAAATAGCAATCATTGCATCAGCAAAGACTACTCAGGACTCTCTGTACGCGTCCTTGCCCGACACTCCAGTTATACTCAGTGCCAAATCATATCATAGTCATGTAGGGAGGCATGTCTATGACACCTCAAGCCCCTTCATGCCAGAGAACACTGCCGACATTTGCAAGCTCTATTCCGCAATAGTTCATAATCCGAGTGACAGTCTATGACGCTAATTCATAAACAGACTATCCTTCGTTTCGAGACTCCCAGGTCCTGACATTATTCCTTCTCCAGCTGAAAGAAAGACACCGCTGTTTGGGTGAAACTATTATGGCCCGTGCGCTGCGGTGGCGTGAGAATACCGGCTTCGCTCGGAAACCTTAGTATCCCAGCGCACTTCGGCATCACCGATGCGTGCCCTATCATGTGGCAGCCAAATCACATAGAATTCCAGCAGCGCGCATATAGAAGCCACATCGTCCCACAGGATACGTGTAGTTATAAACGCTGCAGAACTGATACCACCGCCACCCTCTCGCTCATCACCATCTGTTGGATCTCTCCTTATGCCCCGAGTTCTAGGCGACGCTGCGCGTCCTGGTATAACGATGGCTTGCTATGTCGCATCGTCGTCCATAGAGTCGAAAATAAATAATACAAACCGGGGGAAAGAAAGACAAAAGCCGAAAACGCAGGCGACACGGGGAAGAAGGCGGGAAATGTGTAGCCAGTCTTGGCATCTCCACATCTGTCATAGCCCACGCAACATCATATACTAACACAAATCTCAGAATCCGGAATCATCCCTGGAACAATCACAAACGCCCCCATCACCGGAGCGCTCATCAACAAGAGAAAGAACATCATTACATGCGGTGGTAGCGTCTGGGATGGCATCAGGGTAGGGATCCCTGCCTAACTATTCTCCCAGATACCTTCTGCAACGGTCGTGGACGAAGCGGTTAAGAAGAACTTCTGTTGCTATCATCAGAAAGAGGAATGGACAGTCACCAAGGAGGTCATGATCCATCACCGCTGAACTTGGTGGGTCGGTACATCACCAGAAAAGGCAATGTTATGACTGCGACAATAACGAAGGCTGTTACAATAGCCCCGGATGTCTGTGGTTATTTAGCAAGAAAGGCCTAATCACCCTAATGACTATAGGAATGTTGGAAAGACATCATGTGTGACTGTTGCGAACGGAAACCTTCCTTCCTACAGACCACCAATACCTTTTGTGTGGCCCTCTTGAGTCTTCACCGTGGAAGCTCATGGTGGTAGAGATCTGCTCTGTGTCCGGGCCCCTAAGAAGAAATCAGCCATAGATTCTCGACTGGTCCCCGAAGGAACGCTGTAATCTCTCGAAGCGGTGTGGTTCGAAGCGCGGATAAACGAGGAGTTGAAGGGGAATAAGAGCAAAGAGAGGTGAAGTCGCTCAAATTCCGCATATAAAAATCCGCAGGTGAACTAGACATCATGCTCGAGGAGTAGGAAGGAAGATCTTACGGTGGTTGTGCTGAGGATTTAGAGATTTGAACCTCCCGAGCTCAGAGAGTTTATAATACAACTCGGTAGCGCCGGCGGCTTTTAAAGGACCTCTACCTTCCCTGCGCGGTGCCTGTCATCCGCTCCGCTTCTCTCTGCCGCGAAAGCCAAGACCTGCTAGGGCTAGGCGCAGCTTCACCGCTATCTATAACAACAATAGGGGCCTATAAAAATAGTGTGAAATCCTTAGGGAGAGAGAGCTAACTAGTACAGGACAAGGCATTGGCAGGATAATTTATGGAAACGGGGGAGCACAACGGCTACCCTGGTTACACGTCCCGACTGTCTTCTATGGTTGCGGATATGGCGTTTTATGACTCCTTGCTGTCCCTGGTACTGTGGTTCTCGCCGGCATGAACCTCCCTAGCAATAACAGCAGTGGAAGAGTGAAGGATTACGTTAGGTGCGGTTCCTACCCCGGGAGTTGGAGTTGGTGTTGTGTTAGGGTCTGGAGGGAATACAATTACGGATATAATTGTCTTTTCAGTTTCAGCGAGTGATATCTGATCTTGCGGAGTGCACGCCGCTGTTTATGTATCTTTAGTATTATACTATCGGCGGGGGTGCAATAATTACGATCAATATTCGCTGGAAATAGGCAGGTAGTTCAAGTGACCAATTACCTGCCGGCCTCTTGATACACCAGCTACATGACTTTGGATAGCTGCTATCTTTTCACTTCGGTGGGTTGTCGGTGACGACGTTTAATTTTTTTATTTTCCCACTCTCTAGGATGTTATTGATGTTATAGCAGGTGCTTGGTTTGGTTGCGGATCAAAGTTATCTTATCTTATCGCATCTTATCTTGTCGATCCCTTGCTGATAAGAATTGAAGTGAAGATCAGCTAAACCCACACACCCTTGCCAATACAAACCGCCACGGCAGTCTTCCAACATCTCAAGATACACCTCTGAGACGGGTAGAGAAGTGCAGGAGCGCATTCACCTCCAAATCTTTTTTGGTTGCATGAGCCTTTGTCTAACCGTTGTTCGTTCTTTGATCGGTAGCCCCCGCGCGTAGAGACGCACGTACGATTCTAGTTCCAGACCGTTCTAAAAACACCCAGACCACCGAGAGTTGGTCAAATCCACTTGGACGGTACCTGCGGCGCGCAACGCAAGGCAGTATGATAGCTGCGTCTAGCATCCCGGCCCACTCTTCCAGTTCTATATATCCGGTCGAAGTGTAACAGCAGGTCTAAGTCGTCTCGTCTCCACTAACCAGAGCCTGACGTAAAGTCCTTGCATGCAAGATGATGATAATATTAGCTGAGCGCGAGCCCCCCGCTCCTCCGCCGGCAATGGACGAACGCTGCAAGCAAAATACACACGCAGTTCCAAGAACGGCTACCCAAGCATTGTCCCCACTCTCAGCGGTGGTAGCCCATGCGTAGGTTGTGCTTCTTGGCAGACGACGGAATAAGCTTAGAGGACATGGATTAATATCGGGTGACACGAGATCTCAGATTGGTCGCGATGCTATCCTTGTGGACCCTGTGGACACCCCCTGCCCCTGTCGTTGCTTCATCGGACGTGCGTAAGTGCTCCGGTCAGCAGAGCAAGAGATTAGCGAGACTCTAGATCGAGATGGATGGAGATCTCCCGGGGCTTGTGGCGGCAACCCCCGTCGGAAGGCTTGCCATATGCTTTCGGGGTTCAGGGAAAACTTGCGCACAGCAATCATGGGATGGAAATTCAAAGGGGGATTTGGTCCTGCATTGATTCTCCGTGTTGTGTGCAGGAATGTGTAGGTAGCTAAACTCACTATCTCGTTCAGTTATTTGTTTGAACCTACTACTAAAACACAATCTGCACAATTTACATAGCCTTGTGCTTATGAATTGCAGGTTTAGCCTATACCATTCCGTGTTACAGCATCCAGACTAGAATTATACAATTGAGGGCTTCATTTTCCACGGTCGCAAGTACTACGATACACAACTATCCAGTTGTGGCTGTTGGCCGATGATGCTCCAAAACGCGTGCGGTCGAGTGATAGCTCATGCCCGCCGCGCGCTGCGTCGCGCCCCACCTATGACTCCTGCCCCATTGCTCTGGTTAAGCAGATGTGTTAGTTTCGAGACAGTATGAATTAACCCACTCTATCAATCGTCACCACTCTTGTCCTTTCTTTTTTTTAAATTTAATTCGTTAATTACATGCAAAACTCTTATCTTCTTGCTCACCGGGCCGGTATATTAAGCTTCGTGAGATTATTAGAGGCCTCGACAGGCAGATCGGATAACACATCCTGGACCCATGTATCATTATCAATCTCATGCGCTCCTGCAGGGTCAGTCCCTCACCCCGGTCGCTTAGCTCAACCGCCAAACACCACCAAAATAAACCCCCCGCTGCCGATATATCCGCTACACTGAGCGAGAGACGCGCTAAGACCAGCCCCCTGGCCCGCAAAAAAAGGTGGATTGCAAACTTGTGGCGTGCGCCACATAGGCGCGTTTCGCGCCACGGAACCTGGATGCGGTGCGCGCGCTGTTTCCGGTTGCTGTGGCCAGCGCTGGGTACATGTAGTGCTTGGACGAAACGCTCTCCTCAGAAGGCTCCTCCAGAGCCGGTGATCGCGCCTGATGGCAAAGTTGTGCCTTGGTCTAATGACTAGGCAATTGCTGGGGGCGTGTAGCGTTGGTTCACGATATGTCGGGTTTGGGGAGAGGAGTTGAGCTGGAGGGGGTGTAGCTAGGGCGCTGGCTGGGTCGAGTCTGGTAGTGGCATCGGTATTGGTGTCAATGACAGTATCAACCTGTATATAATCCGACGAATCCTCCCCCAGCAGCTACAACACCATCGAACAGCAAGCCTGACTTCCTTCACCAATTCATTCCTTTACTTCCTTCCTTTCATTCTTTTTCGTTTCCTTTTTTCTAGCAGCCAGTTCTGCTCTTTCCATTCCGTTTCCATTTTCATCTCCGCTCCTTCCTTCCATTCTTCTTCGTTTCCATTTTTTCCAGCGGGTTCAGCTTTTTCCATTTCTATTTCCATTTCCACTCCTTCCAGCTGATCCCCCCCCCACAAGCACCATGAAATTCACCGCAATCTTCACCACCGCCATCCTCCTGCTCTCCACAGCAGCAGATGCATACCCGCAACCGGCGGCCGACGCCACCTCCCTCACCCTCAACCCCATCCCGCACTCCAAGCGTGACCCCGCTGCCACCACCCCCCGCCGCACCACAAAGGCAAGCACGAAGAGCACCACAAACAAAGTAAAGTCCGGCGGCGTGCGCAAAACCACTGCCGCCCCCAGCAAGAAAAAGACCCCAGCCGCAGCCGCAGCCATCACCAAGGGCAAGAAGCAGCCGGCGACGAAGCAAAAAGGCGCGCAGGTATGCATGCTCCCGTCAGCGTGCGGTCGCAAGAAGGGCGGCCTGGGCAAGCGTGGCTGCGGCGAGCCCGCGGAGGAGGAGAAGCTGCTCAGCTGCTCGCTGTGCCCAGGCCTCAAGAAGCGTGGCAAGGGCCAGCGCAACAATAAGAAGAATGTGCTGGGAGACCTCATGGGCGAGCCGCTGGCGAAGGATAATGTTGATGATCTGGTTGACGAAACGGACTGTTGGCAGTGCGAGCATGGTAAGCTTTTCTTTTCCCTTTCCTCCCCCCCCCACGTATATATCCTTTTTTGCATAACTCCTTTCTGTGCTCGGTTCAGCCAGCCATATGTATGTAGTATATAAATGCTTACCTTCCCCACCTCTTCCTCCAGGGGGCGCCACTTTTGTGTTCACCGGCACGCAAGTGAAGCTGACGGCTATCGACGCGCTCAAGCGTAACCTCCACCAAAACTTCATCACCTACATCCCCCGCGCCAACGCGCCGCCCAAGAACTGGCCTCACCCGTACGACAACGTGGAGAGGGCGCTGCCTGTAGTTTCTGGCGAGCTCAGCCAGTACATCACCTTCCCGCTGTACACGAACGGCCTGTTCGTTGGTAACGTGGCCGGTGCGTTTCGTGTTACCATTGGGCTCTCGGCCACGATGGTTCCCCAGACTGTGAATGTGGTGGGTTTTATTCATTCTTCTCCAGCCTGTTTGGTTTACTTTGGTTTTTGGTTGTTGTGGCTCTTGAGCTAACTGGCGGGTGTGTGCGATAGATGAAGCATGTCAGTAGAGATTCAGACGACTATGTGAGGGTCCCATCGGACAAGGGAAGGAAATAAGCGGTGCTGCGGTATATCGTGATAGGTGGATGGTTTTGGAGGCGGGGCGTGGGCGGTTTATTTGGTGGGAGATTGATGTATGTGTGAAGATGGAAAAATAGAGAGCTTCGGGCCGGGAGTGATGAGATCGATAGACTATACATATGAAAATAGACATACACACATTGCATTCGTTCATTCCAGATAGTAACTCCTAGAAACATTGCACAGGCGGCGGTCTTGGGTCCCTTTCTCCGTCGTCTCAAGGCGCGGCGCTATCCTAAGGTAATGAATCCTACAGGCTCACCACAACAGCCAGGCCGCCAAGACAGCACGCGCCACAAATATGTGGCGGCACCTGATATCCCCACTACCCCTACACTACATGTACCCCTGCGCCGCCGGGCATCGGTCCTCAGAATTACCCTCCTGCTGGCTATGGTTCCTGCGGGCTATTATTCGCAATGCATGTCGGCGAGGTAAAGTTGCGATATGATAAGATAAGCGGGGATATGTACAAGATGCGATAAGATAAGATAAGCGGAACCAGCATCCATTCATCAGCCACACGATGTCTTACCCACCCGCCCACCAGCGTAACCGCCGTCGCCGCATGTATCCTAGCTAGTCACTGGCAGGGAGTGTTGTTTACATGTAATTATAGGCGCCCTTCACCACAGACGCACATGTGTGTATAACGCGGATATGTTATGCTATAATGTGGGTAAATGTGTTCGCCGCGCGTAATCAAAAGCCTCACATCGCCGCAACCGGTGGTAATGCCGAGGGCCCAACTAGGAATCTGGATAGGTGAGGGTAGGGGGTGGTGGTACATCTATGTATGTAGGTGCGTCCGTTAGTATAAGTGAGAGTGCATGGTGAATCTTTGACTGTCATGGGAGTCTGTTTATAGTAATGAAATAATTGAAAGAAATAAATAACTAGGCACTATGGATCAGTCCTTAGTTTACCAATGGCCTGTCGGAACACCTGTTCCAGCAACAGCGACCGTCAATCGCTAGCAAATACTCGCGATATCAAGTCTTTGCCTAACCCTTATTCCGCACTACAAGAACCCTACTCTCTTGGAGACCATAACCCACCAGCTGGCGCCTGAGCTCAGAAACATTGCCTATCACTCGTTCTTGGCTGAAAGGGTGGTAAGACAGAACTGAGTCACAGTGTATCACTCATTCTTGGCGTGCGCTAGGCAGAGGTGCTGGTGTGCAGCGAGTAGTCATCGTGACAGCCGAGTTTCAACCACGCGCAACTCCTCTGGCAGAACCACCGGGATCGGAATCTATCACATTCTCAGATTAGTAGTAACAGGTGGGAATACGTGCCATAGATCTCCTTTTAGCGGTTCGAAAGAGATGTATAAGTATAGCCGTCGACTCTTACACGCTCCCTCCACCTCCACCTCTATGGATCCACCCACACCTCTCCTCACCCTTCCGCCTCCTCGCGTTCCGGCCCAACATGCTACTCCGACCCCCTCTTCTCTTCTGCATATCAGCTCTTTCGGTCTTGTAAACAGCAGAGGCATCGTCCTCCACTCTCCTCATCCCCATTAACTGAGTAATATCTAGCCACATTGTGCTGATTAACCCCATTGTTAAGGTACTAGTACATGCACTATCATTTGTTTTTATATGGTTTCAGTAGGTGGGAATGTATATGTAGCTTTTCATAGCCTCCTCGTGGTTTTGTACGTTATAGCCTGGGCTATCTTCCGATACACAATTGTCTACAGATCCCACTGCGCGTATTCGTGGGTTTCCTCATTTTACGGGCGCAAAATGGACCGAGTTCAGTATAAATACTACTGGTTCTTAATAGCGTGAAGTACTGGTCATACTTTTCATCCTGTAGTGCCCTTGTAGAGCTGCGGTCTGGATAGTCTTGTTCTGATATTTTTGCCGTGTCGCTCGTTTGTTGCGCGCGTATACGTATCTGCTCCATAATTATTAACGGTACCTGGGGAGAGGGTTAAGGTCAGTCGTCCTCTCATTCATTCCACGCCGGTACCGCCGTTACTACCGCAGCACCTCCGGCACCCCAGCGACCATGACAAATGTCTCCAAAGATACGGAAACATTCCGGCAAATGCTTTAAATCACATTGGGTACACCTCCGCCCATTGATTCCTATAAGTTATAAGTAGTGGGGGCGACGATGTGATGGACCGCGGTGCCTAAGGGTGATGTTGAAAACCCTTTACCGAGGCATGTAAATGTAGGAGGCCTATACCAACAAGAATATATACCGAGCGACTGTTGTGGTGACTAACAAATTGACTACCTAGTCTAAGAGTACAGTAAGCAGTCCTTATGGCAGAGCGCTCGATAGAGGGCTGAGTTAAGAGTTCTGAAATGATTCAACTGTGGATAATATCGTACTTCATGCGTCAGAGAACACTTGGAATGTGTCAGAGAACACTTGGCCTTTGTGGTGTTATATTATATATAGGAATGCCCTATTCGCCCTTACCTTCATCACTCTCCGCCATCGAAAAAGCAACCCAGGATAATGCGGTCGCGGCCACGCACTCCCAGACCCATAACGCAGCACAACCTCAGTCGGGCACCGCCTCCGCCTCATGTCAGTGTCGCTTCCTAAGGACTATCGCACCCTGATTTTATCCTGCGTGAGTATTTGGCGGTCGGTGATCACTCAGGTGCAGTCACGCTTTCCCGTGATGTGATTGGTCAGTTCTGTCAGGCGGGTATGACGCATTCAATGACAACTGCTGTACCACATTCCAATTGGACGACAGCAGGGATTTGAATAGGCGTGCAATGTTTAGATTTCTATCTCTTACTGAAATTCAAACTCTTCACTCGAGACTGAATAACCCTTAGTATACCATCATTCTATATATGGCTGCGCGTCGGCCGTATTTGGAAGGAGTCATGTCAGCAGAACTCTAATGCACACAGTAACAGGAATATTAAATTCCTGCGCGGGGGTGCCCAAGTAGCACTGATTCTGCGATTATATTCCGGCGTAGGATGCCCCACAGATATTGGTAGAATTTCTTACCTCCACTGCCACTTGTATCACCGCCGTATCACCCAGCGGTATATAAACTCAGCTCCCCCTAGACTCTAGCATCCCCAACTCTGCATACTCAACCCTACATACAGAATCTCTCATAGAAATCTATATAGCGATGGAAATTAAAATCGACTACTCTAACGCCGCTGCCGGTCTTCAGATGCACTTGGGCTCACTCACAGGCTCCCAGGTCGAACTCACTGCGGCCATCAAGCTCGGCCGCGCAAACAGGCCAGATTCTTCCTACAAGATGCGCGCTCAGGCGTTCGAGAAGAGTGTGACGAATGATTTGCAAGAGGTGATCAAGGATTTGGACGATTATAAGGCGTTTTTGGAGGGTAACCCGAGCGCGAAGAACGGAGAGTGTGAAACACTCGTAGCGGAGATTTGGCAGGTGATAGCGAAGCTCAACAGCGGTATGGCTCAGCTCGAGGAGGTAGCTAGGACGATATAGGCCGTGATGAGGAGGATACGGAGGGTTGCGACGGTTTTCGTTAGTCGTTCTTATTTCGTTGGGCTTTGTGCTTGTAGTAGCTTTATCTTTTTTTAATGGCGTAATTCATTCTTGAATCGTCTTTTAATAAAGTTTTTAACCCCGATATACATTCTCCCGATATATATCATCCCTATAAGCTTGAATTGTCTCTCTTCGTCCGAGCCGGGGGTGCGTAAATATTAACCCAGCACTATGATGGGTAGTGATATCTCCGACAGAAGAAACCCATGGTGGATGTTTATAGTTTAGTAAAATATATGACCTCTCAGTCAAGCCACCCACTGCTATCGCATTGAACAATAATCACAGCGACCATCTTAGGGCCTGTTCGGTTGCATTCAAATATGGTGATATTTGACCTAAAAAGGCATATCTTTTACCAGATATGTTTAGACCTTCTCCCTATTGGGCCAAATATTACGACATCTGGGTGCAACCGAACAGACCCTTAGTCATCATAGGTGGTTACTTTATTGCTAAGCATCAGAGTATGCAACTGAAAAATGTTTGTATAATTCCAAACCACCCCCGATCAAGATGATTCATAAGAAATCCTGGTTATCTCTAGGATACCAAAAGCTCTCACGTGCTCATCCTCATCGTAGGTTTTTCCATGTACCCGGTATGTGCGTCAACATCCCCGGAGTGTCCTAGAACCGAGAGAATGATCCGGGGTTTGCTTTTATCAATGCAGAACAGTGCATGTGTCTGATTAGTCACCCGATACGAATGAAACAAGCAGTGGCGCTTCAAATCGAGTGACAACATATGAAGGCATATCATCCGCGCTTATAATCTTATTATCTTCTTCAATAGAATGTAAAATCCGATGACCCTAGTTAGTTAGACAGTACGTGTAGTATTAGAGAGCTCTGGTACCTAGATGGCGAAGCTCGCCTGCTGTTACACGACTACTACATGTAGTATACTTGTAACCTTTTCCGTCATGCATGCTGCAATGCACAGTCTTGGATGTTCTTTGTATTCGCAGAGCGATTATTTTCAGCGAGCTGATGTGAATATTAATACATGTAGCTCGCTATGAAGCAATGTGTCGATTCGATGGTCAGAGTGATAAATATGATGACAATAGAAGTCGAAGCGAGAGTCTGCACTATACATGTAAATGTACAAGTACATGTAGTTTATCTCTTTTGGCCATGTATAGATGTAACCCTGACCTTTACCTGCGTTCCCTCCATTGAGTCCACTTGTCTCGATTTGTCATCGGACTGCATGCATGGATCTGGTCTAGGCGCTATGTGCCACAACGCTTCCCAGAACATCCAGACAACACAACTTCATATCCACTCCAAGTCATACTTCTCTCTAGAGCCTCTAATCACTCGTTTTTGTTGTCAAAGATGAGTTACACCGTTTGCCTAGATGCATACCCCGAAATTACTTTAATCTCACCTGTATTGTTCTGTGAACCTAGCTGATGGTAGAACAGGCGTTCCCGGGAAGTACTACCGGAGCATACATCGCAGAATACGAACCTGGTCTCCATGTCTACAATCGGATAAAGAGTCTTAGCAATAACTAATATATCTTCTATATAGCTCGATGATGCTATTGAGCATGTATTTATTTATGGACCAGTTCTTAGTTGATCCCTACTTTCAGCAATCATTGCCACATCGCTCGGGAGAGAGCCAAAGATCGACGCATTCGGTTGCTTCAAGACATTTCACAGCATGAGTAAATTGAAGATCAAAATTTCTCTTTGAGGCAGTTCACAATGTTAGGTATAAATATCATAAACAGAAACGAACAAATAACACAACCTCTCAGTTCACCAAACGTTTATCAACCCCCCATTCTACCCCCCAGGCTTCCCACACTCAATACCGTATCCTCTATAAAGAGGGGCGGTAAATACCTTGGTCTCTCCCGATTCTCCCCCTCCTCTCCTTCAGCGGCCTTCAACGCATTCTCCAAATCTCTCAGGGCAATGGCAACATCCTCCCTTCTAGCCTCCAGCTTCGGCAAGTCGTTCGCCCACAACTCCCTCCTCGCCGTCCCCATCTGGACCTGTGCAAACACGTGGCAGTGTCTTGCGAGCCTCCTTTTCAGCTTCCCCGCAGCCTCCTCCAGCACCGCTGCCTGCTCAAACTCTTCTTCGCTCCAGTCGCGGTCGTCGGAGATCTTGATGAGCTGTGCTGCGTATTTGATGATAGCGTTGGCGGCATGGAGGTCGGTGATGACTGCTCTGCGCCAGGTAGCGTGGTCTGGGGGCACATTGTATCGCGTGCTAATTATGGGTGGGGGGCGCGGTCGGGCTGAGTTCATGGTTGTGGAAGTAGTGAGGATCCTGTTGTTGGAATGTTCATGGTTAGGTATGGTAGCGGTTGGTATATTCTGTTGGAAGGACACCGGACACCATGACTCGGCATTTAAAAAAGTTAGGTGATGGGGCGAACGCATCAATACTATATTTTGGAGCTGAGGTAACCTCTGTCTGTATGGGTTCAGGAATCCATGTCAAACTTGCTATGGGTACTGGTATCTCCGATTGAAGCGGCTTCTATCACGCTCCACTCAGGTGTATAGAATCTTGCAGATGTATCAGCTTGAGATACTCGCACTAGCGCTGAACGGATACACACTCGTTCTCTCCTGGGGTCGGGAAACACTTGCCAATCCGTCGAGGGACGGTGAGCGGGGGTTGTTGGATCAGAAGCGATGCCCATCTCACATCCAATTAACGCAATCAGAACCGACCAAGAAGTTTTTCCAGTTCCTGTGTAACTGTATTGTATGTCTCAAAGTCAAAAATGCGATACTATGCCTCAATTCGCTCTCGGAATTGACATTCTACAGGAGCGGTTGGAAGATAAAAGCTGTGGGGGCTCGGTGTATTGAATCTCTTTTCGCCGTTGTATTCGGGGTTGTCTACACCGTAGTCACCACCTACAATCACTCGATATAACTCCTTCATTTTTCTTGTTTAATTCATTAATTATATGCAGCGATATTCCTGCTTTACGGGGTCATGGGCGATACAGTGTGGTACCATAATGAGAATTCGTATCAAGATATGCTAATTAATGGAGATGTTGAGTATCTTTGACTGGTTTTATGGTCTTATTTCTGTGACCATGAATTCTCAGACTTATAATCAGGCGTGAAACGAAATGGTTTTGTGTAGTGGTGGGGACAGGAAAGAGAGAAGAAAAAAAAAAGAAAAAGCAAAAAGAAAAACAATACAAAGTAGTAGAGGTCTATTCTCGAGAAACGCTAAATTATAGTGATAATTTACCAAGTAGCTTGACCAACGCCCTTAACCCAGCCTAACTGCCCTCTACCGCTAATACCGGATAGCTACTGAGTCGTTTTAGAGGCGTTTGTGATACATAAAATAGCCCTCGCTCCATAAATCTAACGCCCGCTATAATGGCACTGCGGCAGTCAAGAAATTGGTAGCCCTTTTACCGATGCGGATGTTTTTCTCACGGCGGGATATCAAGCCAGATGTCATAGAGTTAGAAAGAGAGGGATGGGGCGGGCTCAAAATTCGGATACCGCAACCATGCACCAAGAACCCACAGCGTGCTATCAGTTTATCAAAACGCGTTTTACAGCGCACATGGGTTTGGTAAGAAGTAAAGCAATAGCAATCTATTCACACATTACCACTCGCAAACTTCAATCCAGAGTCCTGTGCTCCCCGTATAATTTGTTATCAAGGTTCGGGGTTGCGCTTGAGCTCCCTTCCCCCACCTCTCCCCCAGTGGAATAGGCTCAGCGTATGTATCAGACCCTCCACCGGGGGCATGGAGGACTGGGGGCCATACCTAGCTAGCATGGAGCATCGCACATACCCGAAAAAAATAGCTTGTTGTCTCTATTCTTTCCTTCGCCTTCTCTCCTTCCCCCTTTTTTTCCGTCTTGCCCCCCCGAACAATCCGTATCCATATCTAACCAAAGATCCGAAACCATACAGCATGTGTCATCACAATCAGGAGATACCAAACATACTCAGAAAAGCGGAGTACGGCCGCACCCTTCCACCTAGCTCTCCCCTGCGACCGCAAGCTCCAGTACCAGACGTGGTCCTACGAGTTGGTACCCCCCCCCCCCAGTCTCCCAGCCGTGCTGGCTAGCCCTCCGTAGCCCATAGCGTAGTCTTAACCGTCGATTCCAGCGGCGGATAGATGGATGAGAGGACGGGAGGAGCAGGGAGTCAAGTTGAAAGTAAAGATGACAACAACGCCGCCGCTTGCCTCGGGTGCATCGTGAGAACAGCACTCGTACGAACACCGGGGCGAAAAACGAGGATAGGCGAGAGAGAGAGGCGTGCTTTAGGGCTCTAGAGCGGTGCAGTGAGCATGGTTGCCTCCATGGTGGGGTGGGTGCTATTGGGGGCGGGCAGTACAGGGCGCGCGGGTTAGGCGGGGTAGGCTTACCACAGTCCTGCGTTAGTGAGAGATTATCGAAGTGTAGAGATCAACCCAGAGTGGCCGTGTGCTGGGGGGGTCTGTGTCATTGATAGTGCGGCCGCAGTGGATAAGTTTCTCACAGTCTCGAAGTCTGGCCCTCTGTCGAGTTGGTGTTTGTTTGTGCGTGGCGCGATGATGTCGTGAGGCTCTGTACCTACTTACGTTCCATGCAACAAGAACAACAAGAACAAGATCAGGAGGCTCTGCGACTCACCCTGCAACCTCACCATCCCACAAACTAACATATCCGACCAACCGAACATCGTCAGAAACACCGAAATGATGCATGAAATGGCCAGCTTCACCAGTACATGAAAGAGAAAAAAACTCTGCGCCGATGTCGGGCGTCAAGGGTGGTTAGGGAGGACAAACCAAAACCACCACATGTAAGCAGAAAAAATGGAGACGCGGGGAATCGAACCCCGGACCACCTCTATGCTAAAGAGGTATTATACCACTAAACCACATCCCCTTTCCTCCAATGCTATCTAACACCGTGTAAACCAAACGTAGCTGCCCTCTTGGACTACCTTCATACTTTTCGTTTTGCCCCCAAAGCGCCAAAAATTCTCCGACTCTCGGTTATTTGTAATCGTCTCTTATGCGGCTCATTTTTTTTTTAGTTACATACTCGCGCTGCCGGATTAAAGCCGCCTATCCAAAAATCGGTTACGCGAATATAGGTATAGAATGTTCCCTTAGGAAATCTTATTTTGGACCGGACCAATTGTTCGGACTTTTAGAAAAACGACAACTTGGCACCCAAGCAACTCAACTCCCGATCTTTTGGAACTCCCCCAAAATTCCCATTGAAGACTTCGTAGCACTACTCGGATCAAGCAGGAAGCCAGCTCTATTCTGTGGTTTTTTACTTTTATTTTTATTTAAATATTTAGATCTTTTAAGCGAAGATATATGAAAGTTCTCCCAACACAAATTGTGTGGGTGTGGCTAAACCCGTTGCCATGCGTAGCGCCTATATAATTTCGGTCCAATTAATCGGCAAGCCCACCAAACGAACGCCACAGGACATGCCGAAACAGAGACCAGTATGTATGTTCCTACCTGTGAGTTGTAAAAAGAAAATTGCGCCATGAATAAACCATTCGCCGAAGCACTCCCTGTTACTTTGGCTTGGGTGCGGCCATAACCGAGCCAACTACGACCATGGGTTAGGGTTATTCTAGCTGGAGGGTGTGTCGATGGCTCAAGAGAACGCGGACGTATCTCCGTGTGTTCCCAGTGGTCTTTGAGAGGGTGACTATCCCCTGGATGTATGAGACATTGGGAAAATCTCTCTCATGCATAAACGTCATGTGATCTTGAATTTAGGTGAGAAAACGTCCGGGTAAGGAGTTTGCTGCTTTTGTCGGTTTTTAGAATACTTAACGGTGCCATAAAGTTCTCAGTTCGCCGCATTACCTCAGTTAATCATTTCCTGGATAGGCTACGCTAATGCATGAGAGAGATTTTCCTAATGTCTCATACATCTAGGGGATAGTCGGAAGTGGATGTGGGGTGATTGCAGCGAAAATCTCTGGTATGTAGGGTTCGTGGGTGGCTCACAGACTATCACTCGGTCTTTCGCTATCCTAGGCAAGGATGGAAGCTTGGAAAACAGTTGGTTGTATTACGGATTTTGAGGGCAGGGAGAGGAGAAGACATATGTTCTTCTCCTACTGATATCCCTTTAGTTGATGTGCATTTTTGTGTATCACCAATCACCGTATAGCATTTAGAGGGAGCACTTCCGAGGGCTCAGTATAAACTAACACCCTTTAATATGTGTACCTTTGTTGGGTTCCTGCTGCCGGAGTGTGCTGCTTGTAGGCACACTTTAACACTCAAATGGGTAACGGTATAAGTCTGTAAATCTCTTTCACCTCGCCGCTAAGGCTTATCATAGAAAGCCGGAACGGACCGTTTTTCAGCGCTAACCACGCGCACCTCTTGGCATTTGTACCAGTAATAAGTACCAAGCTTGTAATCCACTATTAAATTTCTAAAGAAGGATTCAGTGGTGTAGTGGTATCACGGGCGCTTGCCATCAACTTGATGATTTGCGCCCGACCCGGGTTCGATTCCCGGCTGATTCATAGTATGTGGAGCCGGCGTGTGTACGTCCTCTCCAATCAGGTGCACTGCGGCTGCAAGTACATCTATTTTTCGGGGCACAGAGACTGAGGCTAATGGACTAGAGGACGTGCTGTGCGTGCAATGATTGAGTTTGGTAAAAAGTTTTGTAATATTTCTCTACGATTCTCAAGCGCAAAATACTCGTTCCTCTAATCTATCATAGCGCAATCAATCACAGTAAACTCTGGTAGATATAGGTATGCTCTGCTCTCTGTTCTAATCTATAACCCTCCAAATTTCACTCCCCATTCTTACTGACGAGTGCAGTGCCACCTGCCATCAAAACAGAAGTCCCCACAAATCTCACAACGTACCTGAACTACCCCCCCGTCACTTTCCATAACCATGTTCTGCAGCGCGACAGGTGTACCCTGGTCTTGGCGCATCAGCACAACACCGCGACGGTGGGGTTGAAGTGGCGCAGGCACGGGCGCTAGGGGGGTAAGTACGAAGGTGTCGCGTAGGTGATGCCCTAAAATCTCGGGGATGCGGTGTGAATTCCCTGTGGTGGCGCTGGGTGAGGTAGAGGTGGGAAAAAAGGCGCGATCGTTGGTGCGGCGAGGGGTGAGGACCGGGGTGCGCGGCATGGGCGGGAGGGGAGATTGATGGATGGAGGGACCGGGGGTGGGGGTGGGGGTTGTCGGTGTGCATGCGGAATTCGCTGGTGGAGCGGGGGCGGGGGTGCCGATGGGAAGGGGGTTGTCGTTTGAGTCAAAGCGGCGAATTGGATTACCCATGATACGTCTTAGATGTCTGTAGGCTTGTAGGATTGGTTTAGTTGCGTTGTTAGAAGTAGGTTTATAGGCGTGGAAGTCTGGCTGGAGCGTTAAGTTGTAGAAATGTGGAGTGACATTATATAGCCACTATAGCAACGAGTTATAGGGTGTAAATTGATTCATCTTGAGAAGATAGCGGTATATATCATCTACACGACTGACGGTTCTCTGTGTGGTGTTTCCTTTCAATCTTTCCTTTCAAGAATCAAGAATAATAATTACCGGGACCGATTCATGGATTCTCACCTGATTTCGAAGCCCGCGGGCTAGGTTGACTCTCGGCCAGTTACCGACATGAGATAAAGTTCGCAGTCTTGAGAAACAGAGACACATACAGGTAGGTGCATGTATGTATGTACACTCCGGACACCGAAACCTCATGACTATAGTTTATTGTGTTTTCGGGGGTGGTACTAGGGATACCGACGCCTTGGCTAGGATTTGGCTCTGTTAAGACTCCCCTCGATAAACCTGGTGTTTCGTTACCTTATTAAAAAACGTAGACCAAATGGGGTGGTGTATAACATCTTATCGAGGGGCTACTGGACAAAATACAGACTGTTTATTTAAGCCTATCCCGAAGTAGTATCCGATTTGACTTTGCGTCCATCGATATCGACGGCTCTTTCTGCGCATTGGGACTGTGCGTGGTAATACTAACTGAGGAGGATTGAATTGATGTCTTTGAGCCATTAGCTATGATGGTTTCCCAGAGGCAATGCAAGCTAGATGTTGAACCTTCTGTACGGTCCTGGTTCACCACCTTGTTGACAAGGATAATCCCTGCCGTATCCCTACCGCCAAGAGCGCCATCGTAGCTAAATACAGATAGTATCTATAGTTAGTTGATAATGATTTAAACCTCGCATGTACATCAATCTTTGGTAGTATAGTGGTTAGTATACTCGCTTGTCATCTGATGAACCGCGAGTGACCGGGGTTCAATTCCCCGCCAGAGAGTTTACTTTTTAAAAAAAGGTGTTGATTTCAACAGCTTGACATCGGACTTATATGTTCAATTTTTCCCGGCGGAGGCTGCGCTAATGTGATTGATCTACGGGGCTACGCGAAGTGGTCGCGAGGCAGGTAGATTCGATAATCAAACGGCCTATCAAAGTAGGAATTTACTACTTTGATAAATTATATAGGAAGTATTTATATATAACTATATTACAAATACACAATTTCCTCGAGCATACTTGCTTTGTAGAGAAACACCACCAAGTAATACTTGTGCTAGCTCCCGCGCGCAGATTTGGGGCGGGCACAGGAAGTTTCTAGAATGTTATTTGTATTCTCGATCATAGAGCTGCGAGTGGAGGTCGCTTGGGTTAATGTTGGCTGCGGGTTGTGATGAGCCATGATCATACTATATCACTCGATCTTCGGGTTTGGTGTGGGGGGTAGGCTTGCAGACTTAAGTTGGGATAAGCACTTCTCTGGCATGTAGACTTAAGTTGGAATTATTATTTCTGTGGCATGTAGGCGTATAGTTTAGAGGTTGGATAGTTAAGTATGAAGTGCGTTCTTGCATGCTCGCCTATCATTTCCATAGCGCCCACCATGCGCTCATCCGGAAAACAAAAAATAACAACAAGCCTGATAGCCTAAAACCCGGAAGCAGTATCCGAAGTAAAATCAGGAGACATAGTAAATAAAAACCTAATTGGCGCATTTCCGACCGTTGATCTGTTGCACAGAGGCCTCCGTACGACTTTACGCTCTGTGATGCAAGTATTCAATGATGACATGAGCAGTAGAGCAAAAAAGATTGGACGCACTGGGAATCGAACCCAGGACCGTCTCAATTTTCACTGCCTCGGAAGAGGCACTGCAAATGAGAAATTATACCCCTAAACCATACGCCCTTGTGATGCTGCGGTTGCAACATATTTCACATTATAAGCGCATGTACCAGCGGAAGACTTGGCAGGTACTAGGGCCACACAGGGATGGAAGTAGTTTTTTCCCTGACCCTGGTTACGTTGTAAACGGCCAAGGAGGGCTCACGTCACTCTTAAAAGACAAAGATGAATTTTGGTGTACTTGGAAAATTAAATAAGGGCTCGCCCCTGCGAAGAAGCCTGGTCTCGGGTTATAGTTGCGACGTGAACATATTCCTGCGCTAAAAGGTTTCGGGAGTCTTATAAATATAAGGTCGCTACTCTATAAGCATGGTTGCCCTCGTAACCCTTTCCTTTTATCACTCTTATCCGGACGAAAGAGGGTTATCCCAAGGAAACGCATGTGGAGACATCACCCTTGAAAAATGTTTATAGATGGGTGGCTGGAAACTTATAATGGTTAGCAATGTTTAGGCTTGCATTCCGTTGTGGTGTAGGCACATACTGGTTAGAATCAGTCGCTCTCACCGACTAGATCGGGTTCAATTCCCCGTAACAGGACTACCTACTCGTGAAGGAATTTCTTCTCTCAATGCGCTAAAGATGTTTTTCATCTTTTGCTGGATACCAGGACTGCGACGTTTTGAGACTTCTGACCTTGAGCTCGTCCAACAGTAGTCATCTTGCTTGGGACTTATAGACTTAGAGACCATCTGGCGCATTTTCCACGTCAGGCTTTGACGATAGGTATCTCCCACCAATCTTAGTATACAACTTCTTCAAGGTTCTCCGGTCTACAAAAGGAAGCAGTGCTGGCCCAAATCAAGTCATGCTTCTTATCCCTTAAACTGTCGGAATTTTCACTGCTTTTTAGCGCTGTCGATCGCCCCAAGCAGGCAATCAGGACTCCCGGAAGAGGATGATACAGGTCACAATGCTTCACGGGTAGATCTAGAGAGGTGCTGATGTATGTACCCAGAGCGGCATTAGCAATAAATCAAATCTTGATGTAGTAATACTGCTGCCCACCATGGCTAAACATTCGTACCTTGGAAACAGAGGAAGGGATCTATGACTCAACGCGGGTGTGGCGTCCCGGTGTATCACAAAAAACGGTTCGTCTGCAGATTCTAACAAGCTCGGCTGGTCTAGTGGTATGATTCTCGCTTAGGGTCGCACCTTAAGTTGTATGCGAGAGGTCCCCGGTTCAAACCCGGGGTCGAGCCTATCTTTTGCTCCTCTTCATGAGGATAAACTTTACAGTATTGCGAGGTAGGGAACTGATCATATCGTGCCGGGGGTGTGTATATATCGATCTTTGGTAGTATAGTGGTTAGTATACTCGCTTGTCATCTGACGATCCGCGAGTGACCGGGGTTCAATTCCCCGCCAGAGAGTTATTTTGATGTGGGTGGGAGTAATCGTGGTGATGAATTTTTTCCCTGGTTGTGGGGTGGGTTTGGGCGTGGTTGGTGGTTGTTGTTGGCGTTTTTGGCACTTGCGTTGCTCGAGTAAAGAAATCTTCGGATAATTCGTATTCGTTGACAAGCCTCCAAAGCTATCATTATCTGTGAGTTCTACGTAGTCTACTCCTGGTTTGCATATTTCGTTGGCGGAGTGCTGTTTAGGCTCGTGTAACCACAGATGGGCATTATCTCTTCCGCTGCAGTCCTAGTTGCTTGAGACGTAACCCCGAAACATATCCCCTTGAATAGGCACGCGTATCTTTAAAGAGTTACACGCGCAGTTTGGTTGTGGTCCTGCCAGTTCGGAGATTAAGAACAGGATGTCTCCTCATTTCAGGAATTCATAGTTTCGGGCGTCGTAGACCATACCGCCGCAGGGAGTCAACTTTCGAGTATAGTATGCATGGTGTGGGTTGAGATCGACCGCTCGGATCTCTCAGATGTATGTAACTACATGTGTGAGAAGGGGTACAGAGATTTATTCCCCAGAGAAAAACATCAGATATATATAGTTATCCCAATCCTACGGCGCCGAACCAAGATTAGGTTCTTTGATGGCATTAACACAGAAACCCTCAAAGTAGGGGGTTTATGCTCTATACTGCTGGATGCAAAGCCTAAGGAACGACATTAGAGGCATATAACATACCCCCTCAACCTCAATCACAGAACTCACAATACAAAGTAACTATTAAGCATACATATAGTGACCTTGGAGAACAATATCCCAGCTAATCCCAAGGTTGATATAGGCTGCCGGGGGATATGCTCTTCGAGGGCTTCACAGAGTATATTCGTAATAGTGTGTCACAATTCAAGGGAAGATAAGCTCTGAACCTGTAGCTTATGGTTCTTTTGAAAGGTATGATCTATAACAAGAGGTCCCTGAATGAGTTCGTTGGAGCTGTGGTCGCTGGAAAACTTCAAAATCAGTGAGAGTAAAAAATAATCCCTCCGACCAGAGTCGAACTGGTGACCAACCGGTAAGCAAGCAATTACAGCCGGGTGTGATACCAACTACACCACAGAGGGTTGATTAACGGGGCTATAACGGGTAGAAATGAGTCAAAATATGGGATGGTGGCCTTGGCGGACATGGGGTGAGAACGGAGGTCTTGGCGGTGGAGCTTGGGCGGGCTACAAGACAGAATAGTGTATGATGATATTTGGTTCTGAAATCGGTCTGGAAGATGTGCTGGAGTTCGGTGTGTTCCTTTGAGGTTTTGTGTGTTTAGCTTGGCGTTGGAGTCGGGTGTACTAGACATATTGAACAATTGAAACGGCACAGTTCAAAATTAACTCTCCAGGTTATTCAAGATAGTCACTCTTTTGAGAGTGTATTTATACTTTTCTTTGGCTTTCATTTCCCGGAGATCCAGAATCCAGCGTTTTCTGCAAAGGAGGCGCAAGTAAGTGTACTAATAATGGTTCTAAGGTTCTTGTGTGGACTCTCGCTTTTGTACCTTGAGCTTTTTGAATAAGATATGTAAGAGTTCATGCTCACGCTAATCTAAACCTCCGGAGCTATTATTTTGCCCCCGGTGATGGGAGTAGAGATGGCTGCTTGCAGTTAACCAGCTTTGGCTCACTTCTGGAGTATTTTCACCGACCTTAGGGTAGTCAAAACTGTCGAAGGGACTGAATTGTAATTATAGCCATCATGAACATGATGAGACTGTGTGCATATTTGCCAGATTTATGTAACGGTTCGTTTAGGAATTTCGATTTTTCAGGAAGTGTTATTTGTTATCGTTCTCGGGTCTGCTCGAAGTGCCAAATCGCTCTATTGCAGACTAGGCTTACTACTCCAGGTATCTGATGAAGACAAGGTTTTCAAGTGGTGGTTTCATGATTTCGTGATTACGAGAGGCGATCAAAAACCGAGCTTAACACTGGAAAAGAGGACCATCAGTTCACGTTCTTCGAAGCTACAGGTCTCACGACACCTCGGTGATACAGGGAGAGTGTCTACCATAAAAGAAGTGTAAATGCCACTCTAGACTTCCGCATTTCTCTGGTATCGGCATCCATATGTTCCCTTTCTGCAACAACCTCCATCCGAGATTGTGATCGCTAAGAGATTATAGTAAGGTAGGAGATCTAATACCAGGATTAGAGGCAGGGGGCCAAGCGCAGCAGACACCTCCCCTCTAATCCAGAAGAGACTATGGTGCTAGCACGAACTACGTCATTGCGAGCGAGATGCACGACGGGGTTGTAGGTCTATATGTATTTGGTGTTGTGTACGGGAGGTGTGAACCTACGAGTAGGCTAATAAGCTCAGGCTCTCTCTGGCCCTTGATATATCTCCTGTTAGATCTGCTACTATCATTAGCTGCGGTTGTGGAACAAATATCGCCACTTTGGCTTCACTAGCTGCCGCCATCCTTGAGTTTGCCCTTTGTGCTGTTGTTGACCTTGCTGAGGTCCCACCTGTGTCAATGGGGGAAGGTTTCGGAAGTCCCTCAACGCGCAGTCGGAATCGCCCTCCAAGCACCGGTTGTTGATACTGTGGTTACGGCTAGTGCTGAGAGAATTTCCCACCGTTATATACTGAGTCTGTTCCACTTGCTGATGGTGCTGCCCCTGCTGGTGTTGTTGCTAGTCCTATGTGACGGAAGGCAACTTAGTCCTATTGTTGTGATTGGAACCATCCCTCGAGCACGAGGTGCTGTTAAACCGCCATCCTTCAACCAGAAGGATCCCATGCCTACTACTCCGGAGCTGAAATTAGTATGGATTTGATGGAGGTAGAACCCTCCTGTTATTCAGTCTGTCGGCGGTATCATGCGGACGGGCCCAGCAGTTGGGGCAAAGGGGGGGGGGGGTCTTCACCATGCAGTACTTTCAAGAGACTAGCTGCCGAAATAAAGAGTCCAGAGGGTTTTAACTTACGTATAAGTTTGAATGGAACCACCAGCTCAATGTACGGATAAGAGTGCACACCCCCAACCAGCTCGGCGAGCGACATCACTCTTCAATCTCTTTTTTGTCAACGAGATCCGATATCTGAAGGAAGTGCGCGAGCAGTCCGTGCGCTTACTGGAGCAGACGTAATAATATATATGTGCATAGTTGGCAACCCTAACCCACAAACCTTCCGTGGCCCCCCACTTTCTTTCCAATTGTACGCAGCCTTCCGGTTGTGCCAATATCGAAGTCCCAGAACTTCCCAACTTACTCCATCTCTCATAAAATAAAATAAACAAAATGACAAAATCAACAACCGGTATAATGAAAACAGTGGCTCTTGGCACATTTCCTTTTCAACTGGAAGGATAGGTGTTGCTTCCGTCTTCGTCCAATCTAGCTCTCCGCATCGCTTTAATGGGAGTGATAGGGATAACGTCAGTTGGTGAAGGATCTGTGGGATTTCAAAGAATAGTAGAAGTCGGTAAGCGAAAAATCAGTTCGTCGAGGATAGGATTTCTGGTTTGGTTCGTTGGTTTGGTTCGTCTTGCCAATCCAAGATCGCTTTCCGACTACCAAGGCAAGAGAAGAACAACTGAGTAAATACACAGAGAAAGCGATATTTAACCAGGCCTGCTTAACGGGGGCCTGACAATAATTATGCCTTGGAGGGGAAACACTGCCGAGATCCCAATCTCTGAATTTGAGTACCGACAAAGTGAACGAATACTTAGCAATAGAGAAAAAGGAACATAAAGACAGTCAGGAAAGTGGGGGTAGAGAAAATTGCCTCCATCTCAGATCCATGAATGTGAAGAGATAAACTCGTGCTAGGTTTAGCAGCCAAAATATGTACTATCACATTATCGCCAAGATAGAACCCTATATTTAAATGCAGCTACGAATATTTGGAAGATGGCTATTTTTATTTTATTTAACTACTCAATGTATTTCATGTTTATGTGAGATACAGGAAAAATATTGCCTGGTGCGTGTCCGATCAAGAAAAGGCTAACCGCTATAATCTAGCTGGACATATATGTCATCATCCAGAAAACAAGGGGAATCTAGTCCACACGATTAAAAGTTTAACCCCACAGAACTATACCCGAGAGTTGTTGGCTAATTATCCAATACTACTTGAGGTGCTCGGGTGAGTAGCCAATATCAGTGACACTTCTGTGTCTTTAAATTTCCAAGATTCTAAACCGGATTACGCTCGTTTGATCAATGATCATATTCGAAAACTCGATTTATGGAGAGACCTTTTTGTATTTAGACACTAGATTTAGGTATATAGATCGAGTCAAGCTTAAAACTATCGTGGGTTAAATATTTTAGGTATCATCAGCCGCGTTGAGCAGTTGGCTACTTGAGATATAATATTTATTGCATTCAGACGTATGCGCCTTTTCTACCAGCCTTTGATGTGGAACAACCACCCCATAGTAAGTGTATTCACAAGAGCGCAATAGCATACCCAGCTTAGCTCAAAAAAAGACAGCTTCCTTCATTAACATTATCGAATCAGTTTATAAGTCTACGTATGGGCGTTGATCTGGGCCCTTATCCAGCGCATGGGGAGCACGAGCATGAGCAAGGCTAGCTGACACCATCAACATACTGCACGCTACGAATTAGCCCAACAAAAATGTTCTTTTAGCCTAGATGATACTTCCACATGTCCGGTGCACTTGATGATGCTGGGTAGGAGCTCCGGGTCGTGATTTACCTGGTTCACATTCGCCGTGGCCGACATGAAGCAGCGGGAAAAATTGCTGACCAAATTATATTCATAGCACTCAGGCTTTTTGTTACACCTATGGTCAGCTTAAGAAATGATAAAAGCGCTATTGGGTTCAGTAACTGAAGGTAACAAGGTATAAGTGAATTAACCCAAAAAGGAGAAAAAGGGAACGAGTATAAATGGTTGAGGAACGAGTGAGATCTGGTGGTTCTGGATCCCGGGGCCAGTTGGTGGGATCATAATCGAGAGCGGGGGAGGCGTTAATCGCTCATTGACTGTAGTTGGTGACTTGGGTAGGTCGGGCCTGTACCGGTGACGTTTATAGGGCTTATGGTACCTGCTTTAATCAAGGTCCGAAGGGGTGTGCAAGAGAAATGCAAAGCCAATAGCGACCTGTAAAGCACATGGGGTGCTATCATCGTTGTCTCTTCCGAAAGGAGGCTTACTCTTTAAAATGTTGATGTGTATCTCAAGTCGTGGCTTAATGAAACAGAGTTGTATCTTCGATCTATGCTGACATGCGATGAATTGCGTTATAGTTTTGAGTTAGGTTCCACAAGGTGCAAAGTACCAATTGGATCGTCAGGGGGACTTTAACTCGACTTCCCATCCTGCACATATGGGAATGCATAGATCTCGAAACAATAATTTTTGCTCTATCGCCTCGTACCGGGTCCAGCGTAACGACCGAGTCGAATAGCGCTAGAGCCAACGTACACGTGACTGTGGAAAAGGTGCGACAAGAAAAGGTGCGGCAACAAAAGGTGAGACAAGTAGCTGACGTACGCTAGCCTGATGAGGGCGGAGCTTGCAGGGGTTTATAGAATGGGTAATAATGTAAAAGAGGGAAATATGTGGAATACTTAAGTAGCTCTCCGTTTTCAACACCCAATCCACTTCTCGCTCTCCGTCAACCACCCATCCTCTCCGCCTATTCCCCAACTCACACACTCTCTCCCCCTGCTATCAATCCTCTTTCTGTTTCTACTACATCTGACATCTCTTCATACTTTGATCCCAGCAGATGATCATCACCAGAGAACCTAGCAGCTTTCATCTTGAACCAGCTTGAGCTCTCTACTTGCAAACTCCGAACCAAAACACCAACCACTACTCTCACACCGTTCTTAACTAAGTTTCTTCACTGCAAATCTCCAACCACAACCTTGCACCTTCCCCAAAAGTAGAATCTTCGCAAAAGCATCCTGATTCTCACTTTGTGCATCACATAGCAAGCCCTCCCACTTGCTATCACCTACCATCTTCCTTCATTGGGCAAAGCAGAACACAATGTCTCCCCGCGGCCGCAGACCGCCTACTACCCCTGGTGAGGTGCCTCTACACCGCCTGCAACGTCAACGCGGTGCTGGGAGAAAACCATCTGGATTGGCCATACCATTTATCATCGTGGGTGGTCATGGCTCACCTGTCACACGCCGTACCTCATCACCTCCCCCAGACTGGCCCAGTGACATGGAGGAGCTGCCAACTCCAATAGCACAAGCTACTCCTAGAACACAGTATCGTATACGTAAGTCATTCCTTACATCTTCATTTGGTCTAATAGTGGGTAATAACGTCATTGATTGATTAGCTACGTCTTATCCCGGTGATGTCTCACGCCCTCGTTCATCGTCAGCTCCTCCCTCGGCGGGCTCGCGGTCAAGAAACATGTACTACGCAGAAGATGCTGAAACCACACTGGTTGCCGGTGATCAATCGGATGACGTATCTTCGCTCACACTTGTAGGAGAGTCATCGTTTTCGGAATACGACTCTGATAATTCGGATAACTCCAATGATGAGGAATACAGTGGTGACGATGACGACGATGAAGAGAACGAATATTATGAAGAGGACGATGATGAAGACATGGTGCTCTACTATGTGGAGAGCCCCATCCAAGAAGAAGATGCGAGAAGGGAGAGGACATTCGAAGTAGAGGTAAAATTCCTCTTTCTCCTAACAATGTCAAGCCTGCACCTGGATTAACTCATAATTTTCTATCTTTTATTAGATTCCGGAAAACAGATACTTGCAAGAACAACAGGAGGAAGAAGAAGAGGGACATATCGAATATGCCGACGACAATGAGATCAAAGAAGAAGAAATGGATAATCAGGGCGAATTTCGTTTTTCGGTGGTGAGTGCGACCAAATCTTATGGAGCTGTAATTTACCTGTGACACGCAAAAGTCTTACTAACTACACGCAGAGACATGAGGCACAGGACTCTGGCCAAACACCGTTCCCTGGTACCCCACCACAGCATGGGGCTCAGTGGAGTAGAAGAAGTCCAATCACTGTAGCGGATGGTGAACGGTTTTTAGATTCACAAGGTTGGTGCTTCCACGTCGTGATCAGCATATCAGCATATCCCCTTCGAGGTTTGCGTGTCAATCATGTATCGAAGCTAACGTGCAGAAGTGTACGAAGCCTCACCAACTGCTCGCGGGAATCCTCAGCGGTTTGACCGTCCGTTAGAATTAACTCCTGGAACAGACTTTTTTGAGGGCCAGGAGCAATGGTCGTCTGATTGGGAGGGTCGGGCCCTCGGATCTCCACTTAGTCGCATGAGAAACCGCCGAGTTGGGATTGGAGGTTCAGAGATGGAGCACCAATCAGCGGCTTATGCTGAGTATCACGACCACGAACTGGAACCATATACACCTGAACCCGAGATAGCTGGGCCGAATACGGTCGTAGGGTATGACGATGGAGAGGTTGTGACCTATACACCAGGACCAGAGGTGGACCAAAACATTGAGTATGACGATGGCGGTCTTGAAAGATTCGCGCATGGACTAAGGTTTTATAGGTTCGATAGAGGTATCGCGTATGAGGGGGGTGAAATTGGGTTATACACCCCTGAGCTACAGGCTGATAGACAGAATACAACCACCGTTCACGACGAAGAAAGCCTTGAAAATCATACGTCCGTAGCTGGTACAATTATCCAACCAAGTGACGTTCTCCCTTCTCTTGGGCACACCGCAATAAATAACGGCAATTATGATCATCCACACATTTCTCCTCCTCACATGAATGAGCCATGCATGGGCTCGGTCGGAGTTGACCAGAATGGTTTACATCAACTACCTCCTGTGGTTGATAGCGGAGAAGGTATTGGCTACGGAGGCGGTGACAATAATCATCACATCCATGATGATGATAATGACAGAATGTACGCGTTTGAACCAATGACAGGTTCAAGACGCCAAACAGTCTTTAAAGGACGAAATGTAAGGCAGCCTGGGAGTCCCAACGGTTTCGATATGCCACTCCCTCCTCCGTCTGAATTCGATAGCAGCGACGAACGTCAATCATCGCCGATCATCTCCCGTCAATCAAGATGTGATACCAACTACAGATCTCAATTTTCAGCCATGACCAGCGACCGCGCAAATGCTACAATGGCATTCCCCCCATTTTCCGGTATTAACAGCGATGACGAATGTCCGTTCTCCCCAATGCAAATTGACGACAGAATTACTGCCCACTCTCGGCCTCCGTCTGCTAGCAATCTTGGGCGATCCTTGCAAGAGCCATTGTTGCCTACACAGCGTCCAACGCCCGATAATATGGCAAAGCATGCGATCACTCAGAATCTGAGTGATGATCCTAACCTGCCCTCACCTCTCCCGGCAAAGAGATTGAATAAATTGTTATATTCAGGTCAGAGTTTACTCCCGACAATGGTGGATGATTATCAGGAAGGAATGGATCAACAATCGTCATGCGACGGGGATAATGAGCAATCTGAAGACGGATTCGGTAGCCCAATATCGTCCGTTTCATACCCGCCCACTAACAACCCTCTTGACTCATGTATCAATGGCACTCGAGGTAGCAACCTGAACGACTTGAATTCCTTTCTCAGGACGAAACAAGGGAAACAAGGACAACGGGAAGGGGACAATAGCACAGTAGAAGCCAGAGTAGACACTACTACTAGACGGTTATTCGCACTTGTGAGCATTCCTCCCGGTATTCCCCAGAACGCAGGGTTTTTTCAAGCACGACCATCATGGCTGAAGTCAATTGCACATCCTTCGGAACCCCTGGAGGTAAAGCCACCGAGCTCTACATACTCTGATCTCGGAACGTCCATCCCATCATTCAGGATCGTGAAGAAAAAAGATAAGAAAAATCCACTGATGAGGCCTATAATCACAAAGCAACACCGAGTGAGGAAGGTCCATTCCCGTCAGGCAAAGTTGGCCTCCAGGAACCGCGCAGATGGTTTACATAAAGGTATCTTTGGGTTTGGACCAATTGTTACGAGATATTTTGAAGACAGGAAAAAAGAGATGAAGCTTGCAGCTAGAGGTGCCTCAGGGAAGTTGGAGGCCCCATGGTTGAAAAGAGTTGAAACCCCTCGTCCGAAGCCTTGGTACTTGAAGACCTGCATCGATGATATCCCAGACCATATCCCCGGCCATGTCCGAGTAAATGTTCTAAAGACTGCAAACTCTGAGCATACGAGAACTACGCCTGAAAAACAGAATAAGAAACGCCGCGCCTCATGGGATTCTCGCGATGATAGCCCTAAGAAACAGTGTGGTGAGGTGTGCTACCTCGACGACTCCCTCAAGAATTCCCACGACGCGTCGAACAACCTCATGAAGAGACGCAAATACAAATCACCTGGTATTTTTAAGAGTACGGATCGTTTTGCTGATGGAACTCCTGTGCACCCTGTTGATACATCTCATCGTCTTGACTGCTTCCTTGCGGTTGCGACTGGAAAGATGATCTGGTTCCCGGCGGAGGAACAAGAAAGCGCATGGGAGCACTGTGGACAAGAGGCAGTATTTGGGGAGTACGGCCTAGTTTCAGAGATGGGATTGGGTGATGAGGCAAGGGGACTTTGGGCTGGGAAGCCAGAAAATAAGGGGAATTAGAACTGGTACCGGGTAGATCTCGCTACTTCTGAGCGTGCTGAAATGTGGCTGTCGGAAAAAGTATCATTTTATCATAGTCTATAGGTGCTGTCTTTGGAAGCCTTGGGTATATTACTAGTTGACAAAAGATCTTTATCATGAATAAATACTGCTACAGATAACCCGTTTGGGTTTTATTTAATACTTGAGCTAGAGTTTGTGATCGTCTCTCTATCGTGCTTCAATCTAGGGGGCGGTTTGATGTTGTCATCTTTTATCACACAAAGCTTCATCTCCATTCCTTGTATCCGCCCATCCTTTCCCGCTATTTAGTTCTCACCATCCTTGCAGCTAGTTACCACTACCGGTAGCTACTAAGAAGGCCACAAAGTAAGAGATTATGGTTGAAACTACATTCTCAACTAAGAATCCAGAATTGAAACGCTTTAGACTGCCATAGAGCTCCAACGAGATATTCGGGCGGCTTAACGTGTAGGCTTCTCACACCCACTTGCCATACCCTGAATTTTTACCCGTGAAAATACAGGAAGTAGCTTAATATGGGTTCCTAAGTATTAAGTGTTTTACTCCTTGTTTTCCATGACTAGGAAAGTTATAAGCCTTGGTCAACTTTGACATTCTAGTACTACCAGGGGTGGATCGGATATTTTAGGATTAAGCGATGTGGAAGTAGGACTAGAGATATTACTACGTGTAAACGTATATTTGAGATACATACTTGTGTGTACATAGACGACTGTGATGCGATGAGAATCTCTTGATTAAAGAATGGATGCTGAGGGGATTGGTTGGAAAGTTTGAGACTCGATTTAATTCTCTTTGAATGTTCTTTCTCTACTCTCGCATTGATTCTCGCCTTGTATTATAATATTTCAGCCATGGTCCTTTTGTAGCTTGAGGCCCGGAGTCTGGCTGTTTGGGAAGACACTTTTAGACATGGTGTTAGGTTGTCTTAGAATGAAGCTCCCACTTGTTCCTATGGTCCTAGAGGTTTGGGGAGGGGCCTAGATAACAGGTGCATGTACTAAGTTTGTTCGGGGAGAGTTTTCAAAAAACACGCTCCTTGGCAGGTTGTACAGTCGTCCGCTGACCTACGTCATATAAAATCACTCGGTCTCGCCACATTTGTTTCTAGACTTTTTATTTATTTTTACTTTTTTTACGTGGTTCTGGACTAAGATAGGTGAATGAAAACGTACTGGAGACGCTGCTGGGAATGAAACCACCACTGGAAACAACACAACGAACATGTTCTATTTTCCTCAAAGATCGTGCCTCACAAGGAAAGCTGGATGGAGTAGGCGGCAGTCTTGACTTCTAGATCTAACGCTGGCATGAAGGTTCAAAGCTACTATTCCCGACAGTAAGCGGTTAAAACGTCCGCTCATCCCATATTCTAACTAATAGGTATACAAATTCTCTGATTATTTTGATCACTGAGCCTTCGGCTCCATCTAATTGCCTCTTATCCAGCTGTTGACTAGTTCAGCTACCTCCGTGCTCTTTGGGAGATTGCTATTCAGTGCACTCTCTCTTCGCGTCTTGCTCTGACAGTGTAATCAACACCCAAATGGTGCCACCTCCAACGTCAACAACACAATGCCCACCGGCGACTCTATCGACTCATCTGCAGCCAGTTCCAGCCCCTCTTCAGGGCTCCAACACTCCCAGACCGATGACGGTAGAAGACCAGCTTGGTATTCCGGCGACAATCCACACCCATGCGCCTACGCCCCTGCACCAGAGCCTTCAGTAATACCGAGAAAACAACATTTATGAGATTTAACTCCATTGCTCACACTGCCGCACACGCGGGAGATACCATTACGGGTAATGAGTTGACATTGAGTTGGGAGATATGGCGCAGGCGGGGAACAGGGGGTGGCCGCCGGTGTTAGTAGAGTGTAATCCGAGGGGGAGGGGTTTGATATAGTGTGCGAGATGTGCACAGAATGCTGGTTGCTAACGGTGCAGCGTTTTATTGTTTAATGTGTAGGTGGAAAGTGGTGGTGGAGGTGAGGGGTGGTTCAATGCGATTATGAGCTATACCTAGAGTTAGATTACAAGGCTCGGGAAAGTTAAGAGGTTGTTATAGGATCTATTAGATGCATTCTCGGTATTGGAGATGGCAAAGGTATGGTGGGCTCACTGTAGTGGAGGAAATAAGAAGCGACCAGAGGCACAGTAGGCGTTCCGGTCATGGTAGAGTATGTGATATCTCTTGGAAATAATTATTTCCTCTGTAGAACCTCAGATTCACTGTCACAGAGCTTGTAATGCTAGGGACGGGCTAAGCAGTAGGTTCAATCTCGAAGATAGGCTCTACTCGGACAGGCTTGCGCCCAGCACTACCCGGAGTGAAAGCTTGAACCATTTCCTGAAGTCATACAAGAGTTACCGGGAGCTGGATCACGCTTTCCTGCCCTCCGTGGCCTGATGATATTGAGCAGATATAGATATTGAGCGGTTCAATTTGGTATCATTCTAGCTACAAGTTAGATATATATATATGTACTCCTGGAGGGGAGAGGGATTTTGTTATATAAAGTTTAGAAATATATTTTAACGGACAGAGAGGGATACGTCTTTAGTTTAATTTGCGAGCTATGACTTTCGCTGTTGTAGCTATGATGAGTATCGTTAGGGTTACACTCAGCATCGCTGCCTATGTGCCAACAAATAATTCGACCTGGCTGGCCCATGGACAGAGAAAGCCCAGATTGTGCTCTTTTCCCGGAGCTGTAAAGAATTATTTGGAACGAGGAAGTGAGGAATGTCTTGAAAGAGCCCATAGTGGTCGTTGGCTTGGAAACACCACCATGCATCCAAAGCAAACGAACGGAAATGGTTGCTCTTACTGATTTCAAAAGCTTGAGCGCCCACATCAACAAATTTTATTTCTTTGTTCTGTAACGTAGATCCGCAAGCCAGGAGTGCATAAGTAAAAAAGGGAAACTCTGCCAAAGTAACAAGAGCTCCACCGTATTAGTGAATTAAAAAGCAAAAAAGGAGCTCTACCGCCTTCGGGGAAGGGGGAAAAAGAAAATGAGCGTTGAAGAGCACCACATGCAAAGGGCAACATGGTCTAACTAAGGCGTCTTCTATGAATTTGTTCTGATAGTACCGCATGGCGTGGTTGAAAGACTACAACAGGGCATGGTTGAAAGATTACAACAGATGCTTGCGGAGACAAACAATTACCATGTGGATCGAATGGAGTATTCACACATGGCTATAAGCGCTCGCGCCAGTACATTCTCGACCGACGTCCTCCACTCGCCTAGATATTCTCCCACGTTTAACACCGCTGCCTCTGCAAATACCAGTTCCTCCATCAGTGCCCTCAATCCTTCCTGTCTCCCCCCACTCGAGCTCTCTGCTCTCGATGTAGATACTCCCAAACTCCGCTAGGACCCTCAGCTACTCCTTCTGGGCCTCCAGTAGCTGGGTTAGCATGTCAATACTAGTTTCCCGCGGGTCTCAGAATGGTCCCATGTTGAGATTTGCTCTCACTAATGCCTCTATCTCTCCTCTTGGAAATCTCTGTGTCATTGGTAGTGTCCCGAGCTGCTTCTCTACTTCACGGATCTCGCCATGTAATCCTATGGCGATGGCCTTTGTGTGGTCGTAGCCGTCGAGTAGGACCTTGAGATTACCAAGGGTCGCTAGTGTCTCGAGGCCATATAGCGCAGGGTCCAATTCTGCTGTGAGATATATACCAGATGTCCACCATGCCCGAGGTGCTCGATATCGTGTTCAAGGGTGGAAGCTTGTTTTTATACTGATAATGCATGTTGCGGAGGTGAGTGGGCTTGTGACAGATAATGGCTATATCCCAGAGCATACGGCTAGTGACAAGGAGGTCCATTCTGGTTTGTGGTTTGAGGGTGACCACCGTAATGCCAGTGCCACTGGTGATTGCTGAGGCGTTTCGAACGTAGCTCAAGAGGTGGTTTGAGTATATTCACCCAGCACCCCTTCGTTCCCCTGCTTCAGGAATTGCTGTCTCTGCAGAGTTGGGCTAAGTTCTTTCAGGGGTTGCAATGCTCTCCAGGTTACAAGGAACGGCAAGCCAAGAAGTTTAAAACGCACTGGGAAGAGTCTCTCTTATACCTATTGAAGACCCCAAATCCTACCTGGGGAGAGGTTTTGAGTGAGGGTTCCCCCTAGGCCAACCAATATGTATTTCAGGCCAACAGCTTGGTAATGCAATCATCCCCCAGTTGCAGTAATTGGTTGCTGGGAGGTTGTTATGACGGAGTCCCAGACCTCAGAGAGTTATCGACGTATTGCGATTGCATCCAATTATGCATTTCGTTGCGTGCATGAGCATGTTGGGAGCGGAAATACCGGGGACAGTCCAAACCAGGTCGGCGAGTGGGCTGGCTAGCTAGCTAGCTACCTTGTTATAATGGACTCGACGGGCGATTTTGCGGATTTGCGTGCGGTTTGCTGCGGAGCGGCTTTGAAGTCTCGAGGTTGGTATTGAATAGCTATGTAGCTGTGACACCGTATATGAGCTCAGCCACGGCGCGCTGGCGGTATTGGAGCATCAGTGTGCACCGGTTCGGATTTAAGAGGGAGGAAGATTTGAAATATCGCGCACCGTGTCCAAATAGCACAGCGACGGTTTTGGAACATTGTTCCGCCGCCTCTCCTCGCCTTGGGAATGATGTCGTGGGATGGGCTGTGGTCGTGGGGGAGGAGGGGATGTGGATGGGCTGTGGTCGTGGGGGAGGAGGGTATGTGGAGCTTTCATGCCACCTACGTGAATATTAGAAGGAGAGTGGATGAAGATTAGTAAGTAGGAATATGGGGATATCTAGCGCTCTGTGTTTCTGCCTCGGCTTGCACAGTGTCGTCTATCGATTGATCCCGCAGGCTTCCCTGGTCTCTATGCTCACGGACGCTCGGAATTCCTCCTCCTGAAGTAGGCAGACGTCTCTGTTTTTCGCCAAATGACTTTCCTCGACATCCTAGACAGTGTTATAAAAGGCACAACATTCTAATTCTCTCAGCTGTAGCGACTGGTTGCAAGACCTCAATACTGTTCATCTTGCCCAGTCACGGTGCTGAGAGCGAGGGAGAAAGCCTTTTGCACCGGCGCCTAGGCTATAAAGACCCAACCGCTCATCCACCAACTAGCTACTTCACACCCACATCTCCAACACTCAAAATCTGCTCTTCGTTCAATATCCATTTCTCTGTAACAACAATATTCCAAAGGTAGGAATAGAGCGCCATTGAAAGGCCATTTTCCTCTGTCGTTCTCCATCAGACACTGCTGTGTTTGAGATTGTTTATGTATAAGAATTATATGCAAGATATATACTAACAGGCATTTTAGTAATATTTCTCCTCAAGATGTCTACAGACTGGGAAGTTGCAAATACACCCCGTCTCGGTAGTACCCAGCGCTATTCCTGGATGAATTCCCACGGTTTCTGGAGACGCACTGTCGTACCTTTCGACCGAAGTGCTTTTCCTCGTCCTGGTGAGTAAATATCGCTACCTCCGGCAACAACCAACATTCACCCCACTCCCCCAAATCTGTCACAAATATATACTAATGTGGAGAATGAACTGTAGCTACCCAGGAGCTCCCGACCATTCCTGGCGGCCGCACTGAACGCTTCCAGCCCGTGTTCCACTCCGAAGAATTCCTCCGCGTGTTCACGGTCATCCAAGACCACTTTGACTTTTCCTGGTTCAGCGTCTACGCGCAGAGCTCCTCGCCCGGCCACGTCGAAACAGACTGGGTTTCCATCATCCGCTTCGTGGGTGACCCGATCCCAGAGTACGTCGTCGAACTCTCTGATTCTGATTGCTCCGACGACGGCGAGAAGGACACCAAGTGCCTGCTCTGCACCCGCCGCAAGCGCATCGACTTTGTGGGCTGCTCACATGGAATGTGCAAGTCGTGCATCAAGAGCGTTTACTGGTCGAGGTGTGTGCATGTCGACCACTGGCCCGAAGGGTTTCCCTGCCCGTGGTGCAGGCGTGATGTGGTGGAGCTGCAACATTCGTCCGAAGAGGTCGAGAAGGTGCCGACATATATCCTGTATGTGAGTGCGCGGGCGATCAGGAGGTTGGGAGATGCGAAGATTTATAGTATCTTTCCGGCGCAGATGAGGGAATGGGCCGTAGAATGGTTTGTGCCCTCTTTCTTTCTTTTCTCTTTTTCCTTTGGTGAATTACAGTGTTGTAGGGGTGCTGATTTTGATGTAGTGCCTTTAAATTTTCTCTTCCAAGGCATCGGTATATGTTCGAGGATACCTATGTTCGGGAGTAGGACCGGGGCTGTCTTCATACCGTGGGAGGTATCAAGATAGAGGTCGAGAGTGGGAGAAGATAGCAAAGATTTACAAGAAGTAAAAGGTACGGAATGTCGTTACAACATGGAAGGTTATTATAGGGTGAAGGTTGTTATAGGATGGTGCAAATCGTTATAGGATGGAGAGAGCTTGCATACGGTGGAGGAGAACCATAGGATGGGGAGAATTGTGCAGATAAGGGGAAATTAAGAGATCTGTGTACTCCATTGCTATCTGGGTTGGTGATCGTGTGTTCAACGGTGTCATAAGTAGCTACAAGACTGAGTAAAGCTACGTGTTCTTGTGTTTTAAAATTGTTGGCGTGCTCTGATTTTACGGTATATTTTCTCGCATATCTCTCTCGAAGTTTTCTCCTTTGCCTTTACCATCCGGAAACATGAGTTTGTATCGGCTGTTGGAGTTGCAAAAAAGTTCCAAAGCTTTTGTTTGATAGAGAAATTGCTCTTAGTGGAATAGTCACCGACTGCTGTTAGTTTAATATTTTTTCTTGTTTTAGTTTAGAATTATCATTTTCTAGACAGACGGAGTAGGAAGAGGGAAACGATGTTTGCGAGAATGCTCTAAATAGACTGACTCTTTTGCAACTGAAGTGATGTAGGCTATAAAAACGGTTATTGACAAAACAATAATAGCATCAGATCTCGTAGCGTGTATAAAGAGGAATATTCTCCGCCGGGTTTTGCATGGTGTTTGAAGCAGACTGGTTGTTGCTTGCAATCATAAGTACTTGATTTTGACTAACAGATGGCGTTGATATAGATAAGTTGAAGAAAGCTGGAACAATAGTGAGGTTGGTTTTATACATCTCTATGAACTTTGAGTAATGTGTAAGAGCTATTATGTCAGCTAAGATAAGGTATTGTAAAGGGATATCAAAGATATGGCAATGCTAAACAATAGTTCTGTAGCTTTTAAACAATATAATTTAATAGACCGGACTCCGCTCGCTGATACTGAAGGTAATAATGATCCCCTCCTTATCGGGCCCGTATTCTATCTAGTCCATTCTATCACGCGTAATCCCTTTGACTCACAAATGCCGGCTATCGGGTTGTGCCATACTATTACGTTGGTCACCTTCTCGAAGGGAAATGGCCTGCAGCCATCAGCACACCACTCTCGAGGTGCGCCGCCTAATAGTACACCGCAGGTGTGGTCACACACGGCGCCCCCTACCCCCTCAATACCTTTCTATGCTTATCTCCGGTTACCCATCCTTCCATCACGACCTCTCACTCGAATCTCCCGTAACACTACTCCCCCCTCCTAGACGTCACCCTCGACCGGTCAAAACCTTCCTATAGTAAAAATCCTTTGGGAAAAGCTATAGGTAAGGGAAAGGTATTGAGGCTAGTCTTTCCTGACCTTCCGTCGTTTGTGGGATAGTCTGGCCCCTAATATGGGCACCTGGCTTTGAGTATGTGGAAGAGTGTTGGCCTTGGGTTGTACGTTCTCGTCAGCTAAGGCTTCTTGAGGTTCAAGTGTCGCTATCTGTTTCCTGCTGTTCTGTTGCCTTGCTGGGTCGGCGTCCTCTTGGTAAGGGCGGAGCAACATCTCGTGGAATACATTGTGGACCTTCCATTCTACCGGTAGGTCTAGTCTATATGCCCGAGTTCCGATTGCTGCTGATACTTCGAAGGGTCCGGTAAACTTATATGATCATTTCCCGTATCCGCCGAGGTTCCGAGTGTCGAGCAGTACCTTCTGTCCGATGCTGAACTCCTGTACCGCTGGTCCTTTCCGGGACGCCATTTGATCGAACCTCTTTTGTAGGGTCTCTCGTGCCAACTCATGAGCTGACAGGAGGTGATCAAGGTATTGTTACGGGAGATTCGAGTGAGGGACTGTGATGGAAGGACGGGTAACCAGGGACGAGCATAGAAAGGTATCGAGGGGGTGGGGGCGCCGTGTGCGACCACACCTGCACGAAGACTATTAGGCGGCACACCTCGAGTGGTGTGCTGACGGCTCGAGCTGTTCTCCTTTGAGAAGGTGACCAGCGTAATAGTATAGTGCAACCCGATAGTCGGCATTTGTGAGTCAAGGGATTACGCGAGATAGAATGTGCTAGATAGAATACGGCGCCGGGAAGGGTGCCAATCATGTATAAATAGGAGAGCGGATGCCCGTGAGCTAGAGGGGATCAGAGAGCCTTCAGTATCAGCGAGCGGAGTCCGGTCTATCAAATCTTATTGTTTAAAAGCTACAGAACTATTGCTTAGCACTGCCTTATCTTTGATATCCCTTTACACTATTTGATCCCTTATCCGCCTCGCTTACGAAGACTACCCCACTGCAGACCAGTATTCATCTCGAAGATAAATCATTCCTAGTTCCAAAAGACTTGAGTATATTGTGTGACGGATAGTCACCGTGCGCTTGTCTCTAAGAACACAGAAAGAAATATCTAGAGGTTGTACTCTATGCACCCCACCTGTTCCACTTCATTCATCGTCAAGCGAGGAAAGTGCAGCCTTTACTACGGATACCTACACTCCCAAGGTTTCTTCGCAGAAGCACGAACCACTTGTCACTTTCAGGAACTCGATCCAGAAATACTCGAACCCACAGAGCTCCCTCCCATGAAGGTTACTCTGACCCAAAACTCCTACAATCTCGCACATCCTGTACCTTGGTTCATTCCCCAACCTTGGTGCAAGCGAAGCCCAGAACTACCAATCGAAGCCCTCCAAAATGTCGCACCAACGTCAGTTGACATACGAGGACGATATCAACATGGAGGAGGCCATCGTCCTGCGCGACCAGAGCACCCACGTAGCGCAATCCCAACCCAGACGGCAGAGGGATACACCTGTCGCCAACCTCTAGCCGCAGGAGGCCCCGGCCGTCTCTCGCAGACCCTACAGAGACTACAGGGAGAGATCCCCCTATACAACCCCCACCCGAGAGTCATCCACTATTCGGAGTCGCTCGGGGAGAGTGGAAACGGTCGAGGAGGAGAGCGAGGAAGACCTACCGCAAACCCCGCTGCAGCGAACGGTCAGGAGAGAGGTAGAGAGGCAAGGAGGACAGGTAGTAGCTGGGCTACACCAAGGGGTCAGCGCCCTGGATATCCGTACGCAGAACGTCCCCCTAATCGAGGACCTACTACGGAACCACGAACGTACCATCGCCGAAATCAACACGGCCAACCAGAATATGATAGAAGAGCTCACCTCCAAGTTCCAGGAGAGCGATGCCAAGCAGAACCAAATGGCTGAGGCCTTGGTCCGCATGGACACCAGATTCTGCGAGCAAGCCCGGGGCCAATTGGCCCACGTCCAAGAACCTTTCGGTCAGCTCCGTACCACAACCCTCACCCAGCAAGAACTCCAACAGTTGAGAATAGACTCTCTACTGGCACAAGTTGAGGCAGACAGGGATGGTGCCCAAACCGGCAACCAAGATGCGATCACTGCTGCAGTCAATGCGCTTAAGGAAGCCCGGAGGTTGGACCAGGAGGAAATGGCGGAGAAGATCAAGGAGGCGATGGCGGAGGTAGAGCTTGCCCAGAGTCAATGGAAGACCGCTGGAGGGAAGAAGGACAAGGGGAAGCAGCCCCAGGTAGAGTCGGTGCGGAGCCATAGCTCACTTAACAGTCGTATCTCCAAACATCCCCTGGAGCCAATCATAATAGAGGCAACTCCAGCGGTTGAGGGAGGAAACGGTGGGAAAGGAGGTAATGGAGGGGGTAAAGGAAGGTCTAGGCGTAGTAACCCAGACCCATCTGATAGCTCGGAATCCAGCGATGAAGGTAGAGACCCAAAGGGCAGAAGTAGGAGGCAGGACAGGCAGAAACGCCGTCCCCAGACCCCCCTCACTCACCCTGAGGTCACCTACCGGAATGATGGACCCAAGCAGGCCAAGATCCCCTTCAATGGTGACCCAAAGCAGGATGTCCATCACTGGATTGACCAAATGGAGACCTTAATTGAGCTCCAACCCAAGGTCCAGTGGTCAGACAAGGTGAAAATCTTGTGGGCATCCCTTGAACTCGCCGGTAGTGCGGCTAGCTTCTGCAAAAATTACAAGGAAAGACTTAGTGTAGAACCTAAGCTCGGAACTTGGGAAAGATTCAAGAAGGAGCTCCTCATCCAGTATGGGAATCGGACCAGCCAAGAGCAAGCCAAACAAAAAATGGACAAGCTAAGGGAAACCGGACCCATCAACGACTACCTGAATGAGATGCAGAACCTGGAGTGGGACGCAAACGTGGGCTCAACCGTCATGAAGTCAATGATCCTAACAGGAATAAACTCCTCGTTGGAAACAAGACTGTCGGCGGCCATCGAGGAGCCCGAGCATTTTCCTGACTGGCTGGCATGGGTACGACGAGTGGGGAGAAAAGATGCAGATGTGAAGGCTAGACACGAGATCTTGAGAGGCAGAGACGCCCCTAAAGCTCCTCAAAAACCCACATCTCAACCCCCTCGGCAACGCAGAGATAAACCGTCCGTAAAACGACAGGAAGATCGAAGCGAAAAACCCAAGGGAGACCTAGGGACTACCCAGGCTCAAAAAGACAAATGGTTTGCGGAAAAGAAATGTCTCCGTTGCGGTGGCAACAAACACTTCGCAAGTGACTGCCATTCCACTAGCATCGTCCGGGCTACCACCCAGCATCAGACCAGTAGGAAGAGAGGAAGGAGTCCTTCCGGGGAGAAGGACCAGGAAGAGGGGAGTAAGCGGAAGAAAGTAGGGACACAAACGGAGGCGTTTAGATCGAGGATCAAGAATTTGGAGGATTAAGTTTCGTATGGGAATTCTTAAAACTGTTTATAGAATGGGGCACGGAAATAAATTATATCTACAAAACAAAGGGGACAAAAGTGACCGAATAGCCATCATGTGATAAACTTTAAACAACCAAGTAGTTACTGTTGGGATACGCTGCAGGGTGCAGTGAGCACTCTAGGCAGCAAAAATCCGCCAGTAATACAAAATACTCGCTTGTCATGAGTCATTCGCTGATAGGAAGAGGCACCGGAGGTTACCCCGCACTTGGGTATATATAAAGCCAGGCATCCCCCTCGAAGGACAGGAAGAAACCATTCCACTTCATACTCAACAAAGAACCAATCTACCCACACCAGACTTATAATGTCATCCTCCATCAAAGAAACTCGCCTCGAGATCGAAATCTCTTGGTCAGAACCTCACTCACCTGCACACGGCTCATGTATAACGAGAGCATTGGTCGATAGCGGAACGGAAGACTGGATCATGTCATGGGACTGTGTAAGGAAATACCAGATCCCCGTCCGACTTCGAACAACACCACTCAACATCAGACAAGCCGATGGGACCTCTATGCCTAACTCAGGTACCCATGTCACCTACCCCCTCTCTCTACGAATAGGTCAGCACCTAGACAGGTCCGTTACCTGTGAAGTCGGGGATTTTGCAGCGGAAGACCTTGTCATCCCTCATCGGTGGCTATCAGAGCACCGCCCTATAGTACATTGGGGAGAAGATGCCATATCCTTCAATAGTACGTATTGCCAGGGTAAAGGGTGCCTTATCCTGGCCCGAGAAGTAGAAGAAGAAGACGATGAGGATGAGCTACTAATAAGACTACTACGCTGCGACCCCGTCACCTCCTACTCGAACGAGCACCACCCTTTCTGGATGAGAAGTACCGGGGGTCAGTCTCAGAACATCCCCCCCGAGTATAAGGACTACGAAGACGTGTTCTCTGCCGAGGGAGCCCAAAGTCTACCAGAGTTCTCGGAGTGGGACCATGCAATCCCACTCATTGACGGGAAGCAACCACCGTGGGGCCCCATCTACCCCCTCTCTCCACCGGAGCAGAAGGCATTGAGAGAGTACTTAGACGAGATGCTCGCCTCAGGCAAGATCCGTCCCTCCTCAAGCCCTGCTGCCGCACCAATCCTATTCGTGCCTAAAGCAAACGGGAGTCTGAGGTTATGCGTGGACTATAGAGGCCTGAACGCCCTAACAGTCAAGAACCGCTACCCTCTCCCACTCATGGACGAATTGGCGAACACGACCAAGGGAGCTACCTTCTTCACCAAGATCGACTTGAAGAAGGGGTATAACCTGGTGCGTATCAAGGAGGGAGAAGAGTGGAAAACAGCTTTCCGGACGAAATACGGTCATTATGAGTATAAGGTGATGCCTTTCGGATTGACCAATGCCCCGGCGACATTCCAGGCCATGATCAATACCATCTTCAAGGATCTACTAGATGAAGGCGTCGTGGCCTACCTAGATGATATCTTGATATACTCGAAGACAAAGGAAGAGCATGTTGCTCTTGTTCGGCGTGTATTGGAGCGGTTACGCCAGCACCACCTTTACGGTAACCCGGAGAAGACAATTTGGTTCGCCGAGGAAGTAGAATTCCTTGGGTTCTTATTGTCAGGAAAAGGAACGAGGGTCTCACCCACGAAAGTGCAGGCGATTCTCGACTGGCAAACCCCCATTAAGGTAAAGGAGCTACAAGTCTTCTTGGGCTTTGCCAACTTCCTACGACGATTCGTCCACAGATATTCAGGAATCTGCAAGCCAATGACGGATTTACTGAAGACGGGTACCGAGTGGCGTTGGGCCAACGAACAGCGGAGAGCTTTCGAGGAACTCAAGAAGAGGTTCACAACCGCACCAATACTCCGACATTATGACGAACATTGCCAAGCAATACTTGAAACAGATGCCAGCGACTGGGCCGAAGCCGCGGTGCTCTCCCAGGTGTTCGAAGACGGTCTGCTACATCCCGTGGCTTACCATAGTCGCAAGTTCAACGAAGCGGAAGTGAACTACAAGATCTACGATAAGGAGATGCTCGCTATAGTTTCCGCGCTGTTGACTTGGAGGCACTGGCTCGAAGGGACTAGTATCCCCATCGAGATCTACTCTGATCATCAGAACCTCCAATATTTCACCACGACTAAGAAGTTGTCTAGAAGGCAGGCACGTTGGGCCAAAAAGATAGGACCTTTTCGATTCAAGATCCATTACCGGCCAGGCTAAAAGAACGGAAAGCCCGATGCATTGACCAGGCGCCCGGAGTTCGCTATGGAAGGGGGAGTAATCCGAGAACAACCCGTAAAACAGTTGTTAACGGAGGATCACTTCGCTCGAAGGACCAGAATAGAACCTGGTCCGGAGTTAATTGGCGAACCTGCTGAGGAATGGACCGAGCTTGGTCGATGGTGCGACATACCAGGGGTGTCACTCCCACTGTTGGTTCAACAGGACTGGTATGAGTTGGGGGATCAATGGGCTCGGAGAACCGTCGTGCTGGACACACTCCCTAACGCAAGCCCAGATGACAGGTGGAGCCGGAGAGCAATCACGTCTGAAGACGAAGAGACTCTGCCGGTATGGAACCCGGATACTAAGACAGCGACCCGGAGAGGACGCTGGATAGTACCAGGACATGCGGTGAAGCAGGTGATTGAAGATCACCACGATACGCCAGCCGCGGGGCACCTAGGGCGGGATAAAACCCTGGAATTGATTGACAGGAACTATTGGTGGCCGGGCATAACCAAGGATGTCAGCCACTATGTCAGCACCTGCGACGTTTGCCAAAGAGCCAAACGCGTCGCCGTAACCTGTCTCTTCCAAGTCCCCTAGAGTTAGCAGCCACACCTTGGACGGACATCTCAATGGATTTCATAGTAGAAATGCCAAAAGAGAAGTCAGGATTCCGGAACGTCTTGGTGGTAGTCGATCGCTTCAGTAAAATGGCGCACTTCATACCAATGAGGGGAATCTCAGCGGAGCAGACTGCCAACGCCTTTGTGAAGGACGTGTGGCGCTTCCACGGGCTACCTCGGAGCATTGTGTCTGACCGAGGAACCCAGTTCGTTTCGGCCTTTTGGGCCACCATCATGGAGAGACTAGGGATTAGGAGACGGATGTCTACCTCCTTTCACCCCCAGACAGATGGACAGACGGAGCGGACTAACCAGCACCTGGAATCGTACCTACGGGCATTCACAGCAGGCACTGGGAAGAAGTGGAAGGATCTGTTACCGATTTGCGAGTTCTCCTACAACAATTCGAAGCACTCTTCCATAGGGCAATCACCGTTCTATTGTAACTATGGTTTTCACCCTCGGATGCATTGGCCTACGGAAGTGGAGTTGGAGAAGCTCGACGGTCAAGGAAACGCATACCTTGACAACCTCTTAGCAGCCCACGAGCTGGCAAGAGAGACCTTACAGAAAACGTTCGACAGGATGGCGTCTCGGAAAGGGCCAGTACCACAGCAGTTCAGCATCGGACAGAAGGTACTACTCGATACCCGGAACTTCGGTGGATACGGGAAGTGGTCGGATAAGTTCACCGGACCCTTCGAAGTATCAGCAACGATCGGAAGTCGGGCATACAGGTTAGACCTACCGGTAGAATGGAAGGTCCACAATGTATTCCACGAGATGCTGCTTCGCCCATACCGAGAAGACACCAACCCAGCAAGGCAACAGAGTACCAGGAAACGGATAGCGACACCTGAACCTCAAGAAGCCTTAGCGGATGAGAACGTGCAACCATCGGCCAGCACTCGCCCACATACTCGAAGCCAGGCACCCATAATAGGAGCCCGGTCGAACCCCAAACGACGACGAGTCACGAAGGACTAGCCTCGATACCTTTCCCTTATCTATAGCTTTTCCCTACGAGGTTTTTACTATAGGAAGGTTTTTAACGGTCGAGGGCGACGTCTATGGAGGGGGGAGTAGTGTTACGGGAGATTCGAGTGAGGGACTGTGATGGAAGGACGGGTAACCAGGGACGAGCATAGAAAGGTATCGAGGGGGTAGGGGCGCCGTGTGCGACCACACCTGCACGAAGACTATTAGGTGGCACACCTCGAGAGTGGTGTGCTGACGGCTGCAGGCTGTTCTCCTTTGAGAAGGTGACCAACGTAATAGTATAGTGCAACCCGATAGTCGGCATTTGTGAGTCAAAGGGATTACGCGAGATAGAATGTGCTAGATAGAATACGGCCCCGGGAAAGGGTGCCAATCATGTATAAATAGGAGAGCGGATGCCCGTGAGCTAGAGGGGATCAGAGAGCCTTCAGTATCAGCGAGCGGAGTCCGGTCTATCAAATCTTATTGTTTAAAAGCTACAGAACTATTGCTTAGCACTGCCTTATCTTTGATATCCCTTTACAGGTATGCATTACCTTGGCCATTGAGCTTCTCCAACTCTCCCTCTATAGGCCAGTGCATCCGAGGGTGGAAACCGTAGTTGTAGTAGAACGGTGACTGCCCTATTGACGAGTGCTTCGAGTTGTTGTAGGAGAACTCGCAAATTGGTAACAGCTCCTTCCATTTCTTCCCAGTGCCTGCCGTAAATGTCCGTAGGTATGACTTCAGGTGCTGGTGGTTCGCTCTGTCTGTCCATCCGTCTGAGATGGAAGGAGGTTGACATCTTTCTCCTGATCCCTAGTCTCTCCGTGATGGTAGCCCAAAAGGCTGAGACGAACTGGGTACCTCGATCAGAGACTATACTCCGAGGTAGTCCATGGAAGGGCCACACATTCTTCACAAAGGTATTGGCAGTCTGTTCCGCTGAGATTCCCGTCATAGGTATGAAATGCGCCATTTTACTGAAGCGGTCTACTACCACCAAGACGTGCCGGAATCCTGACGTCTCCCTTGGCATTTCTACTACGAAATCCATTGAGATGTCCGTCCAAGGTATGGTTGCGAACTCTAGGGGACTTGGAAGAGACAGGTGTCCACGATGTTGCTCTGCTCGCTGGCAAACGTCGCAGGTGCAGATGTGGTGACAGACATCCTTGGTTATGCCCGCCCACCAGTAGTTCCTGTCAATCAATTCCAGGGTTTTTTCCCGCACTAGGTGCCCCACGGCTGGCGTATTGTGGTGATCCTTGATTACTTGCTTGACTGCATGACCTGGTACTATCCAGCGCCCTTTGTGGGTCGCCGTCTTCATATCCGGGTCCCATACCGGCAGAGTCTCTGCGTTAGAGGTGATTGTTCTCCGGCTCCACCTATCATCTGGGTTTTGGTCAGGGAGTGTGTCCAGCACACCGGTTCTCCGAACCCATTGACCCTCCAACTCATACCAGTCCTACAACTATAGTGGGAGTGACACCTCTAGTATCTCACACCATCGATCAAGATCGATCCATTGTTCAGCAGGTTCGCCAATTGTCTCTGTGCCAGGTTCCATTCTGGCCCTTCGTGCAAAATGGTCCTCCGGTAACAACTGTTTTACGTGTTGTTCTCGGGTTACTCCCCCTTCCATGGCAAACTCTGGGCGCCTGGTTAACGCCTCCAGCTTCCCGTTCTCCTCGCCTGGGCGGTAGTGGATTTTGAAGCGAAAAGGTGTTATCTTTTTGGCCTATCTTGCCTGCCTTCTGGTCAACTTCTTGCTCGTGGTGAAATATTGGAGGTTCTGATGATTAGTGTAGATCTCGATGGATATACTTGTCCCTTCGAGCCAGTGCTGCCAAGTCAATAGCGCGAAAACTATAGTGATAATCTCCTTATCGTGGATCTCGTAGTCCACCTCTGCTTCGTTGAACCTGCAACTATGGTAGGCCACTGGGTGCAGTAGACCATTCTCGAACACCTGGGAGAGCACCGCGGCTTCAGCCCAGTTGCTGGCATCTGTTTCAAGTATTGCCTGGCGATGTTCGTCATAATATCGGAGTATTGGCGCGGTCGTGAACCTTTTCTTGAGTTCATCGAACGCATCCTGCTGCTCTTTGGCCCATCTTCACTTGGTACCCGTCTTCAGTAAATCCGTCATTGCTTTACAGACTCCTGAATATCGGTGGAAGAAACGTCGTAGGTAATTCGCAAAGCCTAGAAAGACTTGCAGCTCCTTGACTTTTGTCAGAACCTGCCAAAGAAGAATCTTCTGCACTTTCGTGGGTGAGATTCTTGTCCCTTTTCCTGACAATAAGAACCCGAGGAATTGTACTTCCTCAGCGAACCAAATCATCTTCTCCAGGTTACCAAAAAGGTGGTGCTGGCGCAGCTGCTCCAATACACGCCGAACTAGAGCACCATGCTCTTCCCTGGTCTTCGAGTACATCAAGATATTGTCTAGGTAGGCCATAACCCCCTCATCTAGTAGATCCTTGAAAATGGTATTGATCATGGCCTGGAATGTCACCGAGCGATTGGTCAAACCGAAAGGCATCACCTTATACTCGTAGTGACCGTATTTAGTCCGGAAAGCCCTTTTCCACTCTTCTCCCTCCTTGATGCGTACCAGGTTGTACCCATTCTTCAAGTCAATCTTAGTGAAGAAGGTAGCTCCCGTGGTTGCGTTTGCCAATTCGTCCATGAGTGGTAGAGGGTAGCGGTTCTTGACAGTCAGGGCGTTTAGGCCTCTGTAGTCCACGCGTATCCTCAATTTCCCGTTTGTTTTAGGCACAAAAAGAATTGGTGCAGCAGCAGGGCTTGAGAAAGGACGGATCTTGCCAGAGGATACCATCTCGTCGAGGTACTCTCTCAACGCTTTCTGCTCCGGTGGAGAGAGGAGGTAGATGGGGCCCCATGGTGGTTGCTTCCCTTTCATTAGCGGGATTGTGTGATCCCACTCCGAGAACTCTGGTAGACTTTGGGCTCTCTCAGCAGAGAACACGTCTTCGTAGTCCTGATCCTTGGGGGGTGTGAGCTGAGTCTGGCCCCTGGTACTTCTCATTCAGAAAGGGTGGTGCTCGTTCGAGTAGGAGGTGACGGGGTCGCAGCGTAGTAGTCTTATTACTAGCTCATCCTCATCGTCTTCTTCCTCTTCTTCTCGGTCAAGGATAAAGCACCCTTTACCCTGGCAATAGGTACTATTGAAGGATATGGCATCTTCTCTCCAGTGTACCATAGGGCGGTGCTCTGATAGCCACCGATGAGGGATGACTAGGTCTTCTGCTGCGAAGTCCCCGACTTTACAGGTGACTCACCTGTCTAGGTGTGAACCTATTCGTAGGGAGAGGGAGTAGGTGACATGGGTGCCTGAGTTAGGCATAGAGGTCCCATCGGCTTGTCTGAGGTTGAGGGGTGGTGTTCGGAGTTGGACGGGAATCCGGTGTTGCTTCACACAGTCCCACGACATGATCCAGTCTTCCGTTCCGCTATCGATCAACACCTTCGTTATACATGAGCCGTAGGCAGGTGAGTGAGGATCTGACCAAGAGATTTCAATCTCGAGGCGAGTTTCTTTGAGGGGGTAGACATTGTGGTTTTGTTGTAGGTTGATTTGGTTCTTTGTTGAGTATGTATGAGAAGGATGGTTTTTCTTTCTCTTCGATGGGGGATGCCTGGCTTTATATATACCCAAGTGCGGGGTACCCACCGTGCCTCTTCCTATCCGTAAATGACTCATGACAATCATGGTATTTATGTTACTGGGCGGCTTCTGTTGCCAGTGCATCTTACGCTCTTCTGGTGCATATCCTATCAGTAACTACCCGAGTGTTTAAAGTTTATTACTGATGGCCATTTGGTCACTTTTGGTCCCTTTGTTTTGTAGATATATTTTATTCCGTACTTTTTAATGTATACATATGAAATAACCGATCCAGAATCCCGTATAATGAAACCTAATCCTCCAAATTCGTGATCCTCGATCTAAACGCCTGTATCTGTATCACCGCTTTCTTTCGCTTACGCCCCTCTTCCGGATCATTCTCCCCAGAAGGACTCCTTCCTCTTTTTCTGCTGGGTGGGTGTTGGGTGGTTGCCCGGACAATGCTCGTAGGGAAGCAGTTGTTTGCGAAGTGATTATCTCTACCACAACGGAGACATTTCCTGTCTGCTTTCCATTTGTCCTTCTGAGCCTTCGTAGCACCCAGATCTTCCTTGGGCCTCTCGCTTTGATTCTCCTGTCGTTTTATGGATGGGTTATCACTGCTTCGGCAAGGGGGCTTGGACATGGGTTTCTTAGGAGCCTTAAGGGCGTGTCTGCCTCTTAAGATCTCGTGTCTAGCCTTCACATCCGCGTCTTTTCTCCCCACTCATGGTACCCATGCCAGCCAGTCAGGGAAGTATTTGGGTTCTTTGATGGCCGCCGATAGTCTTGTTTCCAACGAGGAGTTTATTCCTGTCAGGATCATTGACTTCATTACGCCTGGGTCAATGTTTGCATCCCACTCTAGGTTCTGCATCTCGTTTGGGTAGTCATCAATGGGTCCAGTTTGCCTGAGCTTGTCCATTTTCTGTTTGGCTTGCTCTTGGCTGGTCCGGTTCCCATACTAGATGAGGAGCTCCTTTTTGAATCTCTTCCAGGTTCCGAGCTCGGGTTCTACACCGATTCTTTCCTTGAAGTTTTTCCAGAAGTTCGCCGCGCTTCCTGTGAACTCGAGGGATGCCCACAGGATTTTCACCTTGTCTGACCATTGGACCTTGGGTTGAAGCTCCATTAAGTTTTCCATTTGGTCAATCCAACGGCGGACATCCTGCTTTGGGTCACCATTGAAGGGTATCTTGGCCTACTTGGGTCCGTCGTTGCGGATGGAGCCTTCGGGGTGAGGGAGGGAGGTCTTGGGACGGCGTTTCTGCCTGTCCTGCTTCCTATCTCTGTCTTTTGGGTCTCTTCCCTCATCACTGGATCCTGAGCTGTCGGATAAGTCTGGGTTACTATGTCTAGACCTTCCGCTGCCACCTCCGATCCCTCCTTGTCCGCCGTTCCCATTTCCCCCTTTGTTACTGATTGGAGCCGTACTTTCTATTATGATGGGCTCTAAATCGGGGGGGGAAAGGTGACCGGATGCCACGCTGTGGCTCCTCACTGATTCTATTTGGGGTTACTTCCCCTTGTCCTTCTTTCCTCCAGCAGCCTTCCATTGACCCTGGCTGCCTCCACCTTCTTTACCGCTGCCTGGATCTTTCCGGTCATTTCTTCCCGGTCTGCCTCCCTAGCCTCCCTAAGCGCATCTACTGCAGCAGTGATTGCTGCCCGGTCTGCGGTTAGGGCACCATCCTTTTCCGCTTGAGCTTTCTATCATTTCCACCACGGAGTGCCTCTGAGTAGTGGAAGACTCTCGTGTGGGGGTGGTGTAGGGGGATGCTTCTCGGTAGTCTCGCCTGCGGGAGTGCTGGGCGGTGTGCTGCAGCCAGAGATTGGCCACGGGTGTGTCCCTCTGCCGCCTGGGCTGGGACTGCACTACGTAGGTGTCTCTGTTGCGCACAATGATGGCGTCCTCCATGATGGTATCCTCCTTGTATGTCAACTGACGTCGGTGAGACATCTTGGAGGGCTTCGATCGGGAGATCTGGGCTCGCTTGCACCAAGGTTGGGAAATGAACTGGGGTACAGGGTGTGCGAGTTGGTAGGATTGTTGGGTCAGAGTAACCTTGATAGGAGGGAGCTCTGTGGGATTCAGTATTTCAGGATCGATTTCCTGAAAGTGACAAGTGGTTTCTGCTTCTGCGAAGAAATCTTGAGAGTATAGGTATCCGCAGTAGAGATGTTCTGCACTTCCTCGTTTGACGATGAATGAAGTGGAACAGATGGGGGTGCATGAAGTACAAACTTTAGATATTTCTTTCTATGTTCTTACAGAGAAGCGCATAGTGACTATCCGCCACACAATATACTCAAGTCTTTTTAGAATTAGGAATGATTTATCTTCGAGAGTGATACTATTCTGCAGTGGTGGTCTTAACTTTCATGGATCCGTTGATGGGGTTGTTGGGTATTGAGGAGTTGGATTAGTAATGGTTGTTCTGTCGTGTTCTATTATGTTCGGTGAAAACTCTGTCGATTGCGCGACCGTGAGTTATTGGGGATTAGTCATCGTAGGGTTTTCCTTGGGTATATTAGGGGGCTCTCCCTCGATTCGTCTCTGTTTCTCTTATTCTTTCCTTAAGCAACGTCTTCTACTATACTTGTACTCAATACTATCGCTCGGTTTCACTTAGCATATCACGCTAGGCGAAGCCACTTCTGTATTTACACTGGTCCTCAATATATACGCTGATACTTCTCTTCATACGAAGACCGTTGCACCTCGCTTGATTAACCCGACAGCTACTACTGTCGCCAATCGTACCCTGCGGAATACATCCACCTACGCCGCCCCTTCAGATTAACTTCGTAGGCGAGTCAGATAAGAGATTAAATAGTGTAAAGGAATATCAAAGATATGGCAATGCTAAACAATGGTTCTGTAGCTTTTTAACAATATAATTTAATAGACCGGACTCCGCTCGCTGATACTGAAGGTAATAATGATCCCCTCAGCTCGCGGGAATCCGCTCCTCTATTTATACAAGATTGAAACCGTTATCGGGCCCGTATTCTATCTAGTCCATTCTATCTCCCGTAATCCCTTTGACTCACAAATGCCGGCTATCGGGTTGCATTATGCTATTACGTTGGTCACCTTCTCGAAAGTGAACGGCCTGCAGCCATGAGCACACCACTCTCAAGGTGTGCTGCCTAATAGTACACCGCAGGTGTGGTCGCACACGGCGCTCCCTACCCCCTCGATATCTTTCTATGCTTATCTCCGCTTACCCATCCTTCCATCACGACCTCTCACTTGAATCTCCCGTAACAGGTATCTTCCAGGTTCTTGAACAATAGTTGTTTGTTATCTGTATTTTATAAACTGGGTGTGAATAATTGTTCAGAAAGTAATCAATTCTGAGATACAAAGAGTACTCATTACTAGATATCCCTGGCCCCACTCCATTTAGTTCAGGGCTAAACACTAAGCTCTAATGTCTTAATTGATTTTTCGGTCTTGGTTCATCACTCGATCTCAATAAATAGGCTGAGCCTAAGCTCGAACTATTCCTTCCTGTGCTCGAGCCTACTCAGGCTCGTCCAACATAAAGCCTCTGGAATTGGTTCGGCTCAGGGACCACCCTTGTTGCCAAGTTATATCTATATATCCTGTCTTATATACAAAATATCTTTCGCAATGCGGTGGTCGGGAGAAATATATCCTGGTGCATTTCTCGATCAATTGGCTGTGCAACCTTTCTCTGTCGCTTATCAAGCTCCTTTTACGCTACATTTTATTTCTATCTCGTGCGCCGATCTATCTATCGCATATACTCGCCCGCTCATTAAATTGTCGGATGTGGTTACAACAAAATCGCCACACAAAACTCCGACCATTTAATGAACACGTGAGTATAGGATTAAGATAAAATAACACCCAAGCAGTGAACAATAACACCAAACAGTCAGCGATCTGATATGGGCAATCTGTGCTGCCTAGATAATTTACGGCGGTTGTTCGATGTCATTTTCTGGGGACCACTATCCCGTCCTCTACAGCACCGAACAGCCGTTTAAGTTTTACCACACCCTGATTGTATTAATCCACCATCTGTTATAGATTAATCACGAGATGCGTTATCACTTTTTTTCTTTCACCGGTGTAGTTTTATAAGTTGACTGCGCTCTAATCACAGGAAATTCACTATCACTCGTGGACTACAGGTAGTTATGCTGATAATATATAAGTAGCTTTTTGTGGTAACACTCACTTCATAAACTATCACTCGGTATCCTTGTGCCGCTGAGAAAGTCTTACCGCATGCCCGGTGGCTGTGCTCCCGGACGGCTGAGGGAAAAATATGTTTTGTGTGGCTTTATAGTTCTCGATTAGACTAGCTGTGTTATGATATAAGAACGGACCTGGATGTGGAGAGTGCAATTGTTTCTTGTAGGGTGTGGGGAGCGACTGACCGAAAGCACAGGACATATTAAAATCTAGAGGTTGTGATCGCAACGACGACGTAGAGTTCTGATTTTATCACTTTGAGTTCCGACTTTCGTTTACTCAACGATCTATGCAAATGACCAGACGTATGTTTATCATAAGTTCGCCGCGGTGCTCCAGTACTTGGTTAGACCGACAAGCTACCCGCGGATTTGGTAGGTTGAGGTTTCCGTAACCAATCGAATCGTTATTAATATACGTTTTACATAGGACACATTTTTCCCCACTCTCTTTATTGCTATCGAACGTTCCGGAAAAGAGGTTGAAAGAAAACAAAAGCGCCACAACGCAGTCTTCGACACATATCTTAGTTAATAGTTATGTATAATCCTATTTGATAGAATGGTTACCCCCGCGCAGAACTACTAATAAGTCTTAGTTATACTTCCTGTCACTGGCCTGTTTATAAAAAGCGCATAGGGTACAATTCCAATGAACCTGTACTACGTATTTATAATTGGAAATGGAACATCGTGGCACGATGCTATGAGAGATAGTCGGTGTCTTCATAGACTTGTCTATGAGGCTGAAGTAGATACATATAGGAGGAAAAAGGGAGTCTCCCCCGCTTCTATCTTCTCGGAATTCCTGGAGTGTTCTCCCGAGATACGTCATCGAGATCAATTTCAAGCAAGAGTATGGGCTGGTCTGCGCGCTCTTTCTATCGCTATCCTTCGCTAACCTAGAAACCGTCCGCGGATCTTGCGTGATCTCGGAATAAGAACAAAGAAGGTTTTGCTTTCGGGGCTTAGGCCTAACAGAGCTCCGAACATGATCGCTCTGCCCCCTTCTCAGTGGTCTCCTTGGGCTCTTCTTGAATGGTCCTGAATGTCGCTGAACTTTTGAGTATATTGGGAATGGGGGGTGTGAAGTTACCTTCCTATATAGGGATTAGTGGCAGGAGAAGTGGGGTCAATGTTAGTTCGGATCAATACGTATAGTCTTATCAGTCCATCTGACCTAACAACTCACGGGTATTATGTGCGAAATCTCTTCGACCTTCCTTTCACCCCACTGATTGACGCAGGATACCCAACTAGGAAAGAAATTACAAGAGGAAGTGGAGAGTTTATTTAGTTTAAATGGCCCGGAGAGGGGTAGAATAGCTCTATCACGGAAGTATCCTCCACATCTGGGTAATCCTCCGAAGCGCAAGCTCGGATGCTCACCCCCCCCCATGATCCCCGGAGTAGGTGTTAATTACCTAGCTGGGAATGTGGAACTTTCATGGACTGGATAAAGGTCCGATGCTGCTCGCACACACTCTCATGATACTCCAAGTAGATCAGCTTGAAGAATTTTTTCCCGCAGACACAGCTCCCTGCCCTTCTATCCTCATGGGACACTAGATGGTTGGCGCGGTCACTCTCCCTGGGGTACACCTTTGAACACTTAGGACATGGGTATCCTTTTTTCGTGTGCACCCTGAGATGATTGGTGTGCGCTTGTCTAGTGGTGAAGAGCCTATCACAGTCCGTGCATTTCCATTCTCTTGAAACCGGTGGCCGAGGTACTTGAACACGTTTGATCAAGTGCGATCTGAGATGGTTTCCTAGCGCCCCTTTGCCCGTGAATGAGTGGGGGCATTGGGTACAGTGATAGAGGCCTCGTATGGATGGGGGAATGACATTCCCACGGGTGTCTAATCGAGTGGCATTTGCACTGTTGCTCCCTCGTGCTAGGAGTGTTGCTGTGTCGACGGCTCCTGAACTATTCATTGGACTCTCTTCCTTAGGGTCGTCAAGAGCCACCTCCAAGCTAGCCTGCGTAATCTTTTCTGCTACGGAACCAATACCATCCAAATCGAGATCTATCCCAGCAGCAGGCCCATGGAGTGCATCCTGCTGTTTCATTTGCTCATCAAATTCAACGAATGGTGTCTCAAGGGTCAAGTCCGAAGGAATGTTTGAGCCTGGTTCGACGTCGCCAGCAAGCATATCGACATCAGGAGGGGACTCGCAGGTAGAGAAGTGTGGAGCTGCATGAGCTTCACTCTTGCGTTTTCGTGCTGCTGCCCTTGTTAATCGGGGAGAGGGTGAACCGTGGATATTCATGTGCCGGATGAGGCTCTTCACAAATGGAAAGGTTAGACCGCAGATGGTACAGGGGAACCATTTGCTTCTATCAATAATAGCGGTTTGTGTTTTTCTGAAATCACTAGCTACATGCGTCGCCGGACGGGAAAGTGAATTTTGAGGATGATCTTGGGTATCTGAGGTCGATGTTAGCATTTCATAGATATTAAGACCGAGCCCTTATTCCGGACTTACCCCCACTGCAGGCCTCAGTATGTGGAACCAGGTGAGTTCTCCTTTCGGCGGTGAGGTTGGAATTGCCTTCAATAAGCTCAGCAGTGCTCTGCTCAGCAGATTCGAGCATCAATTGAAATGTAATGGCGAGCCTGACGTTTTGGACTGCGGGCAAGTGTGCAGCAAAGGCCGGTGGATGAGACTGGAGCTGTAAGTCGCCGCTGCGATGGTTTGTTCTATTAGTACTTATTGAACCCTCCCACGCACTTGATATGAAGCTGGATAGGGTACTTACTTGTTGCCGTGATGGATGAACTGCTGTATTTGAGTGTCAAGCCTACGGGAAACTAGGAACGGGGAGTGCACGTCGGTCTCTTGCACCATCATGTTTTTGTGGTCAGATGCCTGCGCAGTTGGATGCAGCAAGGCACTAAGAGGGCTATCGCTCATCCGATCTAGGCTAAACCTGCAAATCCATGACCTATATTCCCCCATACTGGCTGGTCTTATGGGAGGCGGCGCTGGGGCTGCTGTGCCCCCGCCCGTCGCGATCACGGAAAACATTAAGGGGTTTGGGTAGGTAGGTCGAAGGTTTCACAATTGAAAGCGAAACCACAACTACCCAGAGGTGGATACTCCCTGGTTTCGTGTAGCCGGTCGCCTTGGTGGAAGTGTAGAGGGTCTGTAATGTTGTAGCGAGACCTCTGTTGTGGATATTTTAGGGGAGGAGGGGTAGCCATACAGGGCGTGCGGTTCACGATGAAAACATTAGCCATGACACCGCTAAAGTGCTTAGTCTTAGATTTAGCCAGTACTCTGGCTAGTTCTACTAGCTACAGGAGGGAACCGATTGCCCGCCTGGAACTGCGGTGAACGGAAGAGTGTTCCGGACATTTCGCACGTTTGCCGCAGGTTTGCTTTGCTGGTATTTTACGTAGTCCGTGATATTCTTTTTAGTTGTGGGTCATTCTGTGGTGTTATCAAGAAATACTTAACTTCCCTTACCCAGGCTTTGTTCAGTTATTTTGTGCCCTGTGTTACATGTCTCTGCGCACAATCATTGAATTAAAGGGAAAGAGTACAGGACTGCGCAGAATGTCTTTTACGGGAAAACGTAGTGGTTCTTGGTACCTTTCACTGTTCGCCGTAGCGACTACTCCAGCACTAGAATCGTTTTCTGTGGCTAACCGTGTTATTCCAGATTCACTGCCGTTAGCGATTCTCACTACTCCCGGGACACTGAGAAATAAACCTCGGCTTTCTAGTGCTCGAATACTCTCCTTGCTGCATGTATTTCTCTACCATGACAAAACACTTATCTTCATAGAAGGTAAATTAGCTGGATTGATCCCAACCACACCACTAGAATAGCTCCACTTTCACGAACTTCTCTATATATGTTAGAAGGACCTTTCAAACATCTTTAATGTGCGCGGGGGTCAGTGGGCCGCGTTCTGGTGTATGATTTAATCCTTTGCCTATAGCAGTCATGGGTTCATAGACAAGACCTAAACTAGAGCTATGGGATACGGACCAAGAGAAGACAAGAAGGGGCACGGTTATCACGGTCAAAAGTACTTGGATAAAGGAAGACGCCGAAGACGAAAATGAAAAGTACAATGGGAAGTATTTGGTGGGGCCAGAAAAGATAGAAGACACAAATTCTTGAGTAGTGTGTTTGTGCGTTTTTTGCGTTTTGATTTTACTGACTTTTCTTTTAGTTAATACCGCAGCTACTAGCAACATATCAAAAGCCTATCTAGTGAGGTATTTGCGGTAAAGCCGCGCCGTGGAAATCCTCTAATTCATAGACGAGTCATCGGCAATCACGTTCTACGGAGTGCTAGTGGATTTGGGCATACTGTCCTGTGGGGAGACACGTCTTAACTTAGGCTATGGAGCGGAGGAATTGGGGATGGGAGGGTCATCAAGTGCACGAGGGGCTCAATTGGCGATATAGTATCTGGAAACAAGAGTAAGTACACGTACTGTTTTGGGGGCGACCTAGAGTGTTGTCGTTTCGTATGTTACAGTTACGAATCTTCCCTAAATACATCTCGACAGAAATATTCAATCTCTTACAATCCTCTGTTTGCGCCTTTCGAGTCCTATCATATTTATCAAGGTAAACATATTGGGGTACATGAACCTATCTGACTGATCCAGAATCAATAGTTGAAGAGCAATGAATTGAATTATTTGTTCCGACGTGTTCAACTCAGTATTACAATATGTTGAATTTGCATGTTCAATGTGATAGTGTTCTTAACAACTGTTTCACTCCTTTCGAAGGGGGTAAACGTTCGACCAGTGGTGTCGGAGGCATAATATCCTAACGCCCTGTCAGGCGCTGCACAGGAAGCAGAACTGGCGCTCTCTTTGGCAGGGATCGTTGTCAGTTATCCTCTATGCTTCGAGGGATGTAAAGTATCAGCAAACGGTATTGGTCAGGGGACCAGACGAAAATACATGTAGGTACTGGTCACTCTTAGAACGAGAACAGGCGATTTGTAGGATGTACGTCTGACATGTGAACTCGTACATATGCAGTCATTAGATTCAGTAGTAAGTAGCTACAAGTATCCTTGCCTCTCTTAACTAGCTAGATGTAAATTCGCACATGTGAGGGGAGTAAGCAAGAGATACCTTCATAGTCATATTCCCTTGCGGTATATTGACATCTATCTACTGCTGTTGACCAAGCCCAAAGATAGCAGAGCTCTTTTTCTATCTAAAAAAAACACGGCGCAGGTGTCAATCCCGAAATATAGGCTGCGGATCATATATATGTACGATTTTGCCTACGCGGAGGAGAGCTATTGGACATGTGAGATATATATCCAAGGCAAGAGAGATATTGAGTTGTGGTGTCAGATATAACGTAAACGTTATCTACCGTGCAAGCCAGAAAGAGCTTGGTAAGACCAGGTATTGCGAAAATCCATAAACCGTCATCTTTGCTTTTAAATTCGGTAATTCGGTTTGATAGATTGTTACATTATTTAGTAATACCAATGCAGTAGAATCAGAGGCCTAGCCTCACCTTTAGCGGAGATTCTCAAACAACTAAACCTTTACTCTTTAAATTTTGTATCTCAATAACATTATTATCGAGAATATGGGAACTATGGAATTTCTACATAATTTTGAATCTATGAGCTTGTAGATTCTTATAAGTTCTTCTCAGTCTTTGGAGTTTAGGAGTGCCATAACACCCGAACCTAGGTAGTAACAGGCCAGTGCTTCGCTACTAAATGACACCGGCGTTTCATGCGTCGTGCTGGGAATCAATAAGGGAGGTTGATTTGTACTACGCTGGGGGGTATTGATTGCAGCGACACTTGTATACTGGCGATTTGAGTGGCTCTGTAAGTAGCGGGTGGGTATGTGGACCATCTATTAAGTACCTCGGACGTACCTGGGGAGCCCATATAGATCCAGAAACGAGATTGCTCCTATAAAAAAGAAAAGTGCCATATTCCAAGAAACGCACTGATTTTATTTCAACTCATCTAATCGATTCTATCTCTCAAGATGATTCCACCGAAACACCGCTCGTTACCTATAGCCACTGCTCCCATTACCTCCGCCGCATGCGGGGTTATCTCAATCCTACTCACCTCGAAGACCTACCACGACAAGCCTCCGGTTCCCTGGTCTCTCGCTTGATAAGCGCTATGTTCATCTCCGTACAACGTATGCCAACCTGTAATATGCCCATACATTCGAGGATCTGCGGCTACACTCTACGGTCACCTATGATCTCGCCGGGGAACGTACCATTAGCGCGAGCACGCATGTCACGTTCGGAGAGGTGGATGGCAGAGACGAGGGCACTGTCCATAGAATTATAGCGAGTGTTATGAAGCGAAAGGATGTCGCGGAGAAGGGAAAGGTCAGTGCGAAGGGCGGTGAGAATAGTGGAGCTGAATATGTTTGTCTAAGTGTATGCGTGGGTTACTTAAATTGTGGTATTGGTTCTTGATTGTAGCTTTTTGTGTTTAGTGTTTGAATGTGGCTGCAGGGGTAGGTGTTTCGCTGTATGTAGTGGGGTTGCGTGAGAGTCTGTGTATGTAATCTTCACCTGGGAAGGCGGCGGCGGTGGTACTATATACAGGATCGAAACAAACTTTTTGATGAGAGCCTGTATAAGAGCCTGACCCTTGGAGTCCAGTCAGAATTTCAAGTTCCAAAAAAGATCAATATCTCAGATTTTCCAAAGATGGAATATGACACCGATGGTCTTCCAGGGCACTATCGGGCCGCCTATACAGGCTTCGGTTTTTAGCGGGGTAAGATAGAGGTGCGTAAGTGCGGCCACCAAAACCTGAGAGGATGTATATATAACTCAAGGAATCCCCCCGCACTGTATTCCTCTTTCTGCAACACGCAATCGCAATCTTCTTCCTCTCATCCCATTCCATCCCCGCACATACTTCAGGAAACTGTCAATCGCCATCGAAAAAGGCCCTCCTCATCGCCCAGAATCATCTCTAAAAGTCATCCCTAAACCATCAGTCTATCAAGAAAAGTCTTTCCATACCCAAAGTCATTCTCAAACCATCAGTCAATTAAGATAAAGTCTTTCCATACCAAATTAACACACCTTCCACCAAAGTACGTTTCGTGGTATCGACAGCGAGAGAGTTATATCTCGTTGTAGGAGCACTGAAGATCATTATTTCATCTTCAATTCCATAAATCCGTGGTAAGAACCTTCCTTACTTCCAATTCACTTCAGACAACCATCCATCCTACCACAATTTCTGCATTCCCACCTGTCTTGTTATCGAAAGAGTGTGCCAACTTGCTTAATGCTCCAATGGCCTCCGCATGGTAGTCATCTCTAACAACCGTCCGTTCCAGTCTACTCTACCCTATTACATCCCTCCATTACCTATTTTCCAGCTCCATCCTTAGTTATCTCATCTCAGTACCCTGCTATCACGGAATAGGATCAATCTTCCCACTTGCCACAACCGAAGAACAAGGATTTCAATGCCTGCTTCTCATTCTCATGAAACACGTGAAAACTCCCCGGACGGTGATGAGGGAGAGGCAGTTGTTGTTTGGCCTGATAATCCGCGTGCAGTGGAGGAGGGGGAATATGTTCATCCTTGTAGGTGTCGTCTACCTTGATAGTCTTCTTGGTAAACTAATCTGACTCCATAGACTTCGCCATTGCCCGTGTTGGGGCTAGTACCCAAGTCCAACAGGCTGAGGGGGGAGATGCTCCAGGTCATGTACTCGAAAGTGGTCAGGCTGGGGAGACTCGAGACTCGAGTAGAAATGGTCAAAATAGAGGCAGCCAAAACTCTCAAGAACATGATGAACCAGATCGTGTATACAATGCTCTGATTCCTGGCACGTTGATGGAATGCATCCTTCGCTGGGATGCCGAGTCTCAGAGACAGCAGGACGCGGAACTGACACTTCCCCCCTTTCATGATGAGGAGGCTCAACTACGAATGCCGTCTGGAAGGAGAGGACTAAGTGCAGCGCATATCGCAATCTACAGCTCACGACCTCCAACACCTCATCCACACTTTGAGGGTCCCTCATACCCCGAAGACGTCCCCCCAAACCCGGGCCCTAGCACCCCGCAAAACCAGGGAACTATCTCCGGTGATACTGTTCCGCATGCCCCTCGCCGGCATATCCCAAGCCCCCCAGATACCCCACGTGCTGAGTCTCCTGCTCCATCTTCAGCACCTTCAGAGTGCGACCCAGACCCTGCTTGTGGAGTCTGCTATCGTAGGTCGGTTGATATACAACTAGTCGGCTGCAGCCATGGGCTGTGCGCGACATGTACCCGGAGAACCTACTTCGCATCACAGAAACATTCTAATCACTGGCCGTCGGGGATCGACTGTCCGTTCTGCCGAAGGCTTGTGCAGATTATCAAGCCTGAGAACGAAGGCGGAAGGTTAAGAAGGTTGCCGCTGTGGGTGGTGAGGTGGAGTGTGAAAGGGAGAAGACGAGTTATGAGGGCACATCCGAGAACTGTTGACCCAGAACCGATGCGAGGTTGGGTGGGATTCATGTATGCTCCCAATCATGGTTGTATGTGTGTGTGTTGAATTCTGATTATATCTAGGCGGAATGCAATAATTGAACGCCGTTATCCTCCCCTAACAGACCGCGGGGCTGCAAGCACTGTCGTAGCTGCAGCCCCTCCTCCATCTGCTGAACAACCTGAACCCAACAGAGAGGGTGCGTCTGAAGGTAAAGACTAAAGCCGTAAGGGTTTCCTCGTAAGAGGAATCGGTAACGGGAGGTAGCTGATACATCAATCCTATACCTACGTATCTTTTGACTGCCTTGTAATTTTTTTCTGCAGCTGAATACTTTGCTCTGGCGCTCCTTGAACAAAATCTGCCTTTTAGCTTCGATTCCTCTCTTATTTAAATAGTTTTTTCCCTTGGGTGCTTGTTCACTTGAGATACTTGCTCCCCTCTGATACTTGTTTCCCTGGGACCGGTCTTTCGCTTGGCTGATTGTTTCGTTTCAGCGCTAGTTTTCCTTGACAGGTTCTTTTTCCCTTGCATAGCTTTTTCTCCCCCTAGTTTGGTCGTTCGAGAGCTTTTTATTTTTCACAGATGTTTTCCGTTGAGTCAGATATTTCCGATTGATAAATGTGCCTTGAGTGGATAGGGCAAAGCATGATGGCTAGGCTCAGGTATTTGTTCAGCTCAGTCAGAAACTAATTTTTCTCTGGTGTTGTTGGCTCTGGTGGCCGGTTGGGATTCGCTGTATCATTAGCAATAAATATTAGCCATATTATTAACAAATCTCGTGAGGTATGCTACAGTGCACACCTTGCTACCTTGGCGCCGCGCTGGCTTTCCATCGGGGCATGTAGTACATTTATCATGTGTAAACTATATCGGTTATGACTCGATGCTCTCGAAAGGAAGGATTACGACGAGTTACGAATTAGAATGCTACCCCTCAGAGGTTTATGAATGGCATACGCTATCAGGGATTCCCCCTGGCACTATCCAATCTCTAGCCGGCAACATTCGAGTCTCAGGGCGCTTCTACTTTTGTTCCTGCCCAATACCGTTAGCACTATCTCTTCAGGGAAGCCTAATTCCACCTCCCAACTTCTGGGACAGTCAAGCTCACCCATTCATGCGCATCCTTTTGAAAGGCCTGCACTATTACATCGTTGAGTGAATGACACAGTGCCTTCACTCTGAGCGCTACCAAGGCGGTCCTGGAGATGTTGAGTGTTGAGATATCAAGATAATGATATCTGGTCTTCCGGCAATGAAGAACACGTATACTTCAGACACTGAGAAGCGTCTTACATGGCTGCACTCTCATTCTCCAACCAATAGAGAGCTAAAGATTCAAGATACGAAGGAGAACTTCCTTGAAATGTCCCAGCAATATGCAGGAGACGCAGCCATTTTTCTTGAACAAGGAAACATGGTGGATGAAATGGCCAGTTTTGCAGAGGTAGAGGTCATGAAGTACTGCACAAAACAGCAGCCTCACCACACATTTCTCAGCTTCATCCCTCCGCTAAGGGATCCGACCGATCTCTCATTACCTCGGCTGACAGTGTCGACCGACAGGAGCAAACCTTCGCAGGTTTTCTAACATTTACTGCCGCTATATACCAGTGTCAGAATTATATCTTAGCTCGCTACCTGAACGAAATAGGATACCTTCCAAAGCACTGACCATGTCGATACTATCCCCATTTTCATTTGAGGCTTCCCACAAGGTATGAAATATCATAGGATGGTGAAAATTCTATTGTCCTTCTCCTGCACCCTACTGCATAGGTGATGGGAGTCCAGGTGTTGATACTTGTAGGGTGTGATTGATTCGTGTCCTTCTACCGGTGAACGATACGTATCAAAAGACACCTTTTTCCTCTTTGACCTCAAACGTTTCCTCTGGCTCTCCCACACCTGTTCTTGGTCCATAAATACATGAATAGAATAGAGCAAGGGTAATGCGGGGCCAGTAATAACAGCTGCTCTCTGAGTGAAGACCTCATAGAGTGAACAAAGGCCTCGAGATGACGGTAACCCAGGTATCGAAGTGTTGCAGCCTTAAACAATATAGGTGACCGGTTCGAAACCTCCTCTCATGAGCCAGCTAGAATCTCTGCTAATATATCCAGCAGATAACCGTTTCTATACCCCTCCGGGACACGCAATATAGTATAGTGGCATCTACGGGAAAAGTCTGATTTTCCTTTTCTGAAATACTGCTGATAATGAACGCTTCAATTAGTCTAGATCAAGTGAGCGAAGCAAGAAGGACTTTGACACCAATGAACATACCACCAATAACCCACTCTACTTCCTCGGCACCTAGAGCTTATGAAATACCCGAATATAGCGGTACTGGAGAGATGTTTAAATACCGCAACATTGAGTATAAATTATGAAAACTCTAACGAGTATATGAATGGCGGGTAAAAATCAAACTAGAAAAACAGATTGTTGATAGAAAATGGTATAACAAGACGAAGTTACAAAGCTCGGAGTGATGGTAACTTATTGACAGCTGACGTTGGAATTCACACCGCCACTAACCATATCCAGGTAACGGCGGAAGTAACCGAAGCTTGGCAAACAGGGATAACGTTGTAGATTCCACTGATTATATATTCAGATTTCGGATGAAGTTTGAAGAGCGGGGACATATTCCCTAATTTACACTGACCAAGGATAACTATTAGCTCGCTGATTCATATTCAGGTCAGGTTTCAGATAATTCCAGATCGCTTCTTATAGCCCCCGAAACATACGTATCTGCGTGGAGAGATGCTGGGGCGGACGAAGCTCTTATCTGCAATAGTATCAGCATAAGCTAGCTCCACTATTTCCTTTAAAACCGTATTGCCATCGGTAACAGTCACTTAGGCGCATCCATCTTTCATAGAGTCGCCTTTTGCGCAAGGCTCGAGTGAGATTAAACATTCAAAACCAAGAATCACATAGCCACTTCACGACCGCGATAGGGCTTCGAATGGCTTAAACACTCGGGAAGGACTCCGATTTATATATTTATTGAATGAGCATGGAAAGTACTTGTAGCAGCTAATAAAAGAAATCTGCCCTGGTAACTCGGACCTTTTTTCTTCATGTATATAACGAGGTATGCTGTGTCAGTGTCATGCTTTTACTTCAACGATACCAATGCAAGATGGAAAACGAGATTTCGATCATGGACAATGAATTGTCACCACCTATCGAACCGCCCAAGTGCAAAGGAAAAAAAGGTCATTCGCGTGACATCCGACGCTCTCACCCCCAGTACTGCAAAACTAACCACCTAGTGATATTTGATAAGAATTATAGCCACGACCTTCCTCCACCGACAACTGGTCTCTCCCGTTTTTGTCGATACCCTTCTCAGAAGGGCCATCCGTATCAAAATTGAGCCAGATCATTCGCCTTGGTACCAAGGTTGAGATTTAGCCACACTGATCTAAGAAAGGAAATTAGCCACTTATTCGAGCCAAAGAATTAGCAGATCAAGGCATACGTTCAATTCAGTTAATTACCATAACAAGGTTCAGGTTGATCGTTCACCTCCTTCATTACATCGCAATCAATATTCACCGCTCTCCCACACCCTCCTCACTCAGGCCCAACCAAGGCCGCAAGAAATACAATGGACCATTTCTCGAACTATCACGCGCAATTGACCTCACCCCTCACCAACCGTTTCTTGTCCGCAGAAATGATTCGTGCGTACCACCAAACCATGGCGATATTCCACCACCGCGCTGCCCTCGTAGCTATGGGGGAGCAACTCATCTCCCATCGCCGTCTCTCTGAGGCGATGGGACACAACATTGACCTATCTCTCTACGGGCAGGAGCTGTCTGGACGCGTTCTACCTCTGGATGCCGCGGCGGGCGTGGATCTGGGTGCAATGCCGCCAACTGGAGAGTACGGTGTCGAGGGCGAGCTTGTTAGGGCTAATGTGGAAGAGTGGATCATTGACCCCCGGCTGCGTACTAGCGCTTGTACCTTGGACCCAGCATCTGCAGATGGAGGTAATTTTTACTCTACCACCTCCGGTGGCTGTATGGATGGAATCGTACCTGTAGGCGAGATGCAGAACTATCTCAATGATTGGCAGGAAGACCGCTCCAGCTTTCTGGAGGATACTGCGCAGCAGTGGCAGTGTTTGAGTAGTAGTGCGGGTATGTGTTTTGGCAGATACTACACATTGACAATAGCTAGATGTCGACATATGTTGAGTAGAGATTTATGTGTGTGCGATGCTAACGATATATATATGAATCTTAGACGATACCGCGGCAGCAGATACTGCCCCAGGTAAAGCAGTTGGAGCGCAGTGCGGTAGCGGCACCGCTGCGGCCATGGCGCTTGTCTCGGATGACACAAGCACCTCTGTCAGCGCGGAGGGTGTTGTGGCGGTAGTAAAGAAGCGCCGTGTGCGCCGTAAGCAGGTCCCCAACTTGGCAGGGAGCTCAGCATCGGGGCAGCCTGATGTGTCTAACTCCAAAGTTAGGAAAGCAGCGCGAGGTGGGAAGACTTTGACGAGTCTTCGAGAGGCACCTGTGCCTGTCGTGGCGCAGTCCACTGCCCAACCCGAGCCCGCGGCCGGCTCTCAGGTATCCCCAGAACCAGCGCCCGCTGCCCCCCCCGCGACAGTTCTTTTCCCGCACAAGCCGCGCGGGAAACGCACTAAATCTCTCGCCTGGTACCGACAGACTGCCCCGGACACCGTCACCAGCCCGCCTGACAACAGCACCCCACCAACCGAGCCCGCCCGGAGCGCCGCGGGAGCATATCGGTGCGATGTCTGCCAAAGTCAGTGGCCGTGTCGCTCGGCCCTGCTCCGTCATTACTATAGGCATACCAAGCACTTGAGCTATCCATGTGTGTGCGGGAAGGTATTTACTCGCAGTGATACGCTGCGGGTGCATTGCAGAAAGGTTGGGTGTGTTCTTGTCCCGAACGGAGAGCCTGGGGCGTAGGTCGAGTGGTGATTCGTTGGGTAGGTGTAGGTGCAGGTGCTAAAGGGAGGATTTGGCCCGGTGGGAGGTGAAGATTTGAGGGTGGTAGGTGGTATGCTCTCTCCCATCGGAAGGCGGAGGAGGATAATAATGCCTGATAATGTCATGGTGAGATCGTGTGAAAGAATGTCGAGAACGTCGTTGTATATATGTAACTACCTGGGCTTCGATATCGTCAACTTCGACTGTAATAGTTCTCTTCATTCATCAAACAAACTAATAACTGGAGAAGGAACCTTCTCATGCTGCTCTTTAGTGCACATTTACCGTGCGCCATGGCCTAAGTTAGGTACTCTTTCGATGTAAGGGAGATGGAGGGGCAGTGGGGAGTCATTGGATTTTACTCGCGCACACTTCACTCACAAAACCACTGCGAGAAAAAAGAAAAAAAAGAAAAGTTAGAAGGCAGAGTGGCAGTAAAACCGCGAAATCAACCCAAGCACGCACTCGCAGCCTAAGCAGTCTCGATAACACAAGCATGAAGAATGCTGGAACCTCTACTACCATGAAACCTTTAATATTCCGAAAAACACATATAGGTTCTCCCGACCGTGCATTCGTTACCACACGGCTATTCTCGGCAGCACATACATCTACGCACATCGATTGAAATCCCAACCACCCAATCATTACCCTCCTCGCTAGCTCTAGCCCTGCGCATTATGTAATCCACATTGTGGCTCCATAGGTCGCTGCGCGCTGAAAGGAGAATTTCTGAACACCCGCGCTGCGACCAACAACGCGCGGATCCCGGGGCTTTGGGATGGCTGGAGGATGTGGGTACTTTGACGCGGCCGCGAGGAGGCGGGGTTTAGTGGGGTTTCAAGGGGATGTGGTGGGAAAGCATGGATATGGATGGAATGCATTGGAGGTACTCTGGCTTCTACGGGTGATTTCTAACTTTTCAACAAAATGTCCCGGCTGCTCCGCTAGTGCAGGTAGCTGGTTGCGGACGGTGCGGGTGAGCTTACGGCGTGCATGTGTTTGGTATATCGCAGCAAACATAAAGCCCATGGATCGATTTTGTGTGTGAGAGGCTGCATAGCTAACATTCAGAGATTAGTAGGTCTGGGAATTCTCCCAATGTATGCTTTGCGATTTGGCTTCTTCTTGTGAACGTGAGTGACGGACATTATATTAATTTTTACCCAGTTTTCGAATTCTTGCTCCATAGTAAAGTGATTATTTTAACACTTATATGGCTCTGGAAGACGGTTTGGAAGGTGTTCCGGAACTGAAAGTGTTCCTATTGGTTTTACTCCTTTCTAAATAACCTATTGATGAAAACTCGAGAAATGACCATTTCCTTGTTTGTTCTTGAATTTGAATGTTGTTAAGATTGTTCTAATATATTTCCCGGCAGAGTGGGCCAATAGGTCCTGTACCCAGAGAACCCGGCACACGAAAGAAAGTTAGTTCGCTCTTGGCACTAGATACTCGAACAATATTCCTCCTCGAACAACCAACTCCAAGATTTCTCATCCCACCTCTAACCTCCCATCTCTACCAACGCAAAACGAACACCGAAACCGTCACCCAAAAGTCTCCTAAATGCCTCCAGACACCCTCGCTACCCACAAGGCCGCCGTCAAAGCCCACCTCGCCACGCTCAAAACTATGATCGAGGCCAACCACGCTGACTACAACAAGGCGGCCAAAGATGTCAACGAAATCTACGACAAGTACCCAGATGCGCGTGGAAACTACCAAGGCCCTCACATCGCTGGAAGAAACGAGATGCGCTTTGACCTCTCGGGCGAGGAGTTCTTGCGCAGCGTGCGTGTGGCGTTCTTGAGGGGCTGCATGGAGTGGCATGGGAGGAGCATTCGGGCGCTGGAACAGAGGTTGGGTGATGTGAATATGATGGAGGAGGCGAGGGTATTGTTTGGGGACCCTGAGATGACGGAGGAGAAAGAGCAGGGGGAGGGGGGGGAGGAGGTGGAGGAATGGGTCCTGGTTGAGCTCGAGGAGAATCAAGTGTGGGAGGAGGAGATGAGGGAGGAGGAGGGGGAGCTGAAGGAGATTATTGTGCAAGAAGAAAAATAACTCCTCAGTATCTGGTGACCACGGTGGAGCTTCGTTGTGGTTTAGAAGGCTTTGCTAGCTAGATCAATATCAATGATCAAAACATGACGGAGATAGAAATATTGTCTCGTGACTAGAAATAAAATCGTACAATTTGACCCGCTGGTTTCTTTAATTCTCTGCACGGTACATGGAGAGGAACCAATTGTATGAAGGCAGGCACACCGTATTTTTCGATGAGGGAAACGCTGGAACATATTTCTCGATGCCGAAGACAGCCTGATAAGTGTATTCTTTCTCTTTTGGGAGGTTGTTTTATTGAACCTTCTCCCGTTGTTTTTCTTTCAGAATATTGCTTTATTCATTTTATCTCACTTTATCTCATGGCAAATTCTGATCGTTTATGAACAGATCGCAGATGGACCTGTCATCTGTCAAGCAATGTTCACTTTTATTCAATTACGCTTTTTTTCGCTCGTGTACCTATAAATGGCTCGCCATGTCTGATAACGAAAAGCCCCTGAAACTTTCTAAATTATATTGTCCCTCCCGAATGTGATTTCCTAGTCCCTGGATTACCACGCAACCGAGTTCCTCCCATTGTGCAAAATTACTTCTAAGAATATTTCGTCCTCCATGGATCCTTAATCAGGCGGAAATGAAGTCAACTACCGAGTGATACCATATGAAGCTCTCAGGTGATAGGTCCATTCACGCGCGCGCGACCAACACAGTCATAGTATACTCGGTTTCTTGGTAGCTAGGGAATCCTGATAGAAGGGGTGATAGGTACTGATACTCAAGTCACGTACGGCCTGGTCTGTATAGGTGGGCACGTTAGGCTTTTGTTTTGTCAAACCTACGTCATTGGGGACTTATGGGTGTCGTTATATGAGAACCAAATAATCAATCCTCCATTCAGCGCTCCTTCTATATATACCACCAACCCTCTAGTTTTCCTTACATTCGCCATAATACCCTCACAAACGTATATTTCCACAATTTCCAACAACTCTCTACCTCCACTCACAAGCGAGGAATTATAATCAACCAACACGTAGAAATGCGTGAGGATAGTTTCTTTAGGTCTTCATATTTTGATTCAAACTCTCAATCGGAAGAAGCTCTCCCATTCTATTGCCTCTTATATGTTTTCCACCTCGATATCATGTACCCAGCATATAATAGAAAATATTGCACTCCTAGCTCATAGTCTTCCTTCTGAGATCCTTTCCTACTTATTCCTGGGGTTGTTCTTTTTTATAGCTAACCAGACGATTTCAATCAATGTTTAGAGCGAACTGAAAACCGTGGGGGGCGATCTTGTACTCGAGGGTTCGTTCTGTCACAGCATGAACTGCCTCCCAAGCCAGACCAAAATAAAGGTGAGTACCCCTCCTTGCTAAACCGAGGTTCTAAGTATACCACAAAGTGGCTAACGGTGATTTCTCTTCATTCAGACCAGTGATAGACCCTCCAGTGACGGCTACAAGCTCTACAGGCGGTGGCTCCGGACGCCTCTCAAGCGTAAGCACCGGCCGGAGAAGCTTTTTAAAGTGAACCCCTTGACGGCCATCCCAACAATATCAACCTACCTCGAAGACCTTGCTTGCTTCGAGACACCCATGTTCAAACGCCATCCAATCGGGAGCAGAAGCTTCTTTCTCCGCATGCGTCTCAGGGGCATCATGGACGTCGAAGAAGATCTTAAGGAAGCTTACGAAAAGCACTGCAAAAGCATCGACGAGCTCAAGACAACCAGGCGCCGTATCAGCGGCTTCCACGTTGCGATGATCGAAGGCGAGAGGATGAGAAAGGAGAGAGAGATTGAAGAGGTTGAGTGGGTTAAGTTGACGGTTCTTTGTGAGATGGCTACCATCCAGGAGGAGTTTGATCTCTAGAACGCCGAGTAGCAGGAATCCTGCGTTGGAAAGAGGGGAGACATATCTTCCTGGTAAATGGAACGAGTTTGGTTGGAAACAATCCCAGGAGGGGAACAAAGTGAAGATGTCGGGAGCGTCTTTCTGGTTACGAGCTGGTTAGCTACTATCATCTGTACGCACTTTACTCTTTCTGGGGTCTGGATCTCATATGTAATAGGTAGTCTTTCAAAACACAATTCACAGTACAATCTTAAACGTTCCTCCTCTTAAAGGGGAGTTTTCGTTATCCACTCTAAAGTGTATTTGTCCCAAATTATATGATATACTCCTATCTCGACGCTGCCTCCTATACTGGGAAGAACATTGCTATGTAAATCAAAGTGAACAGTCACAACAGTTACACTATTCCGACTTGATGCTTCCTGGCGCGCGAATCCTTCGGGTATAAGCCTCCTCGAAAGTGGAATTTGAATAGCAAGTCCCTGCCCGCAGGGTGATTCTGGCGTATGCGCTATCGATAGAAAAATGGTGAATAACGTCAAGTCATATTGCACTTGATTGGTTGGATGGGGGATTCAAAGAACCCGGGCAAGCTGTATCATGCTACGCTTGATCTCCGTTTCGGTGCTAAAGATGTTCTCGGCGGCATAGGTATTGTCGTGCGCTACGTATACTCTGGTGAAATAAAATATCTTTGGGCAACAGTGTGTCGCCAAGTCTCCCTGCGATTGGACACTGGCTCTCCCCTTCATAAGATCTAGATGAATATTGGTAGCCTAGAGTCGTTTCTCCATTTTATCACTCCATCCATCCGTCCGTCATCCTCTATCCCCCTAAATATAATTATCTCCCAGGCTCTAACATTCTCTCTCATTCAAGTCCTTTCCATAGCGGCCGACACCATCCAGTTACCGCCTGCAAAAGTTACCCCGCGCCTCCACAAGCAATGCTACAACCATACACCGCCCGCGGGCAGATACGCACCATCATCGCTCAGTACGGAGCTCTCGGCGAGCAGAGACGGGCCGCGCTAAGACGAATCAGTCAAACCCGCGCGATGTACATGATTGCTTACGACCATGTGGGGAGGGAGATCTGGGAGGATAGCTCTTGGAAGGAGGACAAGGGCCTCCGACTGCTAGCCCGAAACCTCAGACGCCTCACGGACCAGGAGAAGACTTTACGGGAGAAGATTGCTATATTGGAGCGGGACGCGCTGGGTTGCTTCATGCTGATTGCAGCGATCATGCCCGAATTCCTGGAGCGCGGCCAGGGTACAAGGGCGGAAGTGCTGCAGGCATGTAGGCAGGGTTTTAGCTTTGAAGAGTAAAAAAACGACAAACTGGGTGACGTGGGGGCGAAGGAACAGTGGGCTTGCCAATGCGCGGAGGAGGCTTTTGGAAGAGGCTGTTGGGAGAGGCGGGTCGATTTCTGAGCTGGGCACATTGTAGCTTTCCTTAGGTAGCTATCGTTATAACATGGTTTCATTTTCTTTAGTTCACTTAATAACACATTTAAACACTTCAAGTAGAGCAGTAGACTCCTTCATTCTAAGCTAGGCTTACATGTAGTCTGGTGACACTTAATCAACCGCTCACCTCACCCCTTATATCTCCTCAATGCACTGAAAGTAAGAATAATTAACTACAGCTCTAACTAGATTAACGAAGCTTGATCGTATGATCCCGAGATACAGCAGGTAGTCGAAAAACAGCCGGTAGTGTGATAGATCTAGGTCTGCCCGCATCATTGCTCATAACTGGGAATGGCGGGCTCATTTCCCTCTCGAATGATAACCTTCCTTTCTTTTCTTTTCCAAAATAGATTGTGAGCTTACCGCAAAGGCCCTCAATCTACTAGGATATCGATTTTCTCGAACGCCCGTTGGTAGTAAAAACGAAGGTTTTCTGCAATATGGCGGATCGAATCACTGCTACAATAAATAATCCTATATCTAATGTAAAGAGAAACACAAAGGGAGAAATGACTTTACCTTGACCCGGCACGTGCGTCAAGCCTCTCTGGAACTTCTCTTTGAATCAAGCCTACATATCTTCCATCCTATTACACTTCAGGACCAATTATTCCGGAGCTCTATACTTGAATTAGTATACATATGGCCAGTCTCAGTAAAGGATCACACTGATAAACGTCCAGTTACCTCTGTCCATACTGTGAATTAGTTCGGCCTCTCGTACCTACGAAATAGACTATACCATTCTAGCAACTATCTTCCTGTTGACCCAGCAGGATCCAATCCCTGCGTACATAAGGTAAACCACCCTAGCTTCGGCACCTCATACCAATTGATCTCACCTTTGTTGAATTAGAGCACAGAGGGAAGCTATAAATAAGCACCCACGGTTGCAGGCAATGGCACTCCCAGCCCAACCATCCCCAAGAAAAGATAATTAGTAACAGCAATATTCCGCAATAACAACTATTTTCCAACAACAATTACTCCAGAAACACATCGCAACAACCATTTCATCATGACCTCCACCACAATCCTCGCACACCTCCCCAAGATCAACAACCTCCTCCACAACATCAAAGCCTTCAAGAGGATCCTCATGCTCCAGATAGAACTCCGCGACCGTTACATGGGGCAGCTTGCGGAAATCCATTTCCACAGCATCGAAAACTACGCCACAGTCGCCGGCGATGACATTGAGTATTCATACGAGCGACTTGCAGTCAGTATGGCTGCCCTTGGTGACAGAATGGCGCAGTGTAAGTGGTTGATCAAGGATTCTGAGGATGAGCTGGGGAGCCTTCTGGAGGCACATAGGAGCCTGTGGATCCTCTAGACCCTTGGACTTGGGGTAAGAAAGATGTGTTTTTTCGTTACTCGATTCTGGGATGTTTGCATTTGTGCTATCATATCATGGTGAGAGTCCTCAGATGCAATGACACTGCAGACGGAAAGGCCTAACATGCTGAGTCTGGATAGGTTTAAAGCATATAAACAGTCATCTCGAACACAGAACACATATGCGCAATGTACTATGTCAGCGAAGGTAGAAAGCAATGAGGTGGAGGTGGTGGAATCAGGCTGTGGGTTAACTATTATTTTTATTCTCGTCTTGGTCTGATGGCACTTGTGATAGCTTTTACTCAAATTTGGAAGTTGAAATAGCTTGAATGAATGAAGTGAATTTCAAGATTTTAAAGCTTTCTCTACTATCCAGTAGTTCTCTCTTTTGATATATTATCGTCCACATGAACGTCTAATAGTGGAATCAATGCATCAAAAACTCATTTCACATAAAAAATGGAACTGGGGGAGAACGCATGAACAAGAATCAGGTTCTTCTTTTTATTAGGAGATCTGGCAACAAGCTAGTAAAATACGGAGCTGCCAAGATAAAATGCTGCCCATTATTTTCTTCCATTTTTGTTTCAATTCCACTCAATGTTGCCCATTTGCACTCGATGGAGATGTATTCCTTTTCTGATCCGTTTTTGTTTTTGTTTAACTCTTTAATGTTCATTTTCTGATTCATTTCCTGACCTATATCGTGATTCATTTCATGATTGGAGTCAAGGCAACATGTATTTCTGGATGCCTCTTCCTCGTACTGAGGCTCACACCAAAACTCATGCACTTTCTGATTATGTCGTTGCTGGGTATGTATTAATTGTAATTTACATTGAACGACTTTGGCTTTCCCGGGGCCTTTACCCGTACGTTTCCCCACATACCCCACATGTGTCTTTTCCTGGGGAGTTTCTTCATAGATGGCTTATCTCCTCCTTACGTCACCTTGCAGGTAGTGCGAAAACTGCACTCTGCTCCTCAGACTGGACGTTCTATTCCATGTATATGAATGTGTGACTTTCTCGTGCTCGTGGTATGACCAAATATGAAAGCTTTTATTGGCAGGTATCTATCGAGATCTAGTTCTAAATCCTTGAGGGGATTTCTTCCTTCCTTTCCCTTTCTTTTTACAAACGCATAATGACGTTGTGGAAGTGACTTTGAGTATTGCACTTCACAACAGACACCCTAGGCCTATGTAATCTCAAGATCCTTCGGGTACCCACCCATAGTAAGCATAGCCAACTCCACAACATAACATCCTTTTACAAAATGTCACCTTCGCCCGCACCTAAACCTAACACCACGAACACCCCGGAACCGCATATTATGTCTTCCCCAGACCCACTGTCCGACCCGCACTCGATCAACATGATCACCGACCGGATCGAAGTCCTCAAGCTCTCCCTCTCGCTCTCTCACCGCCTGCACGAAGGCTACCTCATTCAGCTTGCCAGGATCCGCGGCACCCACGCCCCGTCCCCAGCCCCAGGCAACGCAGCGGCTGGGGACGGTGGCGGCGGTGCTATCGACCCGGTCTACGAGAGGGTTGTGCTGCGGAATTTGGCAGAGCTCGAGGTCATCATCGCGGGGAAGACACAGCTGGTACACGAGTTGGAAACGAATTTGAGACTGCTGTTCTTGGAGGCGGATAGAGGGGTCGGCTGGTCCCTCTAGTCCTGTGTGCGTGAGAGGGTAGGGTGTGGGTGCTGTGGTGGGCGGCGGATTTCTGTTTGGATTAATGGCTTCCAGATTGTAGGCACAAAACATGGTCGTAGGCGGGGCGGTGGGCACTGAGAGATAGTCAGGACCCGATTGCACTTGGTTGGGGAAACACCCAGCTGGGGGGACAAGAGGTGAGGGCGTGGGTGGGCATCGCCGGTTCTGCTTTTTGTGATTTAATACCAATTCCAATTGAGAGGCTGAGGTGCTCAGGCTGGAAAATTTGAATAATCGAAAGGCGCGAAAGGAGTTCTGGGTGAGTTAAACAAAAAAAAAATGAAAGAAGTTCTGCGTGTTGAAATAACACGGATATTGCCGTGAACGTTTCCTCGCTGTTTTGGGGGGGCCGTGACATTGCTCCTGCGTGACATGCCCCGAACATATAGGTGATGGACGAGAGGATGATGTGACTGGACCGACAACGGGACAAGTGTCACCCAACCGCCACGACACAATTGCGAGCGGCCAAACTGCCCCAAAACGTTCTGCGCACCACCATGCCAGCAGTGTAATTCAATCCCGTTGACAATTCTCTTGAAGTCCTATCTTTATTAGAAACCTCCCGTGATGCACATATGCCATCTTCGAATAATTGGGTTGTTCAAAGCCGGATCCAGAGGCCGCATCCTTGCATGGAAGCCACTTTTGGTTTTGCACTCTCCACAAACAACCCTAGCCCTATGCCCGTTTGTGACATCCGTCCACCTACAAATCCGTGACACCAACCACCAGAAACCGTGACTTACACAGATACCACTCATAATGCATTCCACGATAACAGCTCCTTCTTAATACCACTATTGAACCTAGCTAGACCCTACACCTCCATGCGCGCCCGCCACCCAAACCATTGCCATGCCCGCCCACCACTCATCATGTACAGCCTCGAGGGGATCAGAGCCGCTGAAACACGCCTGGCGAGCCTCAGCACCGAGCACGCCTGCTCAAAGCTGCTGCGCCGCAAACCCATCTGGCAGCTTGCCGGCATGCGTTCCGCCGCGGCGTCAACGATGGCCGCGACCACGACGACAGAACGGAGGACTGTTAGGAAGACGTTTTTGCGGGGCTGGGAGTGCTGGGAAGTGTGACCTGCGAGACTGGCGCGTCTCAGTTGGTCCTGGAGGCCAGTATGGAGCTGTGCTATAGGGAGAGTACCTGGTTGTGGAGGTTGTGATACAGGGGATACCTTTGGTTGTGGGGCAGTGTTGGAATAATGCGCGGAAGGGTGTGGGAGGCTGATATGTTTTTAGCTCCGCTCGTAACGGTAGGTTGTAGTAGCGGTAACATAGCTTGTGTTCTGCTAGGTGGTGTGATAAGTAGGATTTCGGTGGGGGGTAGAGATGGTAGGTGAGGCTCACCGGTGTTGATGACATATGGGTTTCTGTACTTTTTAATACTTCAATTGAGTTAGCGTGTTGTGCAAATCAAAGAGTTTAAATCAATGAAGAGATTCTTGGATTTTTGGTGTCTGTTCATTATGTCCTTTAACTCTGGGTCTTCCGACTTGATATAGATCCGCTCCCCAGGATATGACTACAGCAGTGCCACTTCCCCTCTGCACCAAGCTTGGATATCGCGTGATACTATCGATACCGAGCTTAATCACCTTGCATTAACCATAAAAGAACAAAGCGACCGCACATATGATCTTCCGCAAGGCTCAGCTACACAAATTTAAATTCGTGATATCCACCTTTAAGCAACTCCCCGATAATGTAAATCTTTTTAAGTACAGCGATGATTTGATCAAGTACAATGCCGTTCGTAATATGCCATGACAGAAACACAAATCCTTTTGAAAACAAGATAGCAAGATTTTCTTTCCGATATACCACCCAGCCAACCAAAGAACACTATCGGCCACACATGGTGCAACGTCTTCCTAAACAGCAAGATTGTCAACCGCCAGTTCAGGACTTTACGAGATGCTTCCATGTTCGATACCATAGCATTCCTACCACGCTCCTGCATGCTAGTAGTGCGCGCCAGCAGTAGTCGGCGCAGGAGCCTTCCCTTCCTTCTTGTCATAGCGGCGTTTCCTAAACCCCAACAATCAGTCAGCAAACAGATACATCGCACACACCCCGCAAAGAAAAGGTTGAACAAAAAAACAAGAACCACAAAGACCACTTAACCCACATCTCTTCCAACAGCCTCCTCAGACGCAACGGCTGCACAATCTGGACACACTCGGCGAACAGCTTCATCCTCGCCCTCGCACTCTGCGCCAGCACCCACTGCACCATCTCCGTGCCATCAACTGCCATCACCTCGGCGCGGCAGAATGCACAGCTGATCGACAGTGGCCATTGATGCGGACCATCGATGATGCCCCACCACGTCCCCAGCACACACGAGCGGCACATGCGGTGCCCACACGCAAACTCCACCCGTGCCACTCGCCGCGAGCAGCACGGACATGCTGCATGCTCCTGTCCCTGCTCCAGGTCGGCTGCAGAGCTGTCGGTATCGGTGTCAATGTCGCTCTTGTCCGAGTCGTCGGCGATGGAGTGGTAGCTGGGTGGGTCGGGGCTGGCCCCGACGAGGCCCACAGGCAAGCGGGTGGGGGCAGCGAGCGTGGTGAGCGTCCAGATTGTGTCTTGCACCAGCTGCTCCTGGCTCACACCGGAGGGGCTGGTCCACTCCAGCTCCGTGATGCGATGGTTGACGTCGCGAGTTACTACACACACATGTCAGTCCAGTCCAATCCAGCACAACCAATCGCGGGCCCAACCACAACTTACCGGCCAAGAGCACTTCCTGCTCGTTGTTATCGAACCCATAAAATCTCAACAAATCCTCCACCCTCCACCCGAGACCGTCACTGCCAACCGCCCGCCCCCGCGGCAACCGCAACGCCATCCTACGCCATGGCCTGTGGGTACGCACATAGTCGTCCTCCGCATCCAACTGGTCGAGCACGGCCCTCCACCTCGGCACCAGCACCCCGGTACGCGGGCCAAGCTGGATATGTTCGCCGTTCATATGCACGGCGCTGCGTGTTCCTCCGGGCCCCTGCCAATCTGCGAACTCAGGGCTGGTGCGTCTGAGGTGTTCAAGCGCGCTGGCGAATAGGGCATCCTGACTGTGGTATCTGTCCAGGGCCCCTTGTGCAGCGGTAGTAAGAGTGGTGTTAGGGGTGCTATTGTAGGCCGGGAGGATGGGAACGCCGAGGTTGAGGTTGAGGTCCAGGTCGAGTTCATCGGTGAGGACTGGGGATTGCACGCTGCGCGAAGATTCGCCAGCAGTTGTGTTTACCTCTGCGGTGCGGTGCATGTTATTGATATTAGTTCTGAGGGTGCTTAGCCTACCGACAATGGACCTATGGGTGCGGTGGTTGGTTGTGGTGGTGGACCAGGATGCTCTGCGGATAGCGGTGGGGGTCGTGCTTAGAGCGAGGAGGCGGAGATACTCGGCAATGCTTGATGTTCTATCGTTTTGAAGGGTGCCAGATAGGGGAAAAATACGTGTTTGCATTCTAGGTGGGAGGTGTGTTAGTTTGTTGTTTGAGGAGGAATGTATAGAAGATGATACTGGTTTTGTTCTTACCTTTTGTTTTCTTTCGTTTGGGGGATTAGGATGTGAATGTGATGTTGGGGGAATGATTTCTGATGGTGATGGTGGAGAGGAGAAGAAAGGTGGGAGAGAAACGGCCACTGTGGTGAGATTTTGTACCCCGCACTACTGTCAGGTTTGATCTCCCACGGCAAATTCTATGTCACGTGAGACACGGCTGCTTCACAACTACATACATACACATTCCACCACACATCTGGATTGGCAAATTACAATATGCAATACCGAGTAGATTCAGATGCTCTCAAGCTTACATGGTGTTTAGGACAGGGCCTGTGACAGTGTATAGATAGGAGACCAATCAGTCCTTCAATGCTCTACAATTCGGTCTACCACTTGCCTGTCAGTAGTATACAGTTTGCTTATCTCAGCAGGGGAAAACAATCCACTATATAAATTAGCATTCTGGGACAACTATTGTCACATGTGCTGATTGCCTGGTCCTCTAAATGGTTTTTACTGCATCATCGAGAGGCTCATGGGTCTCCGTTGGTCTGGTGGAGAATAGTCGGCATGCATGACACTGTAAGACCCTGGGTATTCGAATTTCCGAAGAACAACACTGACGGCTGTATTTCAGAAGAGACGTATGAAATGTAATTGATCGGAATACTAGAGTGTATCTCTCTCTTTATGGAGCATAGAACTGAGGAGAAGTTGGTCATGTCACTTATTTTCACCACAAATCCACACAGCTGGAACACACAGGCTACTATCACGTATGCAGTCCGACAGTACAATCTCTAACGTATCTCGATTCGGTGCTTTCCATCGTCAAGCGGCAGCCACTACTTTTATTTTCGTTTTGGTCTTGATTCAGGTACCCGCCCGCCTGGCTTTCTCTATTCCAGTGAAAAATGTCGATTTATTTCTCTTGCACTAACTAACCAGCCCCCACAGCCCAATCATACCCCGGCAAAACAGCGTTCAACACGCCCCCATGCCCATCTTAAAAGCACCTCCTCTTCCGCCCCTTCTTCTCCTCCTCCTCCCTCCCCTCAACACACACCCTCATCACCTCTTTCTTCTCCAACGCCTCAAGGTCACCCGTCACCTTTATAAGCTCTACAGCAAAATCGCTCAGCACGCGGGTTACGCGGGCCAGCTCTCGTTCGAGCGCGTCTAGGAAAATGTCAGTCAGGGCATCTTTGCACTCGGTTTTCAGGGAAAGTAGCTTCGCGCGGATGGTGTTATGGACGGTGGTGGCGTTGTGGATAGCGGTTAGACGGCGGAGGAGGAGATGGTGGTCGGTAGAGTAGGAGGTGGGGTGGTGGATGTCGATAAGTGGGGTCTGGGACTTGGAAGGCATGGTTTGTGGTGGTGGGTGTTGGTTGTAGCAGGTGGGCTGGTGCTTTCGGAAGTTTGAATGTATTTGGTGAGCTCGGTGACGCCTTTGGGTGGAGAAGACTTTGTCTGTGTCTGTAATGATCATCTCATTTCCTTTGCAGGAATTGACAGCATTCTTATACACCAGGCGGGGGCATTCAAGAGGTGGAGCAAGAGGAGATGACAATATTCACCGCCAAATGGGAGATGGATTGATATCTACTCACTTGAACTTCAATCTGGGGTGGTGTACATGGCCTATATTTTTCTCCGGTACCAGCTGGTCCTTCATGTGGAACCTTGAAAGCAGAAAGATCACGAGTCATGCACTGTCACTCGCATCATGGAATATCACTCGACAGGCTAAGCTGCTCTGCCCTCGCTTGGTCTTGGCAGGGATTGTTGGCGAGATTTCAAGATGAAACGCATCAATAACACTCCTCTCAGTACCAAATGTTTTCACCCTTCAACACCGTCATGGTGGGAAAGAAAAAGCTGAATGGATTCGGCCTGTGAGGGTGCTGTCTTGTAATTTACGACTGGCGAGTTATGCTCGAGATTCCCGCAGACCTCATCATCACCAACGATCAGGTAACTCAAGCAACACCCAGGGATAAGAAGGATCTTGCACAGCTCTAGATCACTAGCCTAGCCACCAAGACCAATCCCCTAAATCACTCCAGGGAAAATACAAACCAAACAGATAACGACCCACCAGTACCGTCTGCGCCACATAGTTCACCAGCCACGGCTGCGCGCATGGCCCACAACTCGTTTGGACCTTATACACGCATTCAAAGTGCGCAGTTGAATCTGGTTTTCATAAGGTAGACCTACCACAAAGAAACAGATGGTTCGGGTAGTATTTCATCATACGCAGAAACCATACAATCTCATGACGGGGCAGACCGTATATAAACGCACCTGCGAAATACCATCCACCCAGATTCTACAACGCGCAAAAAAGAAACTTCCACATCACATCACCGTACGGGGACCAGACCAACACAATTATACAAAACGCAGTACCAACAACACATACAGACACGACCCTCCACCCTTACAGTAAAGGAAAATGAACCCGCCAAATTACACATCCCCACCCCCACCCACCAGCTACTTTTACGCCTACTGCTACGCCGCAGCATCCATTCTCACAGCCACATCACCCACTGATCGCAGTCATGATAGGGTGACGGGCACCCCGCGCACCTCGCCGCGAGGGCCGGGTGTGGACGCGGTGTGGGAGTGCTGCAACTGCAGGAGTCTGTGGTCGCGGAAAACTGTCCGCGAGTGTGAGGTATGCTATCATTGGAAGTGTGGGAACTGCGTTCTGTTGACATGGGTCGTTAGCGTATATGTGGGTGGTGAGGGGTAGGGATACGGGGTGGAGAGTGCGAAATAGAGTAAGGAGGTGAGAAGGTGGATAGGCCGGAAGGTAGGATTAATCCTAGTGTCGAGGGGGATTGTGTTGAGTTAGAGGTTTTGGATTATAAGCTAGACAGTAATGATAAAATGTTAGGAATTAATAAACATAGTTAGAAATGAATTTTCAAGATATCAACTAAAACATAGTAACAACTACGGTAAAACATCTCGCAACCAAGGTGGAATGATTCGAAATAAACCATCGGTCGTTTAATAACGAGAAACCTGCCCGTTATCGCCCAAATTCGGCGGACAACCTTTTTTTAAAAAATAGAATCTCAACAGCAAGGAATAATTTCAGTTTTTATATAGTTATAGTTATACCTATGAAGCTTTATAGAAGTAATTCTAATGGCCATTGGTGGTTGTGTTGTTGGGCGACCAAGTCCTAAAGCGCAGGGGGTTGGTAGCTTCAATCTATATCTATGTTCCGAAAACCTCTTAAGAACACTGGGAGTTCCCTTCCCCTCCAATCATTAGGGTGAAAGTTGACATTTTTGGTGTAATTTGATGGTTGTCCCGTTACCAAGCGACCTTGGGTTTATTACAGTGGTAGATGCCAAACACGGATTATCACTCGACGGCTTTAGTGTTCGATGATGAACTATCGCTTGTGCTCTCGGGGTTTGCTATCCTGGGGTTAAACTGCCCGATCAGGAGAACGGGAATGGCAATCTCCCTCGCGTCTGTTGGGTAAAGTTAAAGATAGAACATTATGAAGGATATCAGCGCATAAGAGTTCCTTTACTCCATACGCCGAATACTGGTCTTCATATTGTTGGAAGGTCTAATCCCCAGCCCCGGGGACCGCTACAGTGTCTTGCGAGTAACAATATCTCGAGATAGTGCGCTCGGAAAGTGTTCATTGTATTAGCCAATTCCCATTTGTAAGTATATACATGACTCTGGCGTGAATCATTGGACTAAGTTATTAGTCATAGGATATGACTCAGGATATATTACTCATGGCTATGACTCGGGCTTTCTGTACTACCTTTCTTGAGTATAAATACTGGGGCTTTCCCACATTTCAAGCGTAGCACCGGATAAACAGCTTCTATCTCCGGAGGAATAAGTTCTTGGTATAGTAATCGGACAATCATCTTCCTCTGTTGGCATTGTGTCTACTCAGATCGCGTGGACAATATGACGCACCGGTGAGCGTGAGGCGCTCAATTATATATCACGGTGCCTGGTACCCAGTAAAGATTGGAGTCGATGCCCAGACACTCCGACATATGTCAGATAGTTATACTACGGCACTAGTGTAACGATAGCTGTCCTTATTACTGCGGGAAACATATTAAACGTGCAAGTGGCTGGCCTAATTACCATATTTCCCCTTATTTACGTCAACATGTAATTGTTAATGGACTGACAGCTCATCGGAAGGTTCTCTGAGCGCCCACAGTTGAAAATACAGCTAATTGTAACATCCGCAATCCAAAGATTCCCTGTCACCCATGGCTGGACACTTCCATCAATGGCTATCATAGTTACACCACCGATACCAGATTCACGCGCTCATCTCAACTCACCCCCTTAAATTATGGCTGGGCGATCTTTCATGTGGGGTAGGACACAGTTCTAACTTCGAGTGCAGGCCGACGACGAATATAGGCCATGCATGGTCCTCAAATATTGAAAACGAATCTTGGAAGGCCATCGGTATCAAGGCCCAGACTTCCATGACACCACCAACGAGCTAGATGAAAGCAGGTGCAAAGAAACATCAAATCATGAAATAATTCCGCGCCAGCATACGACATATCTAAACAGGCTGCAGACTGTCCTAACCCCACCATCCATCACACCACAAACTGACATTCAGTACATCAACCCAGCACATCACTCCCCACAACAACCAGCCAACCAACCACAGCACTACATCCACTCCTAAGATCTGCATACTAAACACCAGCATGGAAAGCGCCACAGTCTCAGCCCACCTCGCCCTACTGCTCCGCCGCCTGCAGCAGCATGCCGGCGAGCTTGTCTACGTCGGTATGCGCATCACCTGCCTCACCGAACTTTTCGAAGCGCACTATCCCATGCAGACCGCGAAAGCACGGTCCTTCCTGTGCTATATCGTGCGCGAGAGGCGCGGGCTGCTGGCCAGGCTAGAGGCTGTTGAGGACAGTAGAATGGCGGTTCTCGACGAGATCTACGTACTTTGCCCCGGAGTGACCATCCCTCATAGTGATGAAGTGAGAGAGGACGCGTATAGAGAGCGTCAGAGGAGCCGCGATCCGGTGCGGATAGAGGGATGGGGGCTGATGAGGGGTGAGCCTGTGAGGGAGGAGGTTTCTGGGTTTTGGGAAGACATGTGGGTATGGGCGGAGAGTTTTCTATAGTGGGGGTTGCTTAGAGAGGTATCGGAGAGTGCACACTGTGAATCACAGTCAGGATACCAAGTTCAGAAATAGGAAAGCAGAGGTGGTAAGTGACCGAGTATTGAAACCCAGACACGAATTAAAATGTAGGAGGTCAGTCTTTTTACCTAGTTAGGGCCTATCCAGTCATGAACTATACCTTCGGAACTAATACAACATTTAAATTTACCTTGCTATATATTCTGTTTTTGGTAAGCAGATTTGGGGGTGGGCAGCCCAGCAAGTAATATATAGGACTATTACGGGCAGCCTAGGAATGCAGGCCACTCCAGGCGATAAGAGAGTTGCCTGTGCAAGATAGGAATATTCTTAGGTGGGCTTGCGGATTCCTGAGGTGCCCCAATTCGCAAGTGGCCTGTTCATTCAAGGCTGGTCCCGGGTGAATCAACCCTTCCTGGCTAGTCAAAATAATATTGCCATCATCTTACTTACATGAAAATTATTCCAGAACACTATGAATCGGGCGCGGGCGGAACAACTCCAGCTAATACAGCCCCTGGACAAAATCGTGAAGGACCACCCCTAGGAGGGGAAGTACATACCGTACAAGAAATCTATTCTATCACTGCGCGATCTATCTATGGTGCGCACCATCTTAAAGGCGACAGATTGCGATGAAATCTCAAAAGCCTAAGGCTTTTCAACGAAAATTGTTGAAATAAGTGTAGAAAAATAGAACTCTAGTGCAAGAGCTAAGTATAGTTGAAATTTTCTTAATTTTACATATCTATCTTGTGTCAATTGCCTTAGCAATTTGAAAATGGGGATTTTTGTATGTAAAATGCGCCAAGCATTCACAGAGTGAGACAGGCTTGGCAGCAGGTACACAACAACACCCCAAATGTGGAAGCTAATATGGTAGATAATAAATCGTTATTTTAGAGAAGATACTTAACTAGCCTAGGAATATATAGAAAATTTAAAACAAATTTCTCCTATATATTCATAAGCTTGTCTACAATATTTGGGGTGTTGTGTGATTCCTGCCAAGCCTGTCTCACCCGCCAAACCTAACTTGTCACCTTTAAGATGGTGGGCACCATATATATGAGTAAAGATGCGCCACCGCTCTTTCTCGTATTGATATTTGTTCATTTTTTAATAGTTCAACACCGCCGCCATAGATTCATACTTTAACGATATAGGTAGTCAGGAGAAGCCAGCAACATAGGAATGATGGGGTAACTCTTGGTATTCTTGGATGAGCACGCTACATAGGAACCTGGGCAGCTGAGGAAGAACGAGAGCAACCTGGGGATATTGCCATGCTGCTCGGGCCAGTCCCTTATCACTTAGATTACCTCGTATTCGTGCATGGCCCGAGCCAGGACCATGATTAGGTATCCTAAGCAGTGGATGCTACCCTTCGACGGAGTCTTAGCGCCATCTGACGATAGCAGCCAAATGGGTCGGTCTATATGTTCATATCAGCGGATAGAGCGTGATGGATTGTTTCATGGTTAGATGCCGAATATATCTATTTCTCCCACGTTTTAGCGTAACCACAAGTATCAGTCTTGTAAGGTAAGACCTGGGGTCATTCAAATATGACATCCGACCGTCGATTACTGTAAGACTTTCAGTTTCATTGTTTGAAGCAGATATGACAGAAGAATATAACGGAGAAATAAAAAAAGATAAAAAGAGGGAAAGAGAAAGAAATGACCTATCACTAAGCATGTGATAGATCCTCAGAATGCAATACATCTTCCGTAGAAAGAAAGGGGGACCAGTTGTGATTCAACCGAGAATTCGGTTTTCTCAGGAATATCTTTGGGTGAACCGTTCACTGAAGAATATGTCGATTATAGTGGAAAACCTCTCGCCTGACCGTAGTGGAATGAGGAATATGCTTATCTCATTTAGGAAGCAGGATAAATCATGACAAACCACTAAGACAAGGTTTGTTTTAAACTACGGAGCTTAGGCTATTATTGAACTAGTTCATAGAAAAGACAAGTTGTCAAAGTCATCGATCCTACACCTCCCACCCCGAAAACTACCCTGCGCTACATGATAATACATGGAACATGTGAAGGTGACAGCCTCGATGAAACAAAAAGATCCGGAAGATCGAGGACAAAGGAAGAAATATGCTTAGGAGATTTACGTGGGGCCACAGGTCGGTATTTAGATGAACGGATTAAAAGAAAAAAGCTTATTGGCCGTGGGGTGTGTGGATGAAGACAGGGAGGAAGCCAATAGAATTGCTCTGGGATAGATAATGGTTGAACAGGGGATTGGAGGATCGTGGATTTAGAGAGTGATTCAACTTGCGCAGTCGATAGGGCGAGTGTATCGAAGGCCGTTGTCATATCGCATCAGACTTTATGTCGAGATCAGATACAGGAGATATCAGGGTTTGTGGTGGCGGGAGAACGAGGGCGGGGAGTCCTACACCGTAGAATCCCACAACGTCATAGACTCATATTCTTCATTCATGGTATGAGTGAAGTCTTCAGCTGGAAGACTGAGGCTATCCAGCCCAACGAGAGTCAAGCTTGGATCATTTTCGTACCACTCGCCGAGCAGAACTGCGATTTCTGTATGCCCTTTGTTGGCAGCCAAGGATATTGCTGTCTGACCCCGACTTGTTACAGAGGGACTCGCCCCTCTGTCCAGTAGATAGCGTACTGTGTCCAGCTGGTTGTGGGCCGCAGCATACATTAGAGCGGTCCACTTATTAGGTGATACATCCCGTGCTGAGATATCTGCCCCTCGCTCAACCAGCAGCTTTAATACATCAGTAGCCCCAAATTGTGCAGCAACATGGAGAGCCATCCACCCTGCTCCATTCGCCGCCGTGATATCCGCGCCTCTGTCCAGTAGGTAGCGTGCTGCGTTTGAGTGACCTTTCCACGCAGCATACATCAGAGCGGTCCATCGATCAGCGTCTGCGGTTGGGGCTGAGATATCTGCCCCTCGTTCAGACAGGAGCTGAAGAACCTCCGTTGCATCATAGATTGCAGCAATATGGTGAGCCATACGCCCATGTTTTTCTGTAGCCGTGATATCCGCGCCTCTGTCCAGTAGATAGCGTACTGTATCCAGCTGGTTGTGGATCGCAGCAAACATTAGAGCGGTGTACTGAATAGGTGATAGATCCCGTGCTGAGATATCTGCCCCTCGCTCAACCAGCAGCTTTAATACATCAGTAGCCCCAAATTGTGCAGCGACATGGAGAGCCATCCACCCTTCTCCATTCGCCGCCGTGATATCCGCGCCTCTGTCCAGTAGGTAGCGTGCTGCGTTTGAGTGACCTTTCCACGCAGCATACATCAGAGCGGTCCATCGATCAGCGTCTGCGGTTGGTGCTGAGATATCTACCCCTCGTTCAGACAGGAGCTGAAGAACCTCCGTTGCATCATAGATTGCAGCGATATGGTGAGCCATACGCCCATGTTTTTCTGTTGCCGTGATATCCGCGCCTCTGTCCAGTAAGAGCTTCACTACATTGTAATTCCCCGTCTGTGCTGCCAGATGTAAGCTGTTAGACCCAGTGTCCAATGTCTTTGCCAAGACATCAGCGCCTCCGTCCAATAGATAGACTACGATCTCCAATTGACCATTCCACGCTGCTAGAAGTAGAGCAGTGCATCCATGATACTTGACCTCACCCCGTTCTGATATATTTGCTCCTTTCTCCAACAGGTATTTGACTATTTGAAGGTTCCCCCCTGTAGCAGCCCCATGCAGGGCAGAGACTCCGAGTGTACCCCCAACCCCTAGATGAGCCCCGTGCTTTAGGAGCAATTTAATGATTGAGAGATGGCCATTCTTTGCAGCTACGTAGATTGGTGTGTATCCCGAAGGATCCTCCATCGGTCGTGCGCCCTTCCCCAATTGTTGTACAAGTAGCTCGCAATTTCCGCTCGCAGCAGCTGCCACTAATAGATGTTGAAGCACGTCTGGAACCTTGGTCAGCTCTCGTGAAACAAAGGCAGTGGGATAACGGCGCTGAATGCAGGTATATTGCTAAAGGTCCTGTCGCTGCAAACTGAAATGAACCGCAGAACCGAATAAAGGAAAATAAGTAAAAACACCCACCTTTTCTCACCCGGAGTTGGTTTTTTTGATCCGGTTTGTCTTCGGCAGCCGATTTGCCTTTGAATGCAAGTGTGCCAATCTTTGCAGCTGGTGCGCATTGTTTGGGTTCAGGCGCAAGGGTTGGTTTGCCTGTGTCAGGTTCTATGTGGGTGGTTGGCCAAAGAGTCTCATCCTGATCCTGAATTAAGAGCCAAGAGTGCATTAGAGCTCGCGACGCTGGAGGTCGGTTTTGTGGTAGAGGTTGAAGCAGACTAGCTATAAATCTAACCGCTGAGTCCGGAATAGTCTGTGCGGCTGCTGTTCTCGGTGGAAATAAACTCTGATCCCTCAGAAAGTGACTCAGGTCTCTGGGCTCAGGAAACGGTGGTGTTTTGGTTATCATGAAGTAGACTAAACATCCCATGGACCAGATATCGACTGCTGTGGTATATACGCCGGTTCCTTCACCTGACAAGTCTTGGATTTCGGGTGCCATGAATGGTCTAGTACCTGTGGTGGTTCGCCATTCGGTGTTACCATCGCAGTGCTTAGAGACTCCGAAGTCGCCGATCTTTACATGAAGTGGTACCCAGTTAGATATCAAGATATTTCCTGGCTTGAGATCCCTATGACAGATGCCCATCTCATGCAATATTGCCAGGCCAGCAAGAATCTGCTTTGAAACGCCTTTTGATTCATCTTCACGTAGGCCTCGAGCCGATCCCTTAAGTAGTCCCCCCAGATCCCCCGGAAGGTACTCCATGGCCAAGTAAATATGATATTTATCCTCGAACCATCCTGTTATCTGCACGAAGTGTTCTGGGTTCTAATTTAGAAACGCAGGGGCGTTAGCCAACCATTATACCCAGTCCTCCAAGGCTTTAGCGCGTCTTGCAGAAGATTACCGAGCGAAGTTTTGCCAAGATCCCTACTTCAGCCCATCTGAGGGATGATCTGCTGATCTGCTTGACTGCTCTAACCTCCGTGCTCCTCTCTGAACACGTCTCTCGATAAACCACACCAAACCCGCCCTCTCCAATTTGATTGGTCCTCGTCCAGGTTTCGTAGGTTACCGCCTCCCCCGGGCGGGCGATCGTATGTTTGCAGCGTTCCATATCGATGAACTCCGTGACCAGCTTGAGATCCTCAAGCTCTGCGGCTGTGGATGTCATTTCTTCGTTTGGTGGGTCTAGTGGTAGTAGCTATGTTATGGTGATGTTTTTAGGGTAGTATGATGAGGTGAAGACCCCGCTCAAGGTTTGGACGGAGCTGAAGTGTTGGCACATTTGCATGACAGGGTTTTCATTGGATATACATGCGAGCCTATTGCAATCATACATGCAGCCACTTCCATAATCGGTGGCGATCACCGCCACATGCATAGGGTAGGCCGAAGTCAGTAATAGTAATATGATTATTAAAAATGATTCATGAGCGATGATCTATGATATTTTCACGAGTGATGATCTGTGATATGTTCACGAGTGATGATCTGTGATATGTTCACCAGTGATGGTCTGTGATATTTCTCTATCGGATATCTCGTGGCCTTTTATAGAAAGTAATAACAAGTAAGTACATGCATGTAACGGGAAAGAAGTGAATACATTTGTGTAATGGAAAGACACATAACCGAAGAAATAAAAGAAATAAAGAATTATCCTAAAGCGATAAAGAAACTTTCTTGCTGATGAGTCAGCTTTCTATCATCGGAACCGGGTACCCGCAATGACCATATGTAAATGTGGTCTACAGGCTATCACTTAGACGGTCAAACAAATATGTAAATCCTTGCGATTCCAATCTTGCAGTGAAAATTGGTGAGCTCTTTGTATGGTGTAGTCGGCCGAGGTGCCTCGTGCACATACCTAGCCTTCTACGTTGATTGCGGCGATGAGAGGTATGATCCTTGGCGCCACGTGATAGTAGTAGCACGTGATATTGGTGACACGAGATAGCTAGGCAATGTCGGCTGGGTTAGGGCTAAGAATACATGTAGCCAAAGGTTCTGACACTATTCAGCACGCTGCGCGCCCGCATCATAATTTATACTACAGAGGGTGGTAACATTATTGCGAAAACAGGGGTTAGCAAGCGTACTAAAAACGCCTAGCGAGTATCAAATTCTGTGGATTCTACTAACAAAACCTCACATTTCAGAGATTTTGGTCCGATGTTGAAGCCCTGGACCGCTGAAGCCCGCCTAAAGCCTACCTAAAGCCCGCATGAGGTTCCTCCTCACCCAATCACAGCACTCGCCAACCTGTCCGGGCCCACAGCACTCGCCTACCCCTGTTTTCGCAATAATGTTACCACCCTCTGTACAGATGGGTAGTTTATTCAGAGATATCGCATAAGATACTTGCCCATACTTATATCACAAACACTACAGTACCAAAAAGTGGGACGGTACTCCCGTTAATATTAATACTCTAGTTGTGGGATAAGAGTGTCGTATTGGTGGATTAATTTGGCTGTCTTTGTTACGACCTAACTAAGGGCGGCCCGTAACACCAGTCAAGGACGTCCATGGCTGGGATATACCAGCCGCGACTCGTATGGTTGGGGACGCCTGTAACCCACTTTCGGGGGTCAACTTCAATTGCTAATGACTTTCCCCAACCACACCCTACATAATTTCCCTCCATTAAGTGATAGCCCTGCTTCATCTCTAGAACCTAATAAGTCAGATTAATTGTATCTTTCGTTGTGGTGGAGCTATTAGCTTCTAAAAGTTTGGTTTTTGGTGGGGAGCTGAACGAAGGTCAGTCCCATAGTTGCCCATTTGGGTCAGAAATATTACCCGATTGTATATACGTATCCAAATCAAGTAAGATTAAAAGGGTCTGCGGTGTCAAAACCTCAGTCTTGGCACGTCTTGGCACTTAATCTCGACCTAAAATGATTCAATAACCACCCACCAACGTCAACAAGTACTCCGGTTCCAGGCGTTGTGGCGATGAATGTGGCGATGTGGCGCGACAACCTCGGCTTATGCTTCCCTATGCCATACTATGGCTTATGCTTACCTATGTTAAGGCGTGGCTTTTATCTAGGAAAAGGTACGTAACAATGCCTCACCACCTCGCTACCGCACTCTACAGGCTCCAATTTATGGAACCAATTTCAGAAAGATCAATTCTGGGCTCTCACCAAGCTCCACAGAGCTTTTGAAAATTTGGAGTTTATCGGTTATTTAGTTCGAGGGAATAAAGATTGAGCTGTACGGACGGTTTTCCTAGAACGACACCTATATGGAGCTGTCCCACCGACATGCGCGAGACATCATGCAGTCATCAATTCAGTCGCTTTTTATTCCGTTTGTCTTAGCAAGAGAAAATAGGATCAGTTTGAGCATAGAGTCTAAGCGAGAAGCAATTACCTAAAGACCAATTAACGGGATACAGTTAAACAGCCCCAAAGCGTCCCCAACCATACAAGTCCACAGATAGTACACACTAAGTATACCAGCGGGGGACGTCCCCGACCGGTACGGTAGCAAAGATAAAACGGCCAAAACCTAAACCTAAACCACCGTTGGGGGAGTAGGGCGGCGCAAGTAAACCACTAAATGATGACGAACTGATGAGGTAGCAGTGAGGTGACCCTAGTATATGAGTCCAACATGATGTTTTTTTTTTTAAGATGTAATTGTGACGAATAATGAACCGCAGTTGCGTGTAACTGTTGTAGGTGCCGAATATATATTACAACACCCTCTCTTGTCCTCATTCCTACAACCTCCCGAGTATCTTCCTATCCCACCCCAGCTTGACCAACATTTGGAATATGATTTCACCTGTCTCCCTTTACAGTCCGAATGCCGCTCAGAATGGAACACATCCTAACTTCGCCCAAATTCCAGTGATCGTTACAGGACCAGTCTTGACAAGCAGACCCTTATATACAACGCTCGGTACTGTTCTGACCAAGTGGTAAGAGCGTCCTATCCACCAGGAAGTAGATTCAGATGCCCTATCGAGCAGCTACCTGTTTTATTGGATTGCATACGAAAAGACGCCCCGCGCATCACAAGATATGGACCCCGTTCAGCAGTTTTAATATTGGGCCAACACCCGCAGAATTAGAGAGCTGTTATAACCGAGTCGTAAGAGTGTCCTATCCACCAGGAGATATGGGTCGGATGCCCTATCCACTAGGTACCTGTTTTAGCGGATTACACTCCAAAATGTCGCCCCACTCATAGAGGGCTCAGATCCTGGCCAGCAAGAAACTACAACGCAAGAAAGCCAGGTGTACGGCAGATCATCTTAGAATATCTTTCGGCCATTGCCTGCAGGGCTATAGACTTGTAAATAGATAAGGGATTTTCTATCCATGCAATACCTGGGAATCTACTGCATGGAATATCCGGCATCCCTCGTGCGAAGGCGGTGTCAAGCTCTTTATTAGCAAGCAACCACAATACAAGGCTGATAAAATGTCAGATACTTGGATATGCTCTAGGGGCTCTAGCTGCCTAAACTGAAGTGACGGCACCGGCACCTCAGGCATGCGCAGGTGCGGTCGAGAAAGGTTGCAGGTGCACTGGGTGGCTGATGGATGGCCTTATTACTCGGGCACTATTTGATCTCTATCTAGTATACTAGTTTCCTGGCCGATAAAGCGCCCAATTAACATGATCTGCTGGATAGGGGGACTTGCGGGTCAGACAGAACAGCACCCCCGGGCGTAGGCTGGCGCACGGGGGCCCTACTTCGAGGAGCTCAAGGCTTGAGGCCAGAGAGACAAGCATGCTCGAGGCAAATCAATTTGGTTACCTTGAGCTTCTCGAGGGTTAGTTTGTCATATATTGCAAGAAACTATTGTTTCGGCCAGTCCAGATATGTGCACCATCAACCTGGGGCCATGAGCTCAAGCATCTCGAGGGCCTGACACCACAGAGCATTTCTCACGAGCAAGAAAAGACATGGGAAAGAGGAGGCAGGGGCGCTTCGTGGTATCTGAAAGACATGACAAATCCACCGGAGGAAGAAATTATCTAGCGTACAGTATAAGCCGGAGATTTCCACTTGACCGTTGGGTCAATAATCCATGACGACGCGCATTTGGCCCTGCGATTGCTACGTGCATCATCTGGCTCGATGGAACGCTCACTTGACTAAATTGACGTCTTGGTCAACGGATGAGAACACATCCCCAACCAGTATGCAAGGCCTAGGGACTCGCAATGATAGATGCTTGAAGGAAACAGCAAGAACGGTATGCCTTTTAGCTTGCACCTAGTCCGTATTGAGAGAAGGAGTGACATTTTTGATATAGCAACTAATCTACTTGAAGTTGCGACTCCGTCCGCCAGCATCCAAAAAGGAACAGAAAACGACACAGAGTGAGAGCGATTGTGAGATTCCGAGCGAAACAACAAGACAGAGAAAGGACCTCCACAAAACCCAACATCACCCACCAGCTTAGATAAACCGACCCACCCCCACCCCCACCCCGCCCGCGCCCTCCTCCACAATCTCCACCCTCAACCCCCTCAACAGCCCCTCCACCACCACCACCTCCTCCCACACCGCCCTCACCTTTGCCCCCACCACATTAACCTCATCCAGCAGCCTCTCCAACCCGCCCGCCACGCACTCCAACCACCCCACCAGGCCCACGCCGTCAAACATCGGGTGCGCGCCACCCACCACGATGGCCGGTGCCCGCCCGGGGTTCAGCGCGTCGGCGTGCGCCTGTGACAGGCGCCTATGCTGCTGCTGCAGCGCCGCATGCTGCACGAGCAGGGCGCGGTGGGTCTGCAGGAGGGTTGCGATGTATGCTGCGCGGGGGGCGGCGTGGTGCGGCCCTGGCGTGTGCGGCGTGAGAACTGGCTGCGCGCCGGTGTGCGGGGGTTCGGGCGGCGGGCGGAGGCCGGGGATCAGGCAGGCGGGGTGGGGGTGGGGATGGCAGCGTGTGGCGCGGGGCGGGGTGGTGCGGGCTGGGGTGGGGGCTGCATTGCGGGCGTGGAGGGGAGAGGTATGTTTTGTACGTGTTGACTGTGCTTCTGCTCGCGGGCTGAGGTGGGGCTGGTGTGTACTGAAGGATGTAGTCGGTCTCTGGTGTGGACGTGATGGGAGGTTATGGATGCGGCGATTCGTGTCTGTAATGTGTTTGTAGATGTTGTGGTGCGAATCCGTGGTTGCTCATTCTGTGCTCATCTGCGGCTGCAGCCCCCCCGCTTCAATCTTCTACCCCGCCTGCCCGCGCACGGCGTCTGGCTGGGTTAAGACATAACGTTAAGTATAATATTGGGATTCGATAGGTCAGGACTACGAATACTTTCAAGGATAACTCTAATGTACTCTACCGCCCGCGAGAAGCACTTAAAGGTGTATAATGGGATCGAAACAAAGTCAGTCATATCCCGAGTGATACCTCATGACGCGCGTTTTGCCCCGCGCATCTACTGACGACGCATGGGGAGTGCCAATCATGGGCCATCACTCGCCTGCAGCGTAGCTTGGAGGTATCTCGTGTACCCTACAACGTGGGTTATGAGTGTATATATTTGTTTACTGCCATGCGCTCGGGTACAAGACACAACTTGGTGCAACACACATGGTGTTATGGCATTGGATTGCGGTGTTGACCATCCACCTCTCTGCAGGTGGTACCTTTCCGCGTACCTTGGCCGTGTTCCTGCAGAGTGGAGGACATGTAAATAGAGGGGTAATAACAACGATATTGAAATGCCGTGACGAAAGACCTCCCACCCTGATCCTGCTAGAGGACATGCCCGAGTAGAAGTTGATGCACATACCAATCCAGATGATAAACCCCCTCCTGCTCCTTGTGCCTGCATCAACATAAGCCCATCTTGGATTCCAGCCACAGAGTTTGCTGCCTCTGCTATATTCAATGGTGCTTCTTCCTTCCTTGCGAGCTGCCCGCCATTCCCAGGCCGGGATAGCGCCGCTCACATGGGACGTGTCGGCCTGTGTGGTCGTGGCAGACAGAACCACAGAACGGTCATGTGTGGTGTGGTGTGTGCATAACAGTCGATGTTCAAGTTGTAACCTGACAGGTCCCAGCGTCAACACGAACTCATGCATCAACCGCGATACCTGGAATGCCCAATGTTCAATTCTACGTGAACAGACCTCAAACAATATCGAGTGTAGAGCACCACAAGAGAGAGACGTTGGTGTGCAGGCAGGGACATGCCACCCCACAAACCCCCACCCAACCCGTGTGTCCCGGGGAGCCGTCTAATGTAGCTTTTGCACCTGGCCATCCCACCCACCCACCCACCTCCTCTAACTTCCTCCACAGACATTGTTGTCTGCCATCTTCATCTTCTCCCTCCATCAAACCATCTCTTCTCAAACAGCTTCATCAAGCAGAAGCCATCAGAGCAAATATCATATTCATTGAATAAGACACTCTCTGCAGAAATGCCATACTCGAACCGTGCCCAGCACTCACGGGGTGAGCACATCCGTACTCCCCGTCCTTTTTCATTCTTCTATCCTCACTACAGACCTCAAAACAACACACTAATCACACCCGCACGGGACATAGCACCCAACGACCCAGCCCGCCCCATCGTCCGTCCTGGGATCCCCGTGGAGGAGCACCCGCTCCAGCCTGCGCGTCTCGCCCACCCCGCACGCACATCCGTCACCGCCCAGCACATGTCCATCAACCGCCTCCTCCACCCCACCGGCGCCCGCACTGCCAGCACTGCCCCCAGCAGCATCATCGGCACCATCACCAGTACCACCTCCACTGCAGAGCGCCCACTCACTCGCCGCGCCCTCCATGAGCTACAAGAGAGCCTTGCCAGCCCGCGCACGCCCCGCCGCTCCGTCCCGAGGCAGTACGCCCGCGGCCGCACCTCACGTAACAACAGCCACACCAACCGCGATGCCAACGTACTCATGCCCCCAGACGACATCCAGCGCACGCGCCCGTACCCCATTGCCCGCGACACCCGAGGAAACATATGGGTCACTGGACCGTACTCCGCGACACCAATTGACGCAGGCACACGGCAATACCACCACGTTGAGATGTCTTCCTGTATGTCCCGCCCTCCCCGGCCGCCTCTCCATTACAAGTACATACTGACACAGGACCAATCGACACCAGTTGACGCAAACACAGGGCAATACCGCCACGTCGTGAGATCTTCCAGTATCCCCCCCCCGGCCGCCTCTCCATTCCAAGTACATACTTACAAGAGATGCAAACAGGTGTCAATCCCGACGTCATGGTGTCTACAACACACATGGACCATAACGACCCTGAGAACGCCTCGCAAGCCGACACCGTCTCCAACCCCTCCACCATCTCCACCCTCCCCGACCCCGCACCCCTGCGCCGCCACACGCGCCCCCGCGTCCCCGTATTCGCAGCCCACACCGAGGTGTCCCTCAGCCCGTCGGACGCCTCTGACTGCGGCGCTGAGGACGCCTCCGCGTGCCCGCTATGCTCGCGGCGCAAGGCGATCGTGCGCTTTGGCGGCTGCTCGCATGGCGTATGTGTCGTGTGCATGAAGGGGGTGTGGTGGGGGAGGATCAACCGCGAGAGCCACTGGCCCGAGGCGGTGCCGTGTGCGCTGTGTCGTGCGGAGGTCGAGTGGGTGCGTGTTGTTGGCGCGGGCGGACCGGAAGGGGGGGGCATGGGGAGTGCGCAGGGGGTGCTGGAGTTTATGATGGAGAGGAGCGTGACGGTGAGGGACAAGCTGAGGTGGGAGGTGATTGAGAGGGTCAGGCCCGTGGAGCTTCAGCCGTGGTTGATTCTTAGGTGAGTTTCTGTCCTTTTTCTTTGCTTTGGGGGTTGTGTAGTTGGTGCTAATTGCTGCCGTGTGGTGCGGTACTTGTAGGCGTCGCCAGGTGTTCTCTAGGAACCTGCCCCCGGGTGAGGCGGATGCACAGCGGCGCGCGGGGGGAGCTGGGAGCTGCGGTGGAGGTGGTCGCTTTTCTGGGCAGAGGGTGAGTGTCGGGATCCTTCTTCCTCCTGCTGGGATCCTTTGGTTGCTTGGATGCGATGCCGCGTACTAACAAATGAATCGATTCTAGGCCCATTAGGCACTCGCCGCAACGCCGCACACGCTCATATAGAGATGGAATGCAGGCATGGGAAGCATACAACTTATATTTCAACATGGACAGCGGATCTAGCGCAATGGTCTACATCGTATCTTTAGTCGCGATCTACGCTCTGTGATTGAAGTTTTTGGATGGGTGGGGTCGTTCAGAGGTTTGAGGGTGCAAGGGTTCAAGTTTTAATGGCTCAAGGGTTTAAGGGTTTGATGGTCAAAGGTTCAACGGTTCAATGTTCAAGGGCTTCTGTAGCGTTAGCACATACAATATCACATTCTTTTTCTCTTCTTACACTTCTGAAACGCCATTTCAAGCCGCGGATGTTAATACGTAATACATCCAACCCGTCCCAGCCCCTCTCGTTACATATGAGTAAACAGCCAGCGGCGGCCGTCAGATACTAGCTGGGTTGGAGTCTGAACCCCCACCGGGACACGGCAGCGGCGTGGGCATAAAGCTCAGCTACGCATGGCCGCCCCGCGGGACACTATTGATAGAGAAGAAGAAGGAGTGAACATCCAGGCCTAGTGAATATCCATACAGTAGCCCGAAAACTGCTATCTCCACACACCAAAGGCGCTTCCTGCAACCAGCAGTCTTGAGCCCAGGTCTGTGTAGAGATCGGCGTGGAACTATCAACTATGCTGCCCAAAACCATCAATTTTAGAACCAGTATTTTTCGAAATTGATGGTGTTTTGCGCCGGGACTATCATTACATGCTGGGGTGCTTGGCAACCTAGAGAAAAGGAAAGAAAGAGAAAGAGAATGAGAATGAGAATGAGAATGAAACACTTCGGCACGGGCGAAATAGGGCGTGTGGTTGTGTGTGGCAGGGACAGATTGGCTGTACAGGTACAGGTACAGGGCGTGCAGGATGCGAGTGAGATGCGATGACGCCGGAATACCGAGTGATTGGGTGTGGATGTGCGGGAGCGGGGCTTCCTTTTCCTTTTTTCTTTCTTGCTTTGTTTGGTTCTTTTTTGTACCCGTTTAGAAGGCGGTGCAAGTAAGGTGTTTGGATGCTTCGGTGGTGGTGTGGCGGCATGGCGATGCACGTTGAGGATCATACGCGGGCATGGAGGGTATTCGGTGTATCTGCTGGTGGGGTCTCGAGGGGACGACTATACTTGCTTTTATTGTTGCACGAGCACTACGGGTGTTGAGGTTGGAGATGGGGGATAGATGGGGGTATAGACCAGTATCGCGAAATGTTGCAACCACGCAATGGGCAAAATACATGTAGTTCCCTATTCGTACTTCATCTCAAATTCTCTTCGTCGTTGATCATCGGCGAGGAGATGAAGAGCAGAGTGGAGGGACTGCAATCCTTTTCACACAACTGAGGTTGTGCTCTCTACGGAGGGAGCGACCCGCCGCCTAGCAGCGCCAAAATGCTATATACCAAAAGACAAGGCCAGTGACGCTTCGCTACTTGTGAGGGCAGAGAACGCCAGTTGAAGTGCAAAAGTTATAATGACGTGTGTTTTTCTACTGGCTTTCCATATGTGGTTGGCTGTGGCGATGGCTGGGAGGGATTCCGAACCCATTCAATGTGGGAAAATGTGCAAACGTCATTCGGCGATATTTATATAACCCCAATGCACCAATCTCCCCTACTGCAATTTTCCATCCCATCCCAAACATCTCCAACCACTTCTTTCTCAGTCTCCTCCTTAGACAACAGAGAAGCATTGACAGCCTTCCTCCCCTGTTGCAAGGAAAGCCTACTTCTGTAGAAAGATAGACCATCATGGAACCCCTTCCAACCTCCCAGCGTGTGCTGGACCTCGAAGTGGACAATCTTGTCTTTGAGAATCAGACCCAGCGTCCCAGCACCACACATACAACTGCTCAGGTTGCAGGGCACCCAGACGCCCAAACCACCACTGCCCTCCAAGACACCATGCACACCAACACCTCCTCCACCGCTGGTGCTCCAAGCATGCAGGACGCCACCCCCCACGGCTCCCCCACGAGCATCGAAATCGACGGAAGCCACTCCACCCACGCCAGTGACGCTGACGACGAGCAAGACGAAGAAGAAGAAGAAGAGGACGACGACGAAGAAGAAGCAGAAGAAGAAGACACCGACACGACCGCCCTCGACACCCACCACTACGCCGAGCACGCCAACGAGTCCGAGGCGTCCGACGCCGAGCCCGACGACACGCGCCAAGTGTGCACCATCTGCACGCGCCGCCTCGCCGCCATCTGCCTCACCCCGTGCAGCCACTTCTTCTGCACGTCGTGTGTGCTCAACATCTGGTGGAGCGGCGTGCGCCACCCGCACCACTGGCCGCTCGTCCTGCCGTGCCCAGTGTGCAGACACCTCGTCGAGGACGTGGTTGATGAGGGCGGCGTGGTCATTGATCTCCTGTGGTGGGTGCTGCTGGTGAGCCAGCGTGCGCAGCAGAGGGCCACGGCGGAGAATGTGGCTATGGTTGTGGGGGCGCATGCGCAGGCTTTGGTCAGGAATATGTAGGTTGCTTGAGTGTGCTTTTGTGGATAAGATGGCTTGCGGGTGGGCGGTGGGCTGACTAGTGGCTTTAGTGTCGAGTTTAATGCGCTTATGAATTGAGTGCTGTTCTGGCCCGGCGGTGGTATCTGATATCATGTTGGTGTTTTGACGGAAAGGCGTTGGTGTTTGGGGGGTAACGGTACTGTTCTAATGATTGTTGGAGTTTCATAAAGGACTCATGCTAATTCATATCACAATCATAGGTTCGTTGTGAAGAGGGGAGAGCAACTTCGTATGCTTTCAGGTAATGGGAAAAACTGGTTGCCAGCAAGGCTCTAGTTGTTCAGGATGGCAAATGCGGAAAACTAGTGGCCAGCAATGCTCTTGTTGTTCAGAATGGTAAATGCGCATCCAGTCGATTACTCATCACAAAACGCTAATGCTAACTGCCATGTTGTAGGGAATCCTTTGTGTACGCTCCCAAGCTCTGAGTAGTAGCACACTTGCACAGGGATACCAGATGGAAACAAGTAGCAGTAGCAGTAATAGCAGAGTAGTAGTCAAAATGCCTGTTCAAGTTTCTGTACAGCTACATTGTGGGCAGCGGCGTATAATACAAATAGCAATGCCGAACGAAGTTCTTTTGAGCACCCCTTCCCATGTCCAGACAAACACCATACTGTATGTGCTGTACATACATACATTGCACCTGACCAGAATCAACAGAGTTATCAAAGTCTGGAATACAGGTAGGTTGCTAGTAGTGGCCTGAACACTTGAAGAAGCAAAACCAAGGAAGCTATTTAAAGAGAGAAACCCAACGTGCAAGTAACATTATTTGTGCTATATACATCTATATTATGATGATGGCCTGAAAGGAGAGAAACTCTCTTGGTTATGATCTACCTGCACGCACGGCCACCCCTGTTTTGACATCTCGTCTTTGCCATTGCCTTGACCATACATAGATTTGGGCGGGGGCTGTGGTTAGGTTCGCCAAAAGAAACTACAGGTATGTACATATATACAGCCGGGATTTGAAAGCTACCTGACATCTTAGTTTTCAGCTTGCGAATACAGTTGTCTTTTGTATTCTACCACGTAATCAAAAGAATACATTGTATCATCATATACACATACATAGTAGTATCCCCTGGCCAGATGAACTCGTCGGATCCGCAGTCTAGGCCGTTAGGATACATTCGTTGCTACTAATGGTTGTGAATAGCAATGGGGCCAGTTAGTGATGAGTGGTAGATACCTACTTGGGCGAGTATTAGCTCAAAGAGAAGTGCAAGCTGCGAGGTTGATAGTTTTATCTATCTAGGGGATACAACCTATTGTGGCCACGGGCTAACTACAAATGGCACTTTGTTTATCATTGTGAGCTGCGAATGTGGCAGTTTCATCTGTCCAAGGGAGACAATGCCTATTGTGGCCACCGGCTAACCATAATTGGTACTGTGTTTACACTTCTTTGCTGGTAGGAATTGCGTTTACCGGTGGTGATGCCATCTCCGCCATTTATTTAACTTGTGATGAATCGGGGTGTAAATCCAAGATTTTTCATGTAGTTTTATCGTGCGTTTTATTCGTTGTAGTATTAAAGTGGTTAATATCGCAAACTTGTACAACCGCCAAAACCTCAGTACAGAAAGCCAAATACTCCACAGTAAACTCCTACACGATTTGCCAAACTCCCATCTCCTCCTCCCCCAAAATACCCCATATCTGAGCCGAATTAGCCACTACTTTCATATCGAAACTTGAAGCCACAGATATGTACACGTAACGGATTCGGCGTTTCGGATCATGGAGATTGCTTTAGTTGCTAAAGTTATTAAGAATTATATGTTAGTATAGGCTTTAACATAAAGGGCAGTTCAGGCAAAAGAGATACCAGTCAAGTTCATCCTCAGGAGTCTCCTCCTTACAATGCTCCTCCGGCAAGTCATCATTGTTCCAGGCGCCGGGGTTGACATGACCACTGTAATCATGTCCAGACTCTTGACGACGTCTGCGCATGGGAAGAATAGAATCAGCTTTAGTCAATCTCAACAACTCTTCAAAAGGGACAACCAACTTTGTAGGGGAGGTGACCATGCGACGACGCGTAGAAATGGCACTCGACGGACCCATAGCATCAATGGCTGTAGTACCGTGATGGCCGCTACCCGCTGTGCGATCTCCTGAACGCGTGATAGCGCGAGATCGCCTTGCAGTGGATCTACCCCGACGTGCAATAATTGGGATTGGGGAGATCCCCGATCCTGAAGCACCAGAGGGACCTCGCTGAATAACACTGCATTACATTACTCTGTCAGTATTGATTAATTTGGTGAATGGAGGGGGTAATAAGGTCATACATGTTGGTGCCAGGGATGTGATTAACCCAGTGCGGAGTTGGAGTCCAAAGAGCAGGCTGCTGAGCTCCCTCATCGATCAAAGCTTGAACACGCTTATCAACAACAGGAGGAGATGCAATTTTCTTATTTATTGTTTTTCCCTCGTTTGTTGTTGCAGTGCCTTCACCGTCGGAACATTCGTTGGTACCAGTGGTGTGGCCCTCGGTGCGAGATTCAATCTCCATTGGTCCACTGCGTATCCTGCGATGACCGTGAGTGAGGGAAGGTGGGACTTCGACCGAGTCTGCTGAATCGCAATGGTGATGCATTGTAGCTGTACGCTTATTGGAAATGGGGGCGCTGAAAGAAGATGAAAGGAGAGAAAGAGAATCTACAGTTTTGTACCCCGGGCCAGGGGTTTCATACCCTATATGCAGGGATTAATGAATTGGTAGAGCTAGTGGTAGGGTGCGCTAGCAACTTACGGAAGAATTCCTCGTCAGTCATGTAATAACCCTGCCGCCCGGGTGGTATTCCAGGACCCGGGTTATCAATGTCCATAGTAATAGGGTTATCTCTCGATTTTAATGAACCTTTTACTAGAATTGGATCAAGCTGTGAGGCCTGAAGTCCTCCTGAAACCTTATTGTACCCCACGGAAGTCCAGCACCGCCCAGCAGAACGAGGCTCATCATCTTCACTGACATTGCTCATAGAGACGTCGTCTTGGGTCGGCCAGACACAACCTTCAATGTCGTCAAACAAGTTGGACAAATATTCCTTAGTGAACCGTGGAGCTTTGGACACTAGCCTTTGTGAGTGTGGAATGATTTCGGGTGGGCGGGATGAAAGACTATAGAAACCTCCTACGTGAGGAGCCGACTTTGGACTCGATCGGAGAGAGGTTGCTCCATCACGATCATCATCTCTCATGTTCGTATCCATAGAGCCGGGTCGTGGGGTTGGTGATACATCATCGCCTTCACTCTCCACAAGCCACTCCGTGGCACAACGCTGACGGGTCCGCGAAGCTTCTGACACTGCGGCTCTGTTAGTATTGAAGAGACCGGGAGGAGGAAGCCCGAAAGAAGAGAAAGCTCTAACCGGATATGATTTTATCAGCAGCCTTCTGCTGTCCCTGTTCTGAATGGGCAGCTCCTGGAACAGGGTCCCCAGAGCAATAAGCATATGCTCCATATGAAGCCAGAACCTCATTATTCGTAGGTGAGCAGTCTCGTAATATTGGTGAGCTATTCCCCTGTCCCGGAGTAATGCACTGAGCGCGAGAGTGTCGATCACGTGTACGTAGACCCAGTGGGGTATTATCTTGACATTTGCTAATATTAATACCTACGAAGAAAGAAAAGATCTAACATCAATGGAGACACTCACTGGGTGGGGGTGATTTGGTGTGGAGTACCTGATCCTCGACTTTTAATGTTCCTGTAGCATACGATCCCTGCCTCTGAGAGCTGGGCTTATACAATGTATGAGGGACAAAGTCATTTATCCAGCGCAACCGTAAAGCATGCGATGTATCTCCTTCAGTTGGTGTCGGCCAGCGAGGAGGATGGTGAGGTCCTGTGGGAGTACCAGGAATTTCATCTTCAGCATTGTTAGTATTCCAAAAACGACCTAATAATGTTTCTCGGGGGATGTATAGATACTTACTTGAACAGGACCAGACTTCGGCACCTCCCGACTCCTGCGCGGGTGGGTCCCCCTTTGTAATTGGGGAGCTACTACACCGCAAACCAGGGATATAGGCAGTTCCTGGGGAGAGGTAATCACGAATAAAGCCTTCTGACAAAGTGGGAGACGCGTTCGGTCCAATCGGAGTCAGGGGGCGGAAAGGGCGACGTTCAGGTGTACGAGGATTCCTGTGATGTTGGACTTGAGTTGGTGAGCAAAGAAACAACCTGAAAAATGCGGGAATTATTCACCTATGACACTCATTTCTGGAGGCACATCACCACCAGTGCTCGAATCGATGGAAGACATGCTGTGGGGTATGAGGGATAATAAAAGGAAACAGTGATCCAAGAATTGTTTTGGGGCCTTGTGTGGTTTCGTTTGTGGAGATGTAATGTGAGGGGTGGGGGTCGCATGTGAAGGAAAGAATAATCTTCCCATGAAATTCAGGTGCGTTTTCGCAAACATTAGCCATTACTATGCGAAACTGATATCCTACAGCATCTCTGGGGCCAAGATGTTGCCTATGAACCCTAGTCACGTGCCCATACTGGCGACGGGTACAGTAAAAATTCTCTCTCATAATACGATCTGGTGCGCTGGAAACCATCATAAAGTACCCCAGGTGAAAGAGAGGTCCACTCAATTAACGAGCCTCTCCAACGCTGGCGTGCACAGTGGTTATAGTTCCGACCTATATACGGAAGGGAACCGGTTTACATGCCCGAAACGAACTGGAAATGGCGAGAAGGCACCGGCAGGAGCGCAAGAGACATAATACACTATAGGCATCACCTTGAATTTGGATCAAAAAGGAGAGAATATTTTTCACAATGCTAGTCACGAGGCATCGAGGCGTACAGAGTGAGAGGGCCTAATCTCTCCTCCCTAACCTATTCTACGAGCTTTTATATTATGCATTTGGGTATCGAGCCAGGGAAAGGAGAATCTTCGGACGAGCCCCTTGATACTGAAACTGCTAGCCATGGAGTGAGGAAGACTAAAGCGATTAAAGCGGGGTACGGATGGCTGTTGAGCTCGCACCAAACATTCTTTGGGGGGTTATGTTACATTCGTTCACTTAGAAGGAGAAGGAGAATGGTGCCTGTAGTACATGTAGTTATAGGAATCTTTGGATATGCTGACGTGATATATAGTCTACCCGTCCCTGTTACCACTGGATCGCCTCATTAACAAGATGAAAAAAGCTTCTTTTCTTCTCTCCTTCCTCTCTTTCAATCACGGTTGAACTTTTTTCGCCTTTCTCAGTACATATTTTCACTCAGCGCTACGGCAGGCAAACCACCGATCTCGGTCCAGATAGTCAGGGAACACAACAATTCAATATAACGGGAATAGTCATTTATTGATGTCGGATACCGGCTTTTATTTATCGAATATGTGGTCTCCGACCCATAGACCTAGTAAGTAATTCCACATAGGTGTACTCATCACCGGCGTATAAACTATCAGGTGGATAGATATCCTACACAAGTGAATAAAACGTCGCGGCTCCTGTCCGCTTGCCCAGATGGATAAATGGCCGCGGGGAATGCCACACCTCCGATGACATGAGGTAGTAGGAAGTCGAAAAAATGAAAGCGCAAAAAAAGGTATATGCAGAGCAGTGAGCGCCAGAGCTCGAGAATAATTATCTGCCGGGCTTCCCTCTGCATTGGAAAAGTGTGAAATTGGAGCAAACATTGTTTCGTGGGTCTATTTCAATACTATCGTGTGAAGTCGTGTCATTTACTATGTTTTTCAATCTCTGTTTATGCAAGAAGACTAAACTCATAAAGAAAATCAACGTCTTCTTACCTAAGGAAAAAGGCAATATTGAAGAGTATTCAGTGGAAACAGGGTTGTCAAGAAAAAGTAGACCTGAAATCCGATTACTACTCCTACAGACAAAGGTATCATGAGACATGGTTCTTGTGAGCGTATAAATCAGCAAGTAGTGATCAACACCGATAGTACGAATAGTGTGCTTTGCATGTACTTTCGAGGAGTTGAGCTTCATTGCGTTTCAAAGACTTGAGAGGGAGAATGTAGAGAATGATAAGAGCAATATCCTATTGCTGATGGATTACCAGGATTCATGAGAGACCCAAATGTATGATTGATAAGACGAGTGTACGACTAGAGTAAAAACACATTTTCAATCCCCGTCTTGCATGACTGCCGGAGGTCAAAATAACCTACATCCTCTATCCTAACGTACCTTAACATCCCCCTGTGCCGCACTGGTGTATTGAGATGATATGCCCGGGCCCCTATTGGATAGTCGAAGACAGCAGGAGGCCAGGGTGAGTTGGAAGATAGGTCTGGGAGGCTATCAGTGGCATTCCTGCCGTTAATGGTGCCTATTTACAAACCTTCTATCCCGGGGCGATGTTCCAAGCATTCCCGGGGCCTTGATATCGTCTTACGGGCTCTGGGAACCAGGGTAGGGAATCTGTAGCAAGAAGCTAGGCCTCTATCCGGCCGCCGCGGGGCAGGGGTTCACTACACGAAGGAACTCATCGCCGAGTTGAACTGAGCAGCTATGCTAGGGGGAGGTAACGTTAGCGAAAATAAGAAATAGCGACTTGACCTTTCATGTTCGAAAAGTACCTCCTTCAAAGACCTACCCAAACACAGTCTGTTTTTCGACAACGTGGAGGTCTTCACCACAGGTACTCTGGTCACAAGTGTTAGAGATTTTGCCGGTGGGTGCATAGATACCTTAGCACACAGAGCTACCATGAGACGGGCGTAGGTACAGCTCAAATGCCGTGTATAAATGGTTAAAAGGTCCGTTTTAGTATATATCTCATGAGATAGGACCAGGAGCCGCTGCTAGATTGGGATGAGTGTTGCTAGGACAGGATCATAAAATTATCAGGAGCTATAGATGGGTGGTGAGTAGATTGGGTGATGATGGGCTTCTCACTAGTTATATCAGTTTCCTCTGCTACACCAACTGCCGACAGCTGTGGGTCCCAGAATGTGCTATGCCAGGGATTGTTCTGCCCCAGGCTGCGCTGGGAGGCCTACTAGCAGTGACATAACGCAATCGCAAAAGCCTTGAAGAATCGCGGACTAGAGCTTAGATTCCAAGAAGGATAGAATAGTAAAGATGAGAACACAAAGGCCTACAAAATACTACAGATCAAGGTCATGAATTATGACGAGAGGATAAGAATAATCCGCAATGAGTCGCAAGAATTGGATAAGCCTCATCAGAATAATGGAGGAGTAGTACCGGCACGTAGGTTGAGAGGAGTCTCTGAAATCAGTCAGCATCCTTATATTAATGTAGTAGAGTAGGGAAAGACAAGGAAGGACGTGGGATATTGTATAACTGGGGGGGAAAGCGGGAAGAATGGGGAAAAGATGTAATTGATATATATTAGCGAAATATCTGGTAGAGATAAATCTCAGACGGTAGGGCGCCTGTAAGGATTCCGATGATTTACCAGTGAGTGTACAGGGAGTCTTCAGAGTATCAAGAGGGTCCCGGAGAAGCCATGAACAGTTGAAAGAGGTTTGGAAGGCTATAGGGCTAGATCATGTCAAGAACTATAGTCTTGTGGTAGTGACGTAACGATCAAGGGCAGAGGACTGAGGTTAAGCCTGCCGATACTTCCCCCGTACACATAGTTCGATTGAATTGCTTCAGAGCATTCTGTCATTTTCTGGATAATATCTGGATGACCTCTTAGATGATTGAAAAGAGATGTAGAGATTCAGACACGATGAGATGAGAACTCGGTAAAGCTCAAGAAAGGATCCAAAAGAACGTCAGCCAGAGACCACCTTGGACGTTTTACAAGGGAACTAGGGTTACTTTGGAAAGAATCTCGCCAAGGAAAAAAGTCTAGATATACTAGAGCCTCTGCATCTATGTATCCCCCTTTCATGTTCAAACCCCGAATGATCGCGGGGACCTCGCGCCTCATTAATTGGACTATGCTGCTCTGCGAGAGGTACTGGATGTCGTTGCGACGAAAGGATGATAGGGCCAGGAAAACACCACACACGACGGGAGTTGGGTGGTTAGAGGCCATCCAAAGTAACCCGGGTGTTTGTGTAGCCTTGCCCGACCGCCTCCTATTCTGAGAGTCATAGAAAATCACTCGTCACGTCCAGGCTCGTGGTGTGGGACTTATGGTCCAGTCCCAGGAGCAAGGTCCTCTCACCCATATCAGTAAATTTATATATGTCAATGTTTACAGTACTAAAAAAGGTATGTAATACGTACTGTATCAGTACGGAATTGTTTAAGATTTCTGGATTAAATCGGAATCCTAAATTTATAGCGTAGCAATACCGTAGCAATACCGTAGTTTTCCGGTATTCTGCTAGATACAGTACTGGATCCACCACCTTTTTGGTACGTAGTCATATATGTAATGGTCTAGGGACAAGTCTTTTGTATAAATAAGGGCTTTATCTGTACCCTATATAAGCAATAAGCCAACTTAATTAAGATAATTTAAAGATTCCGCCCTTAATAATAATAATTATTATATTTTCTATTTCTTTCTAACACGTGTTAGCGTATGAAGAGTGGGATAGAGAAGAGGTTTGGAGATGGAGAAAACATGTTTTCAACTCTCAACATTAGACACATAGTAACAACCTGAGGACCGGAAATTAACTTCATCACGTACTGCGAACCTCGATAAACCAGAGTTTAAGCTTGAGGAGAATTTACTCACGAATTTCGCACCCTTGCTCATTCTCACAAATACCTCTCGACGGCTTATACTTCGGAATGATATCTGTACTCGGACCTGGAACTAGTATAAACGAGTAAATATTTTATCACGCTGCACAAGAATATAGCTTAGCCTTGAACCTTATTTCGCCGCCACCGAATCAGTTGGCTGGGCATATTCACGCCTTTATAAGGTCCCTTTTTCACTCTCCCCTCGTCTTCTTTTCCAACTTCCAATATCATCATCACTTCAGTTCCAGAACCCACAGATTTCACAATCTTTTCCAACCATCTCCGCACTTCATCTGACCAGTGCCAGCATCCTCACCACCTCTCATCATGCCTACTTCCGAGCCCACTACCCCTTCTTCTACCGAGAAGTCATCCGCCACTTCCACTCCGACCTCGCTTGGAACCATCTCTCCCACCACAACAGACACTAGTCCCTCCTCGCCACTGGACTCCGCCAGCTCCAATACCCCTCAGGGGGTTTCTCCAAGTTCTCATGACCTGATCCTCTCCCTCCTGCAGTCTGCACAGTCCGCACAATCTGCTGTAGTCTCCACAGCCCTCGCCACCAACAACCCCGCGCATGCGCGCCAGCGTGGTTCTCGCGGGACTGGTAGGGCTGTCCATGACGCGGTAGCGTACGGATACCTTGATGACCAAGCTGTGGTAGCTGCCCGCGCTGCAGCGAAAGCCAAAGGAGCAAGGGACAAGAAGGAATTCGAAAAGCGTCTTTATATAAGGATGACAAGGCCGATGTCAATGGAAACCCTGGGAACATTGAAGGACACCTTGAGATTCAGTGGATTGGAGGGGAATGAAGAGGAGGAAGACGAGCAGGGGCCTGTGGGGAGGATTCTCGGAGAGCTAAAGGACTTCGAGGAGAAGTAAAGGGAGACCTTAATAGTTGAGGTGGATTTTTTTAGAATAGGGAGGTCGAAAAGTTGGCGTTTGGGTGAATTGAATTTAATTCTTGCTGTAAATTGAACCGCCTTGCTCTTCTCTGCATGTGATTGTCGATGTGAATTCGTGAACCCAATTTTGCTCATAGTTATGAATAATCATAAACCATAATCCCGTTCCAGCATTGACATTTGGAAGATTGGAGTTCCAGAGCGAGCGCGAGGACATCGCTAGTGGCTCCTCGCCGGTTCAGCAGAGCCCTAGTCAGCCGGGAGCCACTGACAGACCTTCGATGCCTCTTCCCACTCCCCTCCTTAACCCCATCGCCTATAGTTGTTCCAGCTGAACCAGCAACATCGCTTATCTACGATATTTCCCGAGTGAACTGGTATACCCAGGTGGACTGAATTCTTCCCTGATGAAGTAGATTAAAAGTTTTAACTCCTTGAGGAAGCCCGAGTAAACTATCGGTTCACCGAGGAAGTGTCACAGACGTAATCTCTATCATTCGTTAATGGATCTGTGTACTAGTTCATCGCGATAGCGGCATAATCCTCCAGACACCATAGCACGTTGATTGAGGAATATTACCTAGTTTCAGACTACCATCTGTGCAATTGCTATTGCCGATGATCCTATCCCAATCTGATATCTCTGGATCCGGAGCCGGGTGACGTGAGCGTTCTTTTTCATTGATGATGACCGGTGTGCTGATGACCGGTGTGCTGGCAAAGTAGAGAAATGCGTGATTACTCCGAGTTGTCTCTCTAGCAGCGTCGGTACACTGGGAACCTTCGAATACAGTTTGATTAGGAAGGAATCAGCCCACCCTAAAAGATACTGGGCAATCCAGCTCACTCGGGATACCTTCTGGATAAGCGATCTTTCTCGGGGAGCTTGAAACTCGTCAACTTGTGATGCCTTCCTGAGTGAACAAGTCGTGTAACTCCAAGGGCGAGGGCGGCCACCAACAGAGACCGTCCTGCAATATTCATACACCCCGCTCCATTCCACCTGGTCCACCAAAACCACCGGCACAAGGCGTCATCTCTCGCCCTCCATTCCATCATGTCTATCGGCGGAAGTCAACTTTGAAAACAGCACCCACGGTACAGAACATCCGAGGAAGAACGAAAAGGCGGAAACAAGCACCATCTGGTAAGACCCGTTCGGGCAGATTTGGGATTCATACTTGCTAACCATAGCCCATCACAGTCCAACATACCACCCCACTATATACGTCTCTTCATCGCTCAGCCATTAGCTTTGATTCCACCACTAAATGTCTGCATTCGGCCGGAACTCACCTCTATCGACCTGTGAAGAAGATGGATACCAGGGCCAGACTCGTACAGCCACAGTATGCAACTCCCACCGCTGCCTTTTTTTTCAGCAATGAAACCAGGTCCAGAAAATCACCCGACCACCGGATATCCATCTACAGAGAAGGATGGCAGCACGTCTTCGCAGTCAATCCCCACAGCAGATATACGGCATGAGAAGGGAAGGAGCTGTGTCTTGCAGGTTCATACCGCAGTATGTAGGGGGTGCTCCTTTGTGGGGGGAGCTACCGTTAGCTAGGTACGAAGCACAACAGCACATGTGGGCACCTGCTGACAATGCTGTAAGATAGATTATCACCTTGATGCATTGAAGCTTATCTCTCAGCAGCCTCTTTGAGGACATGCGCTCTTTCCCGGTTGAGATCTGAATGGGGCATCTGGCGTTCAAGAATGGGAGGGATAGCACAAAGAGATTGAGGGGGATAATGAGTTTACGGTGAAAGCAGATGTCCCCCCAGGAGGTGGTAGTGCTACTGCTGCAAGGCGTTCTGTCTTCTCAGTTCCTGCCCTGTCAACGGCCCTGTCTATGTGACTGGTTTCTCCTACTCGTGATGAGAGCGTTCGTGGCAATATCAGTCTAGGAGGACAGTGTGAAAGAGAAGGGTGTGGGGAGATATCGCTCACCAGTCTAACAGAAGAGTCATCTTATCTTCTGCTATGCTTTAAGAAGCCTGCATCACAATGTCTTGATAGATATCAGATGCAGCCAGCATCATGGGATGTCACCCGTCCAGAAGGTTCATGAGCTCGAGCTGAGATAGGTCTTGGAGGCTTTCTGAACAGTTGAGGCTTGCTCTAGGAGTGAGGACTGCTCGGATAATTCTCATTCATGCTCGAGTGGTCACAGACTGGAAGCAGTGAGTGGACCTAGCAGTGTGTACGGTAATGGAGTTCAGGAGGATGATAATTGATGGTGGGAAGGTATGTTCAGAAAGCCTTCTGTTGCGATCACGAGATGGCTCTTTCAAGTCAAAGAGGACAACGAAGGGCAATCCTCATTTAACATCTAGCTAGAAGGTTCGATGCGGAACAGACCTCGTCACATGACAGCTGGACGGGACAGCCTCCCTTAGATTTGCAGCGGTTCCTGCCAACACACCCAAACTACCAACAGGCCTCGTCACAGTTTGCTGCAAGGTCCAGAGCCTGCTGACCGCCGGAATTACAAATAAGCCCCATGCTAAAACAATACTATCTTGGTTGACCTCGGTCTAATAACCCAGACCTTGGCATTCTCAAGGTTCAAACAACTCCACGAACCATCTCCTGTCCCGTCCTCGACATCCTCTTCTTACTCCACTACAACTACAAAAAACCACAGACACCCCGAACACAAATCCATCTCCATCAAGCAACAACAATGCCCCGCCCACCCCCCGCATTCACCAACCAGGGCCGCATCCAGACCACCGAGGACGCCCAGCGCTTCGCCGCCAGCGTCGAGGCCGCTGCCTCCCTCACCGAGCAAGAGCCCTCTATGCACACCCCCACTACTACCACCACCACCAGCAGCAGCATCACTGCCACCACCAACACCATGTTCAACACCACCACCCCCTCCCCCTACCTCCGCGCTCCCGGAACCCGTCTCTTCTCCCCCAACATCTCCCCTACAAACACCACGCTCCTCTCAGCCCGCGCGCAGCCCACAGACACAACAAGCCCGCACCTTCGCCCCCGCTTCATCGAGAGCGGGCCAATCGACACCGGCATGGCTGGCGCGTACAACTACGACGATGACGAGTATGAAGACGAGAGCGAGGAGGGTGAAGCCGAAACTGACAGCGATAGCGACGACTACGTCAGCGCCAGGCAGAGCGAGGAGGAACGACGTCGGCGTCGCCTGGCGGCAGCAACGGCAGCGGGGAGGACGCTCGGGTACGAGACCGGCCGGTCCGAGGCGCTCAGGGATATGGAGGCGCGCGAAAGGCTGGAGAATAGGGAGAGGGTGGCAGCCGCGGTGGCGGCGGGGGCGTATACGGTTGGGACGCTGGGTGCGGGGGATGCGGCCAGGGACGGCATGCCGCAGAGGATGTACAGGCCGAATTTGCCCCGGCCCCGGCCCCGGCCCGCGCAGGTCTGGCCGGATGCAAGGCTTATGACGGCGGAGGAGCTGGCGGCGTATAATAAAAAGGCGGTTGCAGAGGATAGGGAGGATGAGAGGAAGTGGAGGGAGGAGAAGGAGAAGGAGAAGGCCAGGGAGAAGGCCAGGGAGGAGCAGAAGGCGCGTGGGCGCCCTCAGGGCTCAATGGAGACACCTGGCTAGTGGGGTAGGGCTACATTGAGGTGATCGATGATATGGGGTGAGCCTGTTGTCGTCGTGAGCACCTTTTCTTCTACAAGTTTCCTTTGTCGTTTTTTTCCATATTTTCCGCTTCTTCCTTGTTATGGTAGTCTACAAATGGGTGCGAATATACAATTGGCTTCAATAATGCGTTTCTCTCGTACTCGTGCAAAGCTGTAGACCAACCACTGGCAGGCACTGTGCGTAAGTCGAGTGTCTACCATGTCTTCCTCTCCGTCTAGCCCGCGCTGGGGTTGCCCTGCGTGCTTTCTCAGTGTTTATTTTGTTCACTCCTGGGCAGCTCACGTGTGGGGTATACGCTCAAAACTCTAAAATAAACCTAAACCTGGCTTTCCAAGCACCAGTATCCATACTCGAGCACTACTACCACCCAAGTGTCACGCAGTCACTACTAGTGAGCACCTCCTCGTGGGGGGGGGAGTGTTGAGGGAGGGAAAGACGTCTGCTAGGGGAAAGGTGGCGTACAGGGTAGGGATGCAGAGAAAAAAGGTGGAGGGGGAGAGCTGCAGTGTTGTAGGTTTCTATGGCAATATTCTGTATATTTTACTGTAGCACCAGGGTTTCCCCTGCCTGTCTGCTTGTCTGTCAGTCTGCTAGATCTTGGTTCCCTGTTTTGAGACACACTCGCACGCGGTGGGGCAACTGATGTGGCTGGAGAGATGGCACAGGTCTATAGTACAGTGAGAGGGTGGGTTTGGGACTTGTTTTGATGGGACTGTGGCGTTCGATATGCAATGACCAGTGAAGAGTCTGTAGTGGGGTGGGGGACCAGAACACCGCAGGAGGAGGAAGGGGAAGAGGGAGGGAGGAGAGGGCGGCGGGCATTTCCAGGAGATATGGGACTACATCGATTACCCAACTGGCTACTCCATCTTATGCAACTTGTAAAGTACGAGTGTATTGTGAAATGTAGACCCCATCATCCTCCTGAGAGGCAAGTGGGAGAGGGGACCAGTAGTGGGGCACTCATCTGTGACCAAAAGCCCACTGAATCCCAACAACCCCCGCCGGCCAGCACCCACAGCTTCAGCACCCACCAAATCATATAAAACCCCGTAAACCCCTCCGCTCCCCACAATTCCCACAATTCCCACATCAACCTCCATTCTCTTCCCCCCCCCACCCAACTGAACATAGCCAGGCAAGAACAAGAATAACACAAGCTGCCACAATGTTCCGGAGGGACACCCCTTCCACACCTCCCCGGGCCCCACCGCCAGCCCTGCCTCCCGGTGAAATGACTCCAACCAGAGCCACAGCTATACCCACAAGGGATAGATCCGCAACACCAAGGCCCAGGACACCGGAGGGCGCCTCACCCAACGACCGCCCCGACACCCCCCGATACCCCAGCTGGACTCTCATCCCCAGGGCAAGCAACTCGCCCCCCTTCCTCTCGTACGCCACGTTTGACGGCGGAGAGCCCGGCTCCTCAAGCCCTCCGTCTCCAATCGACTGGGATAGGATGCGCATGGAGTGGGATGACGAGGTCCGCGCCGAGAACACTGCTGCGGCCGCTGCTGCCGCCGCCGCCAACAACAATGGCTACGAGTACAGCGACGGCGACGACGACGACTACAGTGACGACGACCTGATCTCGCCACACGCCACCCTCACCGCCCGCCTGGCCGCCCTGATTGCCCTCCCGAGCCCGCCCACATACGCTGAGCTCGACAGGAGGATGTCTCAAATCCGCGCCCTCTCCGCCACTCTCACCTTCCTCGACGCTCCCACACCCACCACCACCGGCATCATTCCCTCGTCCACTACTACAGCCACAACGGACACCAACACCAATACCAATACCAACGCCACATCCCTGGATACCCTCATCCTCTCTGAATACCGCGCCCACCTCGCCCGCGAAGCCGCAACCACCGCCAGCTCCACCGCCGCCGCACACGGCGCGGCCGTGCAGCGCGCACTGGCCGACATTACCGCCGAAGTCAGGAGTGCACTGCAGCAGGCCGGCCTCGCCAACAACGAGGCTTTGTTCAACAGTATCATTACGGCTGCGCAGGCCACAATCATCGACATGCTGCCTGGCGGGCGGTCGTGGGCGGCGGACGTGGTGCGGTGGGTGCCTGCGGAGGCGCTGGCTAGGCCTGCTGTAGCCCGGGAGCAAGCGTGGCGGATGGAGCGCAATATGGACAGGGGTGATGTGCAGCTTGACTATGGTGGTCGTCTGCCGGCGGGGGGGATGGGCGTTGCTGGGCGGGGTGGCGGTGGCAGGCGTGCGGAGGTGCTGACCAGGGCGGAGTTGCCGAGGGGTGCCAGGGTGCCGAGGAGTGCGGGGGTTTCTGGGAGGGTGTGGCCGGATGCCAGGACGATGACGGCGGAGGAGGTGGCCGAGTATAATAGGGAGGCGGTCAGGCAGGATCGTGAGGAGGAGGCGAGGTGGCAGAGGCAGAGGGAGGAAGAGAGGAGGAGGGTGGCGGAGGCCGAGAGGCTGCGCGAGGAGGAGGAGAGGATGGAGGAGGAGGAGGAGGAGAGGCTGCGTGAGGTGAGGGAGATTGCGGCGAGGAGGTTGATTGCCGCAGTGGAGGAGGGGATGAGGGGTGGGTAGGCTGGCGGAAAAGGTTGGTAACGATAGTTTTAGTTAGTTTTTAGTTAGTGGCGAAGTGGTGTAGGTGCTTTCTTTGTAATAGATTTACGCCAAGAGAGTAGGAAATAATAAACTTCCGTTGCCACTCCAAATCATCGTAGTGTGAACGTCCCACATTTCACTTGTAATTCTGTGTAGTCGTCCCTTGAAATGTTCGTAGTCCATGTTTCGACCGGCCATAGTGTCCAGTCAGATGTCCCTTGAATCATGGGTTTTCCATGCCTTGAGAGGATATAGTGCCCAGTCCAATGTCGGGATAAGCTCTGTGTTTAATAACTAATCTTGTCACAACACATATATATATACCACACTTTAGTCCCCACTCCCGCCAGCCACCGTTGAGTGAACCACTGCCCAAGACCCCTCTGAGCTATGCATACATATAGGTAGAAACACACACCAAATACACGTGATATTTCCCGCGTCTGAAAGGAAACTCCCCACTCCCGCATTTCCTAGAAACACACAATGTAGCCCATGCCCGCTTGGCAACCAGCCCGAGTGATCCCCCATGACGACACCTAATCCCTGTGTGTTCTTGGCGGTGACGAGTGATATTCCATGACGCGCTTAATCTCAATGTGGAATCTAACTGCAGGTTTCGTGATTTCTACAGCCCTTTTTTTTTACTCAATGAGAGCTATGGGGGTTATGTGAGTGACTGTTCTAACACAAGGCCCCCTATGCGATCTGTAGGTCGGCCAGCTATAAAGCAGCTCCGAATACCAACAGTGGTGTGACAAAAGCAGTATAGTCGGAATCTGGTCACGTAGAGATCAATACAAGAATTTGGAGCAGATACTAATTACTCGTTCTAGTAGTTCCTATAGCTCTTTAGTATATTAGTAAAGCCAGTATTTCATTTTAGCAAGGTCATCCTCTCACACTTTGGTTCAGTTCGGTCTCAGCTCAATTTGAGGACAGCTTGGCACGCCACGTATCCCCTGCCATAGGTCCACAGTTCCAGCATATATTACCCCTTTCCTCGTACTGCGTCCGAGAACCCATTTCGCGTAGGGTTCTCACCAGACTACTGCCAAGACCTCAAAACGGCTCATTTCGCCGAAAAAGGGAATTTGCAGCAACTGTCGGAGAAAGCCCCAGCCGCTCCGGGGGCATCGGATCCTAGTGTATGGGTTCCTGTTCGCTAACCCGGCTTTCCACACCCTTTGCAGCTGATACTATCACGTGCCTTGGGGTGGATAATCCGCGGAATCCAATATTGATAAAAAATATACCACTATCTGTAATTTCAAAAGCCACAGAGAGACCAGACAAGCATTAGACCGGAAATACAAGCACTGAATAGAAAACCCTGCAACATCTTGATTAGGGTTAGGGTTCCTGTGTCCTATCATTGAGCCTGTTCTTTTTCAGTTTGATCTATTAGCTACATGCGTCCTCCCATCCTATAACCACGCTGTTCGGTGAGTCGATGCCCTTGGAACCTCGGGTGTATGTAAATATGTAAGTAGAAGCTTTATATTATATGCTTTCACCGGCATCCTGATAAAATAACAAGCTTTTTGAAAATTTGTCGAATCGATAAGAGGGTAGCTAGAGGCGTTTCGTATAACTTCCAAGGGGGCTTCACAGTCGGGATTTGTCCTCTGGGCCGTGTGCTCTGGCCCGTGTCCAGAGATGGCCCATACGTGTACTTGTATGTACAGTGTACCGTGGAAACACTTTCCCTTGTTCTGGTTAGGCTCAACTTGGCTCTGTACGGTGTGATGCGGCATGCGAAAGGCTTTTCTCAAGCATCTTTGTCGCTTCTCGCCAGAAAGGCTTCCGCAAGCATCTCTGTCGGATCTCGCCGGAAAGGCTTCCCCAAGCATCTCTGTCGGATCTCGCCGGAAAGGCTTCCCCAAGCATCTCTGTCGTATCTCGCCAGAAAGGCTTCCCCAATCATATCTGTCGCATCTCGCCAGGAAGGATGTTATAAAATTCCGTTGATAAATTGGAACCCCATGTATCTAAACCCGTTAGTAAAGGCCAATATAGAGTTTTCCACTGCGATTCCCAAGCGACACTATTAGGCCTGAGCATGTCGAGGGTATCCCATGGTGGGATGAAATTGTCAAAGTTGCGACCTCCCTTTTCCAGCCTTCACTAGGCTAGTGTGGTAATTCTTAGGGGTTCTTGATTGGCTCTGTTCCGTAAAAAGCAAGATAATTTCTTCTCTAAGTCGTGCACGGTCCAGGTCGCAACTTTGACAAGTTTCATCCTACCATGGGATAATGGAATAGTTGAAATAGAAAGGACAATCCGGGATAGAGTGGGGACAGCTTTCTCTACGCTTCCACAATCCCTGCAAATGGTGTCAGACAGAATGCGTAAGCACACCACGTCAGCAGCCACAGTTCCTTCCTCCATATAGGTGTGAAAGCTGTGGTTCGAGCCACATATTGTTTGTAACTGTGTTCAGTCACAGTATCGTCCATAATATATATCCGATCTGATTCTCACTTGGTCATGCGTTTTTTCTCCCCCATTTGGTCTCTCTAACATTACTACTCTAGAGTGTATAGAGCTCCAATCGACCGGTCATTGTCGTCACTTTGTCGTCATGCCTCAAATGCGGTCAGCCAAAGCTCTCGATGAACAGCTATTCCATCGATGAAACCGACGGTATTTCATCTAGATCCATCCACTAACATTTTAGAGACTTCTCATCAATACATGGCTAGTATATCAGCTACATCTAGTGATGTTTTACTATAGAGGCCAACGGCCTTGACTTGACTTGACAGCTGTAGCCTCCTGGCGGAATGTGCCTGGCTTTGACACAGTAACAGCCACTCTAGAGACCCTCCGGAATGTGATACCAGAGATAACACCAGAAGGTCGTACGACTAGAGTAAAGTCTCTTCGTGAGGAAATCAGATGATACCGTTGCTTCGACCTTCGCCTCCTCCTCTCTCGAACCGGGATGTCCTAAACCTCAGTGTATCCTGTCGGTAAGGATGGTGAGTTCATCCTTCGGGCTACCCAGTTATGTATCATCCCCTCGCTCAACTACCGAACATTGACTCTCCTCGAGTGGAATATCTGAATACCTGCTCGAGATCTAGTCAGCATCGTTCTTCGCTAGCTTCAAGCATTTGAACTATCAGTCAATATAAAACATTCAAAATGACACATGAGATCCACTCCCCGCCATCACAAGACTCAACAGAACATAGATGGAAACAAGGTATGAAATTACAAGCATGCAGCTCATGAACGTATTAGAAAATCACTTTTATGCTATCGAAAGGCCGGCGAGGAAAGCAGTGCAAACGCAGCGTCTCAGAAGTCCCTTATGGAGGAACCTCAAAAAACCTCGGAATGCTTACTGATCCCTCAACACTGAACCTCTTAGGCCATCGCAGCCCTCACTCCCCTGTTGGTGTTTCCACAATTTCCAACCTTGCGCTTGGAAGCCTTACCCTGGAAGGCCTTGTTGGAAGAGGCTTCAGCATCAGCGTCGCCATCATCAGACCCACGCGGACCACGAGGTGGACCAGGAGCATCGTCCGAAGGACCTCCATACTTGTCGGCATGAATACACTTCCTGGAATGGATGCGCATAAGGTCCTGGCGGATAAAGGGTCTCCCACAGTGGGGGCAGCTGTACCTGACGTTGTCTGTGCGCGTACTGATATGGCGCTGCAGGGCTTGAAGACGTCCATTGCTATAGGTGCACACCCGGCAACGGAATCTGCCATCTGGGCAGCGAGATCTCCTGTTTGGCAGGTTATGGCCGTAGTAAGCTGCCTTTATGTCAGCATGGAACGAAATGGAGAGACGGCCGAGGAGGGCCTGTGGCCAGTTAAGGTATATTACCGGTATGGGCTGCGGTCGACTCGAAACCTTGGTCCTCAAGCATTGCCGCGTTCGGGCCAAGGACGAAAGGGTCTATAGGTATATGTGTGAGCGAGCTGGTTGAAGGGCAATACAGTAGGCCGAAATGGCACATGAGTGTAGCTTACCATTCGCCTGTTCCTGTTGATCGCCTACGCGAGCGGGACGACTAAAGGCTGGACCAACTATGGATGACAAAAGATCTTTAGTGATGAATGATTGTCAAAGAAGGGCGAAAACGTACCAATGAGCTCAGGTTCTGCGTCATTCTTGGGGATTTCGGGGCGCATGTATCCGTGATCATTGACTGCAGCACATGTGAGAAGATAGTTACGAGTTTACTATATCATAGGAAGGATCGGCTTACCAGAGGATACAGGTGCCTGGCGGCTAGCCTCGCCATCGTTGGCCTCTGCGCCGGCCTCTGGTACTCTGTTAATGATCATTTTACGTTTGGGTGTGGAGGTATGGAGACGTACTAATCAGTGTTTGAGCGTTGTGGTGCGGTGGAACTGTGTTTCCGACAGCATAAACTGTTTACACATTAGTTTCAAAACTCAGAGCTTGATCATCCGACAGTGCATGACCTACTGGCAGAAACAAAAATTGCAGCATAGTCAATCTCCCCCTCTTGACCGACATTCTCGCTGATAGACCTGCGGCCTCTGGGTTGAGGTGACTCTGGCCCAGAACCATCATGATCGTCGTCCGAGTCGTCGTCCGAGTCGTCGTCCGAGTCGTCATCCGGGAGCCAATCTTGCAACTTAGATGGGTCAGTGTCTACCTCCAACCCGTCGAATCTGAAGAAGGTGGTATCGATAGCCGGAATGGACGGTTGGGCATATTCAGAGGGCTGACGGTGAGAAACAGACGAAAGGTGCCTTGCCGGGGTTCCAGAGACGTATCTTTCGCTCTGTTCCTGCGCGATATCAGCAGGTTCGTCGGCGATGTGGGGGAAGTAGTGGGCAACGTCCTCCTGCACTGCAAGACTTGGGGAGCGGTGGTTGGTATTCTTTTCTGCCATTTCTTCGTATTATGAGGACGACTCCTCTTATTTGGAAGCGACTGTGTGTAGGTTGAACGAGCGTAAGAATCCTGAAGGTTACAGAAAATTGGAGAAAAGTCAGGGTCTTTTGAGTAAAGCAGAGGCAGCGCCACAGGAACTTTTCGCCGCCGCCCTGGCTGCTTGCAGATATCTGCCAAGCCCAAAATTCTCTCAGTGGCCTGATACCCACCGATTGTGGCGGAAATTACATAGCAGTGGCAAGGGCTGGCGTGCAGATCGATGTACAATGGCTAAAGGAATCACCAGCAGGGCTATTATAAGCCCCGGGCAGGACTCCAAGAATGAAGGACAGGCAGACAGGATCTCTCTGGGACACTCCAGGTTATTAAACGTGAATGTGTGGATATTCATGTGCAGCACGATGGAAGCGGTCTCTAACCGCACACTAAGTTAGATGGTCTCCCTGAGTGAAAACTCTGCATCATTCACAATATCAAATTGGGCCTACGACCAATAACAGACCTCCCATTCTTAGCCTAGCACGAAGGCCACGTACAGCTAATAGCGCATACTCAGCCTGTCAAATGTGGCGAGAGCATACAATGAGAGAAGGAAATTGCACAAGACCTTCTAGACCATGACTACATGGTGTGAGCGCACTGCCTACCCTCGAGAAGGTTCTCTGCACAGTCAACCCCCTCACGTAATGATGCATATTGAGCTCCCACAACCGAAATTCATGTGACAGGACAAAATAGCATATCTCAATTTTCACGCTTAGAAACGATTGACGCGCAAAATACGAATTTCAGTGAAAAGCGTGAATGAACATTGGTAGAGTTTGAAACTGGAACCTAATTTCACAACATGGTAGGGTAAGAGGAGCGAACTCAATCTCAGGGGGGGGGGAGGTAGAACAATTTTCGTGTCACGTCCAATGAGTTGAGATAGATAGTGAGACCTAGCTGTTGCCAAAGATCAATCTGGCATCGGGATTGACTCAATCGCATCAACTAGTATCAACATGGTGAGCATTAGCACACACTCTCCGACTGAGAAAGATTATCTGGATAGGTGTGGCAAATTAAGCAGAATTATCGCGAAATCATTTTTTGAGCACATATTTTCATTGTTCAAATTAATGCACTAATGGGAACGCCACACTTGATTCGGTAAAGCAGTGGTGATACTATTGCCTGAATTAAGGATCAGGTGCAAATTTCACAGTCGTGCATACGCCGGCTGCATTCAGTTACCCAGGTTTGATGGATAGAAAGTATTTGGCGGAAAGATTTTCTCCCGCATCGCAACGGGTTAGAGCCCGTCCACGACTATGGAAATAGGACTCAAGAATATGGATGCATATTAACTGTAATTTCGTTCCTCCCCCACCAACTACATCTAATTCGTCCCTCCATTGCCCTTCTAATCCTTTTTTCTAAAACGACGTCGTGTTCTTAACTTTACTATTGTTCCAGATAATTAGATCACTTTTTCGTTTCACAATCTGAGAGAAGGACGCCATCACCATCCTTGAAAACTATTCTAAGAGAAGCCTATCTAAGCCTATGGCCCAAGAGTGAGTGTCAGGTGAACAAAATGGTTTTAGCATTTGGCCAGCCGTACGCGAGGTTTTGGTTCGAGAGGGAAGAGAAAATGGCCATCTGCCAAGATAACATCACTATTCTTCATTCTGCCATGCGAGACTCACTTGAAATCTCAACACTGACAGCACTCTAGGCTAGGTGGTCTTCGATGAAACTTCACACGTTTGGAATTCCTCCACACCTACAGCCCAAACCCTACGAGCTCGTATCTTTCCTCACTTCTCCGGCCATACCGCTCACTTCTAGCGTCTACCCCACCAAATTCTATCTCTCAGGCGGTAAGCCCAACCTCGATGTTATCTCTTGTTTGTTCAATTCCTTGATTACCTGGAGACTCGCGTGTATAGCAACTCCCTTCACTGTTGCCCTACCCACTTGGCTAATAGTGCACTGGCGGATATAGGAGTTCTGACTACCGGGGGATCTCAAAGAGTGTCCCTGTGTCGTTTGGTGTTCCAGGAGCGCTCTTGTGTTCTTTATTTGTCAGACGATTGAGGACTAATTCTCTTGAAGACGACTATTGAGGGACGATTGAGGAAACAGCTATCACCGCAATAGACTAGAGCCGTCAATCTTACATGTCTGTCTCCTATCCATCTCACTTTGTCACTCTTTTTGCTTCTTCTCCCTCATTTCAGGCTAAGCGGATGCCCCCGCGCTCCTAAACCATTCCATCGCTTGCAACTGATTCCCTTTTCATTCAAAGACTCATGAACCATAGATTAATACTGGATTAACTAGCGGTGTTGGAATAACTTCCTCAGATTCTATCTCGTAATGCTCCCTGACTCGGCCGGTGCAATGCCGAACCTGCCGCCCAGTATCTCTGCCTCATTGATATTTTCTTGCTGAGTATCGAAATCTTTCTCTATATGCATCAATAGCCGGACCGGCAAGAAAGCCCCACCACCATATCTCACCCGTGGGTTGTGGAACAAATATAATGTGGCGGATGTTTGCCACAGTGGCCCTCATAGCAGTGGTGCAGGGCGCTACTAATTGAGAGCCCAACCTATTTAATGATTGGTAGGAGCTGTGATACCGCACATAGGGGTTAAGCGCAGCAGGAACAACAAGAAGGGATATTGCCTGTTTCCATAAGGAAGCAATGCGCCCTGAAACATGAACAGAACAATCACTCACCTTCCGTTCTTCTACCTCCGTCGGTCTTAGTCATCTTCTCCGCTGAAGCAGCCGGGTAAATTTGACAATCTAAACATAGAACTATGGCAAAAGGTATTTTCATTCACTTGAATCCTCCTGCTTATCTAAAGCCCAAGACCTTCTTTGTCTATGTTGGCTGGTTTGCTGATGAACACCCGAGCTCAGGCTCGAAGTACCCATGTCTTTCGGCGCCCTATCCGTTACCTATCATTAAACATTTTGATACATCGATTGAGCGCGTACTAAGACTTCTCAAACTTTATTCACTTTAGCCCAAGCTTAGAATCCATCCGATCACCCTCAAAAATTGATATAGATCAGAAAGTGGCTGCAGATTGGTTCTCATACCCTATCATGATACTCCGCTCAACTTTGGGATACCTCGAGAACCCACAGCATATTATGCCGGATGACAATCAACGAATAAGCTTGCAGCCTTGTCTCCAGGCCGTTGCGGGTGGCTGCGATAAATAGTCATATATCACATGCAAGAGTCCGTGTATTACTGATAAATCACCTCTACACCGAACCGTGCTAACTGTTCATCTTTTGCAGGTTCCAAAATCACTGAGAGCACCTAATATCGTGTTGAATCTACCTTCTTAGCTTCTGACATAATTAATAAAATCATCAGTTTAAATGAATCCGCCATTCCTTTCTAATTATGTGAAGCATCGGTGAGTTTCTTTCCTAGCTGATAAGCTATGCGACGAAATGTGAGGTTCTAACAGTTCTCCAGGTAGCCCATGGGCGATTGTGAGCTACACTCCTTGGTGTGTGGTTCTCGGTTTCTCCGGGTTTTACCTTGGGGGGATTCTCTCATTACTGGGCTGTTAGGATAGGTTATGCCAGTTTCATATTGCTGAAGTAGTATTTATCCAACGCTAATGATGAGGATTGACTAAACGCAAAATGTGGAATACGCCTCTGAACTATGCTCCGCCCTCCAGGCGTGAAGAACTCGAAGTCCCAACCCATAGCATTATCTCATCGGCAACGAAATAAACCCCGGACTCATTGCGTTAAATCTTCTTTAAAACTACTCTGGACATAGTTCTTTCTCTTGTTCTCATCTTATTGGCGTTGGTGAATGCATCACCAAAAAATGGCGCATCAAGGACAGATAATTACCGCTAGTATCAAGATCCGGATATCTCGTCTTGGCACCGATATATTACGCTTTTGAAGACACTGAACGCACACCGCATAGAAAACCAGAGAACTCCCCACATACATGAGGACATGAACTATCAGTCGGGCTCACGATTCTAGATGTAGTTGGGATAATATGATATTGGTTAAATGTCGTAAGATAAAACACGTCTAACGGTCAGTCAAATGAGAATATCTAAAGCACATTCATATATAAAAAAACCTTTCTCAAATTGCTCGGCCATGATCAACGGATACAAAATATGCCATTTTTTCTCTTTCAAGACTCCATAATATGCGCATGAGAAAGCAGTCTCCGTGTGAACATCACTATAAACAGATCGTTTGCGCTCCTCAGGCTTTACTCCTCCCTGAATCAAGTCAGGACAGTTAGGGTATTTGCCAAATAGAAGTTTTACCCTGGCACCCACTCGTATACCCACCTCGTATATCCACTCGGAATGCTATCAGTGAGAACCGACTTTATAGCAAATCATTCAATCCAGTCATGACCTTGGTCATGAAAAATCACTCGAAAGATGCTCAGTCTTTTTTTTTTTTTCCGCCCACGCCATGAGAGGTGCTCAGTCAGAACAACTGGAAGAATATCAATATATGAACAGTGGAGTTAGGATATCAGCCCTGTATATCGCCCAAATCTGGGTTGCAGGCTAAGCGGGTTCCAGAGGAGCAATTCAATGGACAAGAGTGCGAGATGGTAACACAACGCGGCGAAGGTAGTCTGTAAGTGTTAAACTACTGCCAGATCAACACAAACTTCCACAACTATATTGGACGTATCCGACGGCTAAGGGATAGATTATACCAAGCTGCCGAGAACCAATTTATGAATCGATAATCGCTCTCCCAAGATAGCATGGGATGATTCCAGTCGCTATAGTGAGCTACTTAATTCTAAATTCGCGAAGCTTGTGGCTTTGGCGAATCTCTGAAGTAATGGTTGACCATCCCAGGGTTAGTTGTAGAATGTAGCAGAGAGCTAAAGCCAGGGTTAGGTCTCGACTCAGAACTACCAACAGACCCCGCAATAAATGGACTTGTTTCATCTAGAAGCCAGTTGAACCCCCAAGATCATGATGCTGGACATGATTTGGGTTTGGAAGACTTTGCTGTTTGAATACACTGCCCAATGTGCTCGGGGAGCATCATTGAATAAATTCTGTTTACTTCAAGTTATAGCCTGCGTTGCGATGAGTATGCGACTGATCCTATCCCCTAAAACGCCATCCAAGATTACTATTTGGGTACCTACGTACGCGCCTTTCCCTGTTCCCTCAGTCTGTTTGTTTCCCAAAGACCCCGGGAAAGCTGCTGGATTTACGAGTGATCCTCTGCGATCGAACGGTTTATTAATTCAGTCGGCTTCTATAAAAACATCATAGGGGTCTTAGAGCAACCTAATTTAAAAAACCGTTCTCTACGTGCAAATAAAATCAACGCAGACACTGTTTGCGGTATAAACGCCTGTCCCATCCAAAGATGACATGAGATATAGCTGATGGGAAGAACACTCAAGAAGCGTGGCCTCCTCGATGAAATCATCAAAGTATGATCAAATTAAGCCCTTAATCGAAGTTAAACAAAAGAAAAAAGGGAAAAAGCGCTTAATCGAGTGAGAAATCGCACTCATGTTGCACGTCACATGCCTTTCTTCCTCGGCACAGACTGTGGACACTCCCCTCCGCCTTCGGGCAACCAGTGAACAACCGCATAGTTCTAAGTACGCCGCACTAGCCTAATTCTATCTAGTGTACTAAGTCGAAGTTAATATTGAAATGATAGGTTGTCCGATATCTATCCTATGGATCGGCGGAATAGACACCAATTGAATGTAAACTTATGAGTCAGCTCCTGCGTCCTACCTGGTGCCAAAATTAGAATTAGAATAAAGCGCAATGGCTACGTTCTTCCCTGCCAGTTAAATATGCCATATTTCCCCTCCTTTCCTGCTTCATTCTCTTATCCGCACCCCTATCCAGTTATCCAGTCCTAGACGGCAATATCTACAACCTCCCTTTGCTCACCTCTACTTGCGTCTGGAACAATACAACAAATCTCACACCTCATAAATACCACTTCGTCATCATGTGCGAGTATCTTCACAAATGGTACACTGTGTGCGACTGCCAGTTTGACATCTTGATCAAGCGCTGCTATGCCAGCCATCTCTGCACTGTTAAGGTCTTCAAAGGGGAGGTCTTGAAGCGTCGCAAACGATGCCCAGACTGTCAGGAAATCTATCGGACCGCTTGAGCGGGGGTTTGCACACTGTGCCTACCATGTAGAAAAAGTAGAATTATAATCATGGATCTCTTTACCGTTCGGTGTTCTGATTTGATAGTTAGGGTGTATTTGAGATTTGGGGTCACCGGAGGAGCCGGCTCAATCGTCGTGGTTTTTTTCTTTCTTCTATATTTTACCCACCTCATTCATTGCATGCAAACCTTAGGTAATAGCAATACAACCGTCACTCCTTTTTCTTTTTCTTTTGTTTAATTCATGAATCAATACTGTCGTCATGGTTGGAGGAGGTGTTCCATGTACTGGAAATCGTTTATGTTTTCGAGTATTTTTACTTGTCTAATACTACATCATCTTTCTAAAATGCATTCATAATTCTAATAATATATCAAGTGCTGCGACAGCTGTTTTTGAATTACTGAGACTGTGCAAGTTCTTGGATCAATTTGCGCGAAAATTGGTATAGTTACGAAGAAACTGAGTCTGAGCTTCGATTCATGATAAAAAGAACACTTTTTAACAAACTGATCACCCATTTCTGAAGGGCCCTATAAATTTCACTCAATCCAAGAACCGTTACCCCAGAATTAATGGTCTTGCGGTATCGGGTTAGCCATACCCAATATCCTTGATAATTTCCCTTGGGGCTGCCTCCGTGAGGTAATTAGGTTTTTACCACGCAGGTGGTCGGGAGTTCGAACCACTCAAGCTCTGTCATGGACGCTCACCCAACTTTCATGTGGACACTGTGTAGTTTGATGGGGAGAACGAGAACCAATCACATGTGTCCCAAGGGCCCTATAAAGTCCACTCAATACTAGACTCGTAACCCCAGAATTAATGGTCTTGTGGTATCGGGTTAGCCATACCCAATATCCTTGATAATTTCCCTTGGGGCTGCCTCCTTGAGGTAATTAGGTTTTTACCACGCAGGTGGTCGGGAGTTCGAACCACGCAAGTTCCGTCATGGACGCTCACCCACCTTTCGTATGAACATTATGAACATCTGTTTGCCAGAAATGACTAGAAACTGCAAGTAGCCTCGCAACCAAGTAAATGGCTTGCAACAACCCAATTTTGAAAGTCCCGCGTTTGGCCCCATGATAAGGTCCTAGGAAAGAGCACTATACAGAATTACGGAACTCAAACCTCTTGTATTATCCTCCTATGGTGGTGGTGTGCGTTATGCCGGCGTCGCATTCCCATACAAGTTTTGCCCGCAATACTTTCGGACTTGGCTTAGTGGGTTAGGGTTATTCGCTGTTAATTTGAACCTTCTAATACCATAATCGATTTTTTTTCTACGAAGATATTCAATTTTCTAATAAGATTTCCTACTAGTCACGAAATAACGTCCCCCGCCACAACTACAGACACTCTGCCACTCTTGTCCCAATTAACGCTGGTAAAGAATATATCCGCTACCGAATGCAGCGCCGATCATTCCTGCCATAACAGCTAGTCCTTCGCACCTCTACCCCCAAATCTACCTTCCCGCTGATATTGGACACTCCCAGACTCTTACCTCGCTATTGCTAGCATAATCATCGCCTCCGCCACAGACCACTCTTCATCAGTATAGCGACCGTGGATCAATGGTGCGCTTCGAGCTGAGAGAAGGGCAGTCGAGTCCTCTTTCTGCTTACGGTTAATATGGACGTGCTCCTTCTTAACGTTGGTATTCTCGTCCGACATAGCTACAGCGATGGGCGGAGATGATGGCATGCGCTCCGACCTTTCTAGAAGCCAAAGGATTAGTCTTAGAGTAGTGGAGGGTACGGGATCTATCTCCGTCCTTGATGTTTATCGGTAGTGGGGGTGTGCTCACCGGCGTTGTGCGGAGCTTTGGCTCTCACTTGAAGGACATTTACCGCGGTGGCTTTACACATCCGAGAGCTTGTTCGGAGGGGTATGGATGCCTGAGTGTCATTCAGGGGTTTATGAGAACTACAGTTCTGGTTTGTGGACTTCACTCTCCTTCGCGATGGGCGAAAAGCTATGTCTTTGCTCGCTCTGTTTTCCGTGCCTCTTGCCGGCGTGGGAAACGGGTTTGATACAGGTACGCCAGCATCTCCACCGTCGCGTTCAGAGAACGAGCAGAAGCAGGCTCCTTGAGCCCAGTTACAGGCGGGTGGACGCACTGTGATTGAGTCGTATTCCATTTTGTTTGGGATAGGCATTTGTTATATCTTCGCAGTGATAGGCTGAAGACGAAGGAAAAGTTCCTATATAGTATAGGTTAGCTGTTAATAGTCTCTAAATTTAAAACCGGTGGACCCCGGGAGTTTTCTAAATGGATTAACCACACCCAGTTCGGTTGAAGTAACGATCGCGGGTCGGTAGGCGCTCGTTCTATGGCGGTATGTGCTCCCAGCGACATCCCACCACACCTCGGTCCTCCCATTTGTAATCAATAGAGGTGTAAACTCCTCCGGTGGTACAACCCCTTGCCATTTCGTCAACAGAATAGTGGATCGATAGGCTCAATAGCCACACCTCTGGCAGCCGTGCTCGTCTCTAGTCTATGCTTGGACCAAGCTTTTATCAAATAAATGAAACCTCATTAGAAAGAACATATCACGATCCCCCAGGAAACGGATATTGGACAAGACCGTGGCTACCTACCAACCGTCTGCCTTAACACACCTGAAACGGTGCCTTGATCGCCTCCACAAGATATAAGTGGTTGCGGAGGAAGTGTAGACAATTGAGATTTGACCATTTCTCATAACGCCCGCCAACGGTATTAGCGAGTAGGTTACTATTATTTGTCAGTTGCCGTTGTTCGTGAACCACGTAAGTAAATGTAGTAAGAATACCGAACATTCTTCCCCAAGAGAGGCAAGGTGGGAATACTATTTGGTACACATGATATTGGGGTGGTGTTCGAAACCTATCCACCGGGGGACCTGCTCGCACCCAGGATATCGGAGTGCTGTAGTTTGTACGGAAACATTATCATCTAGGCGCTACGAAAGTTAAAAAGCCCATGCGTCAAAAAATCTGCATTTGAGCTAGTGGTTTCGGATTCAGGGTGTATATTTGTGCCAAGATGGCAAGTACAAAACGAGTGATATATCATGATTGCGCAGTACAGGCTTCTTCCTTTCATGTAATACATTAATGACATGGTGGATTTCGTCTATGGCTCACGTAGTGAGTGTGTGCAAGCCTATAATATCGATAAACTTAGTCTGTTTAGAGCTCTCTGCGTAATTGCGCATTACACATCTGGTCCGCTTAATGCACTAGTCAACGACGAACCTGGGACAAGAAAGAAAAGACACATTTCTGCCAACTAGGTGGCTGAAATCAGCCTGAGCGCTATTTCGCAAGCGACAAAGATCATTGTCTGTCGTTCAACAGTTTCGTTATTGCCCCGCTAACGACTATACCCCTAACCCTGACGCAAATGTTTTTCCAAACCCGAACGTTGACGATTAAATACAGGATTTTCTCCCCGGAACGACCCTCCACCGCCTCATATAATTGTTGAGCGGCCCCATTAGTATATGTAGTCGTGGTCTGACAATCGAGTTATCGATTAACTTTATTCATAATTCTATAGTTTATTCTTGTTATTATGAATTAACTAATTATATCACATATAGTATCATAGAGACGTCCAAATTAAATAGTTATGTACGATACTTAGCTGCGGAATACATGTTCAAGCACACCTGTATTCCTATATAGATCTAAAAATTCACCAGCGAGCTTGTTACACATGTTGTCACGCTGTCCCAGCAGGAGATCATACCCATATCCCGCCTCCATCCTTCTTCGGCTGTGTCTCAGTAAATACCCCAGCTAGTCGCGCCTTATGCGGCATGATGCAAAGTTTACATTGTCTGAGGGCTCTGATTCCTACTTTAAATACAGCTACTCCTCGATTGTTGTTAATGGGCGACCACGGCGGGCCACCCCCCGTCTCCGCCGCGGTCGAGCCTTATTAGCATCATCAGTATCGCTATCATTATCGGTACTGCTATCGCTATCCTCCACAGCAGCATTAGTAGTACTTGCATCCATACTTGAATCACCGGTCCCATTCCATTTCCTATTGTAACGATCCCTTAGTTGTGTCCACCTCTTCGCCGCGTAGTAATGCTCATCATACAAGTCCCGGAATATTGGTACATCGAGGGGGTCGACTCTATCATTTTGATAGGCTGCATCGGCGATGGTGTAGTAGCGTCGGAGCTTAAGGAGCGTTTCCCTCTCGGCGTGAATCACCCGGATCCAGGGAACCTTGTAGGCGTCGGGACCTTTCAGGATAGCTCTATACGCTTTGATGGTGGCGCGGAACTCTTTGTTCCAGGCAACATTCTGAACGAGCGCAGCGCGGGCGACGGTGATAGGAGTTGTTCGAGTGGGAGAGGCTATTGAGTTTTCGGAAGGAGTGGTTGCCATGATGAGTGGTTTTGAGGGGTCTATAGAGAGAGATGTGGGTCTGTTTTCTGGGAATGTCACGGAATATACTGATTGACTGTGGTGACCTTTAAAGACAACTCTTGATTTCTGGTCAAGGAAGGTCTATTCGATCAAAGAACAGGCTCCTTATTAGTATATCTGAACAAACCTCCTGCAATAGTTTAGCAGTGTATGAACCAATATTGAATCTTCAATCCCGGAATCTTTCATGAAGATAATTCAGACCTGAACCTCCATATACCAACTTCGAGGGTATAGGTTTTTATTTACCATACTCTTTGTGTATGCATCAAAACAAAATTGAAACCGTCTTGCTCACATAATTCAAAGTATCTCAGACCCTATAGGTAGCTCTACTTACTATTGGTGAACACCGGCGGCTAGAACACTACGGCAATACAACAAAACTCAACTGTAGCGTAGGCAGCGAAAGCCAAACAAGTATCGGCCCCTTGCAAGCCTAAGGAATGCTCTGCAAATGATAAGCTGTGAAAGCACCCCCTCGTTGACATTTTCGGTGTAGTTGATAGTACCCTCGCCAGCTTCAGAAGTAGGATAGTTGTACTTAAATGAAGTGTACCCAACGGTCCGCAGGGGATATCTCTTTTATGATCTCGGGTGGTGTAGCTAGAGGTATATTTTTCAAATCCGTGATAAGAACTCGGAATCATTCAGGTAACTTTAAATGCTAGATTCGTACACAGTCGGATACAATTACTTACATCCGATCATTCTATGGATATACGCTACGCAGATAAAAGGTTCGAGTTCTCGATTCTTGATAAGTAAGTATGACGCGATGAATAGATATTCGGGGGGTTGGGGTTAATGGCGCGGAGAAACCGTCCGAGTAATATCCCATGACTGGCACTCAACCTCTTCTAGAACTAGTTACACTTGAAGAAAACGTTATGTATAAATTGTGAGTAAGCCCTACGTGGTTTAGGTTATATGAAGTTTCAGTTGGCGAAGATACCTATGCATGTTCAAACCTGGGTACAATACCAAAACAGAGGTTGGAATTAATACAATACATTATCTGACAGTGAAATCAGTTGTGACCGGGACGCCGGGTGTTTGTCCTTCAAAGGAAAACTCACGCATGATTCAATTAAAATGTAAAGATATGCAGTTTAAAGTTACCATGTCTGTATACTAAATGCATAAGATTGTTTATGTTTCAATCTCAATACTTAACCTGTCCATTAATATTGAATAATAAACTTGAATCAATAATACTTTCGATAGAAGACCGCCATATATGACTCTCCCAGTGCAAATAATGCATCCATAGATACATAAACTAATCGAGACCACGATAAATTTATTAAGCCAACACGTTTGCAGGCTGTTTAGACAACGATCTAATATTGTGACGGCCCTCATACAAGAACGAAGTGTTTCCTAAAATTGTATGCGTTTCTTTTTGTATGGGAATTGCAAGGGAACTCATCAAAAAAGTGTATTCAATATTGCCTAGCTAAATATACTACTGTCTTTTGTATTTCTTACCTCCCCCAGTGATGGACTAAACACTTTTGAGATTTCCAATAATGCTATGAAGTTGAATACAAGATATCAAGTTAGCCAATATATTGAAAAGATATCATGGTACAGGTGGTCAACTCTAGATGAAATTATCAAATGATCGAGGTTCAATCGCATTACATTGCTTTTTTCCAAATAATCCTTTTACCAACCCATTTACTGATACCTTAAACATTCATCTATTTCATACCCTGATAGGGAAGCTTAGTGCTATTCATTTATAATTGAAATCTTGGGAAAAGTAGACAGTGATGCATTATGGATGCATATCGGGGCACGACCGCCACCACCTGCTATGCTGTTAAGAACTTTGCGGAATCGAGTTGTTAGATAAAGGATCACTATCGCGTCGAATAAGATGGACGGGTTAGGAAGTTGCTCAGAGGATACGGTCAGTGCTGGCTGCTTCGGGTTAGGATTACGGAAGGAAAAATCGATATCGGTTACGGGTTTGTTCGGTTGTATGGTATGAGTCATTTGGGATTCGTCATCAAAAGATTTCTTTGGATATATATTAGGGCTCTCCCTCGCGTCGTTTCTATTTCTCTTCTCTTCTTCTTTCCTTACATAAAGTCTTCATTTGTATCCAGTATCTATTGCTCTAGCGTAGCATATCACGGTAGGTTGAGCCGCTCTCAAGGGGCGGCATTGATAGAAGTATTCTGTAGGGTACAAGGTGCGACAGTAGTGGCTGTCGAGTTTTAGTCAAGCGAGATGCAGCGCTCTTCGTTAGAAGAGAATAACAGCGTGTATATTGATAACCAGCGTAATATAGAAATGGCTTCGCCTAGCGTGATATGCTAGGTGAGAGCAAACGATAATATCGAGTACGAAATAGTAGAAGACATTGCTTAAGGAAAGAAGAAGAGAAACAGGAACGAAGCAAGGGAGAGCCCCCTAGTATACCCAAGGGAATCCTTCCATGACTAATCCACAGTGACTCATGATTACGCAACCGACAGAGTTTTCATCGAACACAATAGAACGCGACAGAACAACCATTACTAATCCGACCCTAACAACCGATCCATGAAAGCCGCTCCTCTGTTTGTTAGCAATATATTCTATTCGATCGGTACCCAAGCCGAATTTCCTGTCTTAGTCCCCGAACGTATTTCGAGACGATTCTTCCTACGGTATTGTCCTGTTCTGCTTCTATATCTACGCGCCATTAGATGCGGCGAATTTTTAGATGTAATACCCACCCGCCTACGGACATTATACATAGCAGAGCAGTGTGATATATTCTGAATACATTATACAATAAAATACCTAGGACACTAAAGTTACAGTTATGCTATCAGATGAAAGTGTATAAGATAAATTTAAGTTATTAGATGGTACAAGCGGATAGTCTAAACTTTAAAACTCAACTTTAACTTGTCTGATGAGGCATTCTGTGCATAAGAATTGAATGAAGTGAGTAAAAATTAAAACCAGGTTTTAAAATGAAGTTGTAGATACTTGAATACCACTTTCCGTACTTCATTGCAGGTTGATTGGTGGAGAGCGACAGGGGTATTTAGTAAGCACGATCCATCAAATTTCGTTTCTGTGGGGTTACCCTACTCAATATGAGATAGTTACCCTACCTGATTTAGAGAAACTACCCTGCCTGCATTGGCCGTCACCTTTCCTGCCCTGACCGTGACAGTGCCTACTACCCTGCTTGAATTGTCAAACCCTAACCCTAACCGGAACCGGAACTGGAACCACGGAACCCTTAATAAATTAATATTCACTGCATATATTAAGTAGTTAAAAATAAGCTGTGGGGGGTGGGGGAGAGCGGAAAGAGTGGTAGAAGGGGGGAGGGGGGGGGAATTCGTGGAGTGGTGGAGGTCGGGGAGCGGTGAAGGAAGCTTCTATATATTGCGGCTATCAGCGGCACTGAAGCTGACATGTATTGGAGCTGGCATTTCTGGCGCCAAAGCGGGCACTGGAGCTGACACTAGAGCTGGCAGAATTAATTATTTATACGACATGCATGTTTTGGAAAACTGAGCATGGGACGGCTAAGACAACACTAATTGGGTACTGGAGATGCCTAAATACTTTACGGAGGCAGGAGAAAGGAAGACTTCGCAGTCGCGAGTTGGCACACCCCTAGTGAAGTTGTACAGTACATACTAACATGACAGCGTAATTCGGTGGTAAGGGTCGTGATGGCAGCAAATGCTTATCGACTCTCGTAGAAGCTCAAAATTAAATGATCAACAGATACTCAATAAGTTATTTAAATATATGTATTTTAAATTTTAGTCTGCTGTTCGCTTGTTAAAATTACTGCAGCAACTTTACCCAACATTGATTTCCACAAATTCTCATATCATTACGGTGGATATTTTAGATTACCGACGAGCCAATAGAATAACAAAGAGTTCAGGTAGTGACTTTCCCAAAAATCCAAAAAAATTCAAATTAATATATTTTTTTTTTGTTGTTAATCAGACTTGCAATAAGCTTTACCGCCCCAGGTATCACATCTTATAATATATCTATATTCTATATTATACCGCGATATTATTCGTAATATCAATAAACAAGTTGTTATGATATTAATCAATTCATCGCATAATTCATTCATAATGCATTGGTGTCATCTTTTGCCAAGATTTCAATTACAAACAAACAGCACCGGGTCTCGCAATCAGGGTATGAAGTATATGACTGTTCAAGTCATCAACAAATAGATCAATGAAGAAATTATTAGGAAAATGTAATGTAGTGAGATTGAATCACAATGATTCGATAATTTACGTTAGAGCTGACCAACTGTATTATTATATGTTTTCAATACATTGGCTAACTTGATATTTTGTATTCAAGTTCATACCTTTATCAAAGATTACAAAACTTTTTAGCCCATAATCAGTAGAGATAAGAGAGATAGGGAACAATACTATATTTGGCTATATAATTTAAATACGGCTTTTTTGACGAGTATTCCTTACAATTACAATATCATTAAAAATATGTTTCATACACCCTTCATCGTTGTTTGAGGGGTGTATCGGTTGCAACTCTTTGCCAATATCGTCATCATATACGTTAAGATGATAAAATTCACTCATTGACGTTTTGGTGAAATGTTTTTCTATGATACAGGCGTCAAGTAATGCACTATTTGCGTTAGTAAAGAAGTACTTTATTATTCTCTAAATCATTTACGCAACTAGGCGCAATTATAAACAATTTTTTACCTAACCTATAATTACTAAATTTAAGTTTTCTTTCTCAATCACTGTTGAGATTTGTGCTGTCCGCAGTACTTCTTCTCCCCGCCACACACGTACCACAAATATTTAAAATAATTTTTTTTGTATTGTGTACCCTATATACCTTTTCTCATGTCTTATCCTAATCTTTTCTGTGAAACAGATTTTCAAAACTAACTATTGTCATCCGGTATTACCATCAAATGAATTGGAACATTTTCTTCTCATTTGAACCGATTTCCGTAAATAAGTCTGTTACTACCTACTCGTTGCTGAATGATGTTAAGTAGGGTTATTTTTGATACTGTTGGGAAATCTATTACAATGTCCGTTGCCACTGATAATATTTACTTTTCATTATATTTTTGTCTTTGAACTAATAATTTGTATTATTCTTCACTAAAAATTCCCTTTAAACACCCCCCCTTAATGACCAATCAAGCCTCCTCTCTCTTTTAGTATTGGCAATACGTCGTCAAAGCTCTTATGGGTCGTTTTCTTATTGCCTGTAATAATAAAGTGAGTTGTGTTCTTTAAACAGCTTCTATTAGTGAGTTTTACTCTGTTTGTGTCTAATTACTGTAATAGTTGTTCTGCATTTCTTGCATGAAAACTTTTATTTATTAACTGTTGAAATATTTTTCAAAATCTTTCTTCAATGACAATTCATAATTCTGTTGGAGTGTCACAAGCCAACTTGAGGGATTCAGGGAACGGGTTCGGGGGTTCTCTGTTAGGGAGCGATAGAGGCTGAGGCTGAGTCAAAGTCGAGTGGGTGAAAACTTTTCACCTTATGCATGGTCAAGGTCAGGGTTCGCAGTTCTGGGGCTTGATAACGAGGTTTTACCGGAAGGGATTTGGGGACAAGATAGGTAACGACCAAGTAGAGGATCAAGAAATACAGGATTGATTTATCACGCAGTATCGTATCTTGGGGTGAAATTTAATTGGTCGAGATCGAAGCCAGGGTATAGCAGGAGGTTATCGACTGAGGATTGTATGGGAGTTAGAACAGTAAATCTGAGTATTTCTATATAACAGGAAGTTTGGATAAAAAAACAAGTACAAAAAAATAAAGAGGAATTATAGGCATCTAAATATTCTTCAAGCCCAATTACTAATTCGTGTAACAGAAACCCATAGAAAGAAATCTAAACGTAAACAAAATCCTACATGAAAATCTAACCAACAAAAGCCCAATTACTAATTCTTTTCCTTCACAAACTTTTCCTTGAGTCTTGACACGCCGTTACATGGAGTTATCGGGTGCAATGTATCTACACTGGAGGTAGTATATGACTCTGGCTTGAATATTGCTTATTTTGGTTCATTTTCTGCAAATGTCGTCATCACAGATAATTCGAAAATGGGTAGTATATATGGGTCTAGGTTCTCTCACGCGTTAAAAATCAAAAATTGTAGAAATCTCAGTTCCTTGTCACTAAGAGTTACTACTGTATTTTCCTTGTTTACAATTGTTGATCTTTTTAAATATCTCTTCCTTCTGAATAATTATCACGCTCCCTAAAGTTCTTCCCCTGTTCAGATGGCAATGTAATTCTCTCATCAAATATTTTACTGTCTCCTTAGCTTATTGAGGTATTGGTTTCGTTTGATAATCTATCTGGTTTTTTCGATTTTTTTGACTGCGTTTCTGTCTTAATTATCATAATACATTTGTTCTTAAGTGCTACTCTCTTTTGTCTTTCCTTTACTTCACTGTCAGGCCTGCTTTCTCATGCAAGTACGGTTGAGTTTCGATAACAAATTTTCCACCCATTCCATGATTATTCCTTCCACAAAATCTGCGATGTTATGCCATCTTTCGTGTCCCTTTCTCTCTTTCTATCCACTTCAGTGTTTCGGTATCTCTCTGCTGCCCTCTTGTTTTGTTTCCTACAAACTTTTACTTTGTACTTGTTAGCGCTCTCGAAAAAATTGTAAGTATCTTGCTCTGGGCCGCTAGTGTGGGTAATCTCGATGAGTACGTGGTCCAATCCAGTATCTTCTTCTATTAGTATCTTCTATTTTGTAAATATATAGATGTTAAGGTTTGCTAATGATTGTAATGGGATATCAAAGATATGGCACTGCTAAGCGATAGTTCTGTAGCGTTTAAACTAATGATATTTCGTAGATCGGATTCCGCTCGCTAATACTGAAGGCTCTCTGATCCCTTCTAGCTCACGGGCATCCGCTCTCCTATTTATACATGATTGACACCCCTATCGGGCCCACTGTCTTATCTCATACATTCTATCTCGCGTAATACCTTTGACTCACAATTGCCGGCTATCAGGTTGCACTATACTATTACGTTGGTCACCTTCTCAAAGGAGAACAGCCTGCAGCCGTCAGCACACCTCTCTCGAAGTGTGCCGCCTAATAGTATGATGCAGGTGTGGTCGCACACGGCGCCCCCACCCCCTCGATACCTTTCTACGCTCGTCTCCGGTTACCCGTCCTTCCTTCACAACCCCTCACTCGAATCTCCCGTAACAATGATAGGTCCAGAATCAGTGACTGTCCTGCTCTCTGACAAGAACGTCTATGTGGCTCATTGAGCAAAGTGTGGTTTTCACTTTCCAAAATATCCATTACTCTGTCTTCTCGAATTGGGTCACGGTCTGACTTCGAGTCCCAGTGGCCCACTGGACCTGGTGCTGGTCACAGCGCTAAAATGGATATATATTGATATGATAGTACTACGGCATTCTATGAAGAATATACTCCTTGAAATGCCTAAATGATGCAGCAGTCCCGATAATACTGCGCTATACCAAGCCTACCGTAGCACAACCATACAAATTCCTACCCAATATTTGGTATTGTATGTACATGTGTACTCTCCTTCCAGCACCAATAAAGTAGAATGCCAAGCGGCATCAGTAAGAGCATCGTATAATGTACCAAAACCTTGCTTTAATAGCAATCAACAGACCAAACATAGGGTAAGTTACTCAGTGCTACGAGAGTACCAACTTTCGGAGCAGTCCTTGCTTTTACCCTCAACCGAGGAACAATTACATTGCCTATAACTGGTGCAATGGTGTAGAATCCGACCTCAATTTTATCTGATCTATGAGCACACTATTTCCTTACGTCTATCCCTACATAGCTTCCAATCCGAGGCAATAGTTGAACTTGCGAGCCATGATATCTATATATAACACTTCCGAAAACGATGGGATCGATCAGTAGCACTGCTAGAAGCTCCTAGGATGATATATCTCTGAACTTAGTATCACTTATAAAGATGCTATTTATTGTGCTGGATTTTCGAATGGCTTATGTTGTATTATTCACATCGGGATTGAGCAAAAGGTAGATATATCTATAGTCTATAAAAGACTTCGGCTATTGACGCATATATAAGTGTGAATAGGCAGCTGACAGTGTGGGTTTTTGATTAAGAAGTAGCATTGTGCAAGAAACGTAACAACCTGATTAACATACATCACTTATACTAACATTTATTTCCTACTCCGGAATTGAGCTCATTGTCCCGTTGTCCATTCTTATCCTGAAACAGCAAGACTACTCCCGATTCACCTGGTCCCGGCCACCCTACCGTGCTTTGAGCTATATCCCAATACTAGCGATAGTTAGGAGAAGGCAATACCGGAGGTGTCAACCTCCTACCCGCGATAGTTGGCCTTCTTTCTCTTCTCCTCGTCTTCAACTCCTCCAACTCCGTAGTTAACGCAATATTCAGCGGTACATGCTTGATATGTGTGTTCAGCAGCACCGAAAACTCAATATTCGCATTGTGGTACTCATCCATCAGGTCCCAGTACGTGTAGTGATCCTCGTCGGCCCAGTTGTTATCCTTCGCAGTAAAACATCGCTTGGCGGCATTCACATACCCCTTGAACAATTCCAGCTGCGTACGCTTGATGTCAAACATGGGGCTCCACTTGATCTGCTCGGAACCAGCACCGGTGACGAGGTTGATGTACATCAGTAAGGTTTTCCAGTAGAGGTGGATGGCCTTGGTTACGGTGGTGATCTCGTCGCGGTCCCACCCGCTGAACCCGGGAGGGGGTTGGAATTTCTGTGGCTGCAGGCGCCTGCCCTTGAGCGCAGGCGGGGCCTGCTCCAGCCCTGGTGACCGAGAAGACTGGTCTTGCTGTTTTGAGCTTGACATGTGGACTGGCTAGTGATCTGGGTTGTATTGTTCTGGGGAAGGTTTAGATTGCTGTACTTGCTACTGGATATTTTGTTTTGAGGGACTTCTTGGTGGTAGGTTACAGGCTTTATATAGGTTGTATATTATGAATTTATATAGGTCCGACAACGGAAAATATAAAATACGCGCTATTCTAGTGGTGTTATATTCTCGTGGGGGGAATGTAGTGTTTATGTTCTATAACTATAACCTTTACCGCATTGTAAAAAATCTCTTTAGTGAATGAAACGTGAGGATAGAAGATAGTTCCAGCGGGCTAACTATAGGTAGACTGCTAACTAGTGGGGTGATTGTAGGTATTTAGTATCTACAGACACCTGTTCTTTGAAGTATCATCATTGTAGCGTTAAGGGAACGTCGTATGATTCTTCAAATCCTTCTTTCAATCATTGCCACATGGTTAGCAAGTCACCAGCCATGCAACGCATCACCAGCCATGCAAGGCATCACAAACTATCACTCGTTGTATCACAATCCACATAGCACACAGATACAAATACCTCCGGAAACATCCGTATCAAAGAAAGATGTAAGGAATAGGACTAGTTTTCAATGGCTATCACCACCGCATGAACGCCCACTATGGCGAATAACAGATGTAAACAGACACAATTATCACAAACTTAAATGTACTCCTTGTGCGCATGGCATGCATGAGGAGCTACCGATCAACGTCATACTAGATAGAAAAACGAGTCTCAGATTACCCCCACTGAGATAGTCCAACCATAGAATCATACAGCTGACGCCAGAACGTGTAATACAGCAATCATATGAGCACCTGGTCTACATGTGTGCTGCGTAACCCAGTCGAAGCAACCTTCCTAGATTTACACTACCCCGCCACTTTAAACCCTCTAGCTGGTCCTATACTGTGCGCAGTTAAATAACACTTTCTGTACCATAGTTATGGCCACGGTTCGCAACGACCTGCGCACTCGTGCTACGGGCAGCGCCACTGAAACAGGACATCCGATGCTAGGATGGTAGGTACCTCAGGCCACTGGCGTTGTCCTTTTAGTTGTGCTTTGGCGTTGATGGTGTTCCTACATGTTGTCGCCCGTGTATACTGCAGCGCTGCGGAGAAGCACATATGCTGACAGCGGATCATGTAAAGGTCCAGCCACGCTTGAACATGCGGGTATCCGTCGGGTTGGTGCGCATGACGAACGGCCGATACAGGTTTGAAGGCTAAATGCCACTGTTCAAAATACTTTCTTAGAAGTACGTTTTTGCCAGATTCAAGTGAATGGCTTCATGCGAGTCACCGTGCCCTTGATGTCATCTGGCCTATCACTCGTCTGGTCTATAATTTGAATCGTGTTAGCCTAAGAGTTTTCTTTAATTCAAACAAAGCCGCTGTTGTGCACTGCGAGCATCACATGTACAAGTTTCAGCGCGTTCACTCTGCATCTTGCACACTCTGCATCTTGCACACTTCGGAGAAATATCCTTATCATGGGATATCACTCGCTCCATCAATGATCTATTTGCAATCATTTCCCGACACATGCCCTGTGATCTTTCGACCACGATGCTACCCGGGTACTCTCTCATCGTACAGCAGGTGGTAGATGCATCAGCCGATTCGTTTCCAGGGATGGGGGACATCTCCTCGCCGTGGATGAACATGCACTCCCCCAATTCCCGATGAGAAAGGTTGAATCTCCTAGAATGCAGCACAAACGTTGTTTCAAGATTAGATGTCAAACGCGAATCTATATTTATGTAGATAGCTGACACTTCACCTGAATTGAAGCTGTTCTCGTCATGTGGTTCGACTACCGGTACCTAACACCACTACGCCACTTAACATCGCACACACGTACGCACAACCAACTCCCACGCCCCCCACCCACGCCTGTACAACACCTAGGAAGCCACTATACACACAGCCAGGCCACCACCGTGCAACGGCGCATTGTACACCGGGAGCTAAATGCGACCACGCAGCTGCCCCCGACGAACACCACAGTACACGGCAAACCGCCGCTACTAACATTCACATCTTACCCCCCCCAACCTCATATCACAGCATACCCCTCTTTTTAGTGCCAGAATTGATTCTCGCGGAAACATATAAGTATGCACATGCTACATCGCACGGTCCACAACCACGCCGCAAGGTTTACACCCAAGATTCAAGGACGAAGGAGAGGAGGACAGAAAGAAACATCCCCACAGATACTGCATTCCACCACCACATCTACCTACTGTTTTCATATGAAAAGACGGGCCCACCTCTCCACCTTCGCAGTGCAGCGCCCTACCTGCTGTGTACAGGTGCAGAGCCCACCGAACCCATAACCCCGAGCAGCAGTCGACGATGACGACAATGCTCACATAGCACAGCATCTGACCCCAACTATGTACCAGCGCTCAAGCCAAACTATCCCACGCCGCCCACTCAGGGCCCACGTCTACAGTCCTGCTCCCTCAACACCACCCGCCAAGACGCTCTCCCCCCCAGAACAGACATGGCCCGGCCACGCTGTCTACACAAGTATATATACCAGCGGCCCCAAACTCGCCACCAGCCCCCCACCAACCACCCCCCCTACCCACAAACACAACCATCAAGCCTACACCCACCGCATAAGCCCGCCAGCGCCAATGTCCGCCGCACCACAGCCCCCCCAAAGCCCCACCGACACCACACGCCTGCTCCAAAAGTTCCACTCCACGCTCCGCATCTACCGCGACCTGTTCTCGCGCCCCGGCGCGCGCACCGTAAACTGGGCGCCGCTCATGGACGTCAAGTATGAGCAGCTGCTGCAGCACCACGCCGCGCTAAAGACTCTGAGAGCCGCGCTGGACGAGGAGAAGAAGGAGGAGGGAAAGGAGGAAAAGGAGGAGGAAGCAGAGTATGCGCGCGCGTGGGCGCTATATTTGGGTGCGCTGGAGGGATATGGCGAGTTGTGTGAGATACTGAAGCCAGGGCCTGGGGGCGCGGCGGTGGCGACGGTGGGGGTGAAGGTGTTGGAGGGGAGGAGGGGGGGGTGGGGTGTAGTGGATGTGGGGAGGGGTGTGGGGAAGGAGGGGTGTTAGGCGTGGGGTTGCGGGGGCTGGGTGGGGAGTGGGTTGGCTTTTTTGTAAGCTGCATTTTGAGGGAGTTGGCTGCCATGTCGACATGTAGGTTTGTGGTAGTAGGAAACATGTAGCGCTCCATTGCGAAAGATGCATGTATCGAGGAGCCCTTATGAGGCTATAACCAGTTTGTCTATTTCATAGGTTAGAAACACAAGTTGTCCGGGCAAGTGGGGGAAATAATGAGCGGGAAGATGATCTCTACTATTCAGCTAGTGCCAATTTCGCGCAAGTCTGAAAACGTATTTCCTCCAATGTTACTCCTTTCCGCTACTTCACTCTCACTGGCCCATTCTGCAATCAGGATGGTCACGTTTAAAGGAAGAGAGATGAGATATAACACTGCGGTATTATTATTAATGATCGCGCCTATTCTACGCTACAATCACAAACCTAGAAATGGGATAAAGAAACGCGCAAGAAGGGAGTTCGAGAAAAGCCCCTACAGCATTAGCATTTGCACCATAAAAAAAGAAGATCTCCTACCCCGTTAATTCCAAGAAACGGAAACCAGCAAAGCGCCACAAACTCCACGCCAGAGCCGATTTAAAACCAAATAATTGCCACAAGCTCCCAGCCTACATCTCCTCCCACTTCCCGTTTACCTTCCTCAAAAACACCACCCTATCCCCCCTCTCATCATACCCCAGCCTCTCCACCCCGTAATATCGCTGGGCCATGTTATCCATATCTACCTGCAGGATCTCCCTCTGCACATGCGTCGCGTTCTTCGCCTGCAACCGCGTCGTCAGCGCCCTCTTCTGGCTCTGGTTGCCCTGAAACTGCTCCACAATCAAGTTCACAATGCTCTCCAAGCAGGCGGATAGCTCCGTCCTCGCGCGCCGATACTCTGCGTACACCTGCACGGCCATCGCATCCTCGTTGCTCATCGACACAGCATTGACAGCGGCGGCCGACTCCCGCTGCGCACCGCGCACGTGCCCCCCCGTCCTGTACGTGGTGGGCAGAATGGACGCAGCCAGCTCGTCGTAGTCCGCTTTGAGGGCGTCCCGCACGCTGTAGGTGCGCAGGAGGGCGAGTGCCGCGGCGTGGTCGTCCGGAGAGTAGTTCGAGTAGTGATTGTGGGGTAGGAAGAGGGCTCTGTCGCGCGAGGTGATGTTCCTGCGGTAGGACTGGAGGATGCGGGTGGTGAAGGCGATGAAGAGGGGGTTGTCATTGTCGTTGACGACGCAGGTACGCATTGTGTGGTGCTGGTGGTGGGTGGTGGGTGGTGGTGGTGTGGTTGTTTTCTGTATTTTCTCTTGGTGGCGTATGATTGAAGGCGAAGTTGGATCTTGTTAATGTAGGCAGTGTTTCTGAAGTGATGTGTGCTTGACGGGGTTTGGAGCTTTGAAGAGGTGGATTGAGCTCACCAGCTGTCGTTACTTAAAGCACAGCTCGCATGCTCAACGATAGAATGGCTGTCAAAGGCCCACAGCCTGCCACCGTCCTTCTATCTATCCCTCGTGTGCAACGGTCACGATGACAGCTCACACACACATCCCCATTCATTCAGCTGTTCCACCAGTCGCGCTATCGTGTGTAGCGTGGTGTGAGTTGCCGAACACCTCGGACGATTGACCAACCCGAGTGATACCTTGTGATCCTCGCCTCATCTTTTTTGGCGCGTAGGTTCTACGCTGCAATCACAACCCTCGAAATGTAATAATCCGAACTAAGAAACGGGCATCAAGGGAGTTCGAGAAAAGCCCCTACAGAATTAGCATTTTAGCTATAAAAAAGAACTCCTACCCCGGTAATTCCAAAAACGAAAACCAGCAAAGACCCAAAAACTCCACACCAGAGCCGATTCAAAACCAAATAATCACCACAAGTTCCCAGCCTACATCTCCTCCCACCTCCCATTTACCTTCTCCAGAAATACTATCCTATCCCCCCTCTCATCATGCCCCAGCCTCTTCACCCCGCGATATCGCTGGACCGTCGCATCTATATCTAGCTGCAGCACCTGCCTCTGCACATCCACCGCGTTCTTCGCCCGCATCTGCGCCATCAGCGCCCTCTTCTCACCCCGGCTGCCTTGAAACTCCTCCACAACCACGGTCACAATCCTGTCCAAGCAGGCGGCTAGCTCCGTCTTTGCGCGCCGATACGCCGCGTACACCTGCACGGCCATCGCCTCCTCGCTGCTCAATGGCACAGAGTTGCCAGTGGTGTACGTGCCGGGCAGGATGGACGCAGCCAGCTCGTCGTAGTCCGCTTTGAGGGCGTCGCGCACGCTGTAGGTGCGCAGGAGGGCGAGTGCCGCGGCGTGGTGGCCCGGAGAGTAGTTCGAGTAGTGATTGTGGGGTAGGAAGAGGGCTCTGTCGCGCGAGGTGATGTTCCTGCGGTAGGACTGGAGGATGCGGGTGGTGAAGGCGATGAAGAGGGTGTTGTCGTCTTCCTTGACGGCGGCGGTACGCATTGTGTGGTGCTGGTGGTGGGTAGTGGTGGTGTGGTTGTTTTCTGTCTTTGCTCTTGGTGACGTATGATTGTAGATGATGTTGGATATTGTCAATGTAGACAGTGTTCCTAAAGTGATGTGTGCTTGACGAGGTTTGGAATTTTAAAGAGGTGGATTTAGCCCACCAGGTGTCGTTACTTAAACAAAATCTCGCAGCTACGCAGGCTCAACTATAGAATGACTGTCCAAGGCCCGCAGACTGCCACCGTCCTTCTATCCCTACTGTGGCACGGTCACGATGATAGCTCAGGCACACAGCCCCATCCATTCAGCTGTTCCACCAGTCGCGCCATTGTGTGTAGCGTGTGAGTTGCCAAACACCTCGGACGGGTGACGAACCCGAGTGATACCTGGTGATCCTCGCCTCATCTTTTTTGTTTTGCTTCGATCCTCACCTCATCCCCACAGGCTTGTGTTTAGGGTAAGGGTGACAACAGGGGTTCATCTTTGCTTCAATTGAGCAAACCATTTGCCTCAGAGCCCTTGTGGCGGGCAACCAGCCTGCACTTGACCACGCTGCATCATGTGCTCTCACTCGTAAGAGGTGCAACTGTACATCTTGGGACACAAGGCAACAGCACACACCTCCCATCCACCTCTACTCGGGCAAGGCATTGATTTCATATCAGTAATCTACCATATCCGGGGCTAGCTTACAATGTCATTTTTCTTTCTTGTTCAACTTATAGAATACATTGTGGTGAACGGTAAGTGATGTGATATAAATAAGAATTGTCCTGTTCTCGACCTCAGAACCCATTTCATTTTGGGGTGCTCCTAGACACTTATGGGGAGAGTATGAATCCAGAAGAATCAGTGTTCGGGAGGCAAACCAAGATAAATTACTGTTTCATCAAATATAAATGCAAGTCAAAGACCCTCATCTATATAAGCTTTCCAGTATATTGAGCACTCTACAGGGCGATAAACAAATATTCTATACCCCACAATAGCCACGATCTATAAAAATGTCGCGTCTCCCCCTCTTCCACATACCATACCACAGACACCACAGAACAATTAACTTCCAACGCACCAACAACCCAGCAGCCACCGACCAACACACACCACCCACCAACATACCCTACCCACGAACACACCATGTCTAGCCCCCCAAACCAAGCCAGCGACCGCGCCACCTTTGACCGGGCCACCGCCACCGCCCTCCTCGCCGACTTCAACCGCTTCATCATCTCGCTCCCCGTCCTCCGCAACGTGGTCACCAACCCTGGCTCCGAGAGGCTCTCATGCAAACCACTCATAGAAGCGCGCATGGCCAAGCTCAACAGACTCCGCCAGTCCCTTGACGCCCTCCTACGAGCATACAAGAGGAAGCACAACAAGACACAGGAGGACCGCGAGTTGGCTGTGGCGTTAGGGGACAAGTACACTGACTGCCTTGAGGGCTTCTTTGAGATTGTAACTGCACACAACGAGTCAGTGCCAGTGAATGAGGCGGCCGCGGCGGCGGCGCAGGAGCTGCGCGCGGAGAGGAGTGAGAGGATGCAGGGGGCGATGGAGAGGTCATGGCAGAGGAGGTAGAAGACTAATGTAAGGTGCGGGAGATAGTTGGGACGCTCGCTTAGGGCTATTTGGTAGCGATTGATAAGCTCGATGACGGATTGTGAGTCGGAGGAATCTGCAGGCAGGTTTGTTGTCATATCTTTGTTTAATTTCTTTACTTTATTAAATACTGTCAACCGTAGACCTATACCTGCGTGTTTACGATAGATTAAATAGTCAACCACATAGTGATAGAAGAAAATCATATTTTACTACGATTGATGGTTAAAGTGATACTTCGTTACCTGTCTTTCAACGTAACCGTATCATGAAAGACTATTCTCCCGCTCCCAGGGAATACCTAACAGTGAAAAAACGTAGCGAGGATAATATCCCTGAGAATTAGCAGTTCGACGGGCTTAATAGGTCAATTCGGATTGTAACCCCTTGGTCTAGTTCACCATTATCACTGTGGCCGAAATCTGTCCCACCGTCCTAAACAGTTACTCGGTAAGGGTTAGGGTTCATACTTCGTTAGTAATATCGTTTCATTGTGCTATATGTATGCCACCACTGAAAGCGAATGAACGTTCATGTATGCATAATACTTAGAATGCAGCGACAATGTAGCCATCACACATACTTTCATCTCCAAAACACTTCATAACACCAGTCATCGCAGTCGCCAGCACCCCACCTGAATTATATCTACGCACGGCGCAGACGTAGATACGCATCCCTCTCCATCCCCCTCAAAGCCCGCGCTAAAAGCCTCGCAAGAGTATAACCACAACCCAATTGCCTAGTCCACTATATCATCTCAAAAAGAGACTCCCGAAAGTTGTACCCCCCGAATATTGAAAAACGAGGGTCAGGTGCGGCAGTTTGACTACAGATGCCTCTGCGTGGCGGGGCGAGAGATAGTGATTCCGGGAGTAGATAGAGAGATATCTGGAGATCGCACCTCCGAGATACCACGTCTGTACACCGAATATCAGCAGCACCGCTAGAAGACCGCCCACGCGCCTCTGTAGATCGGCATGGCGGTGTCGATTACTATGTTGGAGCGGAACCTGTTGGCGGTGGGGCAACGACCGTACGGATATATCCTATTATTGATACTAGGGTGCTGGCAATTTATTGGGGATGCAGCCTCGTAATAAAAGTTGAAGGAGTAAGGGTTGAAGAGTACGTCATGACATCATGTTCCCAGTTCCAGTATGTTGAGTTTGTGGTGCCTGCGGGTGTACATATAGGTGGGCAAGCCGCCCGACGCCAGATGTCTCAGCATGCGAGGCTGAACGCGAAGAGTCTAAGGGCACGAGAAACCGGCTTCTGTTGGTGTGCTGTCAGCCGACTTCGGACGGGGTACTGGGAGTCATCTTTGCGGAATTTAGTTCTACTCTTCGAACAGAGGAAAAATAAGGTGGATAAAACTCACTGAATTACCCTCCTCGTGTCATGCCCAGTCAGAGCTTACCATGCCATTGATCATTCTAGGGCACCCCCGCAACATGGCATACACTCACTATTCAGAATTCGGCCCTTTCAATTGCTTAGCTCCCCATAATCCACGCCTGCACAAACTCCTTCTCTGTCCTCCGGCCATCCTGCGCAGCCAAGTTTGTGTTCCGGAGAAAGCGGGGCAATATTGCAGCTCTCGGGATCTGAAACTAACTTGTATCAAACCGGTTTCTGGAGAAATGGGACTCGGATAAATTCTTCAGGTAAGATCATGAATACAATGATCAAATCATCTCCGGTTCCACTAGCGTGTATTCTAGAGCTAGATGCCAAGGCCGATCAGTTCATCCCGTCAGGTCTGCCTTCAGCGGGGCTCTAGCGCCAGATTCACCGTCAAGTTCAATTACTCTATCCCCTCATTTGTCCCGAATTTTCAGGGGTTTTTGGGGGGATTTAGTGCTGGCGATCGGCCCAGGTAGGAAAGAACGACTACCGAAAGAGTTTGATACAGGTCACGGCTAGCCTAGGAGGAGCAATAGAAATACCCCAAGTGGTGATAGTGAAGCCGTGAACCCTACTGTAGTAATACTATCGCCTACCTTGGTTAAAATATAAACCCGTGAAAACGACGGAAGGGATACGGCATGGCCCATTCCTTAATAGAAAAGTGACAAAGCATATCGGGGTTAGGGTTAGATTGTCGCGATGACACATCTGGATCCAAAAGCGTATGTCGAAAAATAACGGAATACAGGGATGTCTAAAACGCTTGAAAAAGTTCGACATCGTTTGTTGGGGAGGAGAGCCAGTTGCTCGTAGTAGCGGGTGTCTGAGTCGCTGCTTGACTTTCACGTATATCTCAGCTCCTCATATCAGCCATGTCGCGGGATGACATGAGTGGCGGTGGTGGTGACGGTGGCAGAGCGCTTTTCCTTCATATCTAATCATTTAGATCTAATCTTAGCACAATCTTATCAGGCCCCCAACATTCTTGCTGAGATAAATAGCATCGATCAATCATTTCATTTTAGGATAAAGATTAATTTATATTTTGAGTAAAACAGTACCCACTCTTATGGATACATTATTTCCACAATGCTGATGTTGATGGTGCTAACAGCTGGTGTTGTGAGGCTCTGCGTCAAGTTTGACGGCTTAAGAACGTAACATGAAGCTCGGTAGTCAACACGCACCATCAATGTCATGCATCGCAACAGCACCTACCCCAAACGCCTGCGCATGGTAGACATTAACTCAACAGTCTCCATCGAGCGGACTTGCTATCTTCTCACCTTTGATCACGGTCGCAACCCCTATATGGCCAACAGCCGTGTTCAGCGAGCTTTGACAGCAGTAAACCCCCCCTCTCACCAACCCTCGTGGACCTAGCCATTGCCAAGAGCTACAAGAATTCGACTCTCACTACCAGACACTCTCTCCATCAGCCTTGCTGAGTACTACCCCGCCGGTGCTCTTCGCTCATGGCAGCTCCAACAGGTTTCTGTCACTATCCCCCTTCACTGCGGAACGTGCTGTCTCGTTGAGATATTTTACATCTGGACTCGGTGCTCATGAGAGATGGCTATAGCCTGGGACTACGACCGGAGCGTCTCGAATGGCAGAAAACGCGTCTCGGTTGTGTATGAACTGACCCATTATGACAGGCTTACCTTATGGTCTCCTTGGTATTCCGCTACAACAAAACTATGTTGTAATTAAGGGACATCATTGCAAGCAATCTACACAAAGAGGGGGTGAGGGATCTCTACCGCTACAACCCCCCAAGAATGAAAGTTATCTAGCTCCTTAAATCGTGATCTAGCGACGGATAAGGTTTGCTCGTGGAGGCACGGCAAAGATATGCATTAATCCTGCCCGGTCGCACCGAGCCTTTATCTATGTACCATCCCCAGACGTCAAGGATTTTCCATGTCTGTTACAAAGGAAAGAGGTCCTTCATCTACACACCTGTCCGGTTCTTCCATGTGTGTATAGAGCACTTGCAATCAGATATTGGGGTAAAAACCGAAATAATGAAATTGCAGCCTGGGGAGAGCCTCAACTTAAATCTTAACTATCCTTGTTGATAAACCAAATATGAACAATGAACCCATGGACCGGAAGCCAATACTCAGCAGGAAACGAATTTTGGACCAAGGGGAAGCTTGTGTCTGGGAGATTATGCAGATAGCCCATTAGCCAAGAAGACATCTTCGGGGTTTCCAGGTAGTACATGGATGATGGGAGAGTTCTAACTTGACTCACTGCGACAGGAATGGTGGTGAGATCCACTTCACAGCCCTTAACTATATCGCGATTCTAGCTGCGGAGGTGCTGTGATGGGCTTTATGTGCGGTGTTACTTGTTAAGCTAGGCACTTCGGTTGCCAGGGGCGCGGCTGTCTTCTTTCTTCTCTGTACACGTGTCAAGTGCTTACGGTCACCGCGTTTTAAGATACTTCTTAACACTCCCAGCATTGAGAAATAACTACGAGCTTTTATGAGCCGGTAGATGTATATATTAAATTAAATCGCAGTATTTCTCATGATCTTTAGTGGTGAGCACATTCCAACCAAAGGTCGCCCCAAGACTGTGATACCACACAGTACTGGCAAGTCTACATAATTCTTAGGCTGTTAAATTAAACCAATCAAATTTCAATAAAATTACACAACGGTTTCTGAAGCTATTACGACGTCCAGGTACACTCTCAGAATCATTGGCAATCTATTTCCCTTGCAAATATGCCAGTCAAAGTGAGCAATTTTGATGTGATTTGACATTTGTCCGTTGTTAAACGCCCGCAGGTTTACCACCCAATTCCCTATGGCTTGAAGACAATAATCACAAAAGATTTCAAGGATCTCTCAAGTTATTCTGTTTATCACTGTCTCTAGAATCGTTCTTACCGAGTCTCGATATTCCTTGTAGTGGTAAAGTTATAAGCAATTGAATTTTCGTAACCATTAAGATTGGGGGCACTGTACGTCTTTAGGGTTTCGCGGTATTCTAAAAGCCTGAATCTCCGCCTCAAGGACTCTCAACTTTGCTTCAAGCTCAGCATTAATCTCCTCAACCCTCTCGAACTTTTCCTTGGCTTCTTGAAGTTCTCCGAGCTGAATCGCACGATCATTTTCTTGTCCCGAAGTGATCGTCTCGAGATCAGCCACCCTTGCCTTTAGTGCGGCATTTTTCTTTTCAAGCTCCTCAACTACCGTCGGTTTAATGGTACCTTCCTTTTCTTGTCGGGAGGTAATCGCCTCGAGACTTGCCACCTTTTCCTTGAGTGCGGCATTAGTTTCTTCAAGTTTCTGAACTTTCGCCAGCTCGGTTACACTCTCGCTTTTCTGTCGCAAGGTTATCTTGTCGACGTTTGCCATCTTTTCCTTGAGTGCTTCATTCATCTTTTCCAGTTCTTGACGTTCGGCGAGCTGAGCTGCGCGTTGTTTGCTCAGACGCAAGATAACTGCCTCATTGATCTGTAGTTTCTTTGTTATCAGCAGCTCTCTACCTCGCCGACTATGGATACTCACATTTCCAATAAGACGCTCAAAAACGACCTCAGGCGCCCGTGAGATATAGTGAAGAGACTGTTTGAAACCTGTCAAATATCAGTCCTCCACCCTCAAACATTGTAAATACATCACGGATTTAGTACATTCAAATTCTGCGATGAGCTGCTCACGGTCGAGCAAAGAACGGCTGACTATGTATTGCGGAGGTGAGTATGGAATATCTGTGCTATCGGCCATGGTGGATGGTTCAGAGCTTGCGTGTTGGGAAATAAGCTGTACTCTCCTGATAGCTCGAAAGCGGGGAGGGTTGCCTGATTAATCACGTGGCGAATATATTGAGGTTGGGGTTTCAGACAGCACAGGTGATTAATGGTCAATATGTACGGATCAAGCTGAATTGCTGGGGATTGTAGCTCAATCTTCTGTAGGACCATTGCTTGATTTTCCGGCCTAACATTCCATCCATTTTTCTGTGTGCATGCCTAAGAACATTAGGCTCACAGGGCTAGGGTTGGGCCTTGGGAGCTACCCCGTCCCCCACCAAGCGAGTTAATTATAATCCTACCGAGTTTGGGGTCTTCTCTCATAAACGTTGGCTGCTAAATCTGCAGCCGAGAAACATTTATATCAAAATGGATTCATGCGGTCGGACTGATGAACCCCCTTGATGGGGAGTGAGGTTGTTCCACTGAGGAGAGAGGAGCTCCGTCCCATGCATCTCCAAAATCTTGGCAGTCGCGTAATCTTTCTGCGAAGATTTCCAGACACCGTAAACGCAGCGGAAAGTGGGCTCCTGGTCTCCCGAATCAAAATGGGCTTCCGGACGCAATAAAAAATCACTATCATACCATCGATTGTTGTTCGGACCTATCGAAAACCGCAGATTGATAATATCTTGTACCTAATGAAGATTTAAGGATTGCCATATTTGAATATTATGTGTACTCTCTGGACCGGAATGAAAGAATGGACTCCCGGAAACCATATTTACAATCCGGGGGCCAGTTTAACGAGTTGCGCGAGGCGAAGGTCTTGGCAAAACCACATAGGTACTAGACTGGTTACGAGCTCAAGCTCTTGCCATGGCATCTTCCAGGTCGTGAAAAGGTTCTTGGCAGCCAAACACGCCCAGGAGCACGCGATATCACTCGACAAATTGCACTGTGCAGAATCATGCAAAGAAATGTATTATTCCCGATAATTCTGTCTAACAAACCCAGAAACCACTGTACTGGCGCTTGCCCACTCCGTTTTCCTCTCATTTGAATGGTGGGCATGTAGCTCTGTATGACCCTGCACGAGACCAGTAGCCTATCAGATTAGGCAACAACCTATTCCAGAATCACAAGAATTTCGAACAGCGCATCGGGGATGGATATAGAGCCATCTAGCCTCTGGAGACTATCAATTGATCCCAGAATGATAAACATTGGGGAAAATTTCCCACCCAATTCCCATACCTGGAAACCCAGATACGTGGAGGCAAAAAAAGAGCATCAATGGGCCGAGCCCGCCAGGGTCCTCCAGGCGCCACACTTCTCAGTACTGTGAAGAGCGAAGTTCCTGGGGATTGGGACATTTTGCTTTGAGTTTATAAAATAACTGCGCGTGAAGGTGGCATGTATCTGGGAATTTGAGAGTCTGCGCCTGTAACGAAATGTGTCAGAAAGCGACCGTAAATTAGAATCAGATACATTCAGGACACAAAATATCACGGGACCCCAGCACAAGCTTAAGCTGTTACTAACCATCGGCGGCCGATACCTATGTTCCAATTGTTGCAGTTCCCTTACCCTCTTTCAAGTATTAGGGCGGACAAAAGGTCCGGAATACTATGGCTCACGGGGTATCACGCGCCAAAAAAGGAAGCCTGGTGTTAAATAAAGAACTGTACTGTTGCAACGCAACCATTGGGCCGGGTACTTAACCTACCCCCAGACCTTAGTTTATGGTGAGTAGTGAGAGACGGCTAAATTGAGTTTTGCCTATAATCCGTTATCATCTAGTATCCATCAATACCCCGTGAGGGGCAGTACATGATGTATTATGAGACATCTCTCCATAGTTTCGTCTTAGCCCTAAATGACGATATCCCTATCATTGCAATTAATGCATTAATCAACCAAGAAACGGTGTCCGGCCCTTGGTAATACGCCAACACCGACGCGTGTTATTAAATTTGAACATACAATACCGTATACCGCATGCCCCGTAGCGTCTTGCGAACACGTATCCATTGCCTTGGCAGACGATAAATATCTTTTATATAAGGCCCATTAGCCCGCCTACATGTAGCCTCGGCACCTCACATATCCTCTGTACCAGGGTGTAAATCCTGATTTTTTGGTTGTGGACATGTGGGAATTTCCGGTTGGCAGGATAATGGCTTGAGTCCTCTGGACTACATCCTGGTTCAGCAGATTGCTGGCCTTCACGCGCCACATCGTTGCGGTTGTGCTACCTAGTATACGGTGGTCAGGGGATTTACCAAAGACATTAGGTGACGGCATTGAATGATACATAATACAGATCACGGCTGTGTGAAATGTGGGTAGCGTGTATGTTCTTTTTGCCCCAGCGCGTTTGCATTGTGGTTGATTGACGCTGTAGCCTCCAAGTAGTTTGATAGATTAGTTTCAACTCTACAAGATGTCCATCGTTTCCTCCGATAACGCAGGTCCTAACACGCTACGCCTATACTCATTCGGAAGTTAATGTCCCACGGGCTCGGTGGAGCACTTTCGAAACAAAGTGGCTGAGAAACTTCAAGGCATCGAAATCATAACCAAAGAATGCCATTCCATGACTGATAAGGTCATAGAGGTCTACTCTACCTACATTAAAGATCCAATAATGGACTACCTAGGAGAACGTCAAATGATATCAATACGGAGTGGATGTTTGGCCATGCCATCATGTATAAGATATTAATGCGCAACGGGAACATTTGGTATAAAAAGCTATACTTGAAATATGTTGTCAGAAATGAGCATCATAAAGAACGTGGGGCCATTTTACGCCATACTGATACTACAGCTCTGCATACACACATAGAGATGAACCAAGAATAATTACAAGCTCAGAAAAGGATAAGAACCGAACAATACTACATATAGTGTTTGTGTGGGCTCCTGATCAAGAGGAACACGAGAAGAGAGAATAAACAATTCCCATTTCGGTTTCAAGCAAGGATCCATTTAAATAAGGGGCCTAAAATGGGGGACCTCAGTCTAACACCATGGTTTATTGTTCTCAGGGAACCGGCGACCTCTAATCTTTGTGGACATGGTGGGGCCATTCCCTTGGTACATAAAGAGCTAAGTATCGATCAGTGACTTTCCCATAGACCAATGGCAGGAAACCTTCAGTGCTTATAACCCACCATATCAGCTGGATACGGGCCTCCCTCATTGGTCACAAGATTGTACTTGATTTTGAAGGACTCTGCGAACGCATTGAAGTCAGGGGCAGGGCCGGCTGTTGGGAGTTAGTGTTATTAAGTTTGATATATGACAGGAAGAACGGAATACCTTTCTCTAGCTCAGTCCAGTAGTTCTCGATCTTAGTAACAATATTTGCTGTCGAGATACGCCTGTTGTCACGATGTCTGCGCCACCAATTCCACATCCTTTTCTCAATGTCGATGTGCTCATGGACGACCTCGGGAGGGGCTGGTGCGGGAGTAACCTTCCTGCGCTTCGCCTGTGGATTCTCCTGTGGCCTAAGGGATTCCATGGAGGTTCCTGGATACATGTACCCTGTCCTTCTTTTGTTTCGGAGAAGTTCAGTAAGAACTTCCTCAGCTTCTTTTCCTGGCTTACACCAGGGACCGATAAGATTGTCGTCGTCTTCCCAGTCCTCTGGTACTCCCCTCTTCAAGCTACCGGTGACTTTTCCCGTGTCGGGGGCTCTCGACTCCGCACCGATACCACCTCTCAAGGTCGGCTTATTAATATTGGCTTGGTGCTTCGCTGCTTTATTAGCCTCTACTACTTCGTATTGCCTCTGTCTCATCTTCGTCAAGATTGAAGAAAGAGTCGACATTCCCAACATTCTTCCCCCATCTGCTGTCTCCCACCACGACGCAACCCTGCTCATGGTTGGACTTTTCCCCTCCAGTTCTACTATCCGGGTGTACCATCTCCAGACCACTACTCGTTCTCGTTCCATGGCCTCTTCGTAGTTGTAATCCTTCCTTGGGGTGTCTCTACGGTGTGAGAAACGTGACTGTGGGACTTCACCGCAGGTGTGAATGATACTATTAACTTGGGTCACCGAGATATGTCGCTGGTAGGTGTGCAAAAACCACTGTTGAATCATTTGGCGGCTCAGGCGGGGGTGATGGGTTAGATAATACGCGTAAGTCTCGTTGCGCTGTGATGCCGTTGGTTCGGGGGGGGCTGCATGTTCTATGGTGAACTGAGTTGGAAGGATAAGATGTGTTGGGGGATCCCTAGTGAGGGGATCAGGTGTGCAGAAGGTAGACTCAGAAGAGGAAGGCGATACCGCGGATTTGTTTACACTAGCGTAAGAGGTGTTAAAGGATTCTGGGGGGTTGTTTATGATGGCATAAGAGGTTAAAGAGGATGATGTGGGTCTCTTGGTGGCATGATCAGAAGTATTCACCGGATTATCATCGGGAATGAGGGGCTCTTCTAGCTCCTTAGGCTCACCGCCGATTGGCAAGATGGGCATAGGATCCAACAACCTTGGGTGATGGGCCTCCTGGTTAAGAGAATTGATGTAGGCGACTGGTGGTCGTTTTAGGTGTGGGTTAATGAGGTGTGGATAAAGGATTCCAGGAGGAATAGCATATCCTTCGAAACGTATGTTATGCATGGTGGGCGATGAAGAGAATATTTGTGAGTACTTTGAGGCAGCGCGCTGAGCTGGGACGGGCGCTGAGAGAGACAGATGGTAATTGGTAGCTTGGATCATCTCATTGTTCTAGGGGTGTGTTGATGGTTAACGTCCAAGGTTGGCAGCTTAAGTGTAGTAGGCTCCCAATTTCAGAAATTTAGAAATGGATCACGTGCGAAGACAGAGCGCTAGGCACGAAGAAATCCCAGGTTCAAACCTACAATCCACTACCAACAACCTCGGGCGCCTTGCACCTATTACTCTCTACATCTCAACATAATCAAACTATTCCAGGAGATCAACTTGATTAACAGTTGCCAGGCATAGAAACTCCACCTACAAAGCCGGAATATAATTCGAAAAACCACACTCACGCAAATTGAGAACGAGATACAAGCTCTTCAATAGTAAACATACCAGCCACCCATTCGGAAATGGATCAAAGAAATATCAGCGGTAGCCCTCATAGGGACATATCCTCACTTTCTAGCTCATCGGCCACTGCCCCAAAAGACGTCTGCCCAAGTACCGTAGAGGATCCCACCGATTCCGGTACCTCAGGTGCTATCAACCAAGCCAAGGCTCTGAAACCTTTGATACCAAGCACTGTGGTGCTGAATACAGGGGCTGCCCGCAACTTTTCAACCGCCCGTGGCCGCGTGTATGTTTTTCATTGACGCCTCCCCCAACAGGTTCGCCACGTTAACTAACCTTAACTTTGATAGGCACGGCACACCTGTTTGGCGCGAGGCTATGGAGTGGCATGACATCAGCTGGCATATCGCCAGGTGCATGTATATCAACGGGCAGATTAGCGTTGGCGGAAAACGGGCTTGCAGTTTGCGGAAGAATCCTCCTTGCCAACGTTGCCAAAGAAGCGGCCGGGAGTGCTGGATTCGGGATCCAGAGAAGGAAACTCTCGTAAAGCTCGACAAATGTGGAGAGTGCTTGAGGATTGGTGGAAAGCCGTGTTTGTTTGACGCGTTGTGACCAAACACTCTCACCATATCCTCTTTGTGGGTATAGTGATATAGAAGAACTGCTTAAATTCTGCTTTTAATGGTGTAGTGTAGATTTTAAGTTTACAATTTCACCCAGCAGTATATTCTTACTTCTGGAATATTTTCAGAACCTAGCCTTTATTGACAAATTCTGGTCCATTTGAAAACTCTGTGCCGTCATAAGACAAAAGAAGATTCATCAGGCTTTGTAAAGAAACCTACACCGACCTTATACTAGATACTCTTCTACGGTGGAAATCATCTACCAAGCTCTTTCTAACTACCTACTTTCCATAGTACCCGATATCCTTTCAGCCAATTCTAGACTGTGCTCCTACCACATAGACTATAATGGCATGGATATGTTTTATTTATATGTTTGTGTTTCCATCAAGATCTCACCATGTGATAACGTGTTAGAACACCTCTATTTGACTAGTCTGAGCTCAGCTCGTCCCTTTACCAATGTAAATATGCTATTAGTACTTGAGTTCCATGTGTCAGCGATCCAATAAGATCTCAAGGTGTTCTGCATTATCGCCCTTATAGAGAACAAAATAACAACCAGGTGGAGCAACTTAGTGACACATCTGAATATTTAAATGGCAATGTGGTTTCAAGTGTGATTACCGCCTGCACGTGACTTTATCTAAATATAGATATTACAAGTTGTCGTAAGGGTGTTAGATTAAGCTAGTGTACTGTGAGGAAATCTTCATATCCAATTTTGCGGCCGAGGAAGACCAAAAGACAGGAATATTGTTAGGTTAACGACTTCTAAGCTACAAGACCAAGATATACCGAGGGTAGAGCTGTTAGCCAAGCTGAAAGGGATCTGGGTTCTGTATATAGACCATTATTCCTGATTTTGACCTTCGTCTTTCCAAAGTTCAAATACCTAACAAGTGACACAGAGGCGTAGTGAAAGGGAAAGGAAGGCTGAATGAAATATCCCTGTTCCCGCCAGCGCCCACTATTATCTTTAAACCCAGTTCACCCCAATCTCGAATACGCTGACACATAAGGACCAACCAGTCCACTCGCCCACTTTGCCAGTTGTCGGCAGCGTTATTGGCGCTACCCTTTCATGCATTGCCTCAACACTACCGCTTCCCATCGCGCCCTGAACCAGCGTAGACTGGGCCACCTGGCTACCTCTTGAAGGAGACGATGCACCTCTTCTCCTTCCCATAGGAGGATACCTCTTCACCATATACAAGACCAGAGTCTCTTCACTCAACCTAAGTTCCTTCTGTAATGCCTCCTTGACCTCCAACTCAACCCATCGTCCAATCAATAAACGAAGAGCCTCGACAGTAGAGCTCGGTAGGAGCTGTAATTTGAGAGGTGGAAAGGTGACAGTGGGGAACGGGCTCGAAACAATAGTGACATTCACCTCAAACGCTGCATTTACAAGGACCCTTGTGTCGAGCGACTCGTACGAAGTGCGCTCGTCGAAGTAGGCGAAGGCAATATTCCCAGCCATCCTTGGCTTTTTTACTGTCCAATGATGGGGGGTGATACGTTTATTCTGATAGAGGACATAGATAGGAGGCGCATCGCGGAGAAATGCCCTTTGGATCTGGCCCGCTGCTTCCTGTAGAGCTTGTAAGTACCCTATCCAGACACTAGGAGCTCTGGAACGGAAGTAAGCTCTTACCAGCCAGCTAGAAGATAGCTCTCCAAATGGAACGCCGCAGACAGGAACAGGTTCTGCTGATCCCGCGTTGCTGCCGTCATCGTGGAGGGTGATGGCGACGAAGGTGATTACTTCTGGATTATTTATTAGGTGGCGCGGAATATTCTGCTCCTGCCAGCGTCTTGATTGTGAGTTCCCCATGTCAACCAGGTGCTAGCGGAGATTGTAATAAAGGGGTATGATAGATAGGACCCTCTTGGTTGGTGGGTGTGCGAGATGGTTTGTGGGGGTTCTTGGTCCCGTTGCCGGCCGTTGATCTTTCAGTCCGAGACAGAGATGGTCTTAGTGCACTTAGGCTGATTAGTCTATGTTCGTGCCCTTTGATATAACTGTTGACAAAAACAGGCAAGAACATGTAACAGCCCCCGCCAAGCTAGATCATGAATGTAACGGTGGGATACGTTCGCAGCCAATTACCTACAAGGTGTGATTTTCTTCTCGGCCGCTGAATCCCGATAGTTAATTTCTTCCGGTATCTCCAGGTGTTCAGTAGTTGCCTAAGCATTTTCCGAATATTCGCCGATTCCCAGCATTCGTAAATTGCTACAACATTAGCCATCAGTGTACATGTAATGACAAAGGCATCACATCATGGTATTTCAGCGTATTTCAATTGCAATATAGTAATGAAGTAATCAATCAGTCAATCAAATCGGTGCATGTCAACGTCTAGTAGTATTACTCGTTGTAAAGCTCAAGGTTTGCGGTGGTTTACCGGTTACCTGGTTCAAACCTGTTTAACTGAACAAAGTAACTTGACAGTTGGTGCAGTTTTTATCGCCGTCTTTAAATAGTTTGAACTATTTAGAATTTTGTAAAACCGGTTATACTGATGTTTTAAACGTCTGAAATAACTCATGTTCCTAAACTCAAACACCGTAGTTTCTGAGATTGAATACGTAAATTCTTGAGCTCGAACACCCTGTTTAAGAACCTGTATAGCTATCTTGGAACTGTTACCATGTTGAGTATGCCAAGACATGAAACAGCAGTTCAAGCATTTACACCGGTCGAAATTGTGAAGATAAACAGTTGGTCTAGATAATACAGCCCAAGGGCGTCAATGGGCCGTGGGTTGAGATTGGCCGCCCGGGCTATTTTTGGGCGGGCCGGGCCAAGCCTTGGGTTTTATTTGATGGGCCACCGGGGTATATTGACAGGCCCGGGCTTCAAGGTGCTCATACGACCCCAGCAGTTCTTCTTAGACATATAGACATTTTCTACTATAAGGATGAAGGTAAGCTGACATCTATATATATCCTTTTCCTACGATATGGGTGAGGGTAAACTGAATCGTTTTCGATCCTATTTAGTCTTATCTTGAGGAAATTGAATCGTATTGTGACGAGCCGGGGCCGTCGGGTCTCCATACAATTTACACTATTATAAGGAGAGTTCGGGACATATCAATGTGTTATCATAACCTCTCAAAGAGAGCTACAACATACTCCAAATATCCTATTTACAGCAGACGACAGATATTTTAACAAAGGTTGACCGGTTTCCAACGAACACCTAGTTCTTCCTCACAAACACCTCTGCTTATGGAGGCCCGGGCTATGTGCCTGCCACGAGCTATCTACTTAGGCCAAGCCCCCGCTGTTTTTCAGCCCGGGCTGCCCCATTGAACCCTTGCTTACATTCCCCTCGATCCCTGATATCATGAGAATGTACACACTGTTGCTACCACTTCTCCATTTCCGGGCGACCTTAGCTCTACTCCTGAAGAGGTAAAGTGAATACTCAGCCTGCGCGCGACAAATACCTCCTAATGGAATACCAATCGGCGTAACCACAGTGGTGAAAACGGATCAGATTCTCCTGGAACTCATGAGCGATTCAGGCCGTGTATCGGTGGAGCGCATATGTACCTCTCGCTGCACGAGTGTGGCTTAGGTAAATACATACTAGTTGAACTAGGCGCAATCGGTATGCGCAGCGAAAAATATCTAAGGTCAGGCGTAGTGAATTTCCCGGAGGCTGTTTATAGCAATCTGGTTAGATTGTTGAAAGCGTTCCAGGTTTATTCCTACCCATGGCGAAACATTTGAGTTCGAGGTTTCGAGAAAATGTGCTGATTTGATTTTAGGTCACGTGGAGAGGGGTGGTGGTTTTTTCCGTCCATACCTGTATATATTGCAGCTAATCTAAACCAAAGAAAGATAGAAGTCCATTGTATATGATATTCCGATCGCACACTTTAGAGAAGCCATTCTATACCCATCTCACCCTGCGGAAAAAGCCGAGGTCACCCGTTTGGTGTCTCGTTTATTCTCAATAGGCCTATTTCTACACTCTACATTCCACATTAGATACTGTACCTGGCAATTGCAAAGCGGCGACAAATGTCACGGCCACCGTCAGTAAATATTGCAAGGAGTCTTTTTTTATTTTTTGTTTAACTCATATGTTGCAAGGAGTTCTATATATAGTACTTCTTGGTCATTATGAAAGCCCTTTCGGTCAGAGTTAATAGGAATACCTCTAGAACATATGGTAGGACTTTTCCAGCTTGTGTGCGTCTCACTGGCCCCACTGTGGAAGCAATGTTGATGTTCCGAAAACCCCCTTTCGACTCCCGCCGGCCCGAATATCTTGATTCTCGTAGACGGCCCGAAAACGCCGAGGCATGCAGGCTTGGCTAGTTTACCCCACAGTTTGCTAGCGTGGTGACAAGGGTATGTATAAGAATTTTTCGTCTCCTGAGGCTCAATATTTCCCCACCTGGTATGCTGAATCACAGCCAATACGTACATGTATATGTCCACGTTACGCAGCCACCGCCCGATCATTAGCCCTGTGTATAGTAACCTTGAATGATTTCTGTCTTAAACCATTATATTCTGGTTATTTTTAGAAACAGGCAGTAAAACCACATGTAGGTATATGCTCTTCTTCCATCTGATGGCTGATAGGTCGATGTGATGCTGTGGGTGTAGCTTGCTAACTGAACCTTTCGTATTTGAATAGATACTTTGAGGGTTCTATGATTCACCTGTGACTATATAGACATTGTTCCGAGAATATAGAAGGTCCTGCATTTACGTTGATCCATCATTTCCCTTCCCAGTCCAATCAACTACAGACATGCGTTCATACTAATCCCCTCTCCAGCCCATGTCCCCAGCCGCAGATATTAAGTATCTACGGGCCAAGGTCCTCAAGCTCGAGGCAAAATACGACCAATACTGCACAACTCTAGACCGGCTCGAGAGCAGTCAACCTGTGGAGTGTTCCATCGCACGAAAAGCAAGAATAGCGTATAAGATGGAAAGTATCCTAGCGGATATCAATATCCTTGAGAGTAAGATTTTAACCTGGAGGGCGGAGGGAGAGAAGAAGATATATGGGCACTGTTTTGCGAGGTCAATGGAGCTATGTGGTGAGGTGTAGTTTAATGGTAGCGGGGGCGGCCATGGGCGGAGTTTGGTAGTGTCGTGGAAGTAATGATTCATATACCCGTAGGAGCTGTCAATACATACCGTCGATTTGAACTTCATAACGATTTTCTGTCCCATTCCCGGATGCTACGTATTTACTAGACAATTCCATATATTGTACTAACGGAAGAGACGTGGAGCAGTGATAGTTATTTGAACATAATTACTTCAAACCGGAAACGAAAACTAGGTGTAATGCTGGACCTTGTGCTCAAGTTAGTTATCGATATGCATATGCATTGTATTATCACTTCTCCACGTTTGGCCGGGTGAGATGCCCCGGGTCTTGAGAAAGAATGGTTTGACTTATAAAATTGCAGTAGCATGACAGCTTGGCCTATTCATACATAGCCCGACAGGCCTTACCTAAAACAGGGTGGTACTGTAGCGCCCTGCCCGCTGTCACGGTGCCGGCGACGGCAGCGACAACGGTGACTGCGACAGTTGCGGTAACGGTGACGGTGACGGTGACAGTCTAGCACTTCTGGTGTGATGGGGAGAGGGCTTGTGGTGTTGAGATTAAGACTCGAGCTTCCCCAATGTAATAGATACCAGGAAAGATTGATGAAAATGGCCTAGGATTATCTTGAGTCATATGACACCTTCTGCGTTGTGTCAAAACGTTTTAGCAGCTAACGATTTTGGATCCGATATGTGGATACTGTATACCAATGTTGGATTATATTTCTTGCCTCATATACAGGATTGTGGTGGGGATATACAAGGGATATGCCACCTCGCGACCACGGACAGTAATGAGTATCAAATACTATAAATCTTAATATCGGAAAGCATTTGTTCTTCTACCACCTCCCGATACACTACCCACCTATCCCACCACCTTACCTCTCCCATTCCCTCCAAACATCGTCTCTCATTTCCATATTCGCCAACTTTAGCACGTAATCAGCTTACCAGTCCCAACTCGTTTATTCCATTCCTCTATCCCTTCCCTCCCTTCTACCTACAGTCTTCTAAGGTCCTCCCCGCCCCCCCGCACTCATTGCCCTACATCGATTCCCATCATCCTAGATCTAATTTCAACGTCTTACATATATCTCATTCAGCATATATACGTATCTATTGTCATACATTCCTCTCCAACATCCTACATCCATCCCCGTAGCCTTCCACCGCCCTCTAACCTTCATTATTTGTGGTCCAGATTACATTTTATTACTCAAACTCATTAGATATATAGAAATAGCATTTTGAATTTTGTAATATTGGTTGTCATGCAGTAATATATCAAAGTTTGGGAATCAACCAAAGTGTCTAATCCCTTGACGAAGGTACTACTAAGTCCAGCATCCGCAATGGATACTAAAGACCTAAGATATTCATCAATATGAGGATGTGGTCGGTTTATTTATTCTAATCACTTATCAAATGCTATACTAATTATCTTAGTTCCTGTTTAGTTAGAATTATAGATTTACAATGATAGAACCTCTCCTTTAACTCCGACTTATATTAGAACGCGTCATCAGACTGGAGGAAAATCTCGGTCCCTCCAGTTTTCCTTATCTTTTAACGATTGAAGTATATTGGAGAAACAGCGAGATGCTGGAAATATTTGTTTGGCTACTACCAGGGTATCAGCAAATCTATTCCCTACTTTACAACTCCAACTTCCCTACCTCACCTTACTATTGCGAGACCTATATGGTTTTAATGTACAGCAGAATAATGAAACCACGGGGAATCCGGCACCAGAATGCGCATGCGTGGGAATGTTCAATCTGTTAAATACGTACTAGATGAAAATAGACAAATACTCAGTACACGCAATATCCCTGATTCTGCACCCCCGCCTCAAACATGCCACATCAACACACCTTATTTTGGAGGATGAATCGTACAGAGTGGATGAAAGATACATGAAAGAACCTATCTCCGGCATTATTTCTATCTGTTAGCGCCACCCGGCCGACCTTATAGCACATATTGGCTACTATGATATGTCTGTAATGCTGTCGGCCTGCGAGTTCTATATACCATCCAGCTCGTCAAGAAATACTCCATCCAGGATCGTCAATAGAATACTCGGTTCTAGGCCGTCAGTGGATAGCGGTCGCTCTTGGCCGTGATATAGCATTCCAACGCTACCTAGGCCAGTGTGGAACAGATTCTTGCGGTCCATAATGAAGACCATTCCTATGGCGCCCGTGCTCATTGGGAACGGCAACTCTTACCCCGTGTACTCTCTAGGGCAGGGGCAGGCTCTAATTCCTTGGGGTGAAGTGAGGCAGGACTAGACTCAATGAGGTTACTGAAGGTCTTCATAATGAATTTACTACTGTGGTAGAGATGGCATTACCAACTCTAGTATGAGCAGATTGAGTGGGATGTGGGTGCTACAATTGCAGAGCCTTGTGAGGTACGGGTGGAGTGGATCCTTATGATTCCGGACCCTATTTGAGCTTGATGCGATATAATTGCTTCCTGGTCGATAGGGCGCCCAATCCGTATGTTCTGCTGCATAGGACGACTTACGGATCGGACAGAACAGTTGAATAGGTTAATTAATTGGTCGATCGGTGTGTGATCTCAGGCTCGAGTATCTCTCGGCGTGTGATACACAGATACCGCGGGAGGCCAAGATATTCGATCAAAGCAATGTTGCGGACTACAGTAATAGATGTAAATGTTGTTGTGACCTTAAAACTCCAAACTGAAAGAAACGACGACTGAGAATTAGATAGGCAACATGTATTGAGGAAACTACGAATATTCAGCTATTGACGCCCTGGTCTTAGGAGGGGAGGGGCTCTCAGGTGTGAGAGGTTTTTCAACAATAATGGAGCTCGGATGGGTCCACCCCTCTAAGTACCGAGACACTCAAAGTTAGTTTGAGGTGAGTTGATGTCATGCCAGTACAAAGCCTCCTTAGAATCATCCACCTTCTCCCTTCCTCCTCTGTCCAACATCCTGACAGCCCTTCCGAACCACATACATTCCCATCACTCCAGTCCTTCAACCCGCTTAAAATCTCCATCGTTTTCCCAGATGTCTGCATCAGCTATTCCTCTTCCTGGAGCTGTCAAGATTATCTTGCCACTGCATTCATTCTCCTTGTCGGGCCCTGATGTTCCACCTCCGTCTTGTTCTGAGGAGGAGGCGTTCAACCACCCGTTCTTTCAGCCTATTAAGGCTCCTGAGTCTAATCCTGGCACCGTCTCTGCTGCGTCCGCCGACCTTGACCTGGGCCTTAACGAAACCAAATCCGAGATACTCACTAAGTACCGTGTTCAGCTTGTCTCCCTTCACTACCATTACCGCAACGCATTGATCGAGCACGAGGTTACTACTCGCCGTGTTGCCGATGATCTTGCTGATCACCCTATGCAACGTTTTTCAGCGTTGTCGGAGCTAAAGAGGAAGCAGCAGAAATGCGTCCTGATTATGAAGAGACTGGAAACCGACATTGAGGGGCTTACAGAGGCCATCGAGGAGGAGAAGGTGAATGAGGAGAGATCAAACAGGGATAGGGAAAAGGGAGATATTTCCGTCAAGACGAAACATAATCCCGAAGACGAATTGAAGATCAGCATGCTATCTATGAATCCTGCCGAAGATGACAACGATGAGGAGGAGGGTGGAGTTTCTCTTAAATCTGGGCATGGATACTAGAGCTAACGCTCCGCTCGGAAAGGAATAAGGTTATTTCCCTTTCCTCACAGGAGTCACTTCGCTGATTCACGTCTAAGCCCGTGTAACTGATACGGACCATAGGCACTCTTTCACTTGCCACTGGTGGTCAACCTCCATATCCAGATACTGAATAATGCAAATAGCCCAATGGCGTAGGAGGATTCAAATTAAGAGAAGTTTCAATGGGTTTTTTAGCGGCTCAGAAAGGTCACAATAGCTCAGCCTTTCGTTAAAAGGCTTTTTTAGCTTTTCGTTTCTACTTTTCTCTTGGTATTATTATCTCCTTACCCTCTGGGATAGTCTCACATTTTCAGATGGATTTTCTTGATTGCATACCACGTGAATATATCTTGGTCATTTCTTTTCTTGTATTTACGACCGAAAGACCATCAGGACCCTTTGCTGCTTCGGTGACCGTGTATAAGACAACGAATTTGATTTAAAAATAATATTGTCTTCCCCAACACCGAAGGTTATGGAACAGGTAGGTATCCCCGTATGTATCCCTAGCAATATTTACACAGGTGACCAGTATAAACCTGCATCCCCTTCAGAAATCTGATGTGTACTGATATTTCAGGAACAATCTCGAACCCTCTAGACAAGTAATGGCGATTTCTGGGGCTGATAGCCGATTCTGTAAAAGTAGTCATAGGATTTTGTTAACTTTGATCAGTCGATTCACCATTGAACCAGGCCTGCAGTTGACGCTGAACCACTGTACTATAAAGAAGCTCGATTGATTGAGATCTAGATACCTTAACCTACATAGAAACCTACACATACCAAGCTCTACCTGGCACGGAGCAAAGAGCAAATTGAATTGAATGATATCACCCAGGGAAGCCGAACGAGTTAAGGAAAAAGAAGAAATCAATCTAGGGAAGCAGGATCGGGAAGAGTTTGAGTAGAGGGCTGGAAGGTTTCACTGCATTGCAGAGGGAGGTAGAAGTGGTGATCCATTGAATCTTCCCTCATACGTCAACTCGCGGTGTTGAAATCGAGGAAATCCAGTACGTAACAGACTTCCCCAAGCTTTTGCGATTGTGAAACGCATACCAGGGCTCAGCACCTTCCTTTGTGGTAACCAGGAAGGGACGGATATATACGATCGAAAACCATACAGTCGTCTTGTGGCAACGGCGAAAACTAGTTGAACGACGAACAGCGGTCCTTGTCGGTCGGGACAGTTGCGCTCAGACTGATACATAACCGCTTGTTTGGCTGAACTCTGTGTCTCGCCATTGTCCCAGGTTTTTCGTTGCCCCAAGGTTAGCTGTATGTAGCCCATGGGCTATGAAATATCATTGAAAGTCATTAATTAGTGATGGCGCATGACACCCTATTTCAAGGCACTCAATAATACAAAAAAGATGACTTCTTTATTTATACCAGCGTAAGGACGCCGATCTTGATTTAGATGGCAGTTTCAAGTCTCTCATTACTTGTACCCTGTGGCTAAATCGTGGATAGCTGAGCTAATACAAAACGAGAATTAACCGCCATAAGAGAACTCACCTCCCCTGTAGTGCGATCTGAACCCAGCAGAAGACACAAATCGAGTACAGATGATGGCACTTACCTGCGTGTTTCCACCCAATGAGTAGATTTAAAGACTAGACGGGTAATGCGGATACATCATCGATGTCATTTAAACCACTAGATAAACGATGTTGCGTGATCCAGACATCTGAAACCATGGAAATTAAAATAATAACAAGAATAAGAATAATAATACTGTTTCCGAGGGATCCCTTCCGTCCGTCATGACACTGGGACTAGCCAGACTGTTCTGACGGTCCGTCTTGGAGGGAGCAAAATAATAGCCTATAGTACAATTAAGTAACGGTGGACTATGGATAGGACTATAGTCAACCCTGTCTAAACGTAAAACTAAGACCAAGGGATAGGAATATTCAACGATGTAGAGATAGGGGATAAATAGTTGTACGAAGAAATACGTATTTCATCAAATCTTGAGCTATATAAATTATAAAGCAACATGGAACATTTCCAATTGTGGAATCTAATACCTTGATTTATACTCTATATCCGCTGCTACATATTGTGTCTCAATCTCAATGAGCATTATCTCCATTGGTTCTTTTTGTTTGTTTGAGTCATAAATTACATGCAGACCTTACTCTATGCTATTGTATAGCGACCGGTAATAAGTGAAGGAACGCGGCTGAGTCAGCTCTCACTCTGGAAAGGGATCACCCTGTCGATGTCAAGTATCGTTATACCTTTTTTCACCAATGTTTAACAGAATAAGTTGGAAATACTATTAGAATGATGATACAGACTTCTGCTATCTGTCTTGAGTTAGCAAGAGCGGTAAATAAATATTTTAAATTACTAAGAGGGTTTTAAGGTTGCAAGTGGTTGACTTTTGAGAGTATTGATAAAGGATATGTAGGTTTACAAAATAATTTCTAGATTTATGAATATCTGCCCAAACAAGATAAAAGTTGAATAATAATGACGAGAATAAGTAGGTCTTAAACCATGCGCAGTACTGTTTTGGGATATCAATGATACGGCAATGCTAAGCAATAGTTCTGTAGCGTTTAAACTGAAGTAAGATTGTAGATCGAATTCCGCTTGCTGATGATAGAAGTCTCCTCAGCTCGTGGGAATCGCTCTCCTATTTATACATGATTGGCACTCTTATCCAAGCCCCCATTCTAACTAATCCCTTCTATCTCACGTAATCCTTTTGACTCACAAATGCCGGCTATCGGGTTGTACCATACTATTACGTTGGTCACCTTCTCAAAGGAGAACGGCCTGCAGCCATCAGCACACTACTCTCGAGGTGTGCCACCTAATAGTATAATACAGGTGTGGTCGCACACGGCGCCTCCACCCCTTCGATACCTTCCTATATTGTCTCCGGTTACCCGACCTTCCTTCACAGCCTCTCACTCGCATCTCCCGTAACAAGTACATTATGTTTGAAAAGAGAAGTACAGGTACAATCGTGACCGAAACGCGATCCTTCGACGTTTACTACTCGAAAATTGCCCACTGGCAGTACCTACTACTCAACAGCCGATACAAAACAGAATAATACAAGTGAAAGAGAAAAACAGCTTGGGTAAGGGGATTAATAGATGGGTAGCTTGGATATATGAGAAGAGATTAATAGTGTATAGACCCGCCTCTGTTTCTGAGGCATTCTTTAACACTTTTTGGCATGCTTTCTTTCAGTCTTCTAAAGTCTTCGGGTATGAACCTATCCCACTCCTCCTGCAACGCCTGCCACGATGCGGGCCCAGTAGTAATGGTAGGAGCCCCTTTGTTGAATCGGGATTTTATTATGTGTCATAGGTTCTCGATGGGGTTGAGATCGGATGATTGTGCTGGCCAAGGTAGCTTTTGGATACCAAGTCGGTTTCTAACAGCTTTGGCTAGCTTAGAACGATGGGCAGGTGCGCCATCTTGCATTACTACTGCCTTGTATGTAGCACTGTATCATTCTTTGTAAAAGGGGTATAGTGCCGGTTTGATGATTAACTGAACATGCTGTGTGCCTCCTAGTCCACCGGGCGGGGGTTTTTTTTTTTTTGTGTTTAGCTCATTAATTGCATGCAGACTGTAGTCTATGGCAATACCGCAACCCCAGAACTACCCTGCTAACTCCTGGCCACACCCACTAAAGGGCATTCAGCGAGCTCGCACTCATCCGCCGCCACTGCCTAACTAAAGAAAAGAAAACTGCATGCTCCCTCTCCTGTCTTCTCGTTTATCTAATTACAATTTGTGTTCTTTCTCTCTCTCCTGTATGTCCCGGGAACCCTACTAGATATTTCCCGTTGTGCCCGGCCATAGCTTCTTTGTCAAATTCCTCTATGTCTTCCAAGTTGACAATGCATCTATTTCTTCTTTTTATCACTCTGATGGGGTAGCTTCCTCTTTTTGGCCCATCACCTGTCTCTTTTCCGCATAGTGTGGGTGCCCCGCTTATCTTGCTGTACCATATCCATCCTCTTATTGTTATGCCGTCTTCTTCCTTCCTTCTTGCATTGTATTCAGCCCATTTGCTCCGTTGTCTTATAAATCTGATGTCATCCGATACCACGATCGGGATCCAGATGAGCTTGTCATCCAGGTGAGTGTCGGCTGGTATGAGAGCCTCCGATAGGGGTGTTTGCTCTATTCGGAGGGTGATAGCTTCTTTCTCTCTTCCTTTCTTGCTCGCAGCAGGTGTTGGTGTGACTGGTTCCACCGGTCGGGAGGATCACCATTGGACTTTTGTTTCCTAGCTGTATCGACGCCCAAATCATAACTGATGTCTGTCCGCTTTTGAAAGTAGGTAATAGGCATTCAGACTTATCCTCCTCTCCTGGTGCTCGCTACATCCGGCATGTACCACTGTGAAATCCCACTTCGAATCGCAATTTGTTGGTCCAAACATCAGCAAACCTTCAACCTCCACCAGACGCTCTAGATGCTCCAGGCCCACAGGGCGCTGGGTAGACAAACTACCTCTCCAGAGAAGTAGCGGAGCATTCCTGGCAGCTTCCGGCGCATAGCATTCCGCCCTTGCGACCACTAGTGGCCCTGCGCCCGTGGGCGTGCACTAGTGCATCTAGTGCGCCCCGATAGCAATACATTCACCCTGACTGAGTAATCTTGCGCCAGACGGTATCTCAACAGCGTACTCTCTCGCCCGACACTCCCGCTACGGAATGCTCTTTCAGCTGGAACTTTCTCAACAGAATGTTCTCTTGCTTGACGCTCTTGCGATTGAATGGTCCCTTGCCTAACACACTCGCAACTGAATGCTCTCTCGCCTGACGCTCTCGCAAGGGAATGCTTTCTCTCCGGAGATTACTACCTATTCCCTGGGCCCTCCTGGACCTCTCTCACAACTGCTGGGGATATTGCTAATGCTTTTGGAGCACTCCCGCCTGCTCCAGCAGCGCTTGACGCACCGTATTTTACCCTTGAGTGCCCTGTTTTTACCATGCATACTACTCTTAGGTTTAGCAGGCACTGCTTTGCGGAGCATCCAAAACCGTAATGCTATTACTAAATGCTAACACTACAAGCATCTAGAAATTGCTAATCAAATATACTACAGGTATAGGTATCTCACCAAAGCACTTGCAGCTGCTCTCTAAAGCACTCAATGCTGCTCCCCAAAGGACTCGCCATTGCCCTCCAAAGCTCTCACCGGTGCCCTAAACATCTTCCTCCTCGCCACACTCAAGACCGTCCTCTTCATCCTCTTCGTCTTCCTCTTCCGCTTCAATGCCACGAAGTTGAGCATTAACTATCTCTTCCTGGCCGCCACCCTTTTCGGAACCAGAGATATCCCCTCAAGCACTTGGGGGTCTTTTCCGAGCATTCTGGAAAGCCGCGAGATCCACTGCGAAAGCTTCGTTGTCCTCGCTGAATTCATCTTCCAGTATCTCCTCAATAGTGATGCCCTTCTTCTCTGGTAATCATCAAAGTTCCCCTCAATATCCGGAAAAGCACTCCGCCATTGCATACCTTTTCCTGGAGGTTATCCTTAACCGCCTCCAACGTTGCCTCCTCATTCTGCCTACTCCTCTCCTTCCATGTGTTGCTCATTCTGTTGAACGTTTCTACTTATATTCAATATCAACAAGGAGATACACTACAGCCCTGGGAGCGCCCGTCACTGTTCTCACAGCACTCGTTATAGCTGTAAAGGGATGTGAGTGGATCAGGGATGCTTACTGACAATACTCCCGTTTTGTGACTGGAAATGGTCTGGCTTCACGTATGTTCCCGTTGACCATGCCCGAATGCCATGCCAAATTGCAGTTGGTATCAGGAAAATAAATGTAGTGGTAATCAGCTCTAGGAACTCAGGGTCTTATACCCCTTGCATCCTGACCCAATCAAAGTATTTATAGTACAATATGTCAATAATCTCTGGGGCAAGAAACCGCAGATGGTAGGTCTAGTATCTGTCAGCAGTGTTCTTGAATGCTTTATTCGCACCCCAAATCCTTGTTGGGGATCAATCATACCTCGTAATGCTGCGCAGGGCTCAAGAAACGATCGTTATTTAAGAGATATTCTACTTGAGCAGCCTTTGCCTCCTGACTCGAGAGCTTTCCAAGCCCATAGATGGTCGAATCCGCCAGCCTGTTCCGGTTTACACACCGACCGATATGGGTACTCTTTCGGGGAGCTCAAAGTGCGGGTGACAACCACAGAGGTAGGAGTTCCACAGTCTTCTCAGTCCGCGTCAGGTATAATCCCTTCTCGTTCGATATGGTCTTTGCAAGTTATAAGTTCAATGGCACTCTATCCTGATTTTGACGAAGGATTCAGATAGAGCACAGAGTCACAGTTATTCGCCGATATCGGTAAAGATAAGGATAGAGGTAAAGGTAGTCGACGAAGATAGAAGTAGTATTCACAGTGGTTTAGATAAAATGGTGCCAAAGAGTTTGCTCGCATAGAATGATTATTATATTGTTAAGACTCTGATTTCGCCGTTGATGTTTTTAGCCAGTCAAAGAATGACGAAGTATTTATACCCCTCGCTTGTGTCTCGAGGCAACAACTCTAGATTCTAATACAAAAGATCGGGGCTTCCTGAAGACCCTGAAAACATGCCAAGTAAATCTATCCCGCCCCATCCATCTAATCGCCGTCTATGATAACGCCGTCTATAATCACGCTATCCAGAATCGTTTCATGCATGCACGCCGCCTCGTTGTTTCCTCGTTTGTCTGTCAGGTACTCGTATTTGTCAGTTCCTTCCTTTTCGGTACTCGGAGGTTGGGCACTCACGCCTAACCTTTCCGATATTGCTTTCCCACACAGTGGAGATACTCAACACCTATAGGTACTATCGATAGATACAGAGTTAGTGGGCCGCGGGCGTCGTTTCCTCAATATTGGTCCAAACCTTAATCCGATTGAACCGACTCTTCCCTGATATATCCCGCAGAGCTAAATCACCTTCTTCCGGCGGTTTGAAGCTCCGGGGGTTAAATCAGGGGTCGAAAATGTGTCTTTTAAGGTGCGTTTCCGCAACTCCGCACTTCGGTGCATACTGGCCACACCGGGTCTCGTAGGTGCGGCCAGAAGGTGATGATGCCTCTCGTAGTCATTCCTTCTCTTAATATTTCTCAATATACCCCTAAAACAGCCGCCCTTTAAGATCATGCATCAAGTGCGAGCGCACTGAGGAGTGTAGACTTCTGGCAAATCATTCTCAAGTTCAATAATGCTCCAAGAGCGCTCGTCAATGTTTCCGGGGCACTCACCCGTTTGATAATGATCTCATCAAAATCTACTGCAAATCCCACCCTGCGACTGCCAGCTGCTCACATATTGACTGCCAGTACTGAAAGCCTCTCTGCACCAGGAAAACGCTTATGGAGAAGAATGTGCTCCCCGATTAGAGTGCTCCACTCCTACTCAATACTCTGGGCTTGCATTGAGAGAACGTTTACACTCATCGAGCGAAGTCACCAGGATCTCTGAGATAGCCTGCTCGCCTGAATGTTAACAGTGCTCTCAAAGCGGTCCTGAGTGCATCAGTAATCTCTGGTATTCCTCAAGGCGCAGAGCCTACGCCATTGGCACCAGGGCAGAGGGCTCGTGCCAGGCATCGCCAGGGTAACCTATTCACGCCAGATGCCGTCTGGGTAGAGCGCTCGCGTCAGGCGTCGCCAGAGCATAATGCTGGCGCCAGGCGATACCATTACCACGCCCGGCGCCTCCAGAGCAGTATGTTCTCTCTCTCGCAGCAGCAGAGCGCATAACCGTTTACATACCCCGCCAGAGACTCGTTCTAAGCAGAGCACTTGCTTCAAACAGAGCACTCACTCCAACCAAAGCACTCACTTCTACCAGCGCACTCGCTCCAAGGAGAGTTCTCGCTGCTAGCAGAGCACTCACTACAGGCAGAGCACTCGCCCCTAACAGAGTACTCCTAGTGATATCAACTACATCCATAGAGCACCCTGTAATGCTTTCTCCGCAATCTTCTCTAGGTGCATCATGCACCTTCACGCGTCAGGCACATCCAGGAAATGTGGTGCTCATCCTGAGAGGACCCGGCGATACTCTCCTTGTCATGGCATGCCAGAGGTATGTCTTCTGCATCTGGATAACGATAAATACATGAGTTTCCACACAGGGACTGGCAACGAATCACCCACAAGTTGGGCCCTCCAGGAGACAGCATCACCGCCCTGACAGTACTCGCCAGAAATATTTGCGTCAGGATATCAAATCATAACGAGTTGCTTGCCAGGCGATGCCAGAACACATCGCTCACGCCAAGACATTCTTCTTCAATAAGGTTTTCCAGGCACTACCAAGAGATATTGCCTACGTCCGGGAAGCACCATGCTTGCTTTCATAGCACTGACCAATGCTCGTAGAGCTGCGAAAACATCTTTGATAATACTATTCAACGTGGGACATCCCCACTTAGACCCATAAGAATCAATACGCTTTATTCAAATGCGGGGTAGGCGTTGCCGGTCTCTCAAACGATATCTCACATGGGTACTCTTCAAGCCGCTGAACGGTTGGTCGCGGAATACTAATACGAACACTGTTGTGTATACCGGAGATGGCTACCAAACCTTTGATGATGGCGTATGTATCTACCAATTCGTGAAAAACATTTAAGCCTTGAGGTTTAGGCCATGGTACGGCTCGTCTGAAAAGCTCAATGGCCTGCCTAAGTAAGCAGCACTCCAGTGCGAGCTTGCTGGAAATCATTTCCCATCCATAAGCAGCATTATGCCGGTGGAGCGAGCGTGCTGGAAAACAGACTCAGATACTTAGCGGCCGATACTCACCTACCTCTTTCAATCCACATTCGTATTAGCAGAACGGCAAGAATTTTTAATTAGATGGTCCTATTGGGTCTAACATTCCAGCCGTAGAGCACTCGTCACTACCCTCAGAGCATTCACTGCCCTCAGAGCATTCACTGGATAGGACCCGGTAATGCTCTCACCCAATAGCACTCGGTAATACTCTCACCTCATTGGATAGCATTCGGTAATGCTCTCACTCCCAATGGATCATCAGCAAAAAAAAAAATCCTCCAAGACGAATTGTACGTCCAGACGTACCGATTCGTCTTTTGCGACCAAAATCTCGTCTTTTGCTACCAAATGCTCGCATTTTGGTCGCCCCGCGCGTCCCGGAGATCGCAAATGTGACACGTCGTCTTTTGGCGCCTAGTATGCGTCCCAAATGTGACATCTCGTCTTTTGACGCCTAGGTCGTCTCCTAAATGTGATATCTCGTCTTTTGACGTCGCGCGGAAGTGATATTCTGCCTATGTACTGGCGCTAATGCTAATACCGCTAGCTAATGACGTCAGATTTGACTATTCTCCACACCTCGAGGATCCACCCACACCTCCACCTCCACACCTACCTACCTCGCCTCCTACCTCACCTCCTACCTCACCTCCTACCTCACCTCCTACCTCACCTCCTACCTCACCTCCTACCTCACCTCCTACCTCACCTCCTACCTCACCTCCTACCTCACCTCCTACCTCACCTCCTACCTCACCTCCTACCTCACCTCCTACCTCCTGCCTGTATCGACGCCTACCTCCTGCCTGTATCCACGCCGTGATACGTATTTACCTTCCTCTGCTTTTTGACGCCTTTACTGACTGCGCTGCAGGAAGAAAATCGACACCTACCAGTCAACGAATACTGGGGGGTTTCGGCACCTACCAGGCAGCGAATACTGGAGGATTTCGACACCTACCAGGCAGCGAATACTGCAAGATTTGGACACCTACCAGTCACCGAATACTGCACAATTTGGACACCTACCAGGCAGCGAATACTGCACGATTTGGACACCCCCAGGCAGCGAATCGACACCCAGCGGTCACCAATACTGCACCAAATGGACACCTCTAGGCAGCGAATCGACACCTACCAGTCACCGAATACTGCACGATTTGGACACCTACCTGTCACCGGATACTGCACCAAATGGACACCCCCAGGCAGCGAATCGACACCTACCAGTCACCAAATACTGCACGATTTGGACACCCCCAGGCAGCGAATCGACACCCACCGGTCACCAATACTGCACCAAATGGACACCTCTAGGCAGCGAATCGACACCTACCAGTCACCGAATACTGCACGATTTGGACACCTACCTGTCACCGGATACTGCACCAAATGGACACCCCCAGGCAGCGAATCGACACCTACCAGTCACCAAATACTGCACGATTTGGACACCCCCAGGCAGCGAATCGACACCTACCAGTCACCAAATACTGGACCAAATGGACACCCCCGGGCATGGATTCCTGCACCTACCAGTCACCAAATACTGCACCAAATGGACATCTACCAGGCAGGGAGGTCAGCGGGCAGGCAGCTCAGCGGGCAGAAGGGCAGGCAGGCAGGTCAGCGGCGAGCTCAGAGGGCAGGCAGCTCAGAGGGCAGGAAGGCAGGCAGGCAGGTCAGCGGAGAGCTCAGAGGGCAGGCAGCTCAGCGGGGAGCTCAGCGGGCAGGCAGCTGAGTGGGCAGCAGGGCAGGCAGCGCAGGGGCGAGCTCAGAGGGCAGGCAGCTCAGCGGGCAGGAGGGCAGGCAGGCAGCACAGCGGCGAGCTCAGCAGGCAGGCAGGTCAGCGGGCAGGAGGGCAGGCAGCTCAGGGGCGAGCTCAGCAGGCAGGCAGGTCAGCGGGGAGCTCAGCTGGCAGGCAGCTCAGCGGCGAGCTCAACATTGGCAGAAGGGCAGGCAGGCAGGCAGGTCAGCGGGCAGGAGGCAGGCAGCTCAGCGGCGAGCTCAGTGGGCGGGCAGCTCAGCGGGCAGGAGGGCAGGCAGGCAGCTCAGCGGCGAGCTCAGCAGGCAGCTCACTGGGCAGGCAGCTCAGCGGGGAGCTCAGCGGGCTGGCAGCGCAGCGGGGAGCTCAGTGGGTAGGAAGGGGGAGGGGGCAGGAGTGAGCGGAGGTGGGTGGGGCGTCGGCGGAGGTAGGTGGGCCGATAGCCTGAGCAAATATGTACATAGCATTACGTAGACATGTGGATCAATAAACGTGACATTTGCGCGGAACTGGTGTCCTAGTCTATGTACCTATTGCCGAGTGATCTCATTCTGCCACCCGTTAACCGGGCAAAGCTACCCAGGTGTGGACCCGGTGTTCGTTTTGGGGTCAAAAGACGACGTAATTCGGTCAAAAGACGAACTCGTCTTTTGACCAAAAGACGACTCCGCGACGAGAATGGGAGAGATTCTCTCATTTTCCCGTCGAGACGATGTCTTTTTGCGCCGGGGCGTATGGATGCAGGTAAGAAAACTTCTCATGCGCCTGGTGCGCCCAATGGCACCTGGTGCGCCTGGGTACGCCCAAGCACGTCAGACCGAACCAATTTTTTTGCTGATGATAGCAACCGGTAATCTTCTCACATCAGTGCATAGCACTTGGGAATGCTTTCCAGCATTCAACTGAATTCATTCCACATACGCAAATCTACCCTAATATTTACCAGCCAATTACCAGGATCCACCTCAAACAAATGGGTCATTCGTAATATCCTCCTCCTCCTCCTCCTACAGACTTTCAGCAGCCCATGTGAGCTATCAGCGATACCACAATCTTTTGCCTCAAGCAGCTCAACTACACATAGTCTATGCGCGCGCTCTGTGCTATCCGGTACCTTGATTCACAGAGCTTCCACCCGTCCTGGTAAATGTCCCCAAAACACTCCCCACTGTTCTGAGGAACCTACCGATACCCATGCCCAATCCTTTCCTATTTTCCCCTTCCAAAAGATGATGTTGCCGTACACCTGATACCTGATATTGTGAACCTTGTATACATCAGGCCTTTGGAATATTGGTATCGGAACCTGCGAGCATGTGAAAACCTCCACACGGCGCTTCATTATGCTCTCAGAGCTTCCAGCAAAGCTCTGAGAGCATTCCGCAAATTTGGCATACTCTCTGGTCAGGCAATATAGCGTGATATGGCTCAATTGCAATCTGTCTACTACATTGAACAGTCTTTCTGATTTCGCAGAGGGGTTGCAAAGACCCTTCATGGGCAGTTTGCTTTCTACTATTGAGCGCTCATTTGGCATTTTCTTGCGGTCATTGATTTTGAAAATGTCGAGAAACTCCTTGGGGTCATCCCGATGGCTTCAGAGGATGTCGTCAGTACTCTTAGGATCTCCGGCGATATCGTTCAGATTGAGAATTTGGATCTCTAACGACAATCGCCTGCCTCCATAGTCCAGTATCTGCGTTGCAGCGTCGACCTTGTTGGATGCTCTGTAAGCTTCTTTTACCTGCCGTATATGGGCAAGTTCGCTGAAGTCCGTGGAATATTGAGGAATGCTCTCAAAGCACTCAACGTGTTCCCCCGTAGTGCATTAAGACGTGCAATTTGATGAAGTTGAAGTGCGATCTTTCCCGAATCTCCCCGATCCCCTCTAAGCTTTGCTGAGTGCTCTGCCAGCTACAAACTGCTCTCCTTTGATCTCTCGCATCCTTTAACGTCTTCTTATATGCCCTGAATTCTAAAAAGATTTCCTTGTGTTTATGGAAATCCTCGAGATGGCTCTCCATATAGTCCAGTGTGCTCGTTGTATGACTCCCATATTGCACCATTAAGCCTGAGTGGAAGTCTATTAGGCTGCGAACACATTTCAAATCTGTCGCGAACCCGCTGTTGGGGGTATATTGAGATGTGTTAAGAAGGGAAGGAAAATCACGGATGTACCAACATCTTCTGGCCGCACCTCCGAGACCCGGTGTGGCCAGTATGAGCCGAAGTGCGGAGTTGCGGAATCGCACCTTAAAAACACGTTTTCGACCCCTGATTTAACGGGCGTCAAACGCGGCGCCCTCCCGCCGGGTCCGCGGGACATGAGAAGCCAAGGTGTAGCGATTGGAGAATCTGGCTCTGCATGGGCGTCTTCGCGATAAGACGATACAAGCAGGAGGAGAGAACAGGGAGAAGCAGCATTGCAGCTATCGATGGAAGGATTTGCAGGATCACATTCATAGATCCCTGATTAGGCTATATGGCATATTCTGTAGGCCTCGTGGCTACGGCGAAGGGTATAAATACCGAGCCGTTTCCTGACTGGCCTGAGATAAACGGCGAAATCAGAGTCTTAACAAAAGAATAAACATTCTATGCAAGCAAAACTCTTTGACACACTTTTATCTAAAAACTACTTTGAATAACTACTTCTATCTTCATCGATTGTGCTTACCTCTATCGTTATCTTTACCAATATCAGCGAACAACTGTGACTCTGTACTCTACCTGAACCCTTCGTCGAAATCAGGATCGAGTGCCATTGAACTTATAACTCGCAAAGGCCATATCGAACGAGAAGGGATTATACTCGACGCGGACGGAGAAGACTGTGGAACTTCTACCTCTGTAGTTGGCGCCCGCACTTTGAACTCCCTGAAAGAGTACCCGTATCTGTCGGTGTGTAACCTGGAACACCCGCTCCTGACAGCCACTCCCGGATTTCTCAGAGCAGTCGCGAGTGCTCCTAAAATGACCCGCCACAGATTCCGCATCTCTTTCCCTTGCCATTGGATGGTAGAACGATATGCTTTGTTTGGTACTGCCAGCCCAGCCTGAGGGTAAGGTGCAATCGAAGCCCAAGCGTTGTTGAACTTCTCCAATTGGTGATGCTTCTTCAGGAAGCCCTGAATCCACTCCATTATGTGTCTCAACATCCCCAGGTAAATATTGTGCAGTATGTCCGGTTTATTGAGATCCTACGGATTAACCCTCGGCGTAACCAGAAAGCATTGAAGAGTGTTTTGACATATCTCGCAACAAGATATTCCACTGATTCTAGATTGCCCGGGTTCTCACCAAATAGCTGTAACCTCTCCCTGTAGTCTTTATGGTTGCACATAGAGCTTCGATCAGTGCTCCCAAGGCTGTGAAACTTCACCTCGCATCGTGGGCAAGTGCTAGTGCTCAAGTTTTGTAAGTTTGAATGCTCGGGTTGGTCGGTGATCTAGCCCGAACGCACTGGAAAACGTAGTCGTTCGTAGCCTTCGGCGCATTCGATTAGCTCGCTCCCCTGAGAGCACTTGTGAATGCTTCAAAAGATCACCCCAAGAGCACGATGCAGTGCCATTTGACTTTGACGTCTTAAAACAGAGTTAACTAGTGTTGTATTCTTTCTAAGCTTTGGTGACACTGTTAGCAGCCCGATGAGAATAAATAAATGCCCTGTGGGCTTATTTGGCACCGACGACTTGATGTTCCCGATTGTAAGATAGATTGGCCAGGCTTTTTGTCCCCACTGAAATTTGTCAGATGTGTACCATCCGACACGCAGATAATTGGTACAACAGTAGACCCCTCCGTTAACCTATTCCATCGAGAAAGCATTAGCGACATCTCTTGGAGTACTCGGAGTTCATATTGAGAGGTCGAGGCCTACGGACCTGTATCTCCCACCACCAATCCTCTGTATGCATTTCCTCGTACATTCTTTCGCTGAGCTCATTATACTCCACCATGGACGTGTACACCAATGACTCCTGGAAGGCACATTGCCCTAAAAGATATCGGACGACTACCATTGGATCGCGGTAGTAGCAAGAAATCTTCTCCCCCCCAATATCCACCTCCGAATGATTCCAGCTTGCCTTTCCCAGTGTGTTGTTCATTTCCTCCACTCTCTTGATAAAACCCCGCCCGGTGCTGTAGGAGCACTCACCACTACTCGGAGGAGCTTGTAGAAAGAAGCTTTTAATGTTCCCCTGTGAGGCTTTGGACAGTGTGGAATAGTATGATATTCTGAACTCATATGCAGACCGGAATGGGTGCCATGGGTATTGGAGAAAACTCTAAGGGCACTCGTCGTAGTCCTCTGAGCGGTAAAGTTGCTCCCCAGCATACTCGTAAACTGTCGTGGATGCCATATGGCCATTTGAATCGGTGCCTGCCTCCTCCATCACGAAATACGATTCGGGTTCGAGGTCGGATTTGTTACCCAAATCTTGGTCAAAAATGTCGGACTCCGAATCATAGTGCACCTCTGAATAGTCATCGGGAATGCTCTCTGGGCTCTCGTCAGTGTTGTCGGTAGTCTCTACAGGTTGATCGTGCTCCAGAAGTGAATATTGATTTCGCAGCCATTCATATGCTTCTAAAGGATGGATCGTTCGAAGATGTCTAACAAAATTTGCGCAGGAGCTGTACCTCTTGCTGCAAAAAGAGCAAGATGATTTCATTGGACTACAGAATTTGCAGTATGCCAAAGCGGAGGCTCTCTCCTGCAGGCGGTGCAGAGTGCTCTATGATCGATTTGTCAGCCAATCAGTATGAGGCTCTCGCCGCCAAACGGTAGTGCAGAATTCTCTACGAGCGATCTGTTACCCACTCCATGCAGAGTGCTCGCTTAGCAGAGTTGTTGCCAAGTGATTGTAAGCCGCCCTTGCACCTCCAGCATAGCAAGGCTGATTTGACGTCATACATCTCCAACCGAATCCTGCAAATACAAACACGACCATACAACGAGAGGAAACAACAGTCCCCACAATAATGCCTCCAGCGATGCTTTATTCTGCCCTGTATACATCCCCGCGCTCTCTCGGAACAATCGCGGACAGTATTCAGATGATTGAGAAACCTTTTCAACGCGAAATTCAATACCAATGTGGACTACGAGCTCGAAGAATACACACTCTCCAACTCAGTTTCATCGCCGACAGAGCCCTGACACCAACAAAAACACAAACACCAACCCAACATGGGAATCCAATCGACACCATTGTTGGGACTACCGTCGGAGCATTCCCGAGTGCGCCTAGAGCATTCATCTACGTCATTCAATTGAATCAAACCAGCAGAGTAGAATCTTCGAGTGCGCCTAAAGCATTCATCTACGTCATCTATTGGAGCAAACATTGAGCACGGCTTGGAGCACCATATGCAACGCCAGTGGGAGCACTCGAGAGTGCTCCTATAACACATGGGGGTGCTCTCGGAAGCATGATGAGCTCTGGAATAGCTGATTCTATTCGGTGTAAGAGCACCCTTCTCCTCCTCCTAACCATCTTCCAGCGCAACCTATCACTTCATAACCCTCACTGCTATCAAAGCTTTCAAGATATCTCTTGGAAGTGCATTCAGCTCACGTTTGATGTTTAGAGTTCAAGTTTCAAGTTTCAAGTTTTGTTTTAGTTCGAGCTTTCAAGCTACACATCTAGCAATCATATATAAGATGGTATATCCTCCTTAATTCCATTGCTCTCAGAACTATACTCATCACATATTCCATATTCACTATAGTCACCTTCATCCCGCCCTCACAGCACTCCACAGAGCTCACAGAAGAAGCAAGATCGCGATCCAGACACCGACGATTCAGATAGCAAAAAACGCCGAAAGAAGGAAAAGAAAAAGGAAAAGAAGAAGGAAAAGAAAAAGGAGAAGAAGGAGAAGGAGAAGAAGGCGCAAGAGAAAGAGAAGGCGCAGAAGGAGAAAGAGAAGTTCTCACCTTCCTCGTCCGCTAAAGAGCAGAAAAGCGTCCGGCCTATCCTAATAGAGATAGGAGAGACACTACCGCGGCAGTCGTCGCGTTCACAGAAGCACCCGCCACCGCTCCCTCAACAATCGTCACTGCCTCTCCAGCACTCGAGACTCTTCCCAAAAAAGTGGGTATCAGTGAAATCTAAAGCCAAGAAAGATAGCGATGGCGACGGCAGTAGCGACAGCAGTAGCAGTAGCAATAGCGATAGCGAGGAGGTGTAACCTGAAGTCGAGCCTGATAGAAAACGTTCCAAAAAGTGCTCAGCAGGCACAGCAGCAGCCCTAGGAGGGCCCGCCACATACTCCGTATAGCGCACAGGAGCAGGCACAGCAACAGGCCCAAAGCCCCAAAGAGGACAAACAGTTCAACAAGTCTCCAGCTTTTCCCCAGAGTTAGGCAGCTCGCCGTCACTACCGTCGGCCCCTGTCCGTCAAACCGAGCTCCCACTTCGTGCACCTACTCCAAAAGCAGTCGCCAGTGCTTCACAGAGCTTTCGATTCCGACGTCCCCGTCGGATACCAATATCAAGTTCCCCTCCACCGGCAGAGCAGAGGCAAAGGCGCCGAGATTGTGCCCCAAAAACCTCCCCGCGTGCTCGGTTAGCGTACGCCAGACCTCCAGAAGAGTACCCTAGTGCTCTAGAAGCATCATCCCTAAGCTCTCACAACCCAACAAAATGACTCAAGAAAATAAAACGAAGATGATTTTAGGTTTGATCAACCTACTATAACGGAGCCATTCTAACTGGATGGCATGAGAGCATGCTAACCAGGGCCCGCTATATGTCGAGAGTTATTGGTAGAAGCCAGTACCCAGTGACATATGAAGTACCTGCAGTGTGGATCGCCACCAGCTGCAAGTGTAACCATATTCCGGTGACTAGGATGGGGGTCTATTCACAGAAGGACAGGCTGACGAGTCTATGCCTTGCTGACTGACTAGAAGGCCGGCCAGAGTAGGACTCTGATTGCCCGGCGACTCTTTGCATCCTCTAAGCATTTGAAGTGCCGCCATAGCGGTAGCACTCGGCCTGGGAAGTCTACAATAAGCTATGAGCTCTACTGCAACTAAAGACGGCTAATCATGCAGGCTAAAGTTTGTGCGACAACCAAGCGGCAGATTACCTATAGTCTTTGACTAAGGGTGGCACTGACTGGGCTTGGAAACTCCTGCTGGGGCTTAAACGGAAAAGAGGGGTAGCGGTGGAATGTTTGCAAGCACCGAGACTCAGTCCCACCGGAACTTAGTAGGAAACTGGGAGCGGAGAGTCGAAGGCTTTGGAGTATAAGTACTCGGCCTCACTCTCGCCCATTAGTTCTCCATCATCCGAGTCAATCCTCAGACCTCTCGGACGAGCAGAAGCAAGAGCCTTAAGATTATTCTAAGTTCTCGCAAGAGGAATCTTGAACCTGTAACCTGATTTCTATTCTGCACGGCCGTCTCTATTCTATTATCCTCTAATAGTCTAAGACCCCCGTGACACCTACCTAAAGTGTACATTAGCGTCCGCAACAGCCTCAAAGCGGAAATGAATAACACAGGTTGTGTCAACAAAACCATTTCCGGAGCAGCAGCGTTCGATGCTCTCTGCCTCCATGTGTTGAACATGCGCCCTCTCCATGGCTTCCTGCCTATGTGGAACAGAGGCAATAACGCACCTCGCATTGCACTCGCCAACACTTTGAAGTGGCTCATTGGTGATGTTGGGCAGAAGGAAAAGCTATCGAGGGGATAGGAGAATTGCGAGTATAGAGAAGTTGCTGACGAGAGCGATGATGATAATGACAACGGTAGGCAAGGCTCTAGGAAGTGTAAACGGGATCCAGTGCCCGCAGATCTCGATAGACCTTCCATGATGGTAACGGTGGTAATCCCCGATGCTCTAGGAGCATTCTTCATCGTTGTCCCGCCTCGTACCTATGACTGGAACGATCCACAAAATGAGCCTTCGTTCATTGGAATCCTGACAAAGAGAACGTTTCCAGAGCTCTGCAATTTGATCCTGAAGCACACCGCACCCGGCAGAGAAACCAGGAGTATCTGGGGTGCACTCGACAACATTCCACCAGCATCCAATTCCCCTGTTCAGCAATGGAGGTCCAAATCACTGATTCGGAAGAGGTCGAAGGTTGGTTGAAGAATAGCGTTGCCAGGCCTAGGAGAATACTGGTGGTACTCCATGGAGCAGGCGCGGGTGCTAATTTGGGTGGTGCTGAATCACCCCCCATCAGCAAAAAAAAAAATCGTCCAAGACGAACTGTACGTCCAGACGTACCGATTCGTCTTTTGCGACCAAAACCTCGTCTTTTGCTACCAAATACTCGCATCTTGGTCGTCCCGCGCGTCCCGGAGATCCTAACTGTGAGATCTGGTCTTTTGACGCCTATTTCGTCTCCCAAATGCGATATCTCGTCTTTTGACGTCGCGCGGATGTGATATTCTGCCTAAGTCGGCCAATGCTAATTATCTGCTAGCTAATGACGTGAGATTCGACGAGCTCTCCACACCTCGAGGATCCACCCACATCTCCATCTCTACCTATACCTCCACCTCCACCTCCACATATACACCTACCTACCTCCCCTCCTACCTCACCTCCTACCTCACCTCCTACCTCACCTCCTATTCGTATCGACACCTACCTCCTACCTGTACCAACCTCCTGCCTGTATCGACGCCTACCTCCTACCTGTATCAGCGCCTGGATACGTATTTATCCTCCTCTGCATTTTGACGCCTTTACTGACACCTACTACGCTCCAAATACTGGACGATTTCGGTTTCATCATTTTAGATTCTCTTATATTAGGTTCGATTTCTCATATGAGATTAGATTAGATTAGATTAAATTATGTTCTTCCATTTCTTCTTAATTGAATTGCAGTAGGTTCAAACACTTACATTCCTCTTAGAGCACTCGTTATTGCTTTAGGGAGTGCAGTAAAATGAGTGATTAGAAATGACTCGGGTGCGGATGAGTGGATGTATGTTACGAACCACATCGCGACACGAACGAACCACACCGCTACACGAAGGCATGAGTCATCGGAGGATCTGGAAGGTTCTGTTGGATTAGTAATCGCGGGGATATTTTCTACTATATATATCGTCGTTCCTGTCTCTTATCGTCTTTCCTTTCTTTCCTTACGCAACATCTTGTTTATTACTTTGGGTTATTACTTTGGGGGATTTACTTCGCTTCAATACACTTCTCTACTTCTACAAAGTCCACGTTACGTCTGCCGTCCATCATGTTTTGTGCATCTGCTGTCCTCCTCCTAGCCGTGACCCTCGTACTCGCTTACTTCCCCCTCGTTGCCGTCACCTCGGTTAACATGCCGACCGCCGTTATCTCCGTCCTCGTACGGACCACCATCTCTGCCTTCGTGCAGACCATCGTCGCTGTCCTTTCCTCTGCCCTCGTGCAGACCTCCGTCCCTGCCTTCGGGTATACCACTGCTGCTTCCCTTGTCCTCGCGCAAGGCTTACACCTTCCTTCGGGAACCTTAACCATGTCCCTCGACCCCACAGCCGCAACCTCGCCCATGGTTCTTTACAATGTAGTTGAGCGGTGAAAATTCTTCTTGCTTGGCGAAGAAAACTATGTCGTCAAGCGTTCATTTCTAATCAAATCACGCAAAAGAATGCTCTTAAAGCATATTGGATACTCCTGCGAGCAAGCCAAATGCCTCTCAATAAGCTATCTGCCGGTTCAGCAGTTCTCTCCGCAAAGCGACCACGACTCCCAGTACCACCCCAAGAGCATGATCATGATGATTCACTGACTGATGGGTCTGAAATATCATTCTGAGCATTGACTGCACTCTCTACCAGCACTCGCAGTAGTCAATCGGCCAGCATTCGGAGCAGTCAGTCGACCACCGCCCTAATAGCACGTAAAGAGCTTCTCCGTTCTACCGACACTTCCAATGGAAGAAGCAGCCCTAGAAGGATAGAATTCCATTTCCCCAAAGGCAATACTGACAGCGTTGAAGTGCAGGAGGAGAAGCCTGAGCAGGATGTACCAGAGGTGGAGGAAACCGCCGATACAGAACACTCCGAATATGACGACTCCCTAGAGAACGCTGAGGAGAGCTCTGAGGAGAATCCGGATGATCCAGAAGACCAACCTGTAGCCTCCACCCAGCAGAGATCCCAAAGTACGGGGAAGAGGCCTCGTACAGTACAGCCGACTACTGCCAAGGAACTGGGAAATGCTCAGAGGAGACCAACCGGAGTGGTAGCGGCGGTTATTGCTTCCTCCGACGTCTCGGTGTAAAGAACCATGGGCGGGGTAGAGGCTGATGGGTCGAGGGACATGGTTAGGGTTAGGAAGGCGTGACCTTGCAGCGAGGAAGGCAGCGGTATCTGAGGCAGGGACAAAGGTCTGCGAGCGAGGATAGAGCGGCGATGGTGCGAGGCGAGATAGTGGTCCGTCACGAGGGCGGAGATAGCGGATCGGCGTAGTTAGCGGGTGAGGGCAGCGAGAAAGTAGCGGCGAGGATGGTCGCGGCGAGGAAGGCGACAGCGGATGCACAAAGCATGATGAACAGGAGACGTAACGTGGACTTTGTAGAAGTAAAGAAGTGTATTGAAGCGAAGTAAATCCCCCAAAGTAATAACCCAAAGTAATAAACAAGATGTTGCGTAAGGAAAGAGAAAGAAAGAGAATAGGAGAAATGGAACGACATTATATAGTAAGAAAGGCCTCCGCGATTACTAATCCAACAGAACCTTCCAGGTCCTCCGATTACTAGTGCCTTCGTGTAACGATGTGGTTCGTAACACTCGGTGGATGTGATACAGGTTCGACTCCCTCTCACCCATTAAGGTTCAGGACAACATCAGCAAAAAAAAAAATCTCCCAAGACGAATTGTACGTCCAGACGTACCGATTCGTCTTTTGCGACCAAAACCTCGTCTTTTGCACCCAAATAGTCGTCTTTTGGTCATCCCGCGCTTCCCGGAGCTCTGAAATGTGACATGTCGTCTTTTGGCGCCTAGTATGCGTCTCAAATGTGACGCCTCGTCTTTTGACGCCTAGTATGCATCTCAAATATGACATCTCGTCTTTTAACGCCTTTTGACGTCGCGCGGATGTGATATTCTGCCTATGTACTGGCGCTAATGCTAATACCGCTAGCTAATGACGTCGGATTTGACGCTTTCTCCACACCGTGAGGATCCACCCACACCTCCACCTCCACCTCCACCTCCACCTCCAGCTCCAGCTCCACCTCCACCTCCATGCCTACCTACCTCGCCTCCTACCTCACCTCCTACCTCACCTCCTACCTCACCTCCTACCTCACCTCCTACCTCACCTCCTACCTGTATCGACACCTACCTCCTACCTGTACCGACCTCCTGCCTGTATCGACGCCTACCTCCTACCCGTATCAGCGCCTGGATACGTATTTACCTTCCTCTGCATTTTGACGCCTTTACTGACACCTACTAGGCTCCAAATACTGGACGATTTGGACACCTACCAGGCACCGAATACTGCACGATTTGGACACCCCCAGGCAGCGAATCGACACCTACCAGTCACCAAATACTGCACCAAATGGACACCCCCAGGCAGCGAATCGACACCTACCTGTCACCAAATACTGCACCAAATGGACACCCCCAGGCAGCGAATCGACACCTACCTGTCACCAAATACTGCACCAAATGGACACCTAGGCAGCGAATCGACACCTACCAGTCACCAAATACTGCACGATTTGGAGACTTCCTAGGCAGCGAATACTGCACGATTTGGACACCTCCTAGGCACCGAATCCTGCACCTACCAGTCACAGAATACTGCACCAAGTAGACACCTCCTAGGCACCGAATACTGCACGAATTGGACACCCCCCAGGCACCGAAGCGACACCTACCTGTCACCGAATACTGCACGATTTGGACACCTACCAGTCACCAAATACTGCACGATTTGGACACCTAGGCAGCGAATCGACACCTACCAGTCACCAAATACTGCACGATTTGGACACCTCCTAGGCAGCGAATCGACACCTACCAGTCACGAATACTGCACCAAATGGACACCTCCTAGGCAGCGAATCGACACCTACCAGTCACCGAATACAGCACCATATGGACACCCCAGGCAGCGAATCGACACCTACCGGTCACCAAATACTGCACGAATTGGACACCTACCCCACAGGCAGGTCAGCGGGCAGGAAGGCAGGCAGCAGGGAGGTCAGCGGGCAGGCAGGCAGCTCAGCGGGGAGCCCAGCGGGGGGGCAGCTCAGCGGGGAGGCAGCTCAGCGGGGAGGCAGCTCATTGGGGAGGTAGTGGGTAGGTAGCTTAGCGCGTAGGAGGGTACGCAGGCAGCTCAGCGGCGAGCTCAGAGGGCAGGCAGCTCAGCGGGCAGGAGGGCAGGCAGCTCAGCGGGCAGGCAGCTCAGCGGGCAGGCAGCTCAGCGGGCAGGCAGCTCAGCGGGCAGGCAGGCAGCTCAGCGGGCAGGCAGCTCAGCGGGCAGGCAGGCAGCTCAGCGGGCAGGCAGCTCAGCGGGCAGGCAGGCAGCTCAGCGGGCTGGAGCGCAGGCAGGCAGGTCAGCGGCGAGCTCAGCGCACAGCTTAACGGGCAGGAGGTCGGTGGGGGGCAGGAGTAAGCGGAGGTAAGTGGGGCGCCGGCGGAGGCAGGTGGGTCGCTAGGAAATATGTACATAGAATTACGTAGACATGTGGATCAATAAACGTGACATTTGCGTGGAACTAGTGTCCTAGTCTATGTACCGATTGCCGAGTGATCTCATTCTGCCAGCAAATTTGCTAGCGAAAGCCCTTAACCGGGCAAGAGCTACCCAGGTGTGGACCCGGTGTTCGTTTTGGGCGTAATTTGGTCAAAAGACGAACTCGTCTTTTGACCAAAAGACCACTCCGCGACGAGAACGGGAGAGATCTTCGTACTTTCCCGTTGAGACGATGTCTTTTGGCGCCGGCACGTAGCTATGCAGGTAACAAAACTTTTCATGCGCCTGGTGCGCCCAATTGCGCCGGGTGCGCCTGGGTACGCCCATGTGCGTCAGAATGAACCCTATTTTTTGCTGATGTAACTCGACCTCCGAGAGGGAGTAGACGGGACCCCAAGGGGGTTGCTGACCGGGCTCCAAATCGATCGCATGGTCGTAGGGCCGGTGTGGAGGTAATTTGTCTGCTTCCGGTGGGGGAAAGAGTTTAAGGAACTCGTAGTAGATGGCTGGGATCGCATTGCGGAGGTGCGCCCTCTCATCCGCTACCAGTGCGATGTGTCCCAAGAACTGGGCTTCTGGATCCTCCAGGACCGCCTCGTCCATCTCTATGTGTGGTTCCTTGTCATGAAGCATCGGTTCTTACAGTTCTCCCCAGTGAAGGATACTTCCCCATTTGCCCCTATTACCGGCTTATGCTCTTTTAATCACCAGTTAGGTAGTATAGCGTCAATGTTAAACGGTAGAGGGGCTATTTCAAACGATAGCTTAGTTTGATGCCCCCGAGAGGAGATGGTAATAGGTTGAGTAAAGGCATGTCCCGTGCCTGCCATAACTTCTCCTGTGAATCCTACTACCTTGGCCGGGACGTCTCGTTGCACCTTCGGGACTTTATATTTGGTAACAAAATGAGAGGAAAGATCTAGGCTGGTTGCTCCGGTGTCAAATAAAACATTGCAAGGAAATGAAAATTCGGAAAATGAAAGAGACAAAGGAATAATGGGTCGAGAGCCGTGAATGGGCTCGTGTGCTGGTTTATGCTTTTTATTCGCTGAGGACGCCCCCTCGGTCGGTCTTTTTCTTTTCGTGTTTTTTTGTGTCTTCTCTGTCAGTGATAACATTGCAATCTAAGGGAGCTCTTGACCTGACTCATCAGAGTCCCTTTCTAAAAACCCTGTTCCATATCATAACCCTCCTCTGACTGCGATCCCCACTCCTAGACAAAGGCCTCCCCGGGAGAGTAGTTGGCCACCGATACTTCAGCGGTCCTCCTGACCCAGTGGCGTGCTCGTTTCCGGGGCACTGGCGGCACGGGTTCCATTTCGACATCGCCATCGTCGCGGGTTCTTTTGCGGTTGACGGAGGAGATAGAGGCGGAGCTATTGGTATCCGATCGGCACCACTTCCACAAATGTCCCTTCTTTCCACAGCGTATGCACACTCCGTCGGTTTTCCGCTGGTCCTGGACCTGCTTGGAGACTCCTTTGGTGGCCTTTGCATAGCTGGCGAAAGCAGGTTTGTCGCCTTTTCTCGTGGTTGCCTTTGTCTCCTTCGCTCCCGACGCCTCCTTCTTGTCCCCTTGTACTGACCCTTTTCCTGGGAAGCCTCGCTTCCTACCGCTGCTTGTGCTGTGTGATCCTCCCAAGTTGCCCCTCTTTCCAAATATTCTTTCCTGCTCCAGGTAGGCCTCGTAGGACTTCCCTGCCCGCTCTAATTGTCTAACAAAGTCTGCGTCGTTCTAACGGGGCGAGAATCTGGTAACGAGGCGAGGAAGACTTGAGGCGAGGATCGACTCGAAGTATAATCAATACGAGACCGGAAAGCAGGCAAGGCGAGGATCGACTCGAGATACGTTCAGGACAAGACAGGAGATTGGACTTGGATATCGATAGAACAGAATATATTTTCAACTAACAGAATGGCTCCGCCTAGTATGATATACCAGGTGAGACCAATTGATTCCGGATACGAATGAAGACGTTGCGTAAGGAAAAAAGAAGAGAAGAGAAACAGAAACGAAGTGAGTGAGAGCCCTCTAATATACCTAAGGAAATCCTCCAATGACTAATCCCAGTGACTCACTACATGCAACCCAAATAGAAACCCACAACCGATCCCGATCTTTCCTTCCGCAATCATAACCCGAAACGCCTAGCGCTGACCCTTCCTTCCAAACACCTTCCTAATCCATCCATCCTAATCAACGCAACAGTGATCCTTCACTTTACCCTTCGATTCCGCAACGTGAGCGACGGCATGGCAGGTGGGGGCAGTTGTGCCGCGATAGTCGTCCTCCACTGGTTCGCACCTCGAGTGCCGTTCCCTGATGGCCTCGGGTAATCCCTTCAGAAGGGCCGTCCGATATGAAGTGCCCTCCATCCGAGCATGCTGGTTCATGATTTCCATCCGGGTAAGATAATCTCCGATGTTGCTGATGTATTTGAATTGGCTCATTTCCAGAGCCTTTTCCATCGATTCCTGAGATGTGAGGAACCGTTTGATTATCTCCTCCCTGAATGTTTCCCCGGTATAGTAAGCCAGGGGGGTTGGGCCCCTTAGTTTGGTCTAGTGATAGTTCATGAATTATTCTTTTGCCAGCTCAGTGGTGTAGGTGCCGGCAAAGAGGACTTTGGTTTTGTCGGTTTCGAACTTCCGTGACTTCTTTTCATGGATCCGTTGATGGGGTTGTTGGGTATCGAGGAGTTGCATTAGTAATGGTTGTTCTGTCGTATTCTATTATGTTCGGTGAAAACTCTGTCGATTGCGCGACCGTGAGTCATTGGGGATTAGTCATCGTAGGATTTCCTTGGGTATATTAGAGGGATCTCCCTCGTTTCGTCTCTGTTTCTCTTCTTCTTTCCTTAAGCAACGTCTTCTACTATACTGTACTTATTACAAACGTTTGTCCTCACCTAGCATATCACGCTAGTGTTCCGGGTTCCATACCGTTCGATACGGGTACTCGTTTGTGGAGCTCAAAGCACGGGGGACAACTACAAAAGTAGGAGTTCCGTGATCTGCTCAATCCGCGTCAAGTATGAATCCCTTCTTGTTCGATATGACCGACGCGAGTTATAAGTTCGATGACACTCAGCCTAACTTCGACAAAAGATTCAGGTAGAGTACAGAGTCACGAGCCTTCGGTAGTAACGTTGAAAGTCAAGGTAAAGGTAAAGACGAAAGTAATGTTCAGGTATCTCTGATAGTAGTGTGCCAAAGTGTTTGCTCGCGTATAAGATTATTATATTGTTAAGACTCTGATTTTGCCGTTGATGTTTTTTAGCTAGTCAAAGAATGGTACAGTATTTATATCCCTCGCTTGTGCCACGAGGCAACGACTCTGAGTTCTAATACAAAAGATCGGGGCTTCCTGAAGACCCTGAAAACATGCCACGTAAATCTATCCCGCCCCTCCGTCTAATCGCCGTCTATAATCCTGCCGTCTATAACCCTGCCGTCTATATGCATGCAGTCTAACCTTTCCCACATCGCTTTCCCACACAGTGGAGATACTCAACGCCTATAGGTACTCAATCCAATTGAACCGACTCTTCCCTCATATGTCCTGCAGTTCTAAATGACTCTCTTCCGGCGGTTCGATGCTCCGGGGGTTAAACCAGGGTTCAAAAACGTGTCTATTTAGGTACGATTCCGCAACTCCGCAATTCGGCTCATACTGGCCACCCCGGGTCTCGAGGGTGCGGCCAGAGGGTGTTGGTGTATTCGTTCCTTCTCTTAACACCTCTCAATATACCCCTAACAGCTAGGCCGAGCCACCTTTATAATTACGCTGGTTACAAATACATACGCTGTTACTTCTCTTCTAACGAAGACTCCTACACCCCCCTTAGACTAACTCGACAGCCGCTACTGTCGCATCTCGTACCCTGCGGAATACATCCATCCACGCCGCCCCTTGTGACTTCTGCTCGAAGTAGAACTTGCATTCGAGAAGCCAGTATCGGAGCTTGTGCTTGCGGGAGTTGTCAAACTCAAAGGGTTTCTTAGCCAGCGAGTCGCGGTCCATTTCCTGCTCTCATTCTACCAGTTCTGCTCCCCCCAGGCCTCCCCGGATTCCGTTCCACGTCTTCCTGTTGGGTCCCAAGGATTTGCGGGTGGATCCACTGCTGCTTGATGGTGGTGTTAGGGGTATATTGAGATATATTCAGAAGGGAAGGAAAATCACGGATGCACCAACACCCACTGGCCGCACCTCCGAGACCCGGTGTGACCAGTATGAGCCGAAGTGCAGAGTTGCGGAATCACACCTTAAAAAACACGTTTTCAACCCCTGATTTAACCCCCGGAGCGTCAAACCACTGGAGCCCTCCCCTTCGGGTCTGCAGGACATATGAGGACAAGGCGTAGCGATCGGAGGGAATGCCACCGACTCATACGTGGAGCATCTTTCCAGCGATAAGGCGACACGAGCAGGAGGGGAGAACAGGGAGAAGCAGCATTGCAGCTATTGATGGAAGGACACGGAGGATCACATTCATAAATCCCCGATTAGGCTATATGGCATATTCTCTAGGCCTCGTGGCTACGGCGAGGAGTATAAATACCGAGCCATTCCCTGACTAGCCTGACATCAACGGCGAAATCAGAGTCTTAACAATATAATAATCTTATACGCGAGAAAACACTTTGGCACGCTTCTATCAGAGATACATGAACATTACTTTCGTCTTTACCTTTACCCTGACCTTTATCGTTACTATCGAAGACTCGTGACTCTGTACTCTACCTGAATCTTTCGTCAAAGTTAGGCTGAGTGTCATCGAATTTATAACTCGCGTCGGTCATATCGAACGAGAAGGGATTCCTACTTGGCGCGGACTGAGAAGATCACGGAACTCCTACCTTTGTAGTTGTCCCCCGTGCTTTGAGCTCCTGTCCTTCTGTATACTGCCTAAATTCCTTCATCAACGCCCGCCGTTCCTCTTTGTCCCTTGCCTTCTCCGCGTTCATTACCTCTAACCGTCTCTCCGGTTCCCGCAGTTGTGCCTGGTGCCGCTGATAGGCCTGATCGATGGCCTCTGGGTCTTGGGCACGAACTTGATCTGATCGCTGTTCCAGCGAAGCTATTAGTTCGAACATCGTGTTTTACTGCTTGGCATGGCCTTGTACGGTCTTGAAGGTCTTGGTATCGACTTGACTGAGGTTTTCCAGGGCTAGTTTGCGGATTTCCTCCACCTCCCTCCATAAGCGCTTGCCGGCTCTGTGGGGGTACTGCCATTTGCTACCACCCTTACGGCATAGCTCTTCGAGGATTTCTAACACGTTCTTGGGTACTAGTGCTGGGCGTGTCTCTGGGTTCCGTGGTGTTGGGAATCCTGCCAGGATAGGGTCTGCGCTCATCTCCCTCTCTCTTGTGATGGGTTCCATCATGGTGTCGTCTTCCTCCAAGACTGTTCGGAGTTGAAGTCTATTGAACTGTCCTGAGGAGACAGACATAATGGGGCAAGTTGGTAGCGACTCTGTTACTCCAGGTGAATCGTGGGAGTAACGATATACTCTGCTCCGGGTTACACACCGACCGATACGGGTACTCTTTCGGGAAGCTCAAAGTGCGGGCGACAACTACAGAGGTAGCAGTTCCACAATCTTCTCAGTCCTCGTCAAGTATAATCCCTTCTTCATTCGATATGGCCTTTGCGAGTCTCTAAGTTCAATGGCATTCAATCCTGATTTTGACGAAGGATTCAGGTAGAGCACAGAGTCACAGTATTCGCTGATATCGGTAAGGATAACGATAGCAGTAAAGGTAATCGATGAAGGTCGAAGTAATATCCAAAGTAGTCTTTTTAGATAGTAGCGTGCCAAAGAGTTTGCTCGCGTAGAATAATTATTATATTGTTAAAACTCTGATTTGCCGTTCATCTTTTTAGATAGTCAAAGAATGACGAAGTATTTATACCCCTCGCTTGTGTCTCGAGGCAACCACTCTAATATCTAGTACAAAGATCGGGGCTTCCTGAAAACCCTGAAAACATGCCAAGTAAATCTATCCCGCCCTATCCATCCAATCGCCGTCTATAATAACGCTGTCTATAATCACGCCATCCCTTCATGCCTGCACCCCGCCTCGTTGTTTCCTCGTCTGTCCGTCAGTTTCTCGTATTCGTCAGTTCCTTCCTTCTCGGTACTCGGAGGTCGGGCACTCACGCCTAAAATTTCCAATCTCGCTTTCCCACACAGTGGAGATGCTCAACGTCTATAGGTACTATCGATAGGTACAGAGTTAGCGGGCAGCGGGCCTCATTTCCTCGATATTGGTCCGATGTTACAAACCACACCGCTACACGAAGGCATGAGTCATCGGAGGATCTGGAAGGTTCTGTTGGATTAGTAACTGCGGGGGTCTTTCTTACTATATATATCGTCGTTCATGTCTCGTATTGTCATTCTCTTTCTTTCCTTACGCAACATCTTGTCTATTACTTTGGCTATTTACTTTGGGGGATTTACTTCGCTTCAATACACTTCTTTACTTCTACAAAGTCCACGTTACGTCTATAGTCCATCATGCTCTGTGCATCCACTGTCGCCTTCCTCGCCGTGATCCTCATCGTCGCGTACTTCCCTCTCGCTGCCCTCACCTCGGTTAACATGCTGACCGCTATTATCTCCGTCCTCGTACGGACCACTATCTCTACCTTTGTGCGGACCATCGTCGCTGTCTTCTCCTCTGCCCTCGTGCAGACCTACGTCCCTGCCTTCTGGTATACCACTGTCCCTTCCCTGTCCTTAGTGTCAGGCCTACGCCTTCCCTCTGAGAACTTAACCATGTCCCTCAACCCTTCAGCCTCTACCTCGCCCATGGTTCTTTACACTATGTCGCGGAATTTATGGTCGACCGACATCCACCTACCCACCTCGCTTAGGCGACCATCGACAACCACTCTCTCGACGGAGACCACTGGCACCATCCTGATGTTCTCATACATCACCCTCTTCCTTGTTGCCTGGGTCCTAGCCTACCGCCTTGGTAGACTCTGGGACCAAGCAATCAAGGAACCACATGCCTACGCACTCCACCGCTGATCCCCTCTCGCCGCACTCGCCGACTACAATGCCGCCTCCTCCGACGCTCCTCCCTATGGGGAAAACCGACAGGAAACGATCCAGGCTGGTGTTTCCTAACACTAGCTCCCGCTCCCTTTCGGCCTTACCTCACAGGCTTGGGACCTTACCCCTCACCGGTTAAAGTCTTGAACACTCTGCACAAGCTAGGAGCCCCACTACGACCCGTCCTCGTCACCAACCACCGAGGTACGGCCCACGTCGAGAATACTCTCGCCCACCACACCGTCCACCGCCTACTACGGTCAAGAAGGATAGGCGCCAAGCTCAAGATAAGGCAACTGCACCATCCCGGCGATTGCGAACCCTTCGAGGTCCCAATACGATTATCGCTGAAGAAGAAGGCTACCAAAGCTCTGATCGACACTGGGGCCACCGGGTACGGATTCATCGACACGGCGTTTGCTCACTCCCGTGGTTACCCCATCGAGCCCCTTCTACATCCTCGACAGCTGCAAGTAATCGACAGCCGACCCATCGCTTCCGGAGCCATCACGCACGCTTGCAAACTCCGTCTGGAAGTTAACGACCACGTGGAAGGAATCTCGCTGTACATCACCCAGCTAGGTGATGCCAAGGTAGTCCTAGGCCTCCCATGGCTCCTACACCACGCCGCACACATCTGATTCGCCGATAGGACCATCTCCTTCCACGCCGACCGATGCCGACAACACACCGCCGTGTCATGGACGAAGACCTTGACCCCACGATCGCTCACCGCCGCCGGCGCCTCACTACCTCCGCCGCCGATTCCTCCCGACCCACCGTCCCGCTACAACCGCCGCCAATCCCACCAAGACCCATCGCCCCCCGCCGCACCCTCACGCTGTCCGCCGCCCGCTTCCGCAGGGAGGCCCAACAAATCGAGAACAAACTCTTCCTCCTGGCCGCCCGTCCCGCCGGTCCCACTCGCACGCCGTCCGCCTCCACAGAAGGACTGGTCCCCACCACCTACCACCAGTACCTCCACCTGTTCCAGGAGTCCGAAGCCCAAGCACTCCCTGCCCATCGCTACATCGACCACGAGATCCCATTGCAAGAAGGCAAGCACCCAACGTTTGGCCCCCTATACGGCATGTCCTCGGAAGAGTTGAAGACCCTCCGAGAATACCTTGACGACCAGTTAGCTCGAGGGTACATCCGTTCTTCTTCCTCCCCTGCCGCCTTCGCCCTATTCATCAAAAAAGGACGGTCTCACGACTACGCGCGACTACCGCGCCCTCAACGCCATCAGAGTGAAGAACCGGTACCCCTTGCCTTTGATCAACGATACGTTGGACCGACTGAAGGATGCAAAGATTTACACCAAACTGGTTCTTCGCAACGGATACAACCAAATCCGGATCAAGGAAGGGGAAGAATGGAAGACCGCTTTCCGGACCCGGTACGGGCTGTTCGAATACCTGGTAATGCCTTTCGGCCTAACCAATGCGCCAGCCACCTTCCAGGCGTTCATGAACGACACCCTCCGGTCCCACCTCGACGACTTCTGCACGGTATACCTCGATAACATCCTCATCTATTCCAACACTGAGGCAGAACACCAGCAACATGTCAACACCGTCTTGGGTAACCTACAAGCAGCAGGCCTCCATTGCAAACCGGAGAAATGCGAGTTCCACGTAGACCGTACGGAGTACCTCGGATACATCATATCAGGCGAAGGTGTCGAGATGGCCACGGACAAAACCAAGGCGATACAAGAATGGAAGACACCCTCCTCGGTTCGCGACGTACAGGTATTTCTAGGGTTCGCCAACTTCTACCGGAGGTTCATCCGCGACTACTCTAAGGTGGTTTCCCCGATGAGGTGTCTGCTAAAAAAGGATACCCCATTCACATGGACCCCGGCCGCAGACCAAGCCTTCAACGCGCTAAAGGAAGCCTTTTCCACGGCACCAATCTTGAAGCACATCGACCCCGAGCAAGCCTGCATCCTCGAAACGGATGCCTCCGACTTTGTCGCAGCAGCGGTATTCTCCCAGAAGGACAAAGAAGGGATACTACACCTGGTGGCGTTCTACTCCCATAAGATGACACCGGCCGAGTGCAACTACGACATTTACGACAAGGAATTGTTGGCTATCATATGAGCCTTCAAAGAATGGAGGAGATATCTTGAGCCCAGCAACGAGGAAATCATAATGTACTGCGACCATAAAAACCTGGAGCACTTCATGACCACTAAGATCCTGAACCGCCGTCAAGCCCGCTGGTCCCTTACCCTGTCGTCGTTCAACTTCGTAGTCACCTACCGCCCTGGCGCCAAAAACGGTAAACCTGATGACCTCACACGTCGATCTGGAGATCTCCCAAAAGAGGGGGATGAAAGGTTAACCCAGCAGCACCAGGTCGTACTCAAACCAAAAAACCTCCGCCTGTCCGCTGCCCTGCAAGCCCCCAAAGCCGCCGAAGTAGCCCCCTCGCTCCTCGATCAACTGAAGACCGCCCTCGGCAAGGACCCCCTCTCCAAGCAGCTAATGAAGGATATAGCAGCATATCGCGGCATGACCGCCCCCACCTGCCCTGCCATCGAGAACGTTGCGGAATCGAGGTATTAGGTGAAGGATCGCTATCGCGTCGGATAAGGTGGATGAGTTAGGAAGGTGCTCGGAGGATACGGTCAGCGCCAGGCGCCGGCTGGGATTGCGGAAAGATCGATCGTTATGGGTTTCCTATTTCTCGCTGTACAGGTTGAGTCATTGGGGATTAGTCAGCCGAGGATTCCTTGAGATATTATGCGCCTCCTCGCTTCGTTTCTGTTTCTCTTCTCTTCTTCTTTCCTTACGCAACGTCTTCATTTGTATTCATTCCTAGTCCAAGAACTGACGACCCAACTCATGGAAGCAAGGGAGCTTAACCACCTCCTACGCGCTCGAGCACCCCCGGCCCCAGAACCTGTTGCCCCAGTCCCAGTCCCCGTCCAAGCCCAGCTCCCAGTCCCTGTACCTGCCCCTGCTCAACGATCTGACAAAATCCCTGACCCAGCTAAGTTCGACGGTACACGTTCGGCTCTCCGTCCCTTTGTCACCCAGCTCCGCCTCAAGATGATCGGTAGCGCCGACCGGTTCACCTCCGACCAACAACAACTCGTATACGCGATCAACCTGCTAACTGGACGTGCACTTGGCCAGGTCATGCCCTTGGTCAACGGTGCCAACATCAACCTCGCCAACATCGAAGCATTGATCACCCTCCTAGACACCGTTTTTGGAGATCCTAACCGAGTTGCCACCGCTGAACGAGAGCTGGAGAGACTAACGCAGGGAACGCGGGACTTCTCCGCATACTTCGCCGACTTCCAACACCTTGCCGCCGATGTTGCCTGGAACGAACAAGCTCAGAAACACGCCCTCACCCGTGGACTTTCAAGCGACCTCCGGAATGCTATGATCCACCACAGCACCCCCGACTCTCTGACAGCTTACGTCCGACTCCTACAAGAGTTGGATGGACGCATCAGGGATGCTCGCCTCCGCTCACGAGTTGCCTCTGCTCCTGCTTTCGTCTCCGCACCTCAAAGGTCGTCTGCCCCTGCTCCCGCTCCCGCCCCAGCTACCGCCGCACACCCGTCCCACGCACCGGGGGGGGCGGTCCCTATGGATGTCTCCAACATCCGCCCTCGTGCCCCTCGTGGTCCCTTGTCCCCAGCTGAACGCTCGCGTCGCATGGCCCAAGGGTTGTGTATGTATTGTGGACATGCCGGACATTTCGCTACCGAGTGCCCCAATCGCCGCCCCAATGCTCGTCCGTTCCGCGCCGCTGCTACCACCGAGGTCTACCAACCTCCGGTGATGCATGGGGCTCTTGCTGCTACATCTTCGTCTTCTTCTGGTTCTGGTTTTTCTTCTTCTGGTTCTGCTTCTGGTTCTTCTGGTTCTTCTGATCTTGGTTTCTCTTTCTCTGGTCCGTTCAATATGCCACGCTCCCGTTCCCCACCGTCGGGAAATGGGAACGACCTGCACTGAGTGGCACAGTACAGGTTTCTCCTATCTCTTTGTCTCTGTCTTCGGTTTCTGGTCCTGTTTCTAGTGTCTCTTCTGCGCAAGGTTTTTCAGATCATTTAGTGGTTTCATGTTCTGTATCTGATAAAAATAAAATCTGTAAAACCTACGCATTAGTTGACACTGGAGGTTCTGGAATCGCATTCATTGACGAGAGATTCGTATGCCACCACCAACTTCCTACCTCCCTGCTCGCTCAACCCCGTAAACTACAAGTCATCGATGGGAGGGAAATCTCCTCCGGTGATATCACACACACTGCACAATTATCCCTCCGCATTCAAGGCCATTTCGAGCACACCACTCCGCCTTGGGCACTATCCTGTAGTCCTTGGTATCCCATGGATGCGTCGACATAACGCTGCCAGACTTTGCTACGAACTCCATCATTTTTGACTCCCCTCACTGCCTCCGCCAATGCAACGACGAACCCGTACCCGCCTATGTCCAAGGGATTTCCAGCCCGCTACCCGCTACACATGATCTAGAGATAGAGAGAGTGTCAGCAGCTACGTTCTACGAAACCAGCAGGGATCTCCAAGTCTTCGCAATCGTCTTTAATCCAACACAATCACCATCGCTCACAGACCCTATCGCTCTGGTACCAACCGTCCACCACCAATACCTATCACGATTTCGAGAAGAAGGGGCCAAGAAGCTACCGCAACACCGCCCCTATGACCACCACATCCGGCTCAAGGAAGGAACTGAACCCCCATTCGGTCCCCTCTATAGTATGTCCCGTGACGAGCTGACGACCCTACAGAATCACTTGGAAAAGGAAGTAGCAGCGGGACGAATGGAACCAAGTTCCTCCTCTGCGGGCGCACCTGTCCTTTTTGTCAGGAAACCAGGGGGAGGACTCCGGTTCTGTGTGGACTACCGAGGGATCAACGAAATCACCATCAAGGATCGGTACCCCCTGCCTCTATCCAAGGAAACCTTCAACCTGATTGGTGCGGCTAAGTGGTACACCAAGCTCGATCTCCGGGCGGCCTACAACCAGATCCGGATAGCCGCTGGAGACGAATGGAAAACGGCATTCCGAACCTGATTTGGCCACTTCCAGTACAATGTCATGCCGTTTGGATTAACCAATGCCCCCGCTTCTTTCCAACGGTTCATAAATGATGTCCTTCGTCCCTTCCTCGATAGATTCTGTACCGCGTACTTGGACGATATCCTGATTTACAGCAAGGACCTGGAAACGCATATCGACCATGTCAACCAAGTCCTCCAAGCCCTAACGAACAATGACCTGTACTGCGCCCCGGAGAAATGTGAATTTCATGTACAAGAAACCAAGTATCTCGGGTTGATAATTACAACAAAGGGTTTGGAAATGGATCCGGCAAAGGTAGAGAAGATCAGGGATTGGAAGGAACCACGGAATGTGAAAGATATTCAGGTATTCACCGGGTTTGCAAATTTTTATAAAAGGTTTATCAAGGATTATTCCAAGATATTGCTACCCATCACAGAACTCACACACAATGACATCCCGTTTGTCTGGTCCCCCGCTTGTCAAGGAGCTTTCGACCACATGAAGGCAGCGTTTACTTCCTACCCAGTACTCTGACATTTCGACCCTGATAGACACATCGTTGTGGAATCCGATGCATCTGACTACGTCTCGGGTGGAATCCTATCTCAATACGACGACTCCGGAATCCTGCACCCCGTGGCATATATGAATAAGAAGCATTCCCCAGCGGAATGTAATTACGAAATATATGATAAGGAATTACTGGCAATCATTCGCTGTTTTGAAGAATGGAGATCGGAACTAATGACTGCCATGGACACCACCGAGGTCCTGAGCGACCACCGCAATCTGGAATATTTTATGACCAAGAAGCTACTGAACCGACGGCAAGCCAGATGGTCTGAACTCTTATCACGTTTCGACTATAAGATTACGTACCGACCTGGAAAGAAGGGTGGAAAACCGGACGCGTTGACCAGGAGGTCACAAGACATGCCTAAGGAGGGTGATGAACGCCTGGCTCATCAGAGTCAGACAGTGTTGAAGTCCCAGAACTTGGGAAATCTGGGTTTGTTGGCTACAACCCAGTCCTTACAAGGATTGTCCCCCCTGGAAGAACTTCTTAAACAAGCGTATATCACTGACCCGTTCCCAAACAAGATACTAGAACTCCTCCATACAGGCGCAAAACACTCCCGAGACATCACCTTAGCGGAATGCTCAACCCGCGAAGGATTGCTGACGTACCGTACCAAGATCTATGTCCCCGACGATCAAGCCCTGCAACTTCATCTCCTGAAGGAACACCACGATGCGCCGTCGGCCGGTCATGTCGGTAGAGCAAAGACCTTTGATCTGCTAGCACGATCCTACTACTGGCCCACAATGCGCAAGTCTGTGGAACGATACATCCGCAATTGCCATACCTGTAGTCGCAGCAAAACATCTCGACATGCCCCCTTCGGAGTCCTACGCCCCCTACCTGTACCGCAGAAACCTTGGACTCATATATCAATGGATTTCGTAACGGGTCTGCAGGAGAGCAAGGGTAAGGATGCTATCCTAGTTGTGGTCGACGGTCTGTCAAAGATGAAACATTATATCGCCTGCAATACAACCACCGGTTCCGAAGATCTCGCACGCCTCTTTATCGAACACGTTTGGAAACTCCACGGCTTACCTACATCCATCGTATCAGACAGAGGGACCCAATTCACCTCGGAGTTCTGGAAGTCCCTGTGCAAGGCCTTAAAGATCACCGCAGCTATGTCCTCCGCATTCGCCTGGCCCAGCGGTCAAGCGGAGCCAATGCGCAGTCATGGAACAATACCTGCGGAGCTACGTATCCTACCAACAAGATGACTGGACTGACTGGTTACCCATTGCCGAGTTCACCGCCAATAACGCTGTCCCTGAAACCACGCGAGTCTCGTTCGTTCATGGCTAACTTCTGATTCCCGATCACGGAAGACCTAGCACCATCGGCCGGAAAGCCAGCAGGAGGTCAACGCTTTGGTGAAACGGATGACCGAGATACAAGAACACCTCCGGGCTGAGATGCGTTACGCCCAGGACCGACAGGAAACCGGTGCCAATCAACACCGAACACCTGCCCCCAATTATAAGGTTGGTGACGAGGTGTGGCTCAACGCTAAGAACATCCAGACCACTCGCCCCTCTAGGAAACTCGATTGGAAACGCCTGGGAAGGTTCAAGATCAAGAAAGTCATCAGCCCCTCTGCATCTGAACTGGGCCTGCACGGCCTCGATGAAGATACACCCTGTCTTCCACGTTTCGAAATTGGACCCTTGCGCTACAGACCCGCTACCAGGGCACATTCCTCCTCCGGCTCCCCCTGTTGTCGTTGAAGGCGAGGAAGAGTGGGAACTTGACGATATTCTAGACTCTCAAATCCGATACAAACGTCTCCAGTACTTATGCAGCTGGAAGGGTTCTGGCCGACGCAGGAATATTCTGACAAGCGTCGCCAGCGCTCCTCGCCTCCTCGCCGCTTCCATCGCCTATCCTCTGAAGCCTGGACCTGTCGGAGTTCTCACGGGCTGGAGCCTGAGAGGGGCTAGTATCGCGCGACCGCCCCCACCTGCCCTGCCATCGAGAACGTTGCGGAATCGAGGTATTAGGTGAAGGATCGCTACCGCGTCGGATAAGGTGGATGAGTTAGGAAGGTCTTTCGGAGGATACGGTCAGCGCTATTAGGCGCTTGGGTTGGGATTGCGGAAGGAAAGATCGGGATCGGTTATGGGTTTCCTATTTCGTTGTACAGGTTGAGTCATTGGGATTAGTCGTGGAGGATTCCCTTGAGTATATTATAGGGCTCTCCTCGCCGTTTCTGTTTCTCTTCTCTTCTTTCCTTACTCAGCGTCTTCATTTGTATTCGTTCCTAGTTGATCTCACCTGGCGTATCGCTGGCGGGTAGTCCTATATCTTGTTAAGTTATCAATATACTTCGTTCGATCGGTATTCGAGTCCGATCTCCTGTCCTGCCCCGAACGTATCGTGAGTCGATCCGCGCCTCGATCACCCCTAGTCTCGTCTCTCGTACCCCGCGTTGTTAGACAGCAGGAAAGAAGCACTCCCGCCAACTCCCCATCGGGGAATGCTCAATCAAGGAAGGCCTGTTATACTACCAGGGATTACTATACATACCCGATGATGCCGCAATCAAGCTGGAGATCCTCCGTTCCCACCACGACGCTCTGTCGGCGGGGACCGGCGTAGCGAAGCGCTAGAACTCTGGCGGAACTATCGCGGCGCCGTGCGGAAATACACTGCCCGATATGTGGACCACTGTGACACCTGCTCCCGGATTAACCCGGTCCGACATGCACCGTACGGCCTCCTCAAACCACTGGCTCCTCCAGCGCCATAGTGCTTTTGTCAATGGACCGCGTCACGGCCTACCAGAGTCTCAGCGATCCAATGCAATCCTAGTGGTTGTTGACCGACTCGCAAGATGGCTCATTCTGTCCACATGAGATCGCGGGCCTTGCAGAACTTGCCGTTTGTTCCTGCGTATGCTGGAAGTCGCGGACTCCCCAAAACGTCGTGTCGGACGGTGCGACGTTCACCTCGCAGTTCTGGAAGTCACTGTGCAACCAACTGGACGTCAAAGCGGTTCAGCGCGCCTTCCACCAAACCGATGGACAAGCCAGGAGGATCAAGCGCCATCGTGGAACAGTACCTGCGGGTTCGTCAACTACCAGCAAGACAACTGGGCTGAATTCCTGCCCCCGAGTTTGCGCCAGCGGAACCATTGGGAGTGAGTCCCTTCTTTGCAAACTACGGGTATAATCCTCAGTTGGAAATACTCCCCGCCGAAGAACGACATGAAGCCCAGCCCAAGGAAGTGGTAGAATTTGCCAACTCGATCTCCACCCTCTGGCGCATTCTGATCAGAGATCCTGTATGCGCCCGCCGCGCTGATAAGCGCCAATGCCGCCCGACTCCCCGAACCCCGTTTGGAAGTCGGAGACTTAGTCTGGTTGTCCCGAAAACACATACGAACCACCCGGCCTTCCGACAAGCTGGACCACAAGCGCGCAGGAAAGTTCAAGATAATGTCCAGTGCGTGGATCCGCAGCCTGTCGCTTGGAGCTTACGCGTCATGAAGTCTCATCCAGTGTTCCCGTCTCGCTCTTGGAACCATGCGCGTACCTCTGCGGGCCACGTCCAACCACCACCGCCGCCGGTCATCGTCGAAGGAGAAGAGGAGTTTGAGGTACAAGAAGTGTTGGATTCGCGGATACGCCACCAGCAACTACAATACATGGTCAAGTGGACCGGCTACCAGCAACCCACCTGGGAACCGGCCCGGAACCTCGACGCAGAATCAGGATCGTTGCAGCGCTTCCACGCTCTATATCCCGCCAAACCCACTAAGGTCCCTAAAAAGACCTCCCGTGGTAAAGTATAAGTTTCTTACGGTTTCTTTAGCAAATGAGACCGCCCTGCCACGTTCCCGGTCTTGCGCATATCGCTGCTAACTTTCGCTCTTTCTTTCACACTTCCCTTCTCGCTGGAGTTCGCCATTCGAGGAGGAGCTAAGCTATTCGAACCACATGTCTGAGCGAACCACATCATACGACCATGGTCATCGGAGGATCTGGAAGGTTCTGTTGGATTAATGTCGCGGGGTCTTTCTTACTATATATATAAATCGTTCGTATCTCCTATGCTTTCTCTTTCTTTCGCTTACATGCGTCTTGTTGCGGGATTCCTCACTTGAATACACTTCTTTACTTCTACAAAGTCAGCGTTAAATCTGCCGTTCATCGTACTCTGTCGTCCGCTGTCGCCTTCCTCGCCGTGCGCCGTAGTCGCTTCCGCCCTGCCTCGCCGGTTAATATGCCGACCGCAGTTATCTCCGTCCTCGTACGGACCACTATCTCTGCCCTCGTGCAGACCTTCGTCGCTGTCCTCTCCTCTGCCCTCGTGCAGACCTACGTCCTTGCCTTCGGGTATACCACTACTGCTTCCCTTGTCCTCGCGCAAGGCCTACGTCTTCCCTCGGGAACCCTGACCATGTCCCTTGACCCCTCAGCCTCTACCTCGCCCATGGTTCTTTACACGGGAGCGGGACGGGACGGGGTCGGGACACGGGAGACGAGGCTGGGTTCTAGGACTACCTCCTAGATGGTGGAAGACGGAAGAGCAGGACAAAGGACCCTAAGTCAGACAGGGAGCAATGGCTATACAGAGAGAGTCGGCCGAGGACTGGATCAGGGACTGCTAGATAGGGAGCGATGGCAGGTCGGAGCGGAGGCGGGAGACGGGGCACGTGAAAACCAGATGAGGCGCAATGGTCATACACGGGGATGGGGGTGATACTAGGAGTTCCGCCAGAGAAGGAGCGATGGCGGAACGAGGGCAGGACAGGGCGGGCTCTAGAGGAGGCGGAGCCGGGACGCGGAGCAAGGACAGGACAGGGACAAGGTTAGGCTCTAAGGAGAGCGGAGCCTAGATGCGAGCGGAGGCAGGACAAAGCAAGACAAGAGACAGAGCGAGGCGGGGAGGTCAAAGACGACCTTGATTCTGAAGGCCTTCCTTTAGGCGAAAGCCCAGAGGAAGAGACGAGGTCTACGAGGGGAACGCTTCCTAAGTTCTGGAGAAAGACTGAATTGAAGCGTACGTGAATTACAAGAAGAAAAGACTAGAGAACTAAAAGGAAAGCCCCTCGAAGAGAATGGGGTGGCTTCCCTATATACAAGAATCTTAATGTTGCTGATTAATCCAGACAACGTGACAGGGAACGGAAAGACGGAACGATAAAACAGAGACAGGGAAAGCAGAAGCGAGAACGAGAACGAGAAACAGGAACGAGGAAAGAACAGGCGAAGAATGGAGATAGGAACATACGAGAAAACAGGAACGGAGAACAGAAGCGAAGAGAGCACGAAAGGACAAGGTTAGCGGAGCATACTCCAACGAGAAACAGAAACGAGACAGAACAGAGACAGGACTAGGATGAGATAGGAAAGTACATGATCAAGGAGACAGGGAAGACGAGACGGGGCAAGGATGTATAGAGGCGACGGGACAGGGACTGGAGCACAGACTGGAATCGATCGGTAAATACCTTAGCGACATATGAGACGCTAAGGCTGGGCATTACCTCACGAAGTCCAATGGGGATCGGGGAACTGGGAGGGGATCGAGGTGCGAGGCTAAAACATAGAGAACCTTCTTGAGCCATGGATGCTTCCAGGTACCAAAGCCATCTTCCGATACGTCCGGGTTGAGTAGTCCCGCGACGATAAAGGTTGACAGGGGTAAAGCCAGAGCAGGGAAGAGCCTACAGGGAATCGGGCAGACTAGGATTCAGGAGCGGGGAGACTAGGGGCTAAGCGAGGACGGGGATACAGCATGGGTCAAGGAAACAATGAAACAGGTACAGGACTTGAAGTCGGGGATGTGACCCAACAGCAAGGAAACAGGAAAACAGGAAACAGAACGAGGAACAGAACAGGAAATGAAACCAAGGGAACAGGAAAACGGAGCCAAGGAAACAGGAACAAGCACAGACTGGAGTCCTGTCCGAGCGCCGTTACACGTAGGTACGATTCCAGGTGCTGGTTAGTCCGCTCCGTCTGTCCATCCATCTGGGGGTGGAAGGAGGTAGACATCCGTCTCCTAATCCCTAGTCTCTCTGGGATGGTGGCCCAGAAGGCCGAAACGAACTGGGTTCCTCAATCAGATACAATACTCCGAGGTAGCCTTTGGAAGCGCCACACGTCCTTCACAAAGGCGTTGGCAGTCTGCTCCGCTGAGATTCCCGTCATTGGTATGAAGTGCGCCATTTTACTGAAGCGATCGACTACCACCAAGACGTTCCGGAATCCTGACTTATCCTTTGGCATTTCTACTATGAAATCAATTGAGATGTCCGTCCAAGGTGTGGCTGCTAACTCTAGGGGACTTGGAAGAGACAGGTGATGGCGACGTTGCTTGGCTCGTTGGCAAACATCGCAGGTGCTGACATGGTGGCTGACATCCTTGGTTATGCCCGGCCACCAATAGTTCCTATCGATCAATTCCAGGGTTTTATCCTGCCCTAGGTGCCCCACGGCTGGCATATTGTGATGCTCCTCGATTACTTGCCTAACCACATGACCTGATACTATCCAGCGCCCTTTATGGGTCGCTGTCTTCGTATCCGGGTCCCATACCGACAGAGTCTCTTCGTCATCCGACGTGATTGCTCTTCGGCTCCACCTATCATCTGGGTTTTGGTTAGGGAGTGTGTCCAGCACGACGGTTTTGTGAACACATTGTTCCCCCAACTCATACCAGTCCTGTTGAACCAACAGTGGGAGTGACACCCCTGGTATGTCGCACCATCGACAAAGCTCGGTCCATTCCTCAGCAGGTTCGCCTATTCTCTCCGGACCAGGTTCTATTCTGGTCCTTCGTGCGAAATGATCCTCCGTTAACAACTGTTTTACGGGTTGTTCTCGGATTACTCCCCCTTCCATAGCGAACTCCGGACGCCTGGTCAATGCATCGGGCTTTCCGTCCTTTTTGCCTGGGCGGTAATGGATCTTGAAGCGAAAAGGTCCTATCTTTTCGGCCCAGCGTGCCTGCCTTCTGGACAGCTTCTTAGTCGTGGTGAAATATTGGAGGTTCTGATGATCAGAGTAGATCTCGATGGGGATACTAGTCCCTTCGAGCCAGTGTCGACAAGTCAATAGCGCGGAGACTATAGCGAGCATCTCCTTATCATAGATCTCGTAGTTCACCTCTGCTTCGTTGAACTTGCGACTGTGATAGGCTACTGGGTGCAGTAGGCCATCCTCGAACACCTGGGTGTAAGAAACCATGGGCGAGGTAGTAGCTGAGGGGTCGAGGGACATGGTTAGGGTTCCCGAAGGAAGGCGTAATCCTCGCGCAAAGGCAAGGGAAGGGACAGCGGTGTACCCGATGGCAGGGACGTAAGTTTGCACGAGGGCAGAGGAGAGGGCAGCGACGATGGTCTGCACGAGGGAAGAGATAGTGGTCTGTACAAGGACGGAGATAACAACGGTCGGCGAGTTAGCCGAGGTGAGGACGGCGAGGGGGAAGTATGCAACTACGAGAATCACGGCGATGAGAACAGCAGCGGATGTACGAAGCATGATGAACAGTAGACGTAACGTGGACTTTATAGAAGTAAAGAAGTGTATTGAAGTGAAGTAAATCCCCCAAAGTAAATACCCAAAGTAATAAACAAGATGTTGCGTAAGGAAAGAAAGGAAAGACGATAAGAGACAGGAACGACGATATATATAGTAGAAAATACCCCCGCGATTACTAATCCAACAGAACCTTCCAGATCCTCCGATGGCTCATGCCTTTGTGTAGCGGTGTGGTTCGTTCGTGTCGCGATGTGGTTCATAACACTGGGAGAGCACCGCGGCTTCAGCCCAGTCCACGGCTGTTTCAGATTGCCCGCAAGAATGCTCACAACGTCGGAAAGATTGGCGCGTGAACCTCTTCTTGAGTTCATCGAAAGCGTCCTGCTGCTCTCTGGCCCATCTCCATTGGGTACCCGTTTTCAGTAGGTCCGTCATTGGTTTACAGACCCCCGAATATCTATGGACAAATCGCCGTAGGAAATTGGCAAAGGCCAAGAAAACTTGTAGCTCCTTGACTTTCGTGGGGATTTGCCAGTCTACGATCGCCTGCACTTTCGTGGATGAAATCCTTGTCCCTTTTCCTGATAATAAGAACCCGAGGAATTCTACTTCCTCAGCGAACCAAATTGTCTTCTCCGGGTTACCGTAAAGATAATGCTCGCGCAGCCGCCCCAATACACGCCGAACCAGAGCAACATGCTCTTCCTTGGTCTTTGAGTACATGAAGATATCATCTAGGTAGGCCACGACGCCTTCATCTAGTAGATCCTTGAAAATGGTATTGATCATGGCCTGAATGTCACGCATTGGTCAAACTGAAAGGCATCACCTTATACTCGTAGTGACCATACTTGGTCCGCAAAGCGGTTTTCCACTCTTCTCCCTCCTTGATACGCACCAGGTTATACCCATTCTTCAAATCAATCTTGGTGAAGAAGGTAGCTCCCTTGGTCGCGCCCGCCAATTGGTCAATGAGTGATAGAGGGTAGCGGTTCTTGACACTCAGGGCGTTTAGGCCTCTGTAGTCCACGCATAGCCTCAGACTCCCGTTTGCTTTAGGCCCAAATAGGATTGGTGCGGCGGCAGGGCTTGAGGAGGGACGGATCTTGCCCGAGGCTAGTATCTCGTCAAGGTACTCTCTCAACACTTTCTGCTCCGGTGGAGAGAGGGGGTAGATGGGGCCCCACGGTGGTTGCTTCCCGTCAATGAGTGGGATTGAGTGATCCCACTTCGAGAACTCTGGTAGACTTTGGGCTCCCTCAGCAGAGAACACGTCTTCGTAGTCCTGATGCTCGGGGGGGATGTTCTGAGACTGGCCCCCAGTACTTCTCATCCAGAAAGGGTGGTGCTCGTTCGAGTAGGAGGTGACGGGGTCGCAGCATAGCAATCTCATTACTAGCTCGTCCTCATCGTCTTCTTCTTCTACCTCTCGGTCGAGGATAAGGCACCCTTCACCCTGGCAATAGGTACTATCAAAGGAGATGGCATCTACTCCCCAGTGTACCGTAGGGCGGTGCTCTGATAGCCACCGATGAGGGATGACTAGGTTTTCTACTGCAAAGTCCCCGACTGCACAGGTGACGGACCTGTCTAGGTGTGAACCTATTCGTAGGGAGAGGGGGTAGGTGACATGGGTGCCTGAGTTAGGCATAGAGGTCCCATCGGCTTGTCTAATATTGAGGGGTGGTGTTCAGAGTCGGACGGGGATCTGGTGTTTCCTTACACAGTCCCATGACATGATCCAGTCTTCCGTTCCGCTATCGACCAAAGCTCTCGTTATACATGAGCCGTTGGCAGGTGAGTGAGGATCTGACCATGAGATTTCAATCTTGAGGCGGGTTTCTTTGATGGAGGTTGACATTATAGTTTCGTTGTGGGTAGGTTTGGTTCTTCGTTGAGTATGTATGAAGTGGAATGGTTTTCTCTCCTTCGAGGGGGATGCCTGGCTTTATATATACCCAAGTGCGGGGTACCCACCGTACTTCTTCCTATCAGCGAATGACTCTGACAAACGGAGTATTTTTGTGTTACTGGGCGGATCTTGCTGCCTAAAGCGCTCCGCGCCTTGCTGCGTGTCCCAACAGTCACTACCCGAGTGTTTGAAGTTTATCACAGATGGCAATTCAGTCACTTTTGGTCCCTTTGTATTCGTAGATATATTTTATTTCCGTGCCCCGTAGATACATAGTAGATAAGAACTCCCATAAAGAATCTAATCCTCCAAATTTGTGATCCTCGACCTAAACGCCTGCGTTTGTGTTCCTACTTTCTTCCGCTTACTCCCCTGTTCCTGGTCCTTCTCGCCGGAAGGACTTCTTCCTCTCTTCCTGCTGGCTTGATGCTGGGTCGTGGCCCGGACAATGCTAGAGGAATAGCAGTCTTTCGCGAAGTGGGTATCTCTACCACAACGGAGACATTTCTTTTCCGCTTGCCATTTGTCCTTCTGCGCCCTTGTAGCCCCCAGATCTTCCTTGGATTTCTCGCTTTGATTTTCCTGTCGTTTTACGGATGGGTTATCTCTGCAGTGGCAGGGGGGATTGGATGTGGGTTTCTGAGGAGCTTTAGGGGCGTCTCTGACTCTTAAGATCTCGTGTCTAGCCTTCACATCCGCGTTCTTTCTCCCCACTCGTCGTACCCATACCAGCCAGTCAGGAAACTACTCGGGCTCTTCGATGGCCGCCGATAGTCTTGTTTCTAACGAGGTGTTTATTCCTGTTAGGATCATAGACTTCATGACGGTCGACCCCACGTTTGCGTCCCACTCCAGGTTCTGCATCCCGTTCAGGTAGTCATCGATGGGTCCGGTTTGCCTGAGCTTGTCCATTTTCTGTTTGCCTTGCTCTTGGCTGGTACGATTCCCATACTGGATGAGGAGCTCCTTCTTGAATCTCTTCCAGGTTCCGAGCTCAGGTTCTACACTGAGCCTTTCCTTGAAGTTTTTCCAGAAGCTAGCCACGCTGCCGGCGAGTTCGAGGGATGCCCACAGGATTTTCACCTTGTCTGACCACTGGACCTTGGGCTGGAGCTCAATTAAGGTCTCCATTTTGTCAATCCAGTGGCGGACATCCTGCTTCGGGTCACTATTGAAGGGGATCTTGGCTTGCTTGGGTCCATCCTTCCGGTGGGTAGCCTCGGGGTGAGCGTGGGAGGTCCTGGGACGTCGTCTCTGCCTGTCCTGCTTCCTGTCTCTGCCCTTCGGGTCCCGCCCTTCATCGCTGGATTCCGAGCTGTCGGATGGGTCTGGGTTGCCACGCCTAGACTTTCCTCCCCCATTCCCCCCTCGTCCGCCGTTCCCTCCTTTCGGAGTTGCCTCTATTACGATTGGCTCCTGTGGTTTTGGGGAGGTGTGGCCGGATCTCGAGCTGTGACTCCTCACTGATTCTACCTGGGGCTGCTTCCCCTTGTCCTTCTTCCCTCCAGCAGTCTTCCATTGACCCTGGGCAAGCTTCACCTCCTCCATCGCCGCCTTGATCTTCTCCGCCATTTCCTCCTGGTCCAATCTCCTTGTTTCCGTAAGCGCATCGACTGCAGCAGTGATCGCTTCTTGGTTGCCGGTCAGGGCACCATCTTCCTTGTCCGCTTGAACTTGTGCGAGCAGAGAGTCTATTCTTTGTTGCTGTAGCTCTTGCTGGGCGAGGGTGGTGGTACGGAGCTGACCAAAAAGGTCCTGGAGGTGAGCCAGCTGGGTCTGGGCCTGGTCGCAGAACCTGGTATCCATTCGAACCAAGGCCTCGGCCATTTGGTTCTGCTTGGCGTCGCTCTCCTGAAACTTGGAGGTGAGCTCGTCTATCAGGTTCTGGTTGGCCGCGTTGATCTCGGCGATGGTGTGCTTGTGGTTCCGTAGCAGGTCCTCGATGAGGGGGACGTTCTGGGTACGGATATCCAAGGCGCTGACCCCTTGGTGTAGTCCAGCGACTACCTGTCCTCCTTGCCTCTCTACTTCTCTCCTGACCGTTCGGTGCAGCGGTGTTTGGGGTAGGTCCTCCTCGCTGTCCTCTTCTACGGTCTCTACCCTGGAGCACCTTTGAGTAATGGATGACTCTTGGGTGGGGGTAGTGTAGGGGGATCTCTCCCTGTAGTCTCTGTGGGGCCTGCGAGGGGCCTGATGGCTCACCTGCGGCCAGAGGTTGGCGACGGGCGTGTCCCTCTGCCTCCGAGGCTGTGTTTGGTCAACGTAGGTGTCTCGGTCGCGCAATATGATGGCGTCCTCCATGTTGGAGTCTTCCTCCAATTGTAGCTGACGCTGCTGGGACATCTTGGAGAGATTCGATTTTGAGGTCTGGGGTTCGCTTGCACCAAGGTTGGGAAATGAACCAAGGTACAGGGTGTGCGAGGTTGTAGGACTGTTGGGTCAGAGTAACCTTGATGGGAGGGAGCTCTGTGGGTTCGAGTATTTCAGGATCGAATTCCTGAAAGTGACAAGTGGTTCGTGCTTCTGCGAAGAAACCTTGGGAGTGTAGGTATCCGCAGTAGAGATGTTCTGCGCTTCCTCGTTTGACGATGAAGGAAGTGGAACAGGTGGGTGCATAGAGTACAGACTCTAGATATTTCTTTCTGTGTTCTTAGAGACAAGCGCACGGTGACTATCCATCACACAATATACTCAAGTCTTTTAGAACTAGGAATGATTTATCTTTGAGAGTGATACTGGAATGCAGTGTGGTAAGCGAGTCGGATAAGATATTAAATAGTGTAAAGGGATATCAAAGATATGGCAGTGCTAGGCAATAGTTCGGTAGCTTTTAAACAATAAGATTTAATAGACCGGATTCCGCTCGCTGATACTGAAGGCTCTCCGATCCCTTCTAGCTCACGGGCATCCGCTCTCCTATTTATACATGATTGGCACCCTCATCCGGGCCCGTATTCTATCTAGTACATTCTATCTCGCGTAATACCTTTGACTCACAAATGCTGGCTATCGGGTTGCACTATACTATTACGTTGGTCACCTTCTCAAAGGAGAACAGCCTGCAGCCGTCAGCCCACCACTCTCGAGGTGTGCCGCCTAATAGTATGATGTAGGTGTGGTCGCACACGGCGCCCCCACCCCCTCGATACCTTTCTATGCTTATCTCCGGTTACTTGTCCCTCCATTACAACCTCTTACTCGAATCTCCCGTAACAGCGGGTCATGGTGGTATTGGGGGCGGTTGTAGTGGGGCGGCGGCAGTGGCGGTTAGTGAGTATGGGGCCAGAGTCTTTGCCCATGAGGCGGTGGTGTGTTGTCGACATCGGTTGGCATGGAACGTGAGGGTTCTGTCGGCGAACTGGATGTGTGCGGCGTGGTATTGGAGCCAGGGGAGACCTAGTACTACCTTGACGTCACCTAGCAGGGTGACAAACCAGGAGACTCCCTCCATATGGTTGTCGACTTCCAGACAGAGCTTGCAGGAATGAGTGATTGCTCCAGAAGCGATAGGTTGGCCGTCGATTACCTGCAGTTGTCTTGGCTGGGGGAGTGGTTCGGTGGGGTAGCGGCGGGAGTGGGCAAACGAGGCGTCGATAAATCCATACCCAGTGGCCCCGGTGTCGACCAGGGCGTTGACCGCTTCCTTTCTCAGCGACAGGCTTATCGGGATTTCAAATGGTTCGCAATGGCCGGGATAGTGGAGTGGTCCAATCTTGAGTTTGGCGCCTATTCTTCGTGACCGTAGTAGGCGGGTGACGGTGTGGGGAGCGGGAGTGTTTCGACATGGACCATGCCTTCGTGAGTGGTGACGGGAACGGGTCTTACGGGGGTTCCTAGCTGGTAGAGGGTGTTCAAGACGTTAGTCGGGGGGGGGTAAGGTCCTAAGCCCGTGAGGTACGGCCGGAAAGGAGCAGGGGCTAGTGTCAAGAAACACTAGCCTGAGTCGTTTCCTATCAGTTTTCCCCAGGGAGTGGAGCGTTGGAGGAGGCGGTGTGGTAGTCAGTGGGTACGGCGGGGTGGTGTCGGTGTACTAGTAGGGGGTGTGTCGGCGGGTGGTTCCTTCATGGTCTGAATACAGAGTCTACCGAGGTGGTAGGCTAGGGTCCAATACAAGAGGAAGAGTGCGATGTACGAAGACATCAGTATGTTGGCGGTAGTCTCCGTAGAGAGTGTGGGTGTCGGTAGTCGCGTAGGTGAGGTGGTTTGGTGGATGTCAGTCGACCATAGATGACGCAACATAGTGTAAAGAACCATGGGTGAGGTAGAAGCTAAGGGGTCGAGGGACATGGTTAGGTTCCAGAAGGGAAGACGTAGAACTGGCACGAGGGCAACGGAAGGGACAGCGGTGTACCCGAGGGGGACATAGGTCTGCACGAGGGCAGAGGGGAAGACGGCGATGAGGGTCTGTACGAGGACAGAGGCGATGGTCAGTACGAGGACGGAGATAACAACGGTCGGCATGTTAACCAAGAGAGGAGTAGCGAGGGGGACGTAGACAGCGAGGAAGGTAACGCCGATAAGGATAACAGCGGATGCACAGAGGATGATGGACAGCAGACGTAACGTTGACTTTGTAGAAGTAAAGAAGTGTACTGAAACGAAGTAAATCCCCCAAAGTAATAACCCAAAGTAGTATACAAGATGTTGCGTAAGGAGAGAGAAAGAAAGACAATAGGAGACATGAGCGACTCTTTATAGTAAGAAACACGACCCTTGTTTACTAATCTGACAGAACCTTCCAGATCCTCTGATGACTCATGCCTTCGTGTAGCGGTGTAGTACATAACAGGAATGTTCTGTTGCTTCTCTGGAGAGGAAATTTGTCTACCGAACACCCTGGGCGCCTGGGGCGTTCAGAGTTTCTGGCAGAGGTTGCTGGTTTGGTAATGTATGCTGTACATCTTGCTTGATTAGAGTGTTGCTTCCATCGACTTGGATTTGGGCAATCTATAGTGGCTCCTGTAATTGTTTGTTTGGAGCTCGACACTGTGTTCTCTGTGTGTTTCCTTATTAATTGTCGGGGGGAGGTCTTCTTGTAACTCTGTATTTTTGTTTGTAGGTTTGGTTTCCTTGGGTATCTCCAGGAAAAGATACTGCACGATATCAGGATTCCTGAGCCGGCAACAAAACGGCGCCAAAATCTGCCAATATAGGACCACCACACAATGTATAACTACTAATATTGATGAAGTATCAGTTATCAAATTAAATAAATCTAAAACGGCACTTCCTGAAATCAGATAAGGAAAACATTACATCAGCCCAAAGTAAAGCAACTTGGAGATTTAATTGCATCTGTGTTAGGAACCACACCGCTACACGGAGGCGTGGGTCGTCGGGGGGTCTGGGGGGTTCTGGGGGGTTAGTATTTTGGGGGTTATCTTTCTTACTATAAAGCGTCGCTTATGTCTCCTGTTGTCTTTCTTTCTCTTTCCTTACGCAACATCTTGTATTCTACTTTGGGTTATTACTTTGGGGGATTCACTTCGCTTCAATACATTTCTTTATTTCTACAAAGTCCACGTTACGTCTGCTGTCCATCATGCTCTGTGCATCCGCTGTCGCCCTTATCGCCGTTACCTTCGTCGCTGCCTACTTCTCCCTCACTGCCCTCACCTCGGTTAGCATGCCGACTGTTGTAATCTCCATCCTTGTACTGAACACTATCTCTGCCCTCGTGCAGACCATAGCCGCTGTCTACACCTCTGCCCTCGTGCAGACCTATGTCCCTGCCCTCGGGTATACCGCTGTCACTCCCCTTGCCTTCGGTCAAGGCCTACGTCTTCCCTCTGGGAACCTAACCATTTCCCTCGACCCCTCAGCTTCTACCTCGCCCATGGTTCTTTACAATCTCATACAAATATGTGGTGTTGGAACGTGTTTAGCAACTTGAAACAATAAAACCATCACATCTCATTCTACAGATGTATAATTGTATTTTTGAAATGATAGAGTGATTATGTATAATATGCATCAGCAAAAAAAAAAATCCCCCAAGACGAATTGTACGTCCAGACGTACCGATTCGTCTTTTGGGCAAAAATTGTCGTCTTTTCGGTCAAAACTGGCACCCGGCCCGTCAAATTCCCCGTCTTTTTCCCGGGCATTTTGGCGGCTCGTCTTTTCCCAAAAATTCGTCTTTTTCCGGCGCATTTTGACGGCTCGTCTTTTAAAATTCGTCTTTTCGGGCATTTTGAGTCGTCTTTTGACCAAAAATGCCCGTCTTTTACCGGGCATTTTGGCGTCTCGTCTCGATCAAAAATGCCCGTCTATTTCCTGGCGCATTTTGAGCGTCTCGTCTCCGATCAAAATGCCGTCTATTTCCTGGGCGTTTTGGCGTCTCGTCTCCTGATCAAAAATGCCGTCTATTTCACTGGGAATTTTGATGGCTCGTCTTTTGACCAAAAATGCCCATTATCTTTCACTATTCACGTTACCGACACATGTAATCCGTTCAAGTATATAGCCAATATAAATTACAAATTATTGTACAAAGCAAATATTCCACCAAGTAAAACTCCCAGTCATTTTGCCTGGGAAGTTGTGAGGAAGCTTTCGTCATTTAAAGTAAAACTGCCGTCACTTTGCCTGGGAAGTTGGCGAGAAGGCTCGTCGTTCATTCCACAAAATATAGCTGTCCGCCAAATTGCGTTAAATGATAAGGAAGCCTTCGTCACAAAGTCAAGCTCCCCGTCAAATTGGCTGGGAAGTTTACAAGGATGCTCTGCATCCTCGCCATTCCTCAAAGTCGAGGCTACAGTCAATCGGGCTGGGAAGTTGACGACGATGCACCGCATCCTCGGCAGCTCCCAGCCAGATTGAATCCGATTTGGATTCTTGGCGCATAATCGGCGCATATCGGCGCATGAAACGTTTCTCGGCGCTCTACCCCTGCGAGTTGATATGGTATTATCGGTGAGATAAATGAAGTGTTGAAGTTGTATGAAAACATCACTGAACTGGAACTTTGATTTTATCTGCGTCAATTCAAGCTATGCGTTAGGCAAATATCTGAACAAACACCGACTAATGCCCATCTTCAAATCATCTTCAAATGCGTCTTCAAATGCCCATCTTCAAATGCCCATCGTCAGATGCCGCCGTCAGATGCCCATCGTCAAATGCCCATTCTCAAATGCCCATCGTCAGATCGTCAAATGCCAGCGAGTTAGTAAATTGGACCCGTAAGTTGACAGGTCAATTGTAGTGTTGATAACCACCGATTATTCGTAGGCGAGGTAGATTCGGGAACAAGATCGCGCGGCAGGATCTCTTGATATTGCCATATATCGTCAAAAGCGTTGATGTGGCGTGATCGTATCAAGCCGTGGTGGGCATTGGGCATACCGTTAAGTCGGGCTTCAGCGGGCAAATCGCGCCGTAACAGCCTTGCCTCTCTCCGTCACGGATCTGTCGAACACGCGCCAGTAGAGTTGCGGGCAAAGCGCCTGCAATGGCTCCAGGTCAGCGGGTTTTGTGAACCAGATCATCGTTCCTGGCCTCACTCTCCTGTAATTTGCCGTTCCGTTGTGTGGAAGTGTGCGCGTCCTTTCGTTGCCAGCGCCGTGCAAAGGGCGGGCACCTTGAACTACCTGAGCGTCGTCGCGCGTAGGGAATCGATATCGCGGGAATCTCGTCAAAATCCCGCCTGAGTTCCCTCATGAAGTATCTTGGATGTAAAACTCGAGAGATTTGCTGCTGCCGGGATATTGGCGTTTCTGACTACCGTCAAATCCATCGGGGTTTTGACCAGGCGCTTTCCACAGGCTCCTCCTTTGGGAAACATCCATGGGTGCGATCAGCCCAGTCGAAGTGCGGATCATCGCGGGGATTGGCCAGCTCGCGCTCTGCGCGGTGCAGCCTCCTCTGTGGTCGGCTCCAATACCTGGAGATTTCCCACAAGATCCGATGTGGAGAATCCGTCGGGCAATCTGCAGAAGATTCAACCCGTGCATGGCGAAGATGTAATCTCTGTTGAGCGTCGGAGTATCTGCGTCGCGGGATTAGCGATTGCTCCGACGATATGGTATCTTCAGCTGGTCCCTGTGCGCGGTCTCGCAGGACTCCGTCGAATAGTCGGGAATATTCCCGTACTGGCGGATGTGCTCCGTGAAGTGGCTCATCAGGTGGAGCTTCGGGAAGTTGAAGTCGGATTCTTCCCGTAAGATGTCGTCGATCTCTGCCTGAGATTCAATCGCTGACTAGCGACAACCCGCCGTCTCTGGGTCGAGGATTCATCGAGGGCTGCTAGCTCCGCATGGTACTCTTCACGGAGCTCTTTGCGCCGTTCAGCTACGAGCCTCTCGGTTTCCCGGTTTGCCCTGTATTTCCTGAAGATATCCTTCGTTCGATGGAATGCCCGGAGATATCCGTCCAGTAGGTCAATCGTCAATTCGTTGTGGGAACGGTACTGGGCAACCAGTCCCCAATCGATCAATGCCCACGCGTTGAAAGCAGCTTTCCTGAAAGGCTCCGCCTGACTGGCGGAGGATTCCTGGCGCGGATGCCAGCGCTGGCAGGATCATCTTCTGGAAGCAGCGCGTCTCTTTGCCCTGCCACTGACTGGCGGCTTGGTATGGTTTTTGGCGGGAAAAGCTGGGTATGGCGGCATCTTGGTCCATATGAGGTTGAATCCGTCCAGGCGGTCAAATTCCTGCAGGAAATCCTCTAGCCACTGCATCAAATGCTTCAGGATTCGAGGTAGGCGGCGTGCAGCATATCGGGCTTATGGAGCTCATGCGCCTGACGAAGGGCAATTCCCAGAAGGGATTGTACAGCGCCGCGACCCGCTTCTCAAACCACTTTGCCAACGCTTTCAACTCCCTCTTCTGGTCCATGCTGGGATTTTCCAGGTCCTTCAGTGCAGTGGTGCCGATACATCCTGCGGTATTCGCCTGGTCCCGCATAAATCTTGTAGGCTCGACCTGGTACTCTCCCAGCTTATTGGCGGGAATCTCGCATTTCGGGCACATGTTGAATTTAGTCTCAGGAGATTGCAGTTCTCCACATGGTCGACCAGCCATGCCGCCAGGATGGGCCAGCAACGCCGGCTCGTATCCGTCGAGCATCCCGTCAAAATGCACGCTCTGGTCAAAATGCAGGAAGCGGCTCAGAGCAGCGGACGGGGCGGCTGCGAGTGTCTCCGCCCGCCCGCGTGCCGGTCGACCTTTCGGCTGCATCACGATGACCTTGGGAGGAATGGGCAATAAGGCGAGCAGCAGGTGCGCTTATTTGACGGCTTTGACCGTATCTTTCCCGGGATATTTCCTATCGTCAAATATATGGGCCAGCTCTTTTTGTCTCCGGAGAAATTCGTCAAATGCGTGATGTCAGGAGCTGCAGATGATGGGCTGTCGTCGCCCCAGGGTAGCTTCTCCTGGGTATTCCACCATCAGATCGGCCGTGTGCATCTCCGAATAGAGCTGATGCCGTCGGGGTCGTAGATCTTTTCCGGGCGGTATACCATTCGGTCGGAATAGCGCTGGCGCAGATATCTGGCGCGTTCGGCCGGGATTGCGGTAATACACCTCCGTCGTTTTCCGAAGCCGTCGCGGCGGTGCCGTACTGGAAGTTCGGGCGCTCGGGCATTTTGGCGAGCTGCTTCTGGAATGTGTATGCGGATGGAAAGGTGCGTTCGGACCTNAAGGATTTGTGCAGTCCCTGATTGAAGTAGGTCGATTGAGGTGGCCGTCAATTTGTCTTTCGATAAAGAACCGGGCAAGCCTCCATTCAGCTGCGTCCTTGAGCGGTGCCCAGGGCTTCGTCATCCTTCAAATGATCCGATACCCGGAACCCTTCTGAGGATTTGCCGCTACTATTGCATAAACCGTGGTGCTCGGCTCAGTATCTGAATTCTCGTTCGGGTTGGGAACAGCGCCGTCATCGTCAGACTCAGCGTCAAGTCGGACTCCATCTGAATTTTCGCCGAGTCGGTATCATCGTCGGAACCGTCAATTATCGTGGTCGATGTGCGGGACCGCCTCCCGTCAGGCTCTTCGCGCTGCGAGCCATGTAAATGTCTTTCGCCAGATGCCCAGCGGTAATGCCGAGCAGAGGGGCGAGTGTAGATGCCATCTTGCCCTTTGTTCTTTGTTCTATCTGTGCAGTATTTTGCTACGTCAATTCTTTGTCTTTCATTGTTCATGGAGTCATTTGGCAAGCTCGCGGTCCTTTTCCTGGTTCTTGGTTTGATTGCGGCACCTCGATCGATTGCCGCGGCCCTTGTCGTTTTCCTACCCCTCGGTCGTTTTCCTGACCCTCGTTCGAATGCCTGCTATCTCAGTTAATTGCCTGCCACTCGGTCGTTTACCTACCACTCGGGCAATTCACGTATTTCGATCGCTGCGCTCGGTCAATTACCCAGCACTCGATCGTATCGCGGCACTCGGTCAATTATCTCGCACTCTTATACCAGCACTCGATCGTTTGCGCGGGCGGGCAATTATACCGCCGTCGATGGCGAGAAAATGGCGTGTGTGGAAATTGACGATCGTTTCCTAGTCCGGCAATCATTCGATACTAAAGGAATTAAGCGTCTTAAAGTGTTATGAAAGCAATGATAATGGCGTCAAATATCGCAACATCGCGTCGTCAGCTCAAGCGCCAACACTCAACGCAAGCCTCCATGCTCTACCTGCGCACTACTGCAGGCAACATCACCACGTCGCATCGCGTCCACCAACACAATTGTGATGCAAACATCGGTACTTCATACCGTCCGTGGGATATTTGCCCGCATTGAAGAGGCGTTGATGCGTTCGGCTTTTTCTTTGTTTGCAGGATGAATCGTTCTGAATTACCGTTTCAGCACACCTCGCGGCGATTCTTTGCGGAATCCCGTACACACTAGGGATTATTCCGGTCGCGCTCTTTGTTCTATATAAAGCGCCGAATCCTCCATCCTTTGCTCAAGCTCTCTCCACCGTCCTTTCTCCAGCCTTCGCTATTCGCCCAAAATGGCAAAATTGAAGTCAAAGCCGAAGAAGTCTGCCAATTCATGGCCGTCGGCCCCATCCTCACCAAAATCATCTCCTGGAAATCCCGGTTGAGGCGAAAGCCGATGCCTGGATATTGCGTATGCCGAAGGCAGAGTGCCAGCAACAGGTATGACGATCGCTGATTCCATCTTCCTCGTCCTATTCCGTCCTTTGACCGTCGTATTCCCGTCCTCTTCGCCGTCGTATTCCGTACCCTTCCTCGTCGTATTCCGTATTCGTCGTACCCCGTCGTATTCCGTTCTTTGACCGTCGTATTATTCCGTCTTCCTCTTCGTCGTATTCCGTACCTTCCTCGTCCTATTCCGTCCGCCGTCGTATTCCGTCCCTTCGCCGTCGTATTCCGTGAGGCTATGAGGATTCGGTCTGTGACTTCTTCATCAACAATGGAATTGCCAGCAAGACCTCCGCGGCCCAGTGGGAAGAAGCGAAGGCTCTTGCTCAGCCATGAGCCCTGGCCCTATACCACCACCTCGCTGAGCAGGAAGGCGACAAGATCGCGATGCAAGGCATCTTGGTCGGACGTCTCCATCAGCTCTCTGCTCTGCGATCTATGCCGTCGAAAGTCGGCAAATGACAAAACTAGGTTCAATCTAGCGAGGGCAAATAACGCCGAGGCAGAAGCAGCAGAAGGCGGCCAGCATGGCGGCGGCCAGGGCGAATACAAAGAAGAACAAGGGCAAAGGGCGAGCAGATGGGCCCTCGGGCCTGCACAAAGTCCGGGAGGAAGAGGCGAAAGATTGCCGGCAGCTTTGCCGGAGGAGGAGGAGGAGTCTGACCTGGAGGAATTCCTGCCCTCGGACGATGGCGAGTAATTAGCGGAACCCCAGCGGAGAAGCGTCGGGGGCCGGCGCGAGGAATAGGGCGGGAAGAAGAAGCGGGCAGAAAGCGGAGGAAGAGGTGGTGGAGGAGAAGGAGGAGGAGGAGGAAATTGGCGAGCTTTGCTCGCGGAGCCCGTCAAAGCAGACCTGGGAGCCGCATCTAGTCGACCGCCCGGCGTTACCCACTGCTACCCGACATGCTACCGCTACGACAAATTGCCCAAGGTAAGGTTCGAGAAGGGTAAGGAGGTGGTGGTGGGCGGTCGACGGCGGAAGATGTGGGATATGCCCAATTGGGCGCCTAGGAACTTTGCGGGCATCCCTACCTCACCTACAGCTCACTCCGGGCCCATATCTCTCCGAGTAGTGAGGATGGTCAAATTATCGCAGCTGGATTCGGATGTGCGCGGTACAGATGAAGATCAGTGCATCCGCAATTCGTCGTCTGATTGGGGCACTTGTGCCTGAGAAATTCCCGAGTTGGGCTCGCGGGCTCATCTCGGCCCAGCACCTTGCAGGCAGTCTTCCTGCTCAGCGATAAGGACGTCCGGGTCTGGCTAAGTGCCTGCCGAGATTTCTGCCCTGCCTCGCCTCCATGTTGTCTGCGAGAAGGATATCAGCGGAAGCAGACCCCCGAGCCTGTACCCATACTTCATGGGAGACTGGGAGACTCTGATGGACAATCAGCGAGGATTGACCGGAGGTCGTCGGGCTTTACCGAAGAGAAGCAGGAAATTCCTGGGCAGCGGGGAAGAGGAAAAGGCCGAGATCATCGGTGGCAGCGAGGCGAGAATGCCGAGGAAGATGACGGAGATGGGAAGATGAACTGGCAGGGCCTACTCGCCGTCAAAATCTCGCGGCAATAAGAGCAAGGCTAAGCAAACCTCTGGAAGCCCTGCAAAGAAAAATGCCGGGAAGGGAAGCAGCGAGAGGAAGTGGAGGAAGAGGAAGAGGAAGAGGAGGAGGAGAGGAGGATGATGGCGAGGAAGATGGCGAGGAAGATGGCGAGGAAGGCGGCGAAGGCGACAACAACGGCGACAACGGCGGCGGCGGCGGCGGCGGCGGCGGCGGCGAGGAGGAGGAGGAGCTCCCCACCAAGAGATGGAGGAAGGGAAGCGCCAGCACCGCCACCGGCACCGCCGCGGCACCCAAATCGACTGGGAAAAACCCTCCCAGGTCCCGTCAAAGTCCCGTCAAAGGCGCCAAAGTCGCCAAAGTCAAAGTCCCGCCAAAGTCCCTTCCTCCCAGTCAGAAGGCTTCTGGCTCCAAAACATCGCCAAAGAAGGCACCCCGAAGACTCGGCAAAAACCCCAGCGCAGATGGCTGCTGCAGCTCAGAGGTGGAAAAAGGCGAGTGTAAGTTAGAATAATTGCCCAACTAGTCAATCGTAAGGATGCCTACTAATGCCTATGAATCCTCAGACAGATGATACGGGGCGAGCCTGCAGAGAGCCCGGCCCCTGAGGTGCAGCCTCAGGCGGTGAGAAATTGACCGGGATGATGAGCGGGAAGATGCCGGGCATGGGAGGGCGAATGACGGAGAAAGCATGATCTTCGTACAAGGCTTGGAGAGGCTCACGCTCCCTGCAGATGGTGATTTCAGGATGGGGATATTGAGGAGGTGCATGGCCCAGATGAGGCGCAGTTCAGAAGAGGAGCTTGGCGGTTCTGAGGCCTGACTCTTCTGTTTCCATCGAAATCGTGGAACTTGAACCTATCGCCACACCTAAGGCCAGCGCCCCTCCCCTAGATCGCGGTGCTCCCCACACTATGCCGCCGGTCTGCGTCTCTGGCAGAAATCTTCCCAGCGTGGGAAGGGTGGGTAAGTGACCATGATCATTCCGCCACTGTGTGAATGTTTGGCTAACGAGGTATGTATCATCAGGCCTGGGCAATCGCCGGCCTAGCTGCGATCTTGGCAATTTCCTTTGTTCAATCTCTTCCGGTAATCTCCTCGGGCAATTTTTTGTACTCACATATCTTTGGTTCTTTTCCTTGGGCAATCTCTTTCTTTGGGCAATCTTACCATTTGTGGGTAAGCCGGTTTCTATTCGTTGATGGTAATATTCCCGTCGCTTGCGACCTTGAAGAATCCGAATATCGAGCTGATCTCTATTTAGATCGCACTCCGACTGTATTATTTCCGGTCCTTTACCTACTCCTGTTTTTGTGGCTGTATTATTCCCGTCCTTTACCTATTCCTGTTTTTGGACGGTTGTATGATTCCAGGTTCTTTACCGATTCGGCGGCTGTATCATTCCCGTCCTTTGCTCGATTAGTGTTTTTAACTTCCGTGTTATTCCCAGTTCTCATATGGGCTTCTATGTGTTTTGGGCAATCTGTTCGGCATTTGATATCGCTCTGTGATTATTGACCGCTGTATTATTACGGTTCCTATCTGTATTCTGTCTTTCGGTATCGATATGTGATTTTTGGCGCTTGTATCATTACCGTCGGTATTTAGGACTAGTAAATCTACTTTTAGTTAGGTTCATACCATGCGGAAGGCATCTCGCTTTGCTTTGCATCTCCGGAATTGCGCGGCATTGCGAGATTTTGCCCGTGTGGCTGCCGCCGAGATATTAAGCAGCATGTATGCGGCATTCACAAGATCCGAGATATTAGCGTGTAGGATTTGCGTGTCGATTACATCATTCATTACCCCCAGATGCAATGGGGTGTGATAAAGTCGGGTATGGTATCTGGATTCATTGCTGCGTACTGCGATCACTCCACGCCTCGGCGGAATCTTACGCCATGCGCAGAAAATGCCAGGAGCGACTCCCACCGTCAAAAATCTGGCGCGATTAGCGAGGGCAAATGGTATTCTAGTCAGCGGCATGCGCGTTAAATCGCGGGAGGTTCCTGCACCTTTCTCAGAGTCGAGCAGGCGAAGAGCTGCGCGTCAAAATCCCAGAGGCAGAACCCGATGTCGGGAAGAGGCTTCCAGTGCGAGGAGGAATTCAGAGGCATTCCAGATCGATCTCCAGCTTCATGGCGGCGATCGTTGGCCAAAACGGGAGGTTGAATGCGGCATTTCAGCTCACGCTCTCAAGCCCACGCGCGATTCTCAATCCCACCGGCAATTGTCGAAGGATCCGGTAGCTCATTCAGATATTTGCCCAACTTGAAACCAAATACCGTCGTTACATCTAACTTTGGGCAATTGCAGGAAAGCGTTCTGACGGCCGACGGCAGTAGTCAAGTCCTCTCGCCACTGGCATCTTCCCAAATCACCCGTCGTCAAAAATCTAGGACCCATCAGCGGGGACCCACACCCAGTGGTCAAAAATCGAGGTCGGATCGTCAAATTCCCGAATCGATTCAGCAAAATTCCGAATCCTCCTCGGCAACGCCCGCGGTGGACTCAACCGAATCCGGCAAAGGACGTGTTTTCCGAACGCGTGGGCTAAAGTGTTTTGACATGAGCTACAGGTTCATCCTGGAGAAGGCGGGCTGGGATATTACCAAGAAACCCTCTTCGTCAATCCGCTCCTTCCGTGATGGAAATGCGGTAATGATCGGAAGGCTTGGGATTCGCGCGACGGAGGGTAGTGAAGCATACCTGAGGTTTGACCTTGGCGAGTGCACAGATCAGATACTACCATCAACGGGCGAGATCCCATATGATGGAGAAGGCAAAAGCTTCACTTCCTCATTACAGGCTTCAAGGCCTATCCCCGAAGCTGAAAGACCGGGTCGATTATCTTGACTGGACGACCGTTTCAACTGTGATCAGGAACATTCACGAGGTATGCATTCTTGTAATATTCCCAGTGAATGGGCAATTCACTGATGCGTTCAGCCCGTCGAATGGCGCTTTTCCGCACCCCAGATACCGCTTCATTGTGTACTGCTACTGAGGCGAATCGAGGCATCGCCGTCAATCATCCGGAGTTTGAGAGCTGCATCAACCACGTTCATCTGCCGTCCGGACGGTGCTCTGCGCACGAGTGCGAGTGCGTGGTCGGCAGTAGCTGGAAGAACGGTGTCTTCAACAAGGACTATTGCGGCGGTGAGTTTCTCCTTCTCAGCTCTCCTGTCATTTTCCCACTCTATCCGTCTTTCTCCCAGTCAATGATTACCTCACCGCGTTTTGGCGTATTCGCGCCATCCTGCTTTCCATCATCTCCTGACACCTCCGTAATATTCGGCCTTCCCTCATTCTCTGGCATTTCCGTCGTTTTGCACTGGTAGCTTTCCCGTCGTTCTCCTAGCATTTCCGTCATTTCCGTCATTTCAGTCATTTCCGTCATTTCGGTCATTTCGGTCATTTCGGTCATTTCGGTCATTTCCGCCATCTTGCACTGGCGGCGTTGCCGGCGTTCCCCTGGCATTTCCGTCATTTTGCACTGGCAGCGTTCCGGTCATTTCCGAGTTAAGCTAATTGACGGGCATGCCAGTGTCTACGAGAGCAGGTGGGTACCTGGAATCGATCCTTCCCAGGCGGAATCGTCGATGCTGGTTTTGACCGGCATTCGGCGAAGATAATCAGCGTGTGAAATTGACCAACTCCTGCAAGCTCCCATCGATGGAAGTAGGAGGCCCTTGTTGACCGGGCGTCGGAAGTTTCCTGGCGGTCTTAGAGCAAAGCTCAATGAGCGGTAATGGCGAGATGGGCATCTACCTGGCGACACCGAATCGGGCTTTGTTAATGGCGATGATATGAGTGGCTGTGGGGAAATTGGCGATGCAGAGCGTAGTGGTGCAGAGCGAATTGACGGTGCAGAGCGTATTGACGGTGCAGAGCATATTGGCGATGCAGGCGTAAGCGCGGGCAATCCTCCGGCGTCAATTGGTCTTGGAAGATGACGGCGAGCCAATCAGCGGTGGACGGCGAGCCAATACAGCGGTGGAGGCGAGATTCCCAGGACAATGTCCTGTCGGAGGAGAGGCAGTAGGAGAAGAGGCGGGGAGCTAGATAGACTAGGAGATGTATATAATTCGTAAATTGGCCATAATTGCGGAAATTGGCGATGCCGGACGAGGCACCAGGCGGCGTATCGTGAAATGCGAGAAATGCCCAAAACACCAGACGGCGTATCGTGAAATGCCGGCGAGATGCAAAACACCAGGCGAGATACCCACGACGCGTACGTATCCGTCAAATAACGGGCCTACAAATGCTTGAGATGTAGCATTTCGTCAAATGGCAGACGCGAATGCTTGAGATGTAGAATTCCGTCAAATAGCGGGCCCACGAATGCCAGTGACAGGCCAGCGAGGCGGCTTCGTAGAATGCCTGGGAATAGGGCGGTCAAAGGCGAACTCTTCGTAGAATGCCTGGGAATATGGCGGGCATAGGGCCGGGCGTTTAGTCAAATGCCTGGGAATTTGACGGGCGTAAGGCGAAGCATTCGTCAAATGCCTGGGAATTTGTGGCGGGGAAAATGGCGAGGTTTTGGCGGTCTTTTGAGCAACGGCGACTCAGCGAGGCAGCGGGAGAGATTCTCCCGTTCCCGTCGCGACGATATCGTTTTGTGCCGGGGCGTATGGATGCAGGTAAGAAAACTTCTCATGCGCCTGGTGCGCCCAATGGCGCCGGGTGCGCCTGGGTACGCCCAGGTGCGTCGGGTCGAACCCAATTTTTTGCTGATGTGGTATGCACAGTCATAAGGGTAGACAAAAATTAGAGCGAGGTTGAGGTTGAATAACTTTATAAATATGACAAATATCGAAACTTGGGTTGGTAAATTTGAAGTAGTAGTAATGAAGAAAAGTTTTACCGACCCGATTCTTGATACCTCTCATGGTTAAAAAGTTATTCAAAGTTGAAAGGTGATATTTTAGTATGTAAACAATGCGAAGAATGATCAAAGTAGACCAGTATTATACCCATTTATACTCCTAACGAAGCAAACCCAATTAGGTTTTGGTAGTGATGAAGCAGAAACCCTCCTCTTATTGGACCATGAGACCATATTGTAACCACAATTGTTCCCCTTCAGTATTCTCTGTATGCTACCCTTTCAACTCTATGAGTGTGCACACTATACAACATATATATTATCTTAATTTTCAGATAATATGCACCATGACCCGTGGTTAAGGACCGTATTGAAAGTGTAAAATGTTTGCTGTCTTTTCTCTTCTAAGGTCGGCTTGTACTATTGTTGTCAGGACGCTAACCCATGCACCTGACTAATGAGTTCATGGGTTTTCTTAGCCAATCTGCTGACATTTGGCCTCATTCTTGTAATCCAAATCCCTTATTCTGATTGAACTGTAGGTGAGTGGTAGTAGCCATGAGTTTCTGAGTTCTCATAGCTTCTTTCACTCCCTAGTTATTTGAATTCTATCTTTGTTGTTGTTGATAACTAATTCTAACTTGGACGAGGTTTGAAAATAAAGCCAGGCAGGCACCGAAGTGAAGATCAACTCAGGATATCTTTATAGACGATGACTGAGGACCGGGATTGGATACTGTTCAAAGCAGAATGTATTTTCGTAACAAACAGAACAAAAATGTTGCGTCAAGAAGAAAGAAAGAGAAATACAGAGACTGTAACTAAGCCCCAAATATAAACCTCAATGAGAAACCCTATAACTATGGTGCGCCCACGAATAAAGGTAACAAAAGGTGACAAGTCAGGTTTGGTGGGTAGAACAGGCCTGGCAGTAGGGTAACTGCAACCTCAACACACCTCAACCTCACCTTTATGTACTCATAGCTGGTGGGGAACAACACAACCAATTTTGAAGGATTAAGCTCGTAATCTTGAGAGGTAATAGTCGATTAGCTTAAACGTATATACAAAATTTAAAAAGAATGTTTACATGCACAACAGGGATATAATGTGCGTTTCTGTTGTTAAAAAAACTATATATCATTATCTATTGAATTTAAAATTACTTTCAAGGTTCTATATTGTCCCGCTACGTCTTATTTACTGTATTCCCGAAGGGGGAAATAATATCTTGTGTGGTTGTTGTGCACAATATTATTTGGTGGGGGTGGTTGCTATGGGGCTGGGAATGATAGGAATGCAATATTATTGTCCCCTTACTTTATGCACCATAACTCTATGGGTTTTCGAGATTAAGACAAGCCCTTTTCACAGTATCTAGCTGGATAGCATAGCTAGGACCTGACACTCTTGTTCCGCTGCTAACTCTCACGATCCCAAGCAGCGATTATATAAGTATGCCAGGCATCATGGTAACCCTGCATACTCAACCCCCAACCTACCCCACCCCACTTTATACAACATAACTCCATGAGATTTCAAGATACAGACTTGCCCTTCTAATAACGTATAGCTGACACGTATACCTTGGACCCTACTCAACTGTTTTTTAATAATCCATACGGTTCTTTGAAACGATTACGTAATGGGTCAGTCATTATTGTTACCCTGCCAACTAAGTACCCCCGCCATCATATGGGCTATAACTCCATGAGTTTTCAGGATATTGACAAGCCCTTTTCAGAGTAGGTTCCTGGTTAGTAGGGTGTCCTTCTAAATCTCACGTTAGAGGTGTACCACAAATCATTTAATTCCCGATTTTTGGTTATGTAGAAAAGAAAATCATATATGAATGTGCTGAGACCTTAATACATTAAATACACAAAAGAATTTAGAATCTTTAGCAGCAACCCTTTTATGACTCTTATAAGCCTTCGCTTTAAACCCTTCTGTACCATAAACTGTTCCATCTCTACAAACATCCATAATTCTCAAAGACTTTCTCCACCACTTAGGTATTAATGAGGATGCCTCTTCCCAATCTAGAGTGACATTCCTCCTCAAAGACTTAATATCATAGCCACAGTTAGTTCTTGTATAAAGCTTTACTCGGGCCAAAGGTACTCTATCCAATTTAACTCGCAATGAAACCTGGGATCGAACAATATCATATGTCCCTTAGCTTCAACAACCTCTTGCATTCTACCTTTCTGTTCCAAAAAATCCGGCTGTTGAGAGAGCAGCATTCTGGCACAACAATCTGGTTTCTGGTGTTGAATTTTCCCTCTTGTTGACGACCTCCTACTAGAGCAGTCAAGATATAAACCACCTTTAGGCCAAAGTCCCCTCTCTCCAAAAACAGCCGGCAAGCCCTTAGGTTCCCCCCTCAAATTTATAGGTACACACCCATCCTCCCTATCATAATCTATAGTCTGGACCACTTTCTCTCCGTTTTCTTTAAACCAAATACCATTTCTCATGTGTGGCTGCTCTCAACCAGACCCCTTGTTCATCCTGTTTGCCCTTAAAGCATCCTCAGCAAAAGCACTATGACTAGTGGCATTATCAAAAAGGAATAATGCCTGACATCCTTGGTATGCTGCCTCGAAAATGTTTACTGCCTTTATAGTCTGTTGTACAATCTGGTCTTGGTCTCACCATATATCTCCACCACACTGAATTATTTCAGTGGCATCTCTTTTATAGAAACCATGCTTAATCAATTCATGGTCCAGTAAGATATACTCAGGTATCCTCAGCCTGCTATATGGTGTAATAAACTCGGAAATATGAAGCCCTTGTCCTTTGGATTTCTTTCTGAGTGGATTCTCATCGCCTTTGATCCATTGGTGGTGGAGTCCATCATTGGCATTGCAGGTAGCTTCATCATGAGTGGCAGGTATGCAAAGAGTTGCTCCAGCTGGTAGGCATCCTATATCCACCTCTTTAACATCTCCATCAGGGCCTCTTAAAGGGTATGGCATTCTCGGTTTTAGCTCCTCCAATGTTTTAAGAAAAACATTCTGCTTGTACTCAACCACATCCTCCCTCTCATGCCCATCTTTATAGACACCTTTTTTGACCTCTTTCCAGCTATAGCCTAATTTATGTAGCCATTTCCTTGCTGTATTGGCGTGAATTGTAGGCTTTTTACTAGTGGTAGTAGTGGTATCATCTGTGGTATCAAGCTCCTGTAGGGAAGAGGATAATAATTCGATTTCTTGTTGCCTCTCCATAGATAGGATTTGGGACTGCCAATATTCAGACACAGCTTTGCATAGTATTTCTGCCCTAATACCTGCGGGAATATCAGTTTCAATTCATCACATATCTAGAGTAGAAATTACTGACCTCCACCGGCACTTGCTATACATTCTTGGATTGCCATCATGTCAGTACATGCTCGTTTGCGACGATATTTTAGCGATTTTCCTCCCTTTGATCCACTGCTTCTGATTGTTTAATATCCTATTTCTAACCTTTGCTCCTTTGCCAAAACCGATAGCCACATTCATGGCATATTTTCTCCTGGAAGATAGGGCTAGCATGTGGGGGTTTTTGATACCCCTTATTTGCCAGTTCATAAACTGCAATACCTGGAAGTGCCAGGTGAAATCATGACCATTTGGAGCTTCACTACAGGCTAGTAGGAGCGTCATATCTTGAATACGTATAAGATATCTCAATTAGCAAAAAAACCCGAAAATGTTACCTGAGAAAATTCTCACCTTTATATAAGACACTGTATTGAAGAACAACGGTCTTCACATCTGGCCATAATTCTTGAGCTTCCATAATAGTCTCTTCGCTTTCTAGATGCAGTTGTTGTAGTTTTGTTGATTGTTGGATAATTGCCTCAATATCTTCAAAATCTTCATCCTTATCATCCTACTCCACCAAATTTTGTATCAAGGAGTTGCTATCACCAGCATCCTGACTCCCGACACTATCATTATCCTCACTGCTAGCTATTGCCATTGTAGTAGAAGGAGTGCTATTGACAGTGCCAATCTGTAATTTGCTAGGTGTAGATGCCCCACTATTTGCTTGACTCAATAAGATGATGGGAATTTTTGCAGGTATATATTTGGGTTTGAGAAGGGCAGCAGTATGGAGAGCTTGTTCAGCTACTGCAGTTTTTCATTTGAGACGCCATGTTGTGGTTCTGGGTCTCATGGGTGTATTTATGATAGTGGAACTCTTAGTAGCTATATGCCTTCGCTTATGTAGCTGTGAGCCAAGGCCTTTCTTAAATGTTGTGGGATTTTTAATACGGCCCATGTTGTATAAATGTTGTAATAGTGTATAGGGAGTGATTGCTGAATATTGTCGATATTAAAGTGGGGTGGATGAGGGGTATGTAGTGTATGGTTACACCAATACATTTTTTACACCCAAAAATCAGGAATTAAATGCTTTGTGATACACCTCTAACGTGAGCTTTAGAAGGACACCCTACTAACCAGGAACCTACTCTGAAAAGGGCTTGTCAATATCCTGAAAACTCATGGAGTTATAAGCGTATGATGGCGAAGTGCTTAGTTGGCGAGTAACAATAATGGTTGGACCCGTTCATGTCGTTTAGAACCGTATGGATTATTAAAAAACAGTTGAGTAGGGTCCAAGGTATACGTGTCAGCTATACGTTATTAGAAGGGCAAGTCTATATCTTGAAATCTCATGGAGTTATGTTGTATAAAGTGGGGTGGGGTAGGTTGGGGGTTGAGTATGCGGGAGTTCTGTGATCATGGCATCTTATATAATCGCTGCTTGGGATCGTGAGTTAGCAGCGGAACAAGAGTGTCAGGTCCTAGCTATGCTATCCAGCTAGATACTGTGAAAAGGGCTTGTCTTAATCTGAAAACCCATAGAGTTATGGTGCGTAAAGTAAGGGGACAATAATATTGCATTCATAAATTCGTACATGTAACCACCAAATAATATTGTGCACAACAACCACACAAGATATTATTTCCCCCTTCGGGAATACAGTAAATAAGACGTAGCGGGACAATATAGAACCTTGAAAGTAATTTTAAATTCAATAGATAATGATATATAGTTTTTTTAACAACAGAAACGCACATTATATCCCTGTTGTGCATGTAAACATTCTTTTTAAATTTTGTATATACGTTTAAGCTAATCGACTATTACCTCTCAAGATTACGAGCTTAACTCTTGAAAATTGGTTGTGTTGTTCCCCACCAGCTGTGGGTGCATAAAGGTGAGGTTGAGGTGTGTTGAGGTTGCAGTTACCCTACTGTCAAGCCTGTTCCACTTTGTGATTGCTTGGCGCATTTTACATACTAAAATACCAAATTTCAAGCTTGAATAACTTTTTAACCAGGATAGATATCAAAAATCTGCCTGTTAAAACTCTTCATCATCACTAGTGCTTGGGTTCTACCGTACGGATATTTTATAATTTGTTTCCTTGGAAAGTTATTAAACCTCGACCTCACCCCAATTTTTTGACTACCTTTATGATTGGGCGCATCATACCTCACCCAACAACACCTAAAGAAATAGTGAGCCAATATAAAGAACCCTCACCGATCCTGAGTCTTCCTTCTGCAATCCTAACCTGAAGCGACTACCGTTTTGTGTATTTTGCACACACCTTCCTAAAATATAGACCGTATCTGATGCCATTCTGATCCTTCACCTAACAACTCAATTCTGCAATGTTCTCAATGGTAATGTAGACCCCCTGGCCATTTTGCTCATAGTCAAAGCCAAAGAGATACCGAGAGAAGGATTCTGGTTGGTTGGAATCCTGATGAGAGATATGTTATGGCGTCACGGGACATAGTAGGATAAGCGATGGTGGAGTGAAGAGAAGTGTGGTCGCACTCGTTAGCGGATGAGTCATGGGTTATTCTATCGGTTTCTATTCGGTTCCATTGTATTCTATCTGTTTCCTTAAGCAATAGTATTTGTCATGTTCGGACAGGGGTTATTCGGTTATATAAAGAGCTCTGTGTTCGCTCTCTGTCTAGTTTCTCTTCCTTTCCTTTTCTCTTCACGCAACCTCTTGTACCTTAAGGAATACGAAGTCTTTATTCCTCCATAGTCTATAGTCTACGATCTTTTGGTCTCATCGGCCAAAAGGGTTTTAAGGATTCTTGTTCGCTTAGAGTCTACCTCTAAGTTCTTCGCCTCGGCTGTGTTCCTTGGACCTCCACTGTTTCTGCCTCGCCTACGGGCCCCACGTAAGATATTTTTGTGGTGTGAAAAATACTTTGCGATCACTAATTGGTTGGTTCTTCCCTCACAGTGGTTTTCTGGGTGAGTGGTTGCATTCAGCAATAGATGTACGCGAAAAAATCAATCTACGATGGGTATATCAAGTATCAAATGATGACCACACATCTCTTCTCTCTATGGTGTAGCGGAGTGAGTTGCAAATTCCATAAACTCTCGAGACTGCTAAGCGTTGATTATCAGCTATCTGCTGAAGTGTCCAACATATATACTAAAGAGTCTAAACGTAACATCTTTTTCTATAGCTTACACCCTGTGTACAAATAGACGCCATCATGAACGAATAGCCGAGGAATCGATACAAAAAGGAAGACATAAGTGAACTGATTACTTTTTGAATATTTATTATTCTATGATATGAAAAAAAACCTTTCACTCATGCTCCGTGAACCATTGAGGTCCACTACCAGCTAATCACAATACTCGCCACCCCCCGGCCCCACAGCACTCGCTAAACCCTTCTTTTCGCAATAACGTTGCTACTCGTTGTTGGAATCCATAATCGATTCCTCTTTCAACAATCCTAACCTGAAGCGACTAACGCCTACAACCGTTCCGGAATACATTTCTAACCAAGCAGAAGAAACAAATCAACCTGATACTTTACCTAACTACACAATTTCGAATACACGTTCAGTCGATATATCATCCTGGTATCTCAAGTGGTTCAAAGTTAATGTCTCGGATTGAGATTCTCTAGAAACAATCACAGGACTGCTAGTGTCTCAAGTACTTCAGAGTTGATGTCTCGGATAGGAAATCTTTCAGAAACAATCACAGGACTAATCAAGTCCTACCCAAAACTCCCTGAGTATGAAACATTCGTACTACCTAGAGATACAGATGCTAAAAAACAGATTGGAATAAAGGATATCTGGCGTCAAAGGGATAACAATGTCAGTGGATAGTATGGCCTAGCGCTACCTCTACTAGCTCCTTTTATTGGAAAACTGTGATTGCGGGCAAAGAGAAAGAGATAGGGAAAGGTGTAGCGATCAGCAGGGTAGGCAGCCTGTTCAGCCAGGAATCGTCGTCACTCAACCGCCTTCGTGGCTGGGCCATAACAGGGTCAAACTCCTTCGTGTAGTATCTCATTCTCCTAACGGCTAATCTTATACTTATTGTAACCAACATATTCCAGGACGGGCACCTGACAAATATAAACTCACAAGATCCATGGTCAATAAGGAAGGAGCCCAATATCATGCTAGGCCGCAAGGCTGAGTTTCTATACCGTATCATATTACTGAGTTAAGCGTAGTTAAGATCTCTGAGTGCGCATTGTGACGTAAATGTTGATCATATTATTGTTAAGACTCAAGACAACGAAATAATTTTCACGGCCCGTCACGGTGATGTATGGAGAAATGTTTTAGTCCGAAATCGGAATAATATACGCTTTTGCAGAGTAGCTGTATGTACCTTCTGTCTTCAATGGCTGATGTATAGACGGCGACTTAGTGTGGGTTTATTATTTCTAATGTCTTCATTGAGTATGTTCCTGATTACACCGATGTACGGTAGGTGGGTACTATAATGCCTGGGGAAGAAATGAAGGTTTCTCTGAACTTGGAGTCAAAAGGAGAGTTTCAAGGTATCAAGTTGAGTTACTAACGGTGACAATCTTTGAAAACGATGTCCACTTCTTATGTATATAGCATGATTCAATCCTCTGATCCTCCGGTATTAGCTACCCCCCTATTCTTATTCACATTATATCTGCGTTTAAGGTAAGTTGCCTCAGTATGAAAAACAACCCTTATTACACTTTATCTTCCTACCCTAACGTCTCGTGGTAACCTTCATCCGTTCTTGCTCCTAAATAGTCTTTTTTTTTGGTCGAGCTGTCTGCGCTATTGTCTTCTCATATAGAGTCTAGTGGGCTTTATCAATTTCCAACAGTGTATCTACAACCTATTGCTCTAGGCTCAAGCTAATCTAACGCTATTCAGGATAGCTATAAATTCAAGTAATGACCTGCCATAAAGATAACTGGAGATGTCAAGCAAGGAAGATGAAAAGATGTATATAAGTGGGAGGGCTTACAAATTATAGAGCATCCCTTCGACAAAGAAGTTGAAGGAAAGATACAGGCTCTTATTCTTTTCATCGCTGAGCTTCTGGTTGAAGCCTTTCTTAAAACGTACAGTTGGAGGAGGTTCACCCGACTGAGTTAAGGTCAGCTACATGTAGACTTGAATTGATTATACTCCTGCTTGACCATTGAGAACTTTCTAAAGTGACGGGCTTGACCTTTCCACTTCTCTGGGCTTAAACAAGCGCGAGGTTATCCGCCGCCCCGAACCTACTAATACACGTATCAACGGTGCTGGTTCCCGGCTTAATTCAATTTTGGTGTCTTTTCTTTTTTATTAACTCATTTGTGGTGATTTCTTGATCGCAGCCTTATATTCTTTTTGTTCGCTTTTATATATCCCTCAATGACCCCTTTGACGCTTATACGTTCCCTCCGCATTCACCATTAACCTTTCATAAACTCTGCACAACGAACCTGATTTTCCTCGTAACGTTCTCTAGCTGCAGCCTTTCATAGCTAAGGGACCGGGCTAATTGATCGAATGACTACCGCATGACGTTTGTGTAGCACTGAGATTATGACAATTTCCCTCAAGTTGGGAGTGTTCGCAAGCGTCCATGGCCCCCGCTGGGCACCCGGTAGGGCCCTGACAAGAGGTGGGGACTGGACGGACGGCGCTCTACAGTACGTCCGGGCTGGAATTAGAAGGACTGCAAAGACCTGCGGGCTCGCCGGGCCTTTAGGACTCTGCAGCTCTCATGTAACGGTCCTCCCCCGCCGACCTAGCTATCCTCTACAGTCATATGCTCTCATATGCAGTGATATGCAGTCATTGGTATGTAATAGCCGTCCACCGCCATTGACGTTAAGTAATATCCTTGCGTGGAATTATGCGCAGTCATTCGTAATTACATCTACCTTTATACCGTTGAGGATCAAGAAGCTCACACATCCCACATTGAGTCAATTAATGCCAAGCCCCCGGCGGACATAACGACCGTCTTCGGTGCGCTATCTTCGGGGTATTTCTGGTCCCGGGCTACCTCCGAGACCGGACGACCTTTGTGGTCCGTTTCGGTCCGAGGCTGAAAACGGACGGACTGCCCAGTTGCGAACGCTGAACTGTTACTGTTACTGTTACAGTAACAGTAACAGTGTGTAAGGTACCACTTGGGACTAGCAGTAGATAACTGCTACAAAGTGATTTTACCTCAGCCATCAATTTTACTTTACTGTAAAGAACACGAGTTTAAAGTACCTCGAGCCTTTACTCTGTATCTAGAGCCAGCTCAACCCTCCTACAAGTCTGTGTGAAGCGTGCTAGTTCGGACTTACATGTGTAAATCCTAATGGTCGCTGGTGTGCATCCTATTTTTGCTGGTGTGCAGCTTGTTTGCCGCTGGCGGATGGGGTAAGAAATCACTGGTGAGTGGGGGATCTCTTTGTATGTGTTCCGATAAAAGAAGTACCGGGTGGATAGGGCGTCCGAATCATACGTTCTGCTGGAGAGGACGCTCTTACGAGTCGGTCAGAGCAAGCCACCCTCCCCATGACGCCGCCGATCAAGATTATTCAATTGCCACTGTCGTGTACACTGGTTCTCTTCTTAAGATTGGGACCTCTATCTTTCGGTAATTTATGGGTCTCGAGCTTAGCTGAAAGCGGGGATGCATCTGGTATGTCTCTGAGAATATAATCGCGTCCTCGCACATCTCTACCGGTATATTGGTTGTTTTTCTTCTTAAATCCCCCTTCAACCTAAAATTTGACTTCGTCTTTGGTGAGGAAGTTAGGGTAGGTTGCAGGGCAGCAGCCCTAGTCACTTGCACTCCCTTCTCCGCTCTGAGTTGTGTGCCAATTTGCAACCATGGCTTCGATGCCTTAGTTGAAGGCGGAGATGCATCCGGCACGCCCCGAGGAAGCGAGTGGCTATTTCCCTGCATGAAAAAGCGTCGAAGGCGTCGTCATGTAAATACATACATGTACCTTTCCCGAAAGAGGAGGGGGGCGATATCACTTAGTCTGATGTCACAATCAAACTCGCAGCTTGCCTCATTGAGCCAGTATTAACCCCGCTTAGCAACCAACGCCGGATCCGATCGCCTCCGCGGGCTATTGTTATTCGAAAAATAAAATAGAGTTCCCTAACAAGGTGCGTACACGGACCAAGCTGGAACTTGGCCATGTCGGTGGTCTAGCTAAGGATATCATTCCAGACCAGAGGAGTTCCGAGAAATATGTCGTTCCCCCCCCCAAATTGCCTTCTTTTGCCATGTCGCTTGCTCTGGTGGTAAAGAGGGTTGATAAGTATCAGCCACTCTACCAATGAAAACACAATTGTGAACCATTCATACCCTTCGCCAAAACTGAGCTCACATTGGGACGCGACTGGTGCGGCTCAAGCAAGATAGCTGTGCTCCTCGATGTGGGTCTGCCAGGTTTCCTTTTAGAACTTGCTTGCCGAGGCTTTTAGCTTTTTGGGCGTTAGGAAGGAACGTCCTCCGTCCGCCGCCCTCCAGCACGCTTTCCAATGGTTTACCGGTTATCTGCTTTCAACTGGCTGAACTGAACCGTTTAAATAAATAGTTGGTAGAGTCCCTACCTCTTTGAATGAACGGTTAAACGGTTCAATGATCTGGAAAATCAGTTAGACTGTCGATTTTAACGGTTTGTAAGAACCCTATTCATGACCTTGAACACGCTGTTAGTCAGCTGAACAATGTAGTTTCTGTTCTCGAACACTGATTATGCGTATATTTATCTATCCTATAGATTATTCGTGACCAGGACTATAGGCCCTTTTTGTCAAGAATGATTTCTCTTTTGGAGGGTGGATATAGTATTTAAGTCAATCAAAACTAGGGAGTTCCCACAAGAGGCTGGAAGAGGGAACTTACGAGTTTCTAGGTTTCGTCCATTCAAGTGATAAATAGCTTTCTCTAACGTGAGGCTGATTGAAATACATTGCAGTATCTCCTTGATTAAAGTGTTTAAGTTCATTATCGCTGGCAAAACCCTCGACCGAATCAGTCTTCCCAGAATATCTCCGTAGATGTGATACAGTATTCGTTCAGCTACAAACGCAAAAACGATATTTATCGTCAAGGACATTGAGAGCTTCATTGGGCTTTGCCAAAAATAGCTTTAGGCTTCGATCCATGCGCCAGACCCCAATTCTTTATTACGGTTCCCTCTGGTGAACAAGGCCGGCGGGGGGGTGAGCCCGAGGCGGCGCAAGAAGACGGCAGGCAAGGGCAGTGCGCTATTACTATAGACTACTGTCTGCATGGAGTCAATAGGTTGAACGCAAAAAAAAAAAAAAGGGCGGCGGTACAAATCACAAAATATCACTCGGCCCCATGTCTCCTCCTATAGACCTTGTGAAGCCCACCGTCTTCCCTGAGCCGAACAAAACCTCCATATCCCGCTGGGGATGGGCAAAAAGAGTTAGCCCAAGGCGGGTATGATTCCGGCAGGTCTCCAGCAACGTAATCTAAACTTTAGCGAATGTCCCGAGACTAGTGTATTCGTCCCAAGCATTCTTTTAATTCCATTTTTATCCACAATCTACTGATTAAGAACAAACTATCACGCATTTCCGCATCCCAAAGTCTAGTGGTTCAATGGGTATAAATCTGGTATATCTCCTGGAATTAAATTAGACTCCTCCTGGTGTGTTCTGAGCTATTGGTGTTTTCTACTCCCAAATACGTTCCCGTGAGATAGATAGTACAACTAGCAGCGTAGCTGCTATATTGCGTACGGCAACTCCTTGGAACTAAAATACTTCACTTCAATTGAGAGGGGCCGCAAGGGGTGTTTCTAGGGTATCTTGGATTCAAATCAAAATCTCTATGATCTTAGGGAATGTAATTATCATAATAGATACGAAGATCAAACCCTAATCGCCAGCAAGTGATTAATGAATTAAACCAAAAAGAAAAAAACCCCTAATCACCACAGAAACTAAAATCACATATATATATGAAATGAAGATCATCAATCATGCAATTCATAGAATAAGAAGAAGGCAAAGACTATATACCCAACCACACCCCCGTCCCGCTATGTACTACCCGCGCTTCTAATCCTCCTCCGGCTTCCGCCCACACATAAAATGCTGTACAATATAGGAATGCACCTTCCCACTCCTGACCTCCTCGACACAGTCATCAATAATCCTCCTACACTCTTCCTCACTCATCCCCAGCACCCTTGTAAATATTGCGATGCCTAGTGCCTCGAACCCGCTCTCGCTGAGGAGCTGCGAGTAGGCGCCAAGCTTCTTCTGGAACGAGTCTTTAGGCCATGTGCCAATGGGTTGCTTTTCGAGCTTGACGGACAGGTCAATGAATCCGGCGGTGGTCATCATTGTTGGGAGGAGGGTGGGGGTGAAACGTTGGTCTAGTATATGGGGGATTAGTATTTGTGCAGAGGTTTGGGTGGGAAAGGGTAGTACCGGTCTTTTCGGTACCCTTTATGACGAGTTTGTACCAGCGGTCCATTTCGCTGTTTTCGAGAGTGTTGTCGTCGCTGTAGAACTTCATGGGGAATTCACAGAGGTCGAGCCAGCCGCCGGGTTTCAGTGCCCTGTATATAGTGTCAATGATTGTTCGGAGATAATCCTGCGCATCCTCCTCCGGCACTATAGCTACAGCGCGAGATGTTTCCAGGAGTGGACATCGATTCCTGAGAACCTCTGAGGAGTCTTCACAACCCAAAGCCCTATACTTAAATCGTCGCATTCCGGGTTTGATATATCCTCCCAATAGCTTTCACCCCTAGCCTACGCTCGGAGTCACACTCCACTTCCATAAGAGAATCCACCTCCCCTCCCCTTTCTCTCCAACTGCCTGGGCTACATTGGGAGAATTAGCATACCTATAGCATTGCTTTATTAAGCCATCCCAGTCTCTAATCGAACCACTTAAATGCCTGATATGAATAATATCAAACACATCCTCCCCCCATGTCCATTCACTTTCTGCATCATCAACCTGAAACGACACATTCGGCGGGACCCACGTCGGCTGTATCGGGCTCAAATCTGTTCCAATCACCTCTGCGCTTGGCCACTTCTCACCCGCGTCGATCGCCCAGATTCCTGTTCCAGTGCCGAGATCGAGAATCTTCTGAGGGTTCTCCGGGGCGGGGCAGAAGACCAGCTGATTCGAGTCCGTAGACCGGTTTTGCTTACCGAGGAACATGGAAATGATGTGGTGGTAAATGTCGAGGCGGTCCTGCTCCTTCTCGTCATTGGGGAGGTGGTATGTGCCATCGCGGAAGGCGTGGTAACGGCGGCCGTTCTCGTAACGGTAAGAGTAGATGGAGGAGGTGAGGGAGGAGGTGGAGTATTGTCTATGCATGTGGGAGTTAACAAATCTGAATCGAATGGTTGGTCAGGTGTTTTGGGGGCTGTGGGCGAGTGACACGTACGTGGCGGTGTCTTCGGTGTCGGTGTCGGAGTAGTTAGGGCGTTTGTATTCCTATAACGGTATGTCAATTGAGTTCATGGTGGCAGGGAAAGTTCCCATAGGAGATTATCATAGAGACTTGATAGTAACGCTAGGAATCGTTCCATAGGAAGGTACACTTGGGGGCAACCGGTGCAAGAACACTCCCGACACAAAGGGGTAGGGAAACACACATTATCAACTTCAATATCAGAACCGTCGCTGGGCTTTGTGTCCGCCATCGTGAACGATTTTTATCGGTTGGTGGGTGAGGGTGTCGCAGAAAGGAGATGAAATTGGAGGGATGGGGGGAAGAAGTAAATCATCGAGATCACCACCTCGGCAAAGCAGCTCCCAAGAACAATGAGCATCGACCCAACATGCACCTCCTCCATTCATGTGTCCCTGCACGTCCACGTTCGATGAAAATAGCACGGCCCTCCTTCGAGGTGATGCAGAACATCCAGAGAGACAGCCATTGTGAGAGGGGGGCAACGTCGACAAGTGGGGGAGTCTCGTTATTGGGAGATCGAACGAAAACTAGGGACAAGTCCGGTTACCAAGTCAAAGAATGCTTGGCGCACACGGCTCATTCCGAGACCAGTGCCAGCAGTAAACGCCACAATCCATCCACACACGCATTCCACACTCAACCGGGGCAAAGTCACTCCGCAAACCCCTGTACTGCTGCAATGCGATACATACTCGGGCATCCCATCGCTGTGGGGCAACCAACCTGTGTCTAAATATCTAGTTCTTGGCGACCGGTTTTTAGTGTGGATAGCCCGCCAAGAGCTCAAATTTGCTTGTTGTCAAAACGCTCTGATAGAGGAATTAAATTTGTACATATGAGGGATTGCAATGAGGCTACCGTAAAAACTCATAGGTGAACCTAGAACTAAACCGAAAATACAGATGAATAACATAAAGCAACCAATCAGAGCGGCGCCACCCCATACAAATAACCCTGTCTCCTCACTGCCACCATTATACACACACGCACTTCTGACATTCTGCCTGTGGCTCAGACACACGCGCACAACACGCCTTAGCCGGTAAACGCTCGCGGACAGGACGTCTAGCGGATGCAGCGGGCGCAGCGGGTGAGGGGGACCTTCCTGCGCATGCGCGACTTATATTTCATTATGCTTGAAGATGAGCACCTACGGCTGTCTCCCTCGAATATTCCCGGCAGAGAGCATATCTCCAACAATTACAACAATATCAATACTTGTATTGATTTGGCGCTCGCCCCCATTGTCTGCAATCTTTTACTTGGAGAAAAACCCAGGCCAATATATCGAAACCCGCATGGTACATACATGTAGCTCCAGTGATATACAAGTAGGGACTACAATCCTTTATCACGCTCAATTCCATGACCCCCCACTCACACACAACTCCGGACACCACCGTGCCAAAATCCCCGACCTCATCATCTGCTGCGGCTTTCTTGTCTCATCAACGCCTACCTCGGCGGTTTTTAAGGTCAATGCTACCCGGGCAACAAGACATCGTGGTTTCCTCTCTTGTGGTTGGGCACGACCTTCCTTGGGTTCTTACTGAGGCCAGATCCTCAATCTACAGGGAACTCCCCCAACGTTGACCTCGATATCTCAACAACACGCCGAGATATTTACCTCTCTCACTTAAGATATATGAAGCTTGAGCAATAATAAACACTTATCATGTTATATTGAGTTGTAAAGCCCGTTGCGCAGGGTAGTGGAACGTCGGTAGGTGTATGTGAGGAGTCCCCTGTTGCTAGGTTATGTTAATTAAGTATTTACTTGGCATTCTTATCTGCCACCATTGTGCAGTTAGCTGCCTCTGTCAATTCCCATTAACACGGGCTGCGACATTCATCTCAAACCCTGTGTAACAGTAACAGCAACTCTCTAACATCTCCACCCATAGAACGCCTAAATTAATCCGGACTTTCTAGAGTGATAGATCAGGTGAAGACTAGTCGGATGGCAGTGAGATGATGAATTTAAATCGTGATTGCGGAAGTTATCTACAGTCGCACATAAGATTACGGAACCCCGGGTTAGGGAATATTTGCTACAATGGAATAGATTTGAGAATTGTTTTTCCCCCACCCAAATAACCTGTGTATAAGGGGGAAAAAAAACCGCCCTTAGTTTTGCAGATAAACTTTTACCAACTACATATCTTACGGTTGCTGGTTATTACATTTTTCTCCCCCTTGATGGTTTTTCTTCCTCGGTGATCGCAGGAGTTCAACAATTAATTACAATTTACTATGTATTCTTACTTCAAGAGTCTACTAAATGTAGCTACGGTACTGGTGAGCACCACCAAACAAAAGGACCCAAAACCATATGAAGAAACCCTAACCCATTTTTTTGTAAAATTTACTGTACGTAATTTTTTACTACATATAGAGAACGAATAGTGCCTGACTACGCACGTTCTGTATGTAGACTAGAGTACTCGTAACTTCCTGATGTTGAACGCGACTGATATTGAAAATACGCCAAGATCCTGATTTTAGGTGTATGCAATCAGGAAAATACCCTGTCTCGCTTACCATTCCGGTCGTGGGGCCGCTAAGTAATTTGTGACGGCAACCCCAGATAAGTGAGGAAGAGTCACAACAACAACCCGCGTAATAAATAAAGAGAGAAAAAAACAAGGCCCTAATCCGGGATTGAACCGGAGACCTCCTGCATTCAAGAGAACCCAAAGCAGGAATCATACCACTAGACCATCAGGGCTTGTGACCGGATATTGAGACCGACGTCTATGTATCTAGGTCAGTGTTGTAAGCTGGCTACAGAGGCGCAGCTCAGGCGGGAGCGTTCGAGACAGGTTTGGTGAGGTTAGGTGTTAGGAGACCGGCAGACAGGTGTTCGCTTTGGCGGCTCCGTGACTCGAAGCTCATGCTAAAGGAACGAGCCTCAGGAACAATATTAGGCCTTCCGCAACAAGTATCGCCTGGAGCATTAAAAATTTAGTTGTCGTATGTACTTGGAGCACACATAAGGAGATATAGAAACCCACGGGTGGTTGCACTCCACACATAGACAGCTTCCCTAGCCACCCGAACACCCCCCTCACCCGAACAGTTGAGTATAATTCATAGACACCGGTTCTTTTTAACGTTGACTGTTCGGGTGAGGGGGGTGTTCGGGTGGCTAAGGAAGCCATCTACATTGTTTTCGATGTATGTAGTCGGCTCGCCGAGTGCATCTGGTTCTTGTGCTGATAACCCCCGAATGGGCCATCACTCGGGTATTTTCTTACATATTTAAGAGGCAGCCCAAGTTTGTCTAGTCGTGAAAAATCTAGGTTCGTGATTCTCAGGACTCACGTTGTAAGTGCAGATGTTTTGGCTTAAATCGAGTGATATTCTATGGTCGGTTGCGACCGCCTACTGTGGTGCCTCGGCTATCAACATCATTCTATCAGAACGAGGTCTCCACGCTATCTGTGAAGATATATCCAGATAGACAAACAAAAGACATAGATTACAGTACCAAAAAAGGGGGGTGTAATACGTACTACGTCAATACGGAATTGTGTAAAAGTTCCGAATTAAATCAGAACTCTAACTATCATTCCGTAGCAATACTGTATGGCTCGATTCTCGATAGTGGGTGGGTGTGTAAACTTGAGTGGCAATCAATTTTGTAGGAAGAGCCTCAAGTAAAGACCCTAATCTGCGCTTATTTCGAGCTAAAGGTCGGTTTCTGCCAATTGAAATCCAAGTTGACACACCTACCCTCTCTCGAGAATCGCACTATAGTTTTGCGGTATTCTGCTAGGTGCGGTACTGGATCTACCCGTTTTTTGGTACTGTAGTATTTGCAGGTATAGTGGCTAGTATACTCGCTTGTCATTGAAAAACCGCGAGTGACCGGGGTTCAATTCCCAGCTAGAGATTTGCCCATAAACCACATATCGGCTGTGAGAAATCGCACTAGGATGTTGTTTTGTCCAACTTGTAGGGTTACTTTTTTAGCATTGCAGGGCTACAAGTATTTGAGAGCATTGTGATTTTTTCTTCTGTTTTTTTTCTTTATTGAATTAATTAATTACATGCTGAATTTTACAGCATTAGACCGGAGAAGATTAACGGGAATCAAGCGGTTTTTTTTTAAATGTCACCTTCCCGCCTCGATGCTTTCAACCGCTCCCTGTTCCCATACACTCCAGACCTAAAAGGATGGAGGTGGGGTATATCTGGTGGTACGTTTCAGTCCTCCGAAGCGATAGAGACACAGCCAGCTTCCGTAAGAATCAGAACGAAAAAGGAGACTGTAATTGCCACCATCGTAGAGCAACCTCTTTTTAACTTATCACCTCTGTATACTGCCACCCAACCAGGTGGTAATGATAGCTCCAACCAAAACTCAATCTAATCCGCCGATCAAGATCACCAAAATCACGAAACACCAGCGTCACCAAAGCATAATAATGTCCCTGTCGCCGTGCAGTGGATTTAGACAAGTCGGCGGGTTAGATGAGAAGGTATATCAGGTAGCGGGTGAGTCTCGCTGTCGTCGTTTGTCTGTTTCGGAGGTCTGAAAAGGCTTCTGGTATAGCTTGAAGTTGCGGTTCCTCCTTAGGGACAACTGCCAGTAGGAGTTTTTGACGTTTGCCGGTGTATGTTTGGTCTTTGTCGGTAGTGCGTTTTGCGAGGCTCAGTGGTTTTGAGTTAAACGACAAAAAAAAAAGGCTCAGTGGTTCTTGTTATTGGGAGGCCATATTCCAAAAGAGCTCTAATCGGCGGCATTGTTGAGAGCTCAGGAAGATGGGGAGACGGGCTCCTCTATAGGAGAGTCACACTCGGAACATTATATATCCACTAATATCGCACTCTACATGGTGCAGAGATGGAGATCCAACTGTTGGAGCTATAAATGCATACGAGAAGGCACGGGAAGCCTGGGGGGGGGATGATCTGCTAGAGATGAACCCTGTGCATCCTATATCTTAGGCACATTCTGTGCGAGGGGGTCGAGACTGAAGGATGTCGAAGATCATGCTAGAGGAAGCCTTTGTAAATACTTGCTCCGAAGCTACAATGTGGTCTGTATAGCTTTGAATATGCGCGGAGCTATGGACATGGATATGCCTATGACAAAAACATACCGAGCACCGGAACATACTGGTATTCATCTTACCAGATCCCACTCTCTCGATGGGGAGTGATCAATTTGGAGGGGTGGAAGAAGCTTTTCCAACCATCCAGTATCTAGCTAACGGGGTAGTAAGCTCACTCTAGAGATACCGCAAGGTTTGGAGCGTTACACCCGGGTGTTAAATAAGATCCTGGCAGGTTTTCCTCACCAAAATTCGAAGGATTCGCTATAGTTATACAAATATATACAAATATTTGGTGCTTTTTACATACCAGGATCTTTTCTAACACCAGGGCGCAACGCTCCAAATCCTGCGGTAGACCAGTGGGCCGGTCTCTCGCCCAGCTGGCTTGATGCTGTTAGGAGCACCGGGAGTGTGTGGGGGGAGCTGAAATATTCTGTATTGTGAAGCTAAGCTTCGGAGAGGGAGACGAGGCCAGTAGAGCGGGAAGCCGGGGAGAGTGAAAAACTGTGACTCTCATGGGAGGACAGCCGAATCCGAGCCGTCGTGGACTGATCCGTACTTGAAATTAGTTGGGGGGGAAAAAAAAGGGGAGAATCCAGCGAGCGACAAGAAAAAAGAAAGTTGGCTCAACTGCTCAACCCTAACCCTCATCTTTTGTAAAAGAGCAAAGGCTTCAACCGCCTTGTCAAGGGTTCGATCACTTCTCCAGCCTCGCCCAAAGATACGCCGGCTAGAATTCAGGTTCTACTATGCTGGACTCGACTTCAATTTACGATTGGACCATATACAGTAGTTGGCGCATAGTTGGTTTTGATTCAGTCGCTAGTGGAGTGGGCGCCTGCTGAGCTTACCCTGTTCCTAAGCACACGACATAACCAACTAATCCGTCATGCAGCCCGCACTCAGTTTCCGAGTGAGATGGTATGACATCCTATGCCAGACACTCCTACTTCCCTACCTTCTCCCAAGTCACTATAATGGTAGGTCTAGAGTTTAGTTTTTTTGGCGAGCAAAAAACTAAAATACATTGATTTTGCCCGAGACATAAAACTGGGGTTAGGGTTCTAGATCTTTTTTTTTTTTTTGTTTAACTCATTAATTGTATGCAGACCGTAGTCTATGACAATATCACGACCCCAGAACTACCCCGCTAACTTCTGGCCACACCCAGTGAAGGGCATTCAGCAAGCTCGCGCTCCTCCACCGCCACTGCCTAACTAAAGGAAAAGAAAACAAAAGCGTCTTGCGCTTAACCGGTCTTAACTTCTGATTTGTACTCTTTCTCTGCCTTCTCCTCTGTCCCTAGAAGCCCAATCAAATATTTACGTTGTCTTGCTGTGATGATCTCTCTGTCTTCCTTCCTTATTTCTTCCAACTTGATCGTGTGTACTTCTCACTCTCTTAACAGCGTCTGCGGATATCCTTCCCGGATGCGCGCATCTATTGTAATCCTCTCTTTCCTTCCCCATCGTGATGTATGTATCGTTCGTTATTGTACCTTAACCATCCTCTGCTTTGTCATCTCTCCGGGGTGGTCTTTCTGTTGTGTTTGGAGCGGTTTCTTTTCTTGCGGTATTGATGCGTGGAAGCGGGTTCAGTATCGTGGCCTGCTTGTCTCTTGAACTCTCCTCATCCGGGTGAGTGTCGGCGGTATGGGAGTCTCCGTGTGTGCGTTCTTCGGGTGGTCTCTTCGATGGTCTTAGCTTCTGTTGTTGGCGGCGGTGGTGTTCTTGCTGGTGATGGGCGTGGGTGTGATGGTGGTGGTGGTGGTTGTAGCTTGTCTTTGTTGAATCGGGGGGGTGGGTGTGGGCGACGGTGCTTCTGTTCTATCTGGGAGTGTCTCGTACTCTATGCTCTGTTGGGGTGTTGGCTTTCTTGGCTCGGGTTCGAACAGGCTGTATGGGCTGCTGTCGTCGTTTAATTGGGGTTCGACAACATCTTTCATCTGGGTGTCTTCTTCGATTTCGGGGGCCTCCTGTACTTCTTCGTCTTGGTTTGTTGGTCTTGTATCTTCTGGTATCCTAGGGTTCTAGATCTCGTAGGAGTGCGAGATCTGGAAAGCTGCACCGTAGCTCTACGATAAGTTACGGAGTCGGGACATGATTTTTGAGGGACGGCATTAGCTTTCATTGGTTATCACCGAGGACGAGAATCCTTTGATAAAACCAGGCATACCACCCGAGCGAGCGAGGCAATGAGATAAGGGTTTAGGCTAATTTGTGGGTGACCTTTACCACGCTGTGTTCAGGCATCCACACATGAGTTTCAGGCATCCAAACTTGAGTTTCAGGCATCCAAACTCAATGCCGATTATGTAATCAGTGCAGAGCGCCTCTCAGGAAAATGTGTGTATCATACCTGGATACTGTATACTCGTAATTTAACACCATTTGTGAACACGACTGCTATTGCATACACTCAAAAAACCTCCAACACAACCTTTTTTTGTATGGCATGCAATAGTTATCGTGTTCACAAACGCTGTGAAACTACGGGTATCATATGGTGGCAAATATCAACGGGTATAAGATCCGAGGGACGTGTTTACTGGCTACGTAGCTCGGATAGACACCGATAACAGGTAATGTTATAACTGGAGTGGGTTATAAATTGTCGCCTTGCCCCGCAATCTTTCGCTCAGTCATTCACTCCATAAATTCACATCTACATTCGATCGTCTACTAGAAACTTTTGATTCTTCAACTCAAATATACCAAAATGCCTAAGGATAACCAAGGAAAAAGCTATGACGTCTCCTCGTCTGGAACAAACACTAAAGTGCGTTCACTTCATGCTCGTTCCATATACCCAAGTCCAATAATACTAACATAACGTACGTGTACAGGGCAATCATTACTGCAGCCGTGACTATGGCAGCAGTGCTCCTAACCCCAACTCTTATCACTATAGCAACAGTGAGTCTCTCTCTAAACGTATCTATGGTCGTCTTGATTGTTTTGTACTGACTGTTTAGAAAATGGTTCTTATTATTATAGCAATGCAAATGTATAGTTGGGTGTTTATGTTATTTGTATAACTCCTTTCGGCTTCAGCTTACTCACATTACATTAGGGCTCCGCGTATTATAATGATGGGAAGGGTACTGCTGTTTACTCTCCCCCGAGCTCTGGGTCCAGCGGTACAGCAAAGAAGTAAGGTGTAGTCTGGAGTGGAACAGAAGATACAAGACCTGGTTTATTATAGCACGACAGAGCTTTTCTCGTTGCAGTTCAAATAAATTATCAATTAAGCCTGCCACTTCTTGAATTTAGATCAAGCTATACGATGGCACGGTGAATTAATCTAGAAATGGTTTTACTTAGTTTGGTGATTTTGTCTTGTGCCCACTATCTCCCCTAGCTTTTCTTCTATGACTTAAATTAACAAGGAATCCTCGATCTCGCGCTCTTCTGTCCCTCATGCGGCTTTCGAAAGTCAGAATGGACTATATAGGTTCATAAGACATAAAACCTTTATTCGGTGGTTAGACATGTATGATTTAGGGCCTATTCTCTTGACACAAATATCCGTGTATTAGCTATGGATTGGGCTTAACAAGACAATTACCTCCGGAGGTGTTTTTTTGACTCAGTGTCAACCAAGCAGGCTCTTATTTTGAGACTTCTCCTTATTATAGTCCTACTACGTAGAGCGGTGGGTACTGACTGAGTCATCACACGATCTAGCCACAATTTTGCCTGCAAGCGCGTATTTTGGTGGCGTTCCATCCGATTACGTATTACCCACCGCTGTACAGCAGGGGTACAGAAGTTTTGGTAATTTTTGATTGCCGTTGCAACACAAGGTTTATATGGGAATACCATACAAAATCAGAAAGACTCAAATCATCACTTTGAAAATCAGAATGCACACGGCTGAAGAAGGGACACAAAATTCTAAGATAATTTTCAACTGTCCTTGAAGTATTACAACCTTTTTGATGAAGTTGGGTGGTTGTTTCTGGCAACCCAATATGGCTGCTTTTCCTGTAAAAAGGGTATATTACGAAACCTTCTGTCCTAGTACTATACGTAGGTATTGTAGGATTACAAAAATAACCGATCATTGGAACCTCGTGAGGCTCATAGCAACCAAAACTGTCCAGCGGATATGAAGTAGACCTGATGCTGCAACCTGAGGATCTCCCCCACCTCCGTGTAGTACTTCTCACCTCAGTGGTTAATTGGTGTTTCGACCTTTAGCCATCTTATGGCCAGCTTCCGCCCAGTTGATCATAGCCAGCTCCCGCAAATGGGGTAGTAATCCAGTTCTTTCAGTTAGCAATGATGTATCTCTAGCATAGTAGTTGCCAGTCGCCCCTCCCCAGTTCCATTGCCAGCTCTCGCACTTAACCACCGCCAGCCCCAGTGCTTGCAAGATTGGTTTTCTTAATTAAAGCCTACAGCAAAACCCTAGCCCAGGATATATAGCAAAAGTGATTAAGTAACGAAACGCCCTGAGATACGGTTATACCTACAAACACCGTATACGTACGTATGTTGGTGGCATTGTACGGGAAACAGGTACCACTCTGTCTCAACCCGCCCCATCACCTATTACCTACCGCGGTACAGAATTTAAGAGTTTCCGGGCATGCGGCTAGTGTTAGCCCGCCCAGCTCTGGTGTATCGTGGTTCTCCTGTCCCTGTCGACGAACCAGACTGCGAGAACTTTGAAAACCCATTGAATGACTTCCAGTGGGCGTTGAAGAGGTATTTAGAAGCGGTTTGAACATAATTTAGAGTAATAATATTTGTATGACAACACCCCAGATCCAGGATCTGAACCGGGGCAGGGTATGTTCAAATCTCCAAATCTCCGAAACTTGAAATGGCGAGATAGGATTGGTTAAGAAGGGTTTCGGGGGTGCTGATGCTACGCAAAAAACAAAATTGTACTTAAAATTTAGAAAAGCCGCGTCAGGATTCGGAAATCCGGTTCCTAAACGGCCAAGGAAAGTCACCCAATAGAAAATATCGCGTACTTGTAATTTACCAAAACCTCTTCCGCCGGTCAGCTAAACCGGCCGAGCATGCGATCGAAAACGTGAATTTCACATAGCTGCTCCTGTACACTATCCATTTCGATTTCCAGTCTGTACCCCGCCGGACGTCCTGGTTTAAGGCCGCTTACATAACCTCCAAGTCTAGGAATGATAATATCCGCCAATGATTTGTTTCAGCATAGGTTCTATCGATATGACAAGGGAAATTCGGATCTTCTCTGTAACCAGAGCATACTCCCGAGTCAGTTTCAAGTTACTTATGTACTCTTATTTCCAGTGTGTACCGAAGCGGATGGCAATAAGCTACCGCTTGTAGATGTATAATTTAATTGCCTTCATAAAATTTGAACAAGATTTTGATCCCGGTAAGCTGCCTCGCTCTGCGGGCCGAGTGATAAAGTCGACTATTCTTGTCATTATTTCGGTGGCGCGAGATGTCCGGCGCGCCGTCGCAATGCCAAAATATGTGCTTGACCAACTGCGCCGATGCCAGGCAAACCTTCAATGACAAACCACCAACCAAATGTAGCCTAAAAATTAATTCGTCAAGAGACATGGAGTGAGAGAAATCAATCAAATAGAGGTGTTAGGGGCAAAAAATTCCGTTGCGGGGAATTGAACCCCGATCTAGTCGGTGAGAGCGACTGATGCTAACCATTACACCACAACGGATTGTGGCGGAATGGGTTTTTTGTACAATTTGACAGGAAACGAACAGTTATACGTCATAAGGCCTCATGATTCCAATAAGGTTGATCAAGACTACAGCTAACTGATTTTATACATAAGAAGTATCTCGGGGTTCGGTGCGCCTCTATTAAGCCTTGTTGGGGTTTTGTGCTAGAAAGTACAGCACCCTACCAAAATTCCTGACAACGGCCACGCTACGACACCGCAACGCCGGGGCACATCTTTCACAACCCGATGGCGCCGCCCCATACCCAAAAAGCGAACGGAAGATGGCCGGAGTCTCTACAAATCATCAGCTCTTCACAGGATTACTTAAGGTTGTTGTGCTCATAATCGTTGTCCAGCAGGTGGTGTTCGAAGCCGTTGCCACGCGCGTTTACCACGAATTTTGGTAGGGTGCTATACATACACTACATGAAGACAGGGAGCCAAGCCGTAAGTACCTACATCGCGGAGGGGTCAAGGTTTCTAGCCACAATCCGGGCCAGTAACTCAGAGAACAAGCACCAGGACAAATCCTCGATTACAGCAGGCGCCATTTCGCCATCCCATATGCTGATTAAAAGAACTCAAACGACAATAGACCACCCCGTTGTTGTGTAGTTTGTATCACACCCGGCTGTAAATAGCTTGTTTACCGGTTCTCCACTCTTGTCCGAGGGGCTCTAGGTATGTAGTTCATACCCGAGCGTAAGGGATGGATATGTACCCACAAATTTTGTTACCCCGGAACCCCCGAGGACGCGTAGAAAACATTCACGTTCTTGGAGAGATACCGGAACGAATGAAAGGTTTTTCGCTTTAGTATTAGGATACTCTTTTTCTGGAAATATGTCTGCCAGTAGCGCAAAAGGCTATACTAGGGTCTCCATATGACATATTTCAGTGCTTAAGAATTTTACAGAGATGAACCATGTCTTTCTTTTCCAGTATGAGTCTAGGCGTGCTCAGCCATGACCGAAAAAGGACCATAGGCAATATATATCTTCTGCCGCGGGAGTGTCTCGCTTGGTACCTGATTGATACGCAATGGGTTGTTACTCCGTAATACACAGAAGGCTATTTTCTCTTCTCGGTAATGGCGCGGAGTTTTGTCAATGAACGCTTTTTTTCTTTGATTCATTAATATTATGCAGTCTTCCAGCTATGGTTATTCCTGCCGACAATAGAGCGAAGTCGTTATATAGATTAATGATATAAATGCCATTCGAAACTTTAGAGCTCCCCTGGCTGAGTGCAGTTTCTTATTCTGGTATGTAGACTATTCAATCGAGTCAGAGTGTAGCTCCCCAGGGGTTGATTCGAACTTTAATACTATTTCTATCGATCGTTAATCTGTTGAACTTTGTTTTTGTAGGTCCACCAGGTATATCCTTCAAGATCTAGGTGATAGGAGACTATGTAGTTACCCCGTAGATACATGTAGACCCCCACTACTACCTCCGGGTAGTTAGTGCGTTGTACTGTAAGGAAAGAGAGGCCACCTGTAATTTCAACGTCATGATAACAGCGGACGCCGGTTTATTAAGATAGGGTGATGTTAGTAGTGGCTTGTATTACAGGGGGCTTTGTTGATCGGTTAATAGGCGATAAACCCGAACGATATGAATAACAAGACCATGATTCCTCGAGTGTTGAACAGGGTGTAGGTATTGCTGGTTGACAAAACTGACTGGACGCTGCGTTACAACTAAATATTTCAGAATCGCCTTGCAACACAACCACAGCTGAAAAGATCAAGAGATGATATATCTGTGGTTCTCTATAATTCTATTATCTCATTTTTTTTTTGTAAGGGCTTAATCGCAGGTATTTGAAAGATTGACTATTATAGTCTATTTAGTCATGGGTGGTTGTGAGGTAGTGTCTAGTTAATTTTGTCAACCAGCATACAATGCCATATCAAAGGTCATGGGAAGGAGCCAAAATGGCTCTTTTCAAGCTGATTTTGAACCACTAGTTATGATGGGTATTATCTGGGAATTAGGACGCTACTAGCATGAGCTGTGTTGGCGTTGGTAGTTGGTACGCTGAATTGCAAAAAATGCGCCAAGGCCCAAATCTCCAAGTCTCTCTAATTCTAACTCATGTAACTTCTTCCACAGTACTTTCAGAGGGTGCGCTTTTAAATTTGTAAAATGTAATAGCTAATATCTCATTCCCTAGAGCATTATTCTCTATTGATGTCAATTATGTTGTTGGTGATGGTTGTATTGGACTAATTTTTCCCATGACTTCTGATATGGTGCGGTTGCATTTGCCAACGGGAATTAAATATCTACCTCTTGGCGACAGACCCGGTGTGGGAATCCCGCCAAGACCCCTAAATTTAAAAAAAGGGGATTGGCCAAATCGCTCTAATACAGTACAGTCGTTCACAGACACTAGGTGTTGACGGACAAGGGAGTCTCAACGTATAGGAATCCTGAAAAGAGTTATTTGTAAAGCTTGGCTGCTTCTCGCCATGCATAGAAGGATCCTGTCCGTCAACACGGTCTTTACCCTGTGAACGGCTGTGCCGCATGTAGCGGTTATGTGAGGGCTACGTCATCGGGCAAGATACATACATGTGCATGTTGTATGTATATGAGGTCTCACCTCCGGGCCTCTCAGCCTCCCTTCAAAATTTCCCCTCTTTACCGAACCCCCATATTTACTACCTCCACTCATCGCGAAATACATTCTGCCAAAACCGTAACAAAGCCTAGAAAGTGTTATAAGAACGGCCTGAGTTCCGATCAACTGGGGTAGCGATTTTAATAGATGGATTGAAGAATCTCGGAAGTCAATACCAGGGAAATGTAGCCAACTTAGCAAATTTGACCCGACATACTTATTAATAATTGAATTAACTCCAGGGTTAATGATTTGATATTATTTGCATCATCCAGTCGATGAAACTTAAAGCTTATGTCGGTCTTCACCAAACGAAACAACTTTCCTTTTATAATGGCTTCCTACTCTTGATAGCCGATTCAATAGTGTAACCGAGGATAGCGTGCTCCAAGGCTTCAAAGAAAAAATAGTGGCAGGAACATCAAGATATCTTCGATTTCATGTACTCCGGGAGGGGACCGAGGACCAAGAATCACGACCAAAAAGAATCACGACCAAAAAGAATCGCTCACATCGAGGAGTACAAGAAAAGATCAATTTATCTATTGTCTCTCATTGTGTTTTTATCCTATAAATCACTATATTCTAGGAAACATGATCTTAGTAGATGATTGTTTGCTCGGATATTATGAGAATACAAGATAACTTGAGCTCTCAATACACAGTTGACTCCATTTTAGGAGAGACATGATATTTTCAGAAGGGATTCTCGAATGACAATGTAGCTGTACCTCAGAGTCCTTCGAACTCCATATTTCCAACCGCATCATCGCCGATGTGCGAGCATGATCAAGATCAAAAAAGGCAGGTGATAGTCTCCAAGAGATACCCTTAACGCGGATGGAAGGCAGGAATAATGTCGTAGATGGGGGACCTTGGGGGGAAGATTTTGAAGAAGGGTGTGTTTCAGGCTAATAACCTAGCTCAGAAACGCTTAATGACGCATGGCAGAGTACGAAGTACTCTACCGCTTTGGGCAACAGGAATAATAACCCTTCTTCCCGATTATGAGTTGAGTTCTACGGTCACTCCTCATAATCCTCTTTGAACTGGCGAGATTTAACTCCGCCTGCCTTTGATAGTCGGCTCTCTCAAGGCGGCAAAGCTCCTGCTTCTTTTCCTTGCCGAGATACTTCAAGAACCTATCCTCAGTTCGATTTTGCTGCCTATTTATAGACATGAGAGACTCGACGGCTCCGAAGTATGTCTGATCCTTCTCCGTCGCTGGCCGATTGGCCGTGAAGCTCCTCCGCTCTTTGGTGATATGACGAAACAAGGTGTCATCATAGGCCTCCCGGATGGACTGACGCTGATGAAGTTGATTGATTCGTTTGTTCACCCATCGAAGACGACGCTTGGCTGTGTCTATTCTCTTAGGTAGGGGGGTTTTGGCAGGGAGTAAGCCACTGTTGGGGGGGCCTCCAGGCACGGAGATGACGAGAACACGGCGCCTGATGTGGCCATTCGATTGAGCAGAGGGATCATTACTGGAGATTGCAGCATTGGCAGCACTGGTGAAGTTGCCAGCGGTCACCGCAGGGCCATTATTCGGTGGGAGTGAGGCCATGGTGGGCTGGGCTAGGAACGTTAAAATATATTCGCTGGGGCTCCAAGCTGGAGAGGGAGGGAGGGTGTTGTTACCAATAAAAACTAAGGGGGACACGCGGTACTGGGCCGGGCTTTGTAGGGCTGACGCAGAGTTGGATCAAGGCGAGATCAGGATGAATGATGATGGGCCGTTTATGGACCAAGAAGGGTTAACTGGAGGTGATTACGCAGAATAGTTGCGTTGATGAAGGTGGTTCACTAGAAGGAAGAGATAAGGTAGAATAGGTGGTTTGATGGTGGTAGAAGGTTTTCTTTTTATTGGTAAGCGTTGTAGTTTTGCCGTCACTATGACGAGCGTTCTGTTAACTATTTATATGACCTAACGTTATTCCCCGTAACTATCGTGGTCTGGGCTTTTCTATTTGATAACCAGTGCAGTGTAAAGATTAAGCCTTTTCCTTCATTATTTTTCTGCCATCTCCTACCCGGTGCTAATTTCGACATCACCACGCGCGACTGATAGTTTGAGAACAGGTGGCTACTCGTCGTTCTAAAAATACTCTTGGCCATTCACAGACTTTAACCATTAACCAGACATTCATTAGTAGGTATCTTTTCCAATGGACACTTTTACTGCCCCGGACTTCTACTAGAAGGTTAACCGACTCATCGCAAATTTCGGAGCATAAAGGACTGGTATATTGAAGAGTCTATGATCATCATGCTCGGCACCACGCAAAACGGTGTTTAGCGGAGGATTTTTCATCTCCCGAATGAGGAGCTCCTGCAATTTCTCATGTTCATAAAAGTGACTTACTGAACATTGTTGTCGACATTTAACTGTTTATCTCATAATATTTCGAGCGTTGAATCAGACTCAAATCTTGAGAATCGAAGTCCAAGGTTTCACTAAACCCCATTGCGCAGAGAGTAAGTCCACTTACATATCGGTGTTCCATATCTCTTGTATTGGTACGGTATATCAAAGTGACCTGAGTGGGTAGCATCAACGCCAGGGCCAGAATCTATCAGTTGGAAGAATAAAACTCTCAACCCAGCAAATTCCCTTTTTCAGCTAGTACTAGCTCTGTCTGGTAACTCACGACGATTTGATCTGCCTTATAACGTTTACCGTGCATAGAGAGCTATCTGATTAAGCCTATGAAAGGTTTATCTGCGGATTTGAGAGTTCATCTGTTCAAGGTAGGGAACTTCATCCGTAAAGAGAATACCCTCGTCGCCGAATGCAGGAACTCATTCAAAAACAGTGTTACTTTTCTCAGCAATGAGCATACATCTTTTCCTCAGGGTGGAAACTATGTTCCCTCAAAGGCCGAGAGTCTCCAGCCCTTGTACCCAAATTCTTAATTGTGGTCAACACCTATCTCAGCCTGCTGCTCAACTTGGCTCTGGGTTACACCGATTATCTCAACCGCGCGGATGAGACTAGTCGGGTCAGCAAGCTGATCCTGATAATCAGCCACAAGGACTTCATCCCCCGCCCCCACCCCACTCAGCCTCTCCACCATCTCCACAAGCCGCCCCCTAATCATGGCGAGATCCTTCATCTGTTTCTCCTGCTGGCTCCTGATGACCTCGCGGCGGTTAATCAAGTCCTTCAGCGTGACCAAGGCCTGTACCATCACTACCTGCTCTGGTAGAAGATCGTCGTTGTGCACCATGCTGGCCTCGAGCGGGATGCGCGCGACGTCACAGCCGCTGCGAATCAGCGCGATGCGGCCCACGGTGTAGTCGAAGCGCATTTTATTTGTATCGTGGAGGAGATTCTGCGCGCAGGTGGAGGCGAGGTGAATCTTCTGAGTGGTGTGGTTAATCCAGTAGGTAAGCGTGGAGTTGAGGTCAGAGAGGGTGAGCGTTTCTTCCATTATGATGGGAGATTGAGATGCGGGGGCTTTTGATGGACAGGGTTAGCACTAACTGCAGTGAGGGCTATTGAGTTGCGGAAAAGAAGTCAGCTGCTCGAGTTGATGTGTGTTAGGAGGTTTGGTGGAGGTTGTGTGCGGGAAGAGGGGTCATTGACAATCGTGGCAATGTAGTTAACTTTGCCTATACGACTAAGGGGTAAATGCAGCAGGTTGAGCTATGATTAACAATAAACACATACACCAGCCGCGTGTCAGTAGTAATTCTTATCAACCACCATCACATTTTCTACCTTACATCGAAACCATAGCCGGGCTTTGAATTACAGCTATATAGCAAGGCCAGCACCCTACGAATATGAAAGGTGAAGAAGGATGGTCTACCTTAATTTCTATCAGTGAAAATAGCCTTTCCCCTTGATATTACAAATTTCCTACTTTTCTGTTCGAGATTAAGCCAATCTGGCTGGACCGGAAAAGATGGGCGATTGGCCAGGTTCAGACTATGTCCGGATTATAGCGGGCTACAGCTTCCCTTTCTCAGAGGTGATATGGCATTGCGCAAGTACCAATACAACTTCTGGAAGCATGTGTTTCTAGTGCTTCGTCGCGTTGGGTTTCGGGTGGCGGTGACGGTGTAGTAATAGGCATGAGCTGGCTCGAGGGAAATGCGTAGTCTAGGGCCCGAGCTAGCCTGGATTATGGAGGTAAAGGCTGGAGTTTTTGGAGCCTGGGCTCGTGCTCTTACGACTACACCTAAAACTCGATTCGCAGTATGTTGGCACATAAAAGCCTATCTATGAGGATGAACAATGGAGGCTACCCACCGAGAACCTTCCATACAATTTATGTGGCTTTATCAGTTTCGAGCATTGTAGATATACGCTCCGGCTGGCTCGGGCTCGCCGGTAGTAGAGCTCGCCGTGTTTGGGCCTGAAGCTCTAGCTCAAGGCTCAAGCCCGCTCGGCTCGTGTCTGTCACTTGAGCTTTCGACTGAAAATAGAACTAATTCTAGCGCCGATGATACTGCTGGAAGCCCATACAAGAATGATGGCGCATTTGTAGAGTGATAGGTAAGGCGACACGACACCCCGTATAACCTCAAAGGAGTTGGAAAGGTGGCCGATTTAGTAAATCGATCGTGATAGCCTCGGTGATTCAATGAATTATCCATCAACCAGACAATCGATCACAATAAACCTCGCGCCGGTGAAAATCGATTCCCTGTGTTCTAATATCTATGTACTCCAATCCGAATGTCAAGAATACAAACATGTGATTGGTCGGTCTGATGGATTAAGGTTGAATGAGCACAACCAATCAAATGTATGGTGCGCACTCTTGGAGGAGACCGGCGGTATCTATAAGTGGTTGCAAGTTGAGCTCTAAAGCCAATGAGAGGTCTTATCCTAGCCACTCTGCTGCAATTCGCTTTGAGGGTATAAATGGGTATAATTCCACTTGCTCAGTCTTGGCGCTTTTTTCCAGCGCGATACCAAAAGTGAAGGCTGGCTGCTATTTTACACCAAAGATCCTGAGAAGCCGGAAAGTGGATCATGCAACGAGCCCACCTGCCACTCGCGATTTCAATTAACCACCACATGCGGCCCAATTTTGATCATAATGAACCAACAAGATACGGTATATAAAGTTAAGAAAGTATAGAAATTTCATCGATCGCATTGAAGAAAAAACAAATTAAGATGGTTATGAATTAACAAAGTATAAGACCTCACAGATCCCAAGCTGTTGCATTACATGTAATTAATGAGTTGAACAAAAAAAGGAGGGGGGAAAGCCGTTGCATCACCTTTTTGTCCCCGGGCACATGAAGAGAACAGACAGAGAGGTTAACACACCCGAGAGTGGGTGGCTGAAGGTTTCCAGCTCCCAAGAACCCAGAGAAGACCAAGAAAGTATTAAAAAACCGAACATCATGGAAGAGAGTGACTTGGCTGGGAGGAGGTAGGTTTGCGGGCACGGGGGTGGGGGAGGGGGGGGACGTGGTTCGTCCCCCCCGCACCGGGACTGGAGCAGAGGCCGAAGAATTTGGCCTCTCAAAGGGCCCAAGACCCGCAGTCGCAAGCTTGCTACTGCCAGTATTCTGTACCTCAGCGGCGGCGGTTACTAAAGCGCTTGGCAAGACATGAGATGCCAAGGAAGATCACATACAAACATCTCGGAGTGTGTTTGATCCGACTCACAACCCATCCTGTCCAATAGGAATAGGAACCGGGAACCATATATGCCAGGGAACTGTTATATCGTATTGTGTTCCCAACTACGCCCCCGCTCGTAGCCTACAACTCGGAAAACCCAATGCTCATGTGATACCATCTCGTGCGGCAGCAGCAGCCCGGTGTTCGGTACAAGTCCTGTAAAACGAGCTTTGTATGAACATGTGGAAGTGTAAATATTGTGGCTACAATAGGGCCTCATGGGCCGATAAGAGGTCCCTTGTGCTGCATCACTGCCATGACCTGACCAGGTTTGCTTTGTAAAGGGTATAAATGGGTATAATATTGTTCGACTGTGTTTAGTCTTGGCGCTTTTACATACTAAAACACCGAATTTCAAATTAGAATAACATTTTAACCAGGAGCGATATTTAAAAATCTGTTGGTAAATTTATCCTTCATCACTAGTATTTGATTTTTCCTATCCTGACGTTTCATAATTTGTTTCATTGCAAGGTTATTTAACCTCGACCTCGACCTCGCCCCTACTCGTTCACCACTATTATGATTGGGCGCACTATACTTGGATTGCTAGAAGATAGAATCTACTTGTTTGAGTTCAGGAGCCAAACTCAAGCTGGCTTGAGTCGTGAGAAATAAAGCCTAAACCATTTAGGCATGAAGTGTAATTAACGAGTTAAACAAAAAAAAATTTAGGCATAAAGCTAGAGTTCAGAAGTCAACTCCTCTCAACTTGCACCCAATACTCCCAGCGATATGTATTCGGGTCCCACTTTCCGGCGACGTTTGGGGTGAAACATTGCTTAGATCCCTATTCATTGCCCCATTTTGCGAAACCGAGTTGAACCTCATTCGATCATAACTTTACAACTAGCTACATGCTATTCTGATTTCACTAAGGGTGAGCAAACAAACCTGATTAGTAAAAGTACGGTTGAAATTGACGCTCATGTGATCAGGACTATATATCTCAGACCACATCTTTTGACGTTGATTACAAAAACATATACTATTCAATCTTACAAGACCTCTCCTATATCAAAGAGAGAGGATATAAGCTGGAGTCAGAGCGTAATACCTCGACTCTCTATCACACTCACCAATACAGCCTAGCTTCTCATTCTCAAGTTTTCAAAAAGACTGAAGGCCAGTATTACCCCCCTCGCTCTAGTGTACCCAGTTCTTTCCGGCTCCTCCTTCTGCGAGGCCCCAGTTGTCTCATTATCGGCGCTTCTTTTTTCCATCTCTTGTAGAATGTACTCTCTCTCCTTCCCCATCTCGAAACAGCTCAGATGCATAGATGCCTGTCTTTCTTCCATTGCAATAATATTACTTTTCTTTTGCCTCAGCTCACAGGACCTCACCCACATCTCGAAGGATTCTCCCGAGTAGAACACCTCGCTCGGATCGCCGCCATCTATGATTATGCTGTTCCGACAGACGGTGTAGTCGTAGCGTAGTCTTTCCAATTCATTGTAGCCGTCATGGCGACGAGTGTTCATGAGGTCTAGGGCTGCGTCGACTAGTTCAAGCTTTTCTGCAAGTGTAGTATCGCCTTCGGAGTGCTGTGCCGCCGGGAGGTGGGCGAAGGGGTTAAACACCCGACAGCGCTCGACGGGGAAGTCGTTGAAGTCGGGTGGTGGTGTGCCTAGTGTATTAGACATTGCGACGGATCTTTATCGAATGCTGTGAGGAGGTTTGTGGTTCGTGTTGCTGGTGAAGAGGGAAGGAGGGTTTGACATCTTGTATCTAGAACCTTAAAAGACACCTATTTACTGGAATGGGAGGCTTCGGTGAAAGACCGTGTCCACTTTAGTCCGAGTGATCGATTAGTTGACCTAGCTGCACCTAACCAGTGTCATCTATTCAATTGATAAGATTGAACACCTAGGGCTCACCGGCGCCGTTATCATGAACGGTAATGGACAATCAAGATATACAGGTAATGATATGATTGATTACTCTAGAAAGGTCTTGAAGTATAGATTCATATGTGGTGGCCTATGTTCTATCCTCCCTTCATTTATAAACTTTCCTTCCCAATGCTAACTACCTCTTGCAGGGGTATCATATGACGTTGTTTTCTGGAGGCATAGTTATTCATTACTAGATTAATCAATGTAGCATATAGCCTTTGGCCCTTACCTTCCTTTGTAGTTGTGCCATGGTGGTGGTTCGCTGTCCGGTGGCGGTGGCGGTGGCGTCTCAGCGTCAACCACGAGGCTACGGGGCAAAGAGAGAAGTGCCTCGCAATTATAATGCCTCCGTCTCGCGGAGCTTATGTCTTTACTTGCTCGCAAAAAGTAGGTGATGCCTTGAGGTAGATAATTATCATATTAATATTTATTAAAACCATATTTGTTGTGATAAGCTATTATTAATGCAGGGGATACTTCATATATTCGTACGGAAAGATTAGCCCAACGACGAATATGCCACTAATCCATGATTACCATACTTCGGTTATGCTCACCTCGCTCAGTTACCAAAGTACATGTATCTTTGTCCTACTCTATATCATACTCGACACGAGGCCCACGACCCTGAGCTTATATTACGGCCCTGGGGGCAGTTGTATGCCATGAAATAAGAAATTTGAATTGGTTTGTAGCAAGTGTCTCCGAGCTGGCAGTCGGAAACTTACATCACTGGATGTGTGCTCTCTCGCAAAGAGAAACAGGTACGCTGTCTCGTCCTACCGATCCGGAATGATGTTAGGAGCTGATTAAGCTTTGGTCGCAATTACTCGTCCACACTAAGCAGGCGATGAAACATAAGGTATGCCCCTGCCTCCCATAATCCTTCACCCTGTTTAGGGTGCTCTAGGTGGGGGTTTGAAAAGAGAATGTGCTATCAATAGAGGTGTATTATAATAGGAAAGGGTAGTTTATGTGGAGGACTATATAGAGGGAATAGGAATGAGAGTTATTAAACAATGAATACATAGGACATCAGGAAATCAGGATATTACGACCACAAAGCCACGCGCCGAACACAGTTCTTCCAACCAGGTCCTCTCTATCTGTCTCCCTCAGGAGATTCCTTCATAGCATAATGTTTCACGTAAGAGGCCTACTTTCACCCTCTCACACCTGTCATCCCTCTACGCCCCGGCTAGCTATCGTCCCACCCCCCCTCCCGCCCCTCCCATCTCCCCCAGCGCCTTGATGATGTCGCTCTCATTCTCCTTCAGCGCTTTCCACGTGCGCATATACCACTCTTCCTTCTCATTCAGCTCCTTTTGCTCCACAGTGTTGTTTTTAGTTATAGCCATTATTCGCCGCCGAATCCCACCCAGGACGGACTCATAGACTGTGATACTCTGGCGTAGCACGCGCAAATGCTCGGAGAGTGTAAAGTTGGGGGCTGCGCGGTCGAGGAGGGGTTGGTAGAAGTGTAGGGCGCTGAGCGCTGTGTCCATTTCGTTCGTATATAGGAGTGCGGCAAGACGCTGACTGTGAGAGTTGAACTACACTGCTTGAGTGCTTTTTCAAGGTTTACGGTTCCTGAGGTTTTGGGAGGGATGGGGTCTATTTATACACTGCAGCCAAGCACAACAACCTATTCTACTAGGGTGTCTAATCGGACCGGACCGGGAGGGGCCGGAGCCCTAGCCAAGCCATTCACGGACCCCCGCGGATGGGTGTCGGATGATGTGATGATGTGCATGACGCAGTGTTGCGAGGAGGGCTTTTGGCTTGTTCGTGTGTTCTAGGTGGTATGGCATAGGATCAACCTTGCCACGTAGGGAGATAGCTGAGTGTGTGTGTTAGGTACGTCACGAAATATTCAGCCAGTAATATAGGACAGGGATATTGACGCATTCGTATCACTGCAGATATCTATCTATCGGTTGAGTGGGTTACATAAGCCACTGAGACAACTTTGGTGACATATAACACTGCTTGAGGATGGAGAACTAGTAAGCCTCCAAGAGAAAAACTCTGATTGTGCCGGAAGGATATGATTTTGGTTCTCGATTTCGCGCAGCTAGGCCAGGGATTCAATCCAGGATTTGTCACCCAGAGATGGTCACCCTTTCTTCGTCATTGACACCTTGATCGGTGCTGTGCAGTAGGTGTTTCAGATTCCCCTCCCCAGTACACAGAAGCTACAAGGATATACACGGAAGAACCTCTACAGCGATGGGGAAACTTATTGTAGAAACAGGGGCCTATAAACAGGGTTTATGTGGCTGCCCCTGCCAATAGGACACTTGCCATACTTCTACGATAATTTTCCCCATCGCTGTACAGTGGAGATGGATGGCTGAAGTGGACAGGTTTTCCATCCCTTAGTCCGCCTGACCCTTGAGCGTGGGGGCTAAAGGCTACACCAACCGCTTTACGAACGTGTTCTTGATTCAATTACGAATCATTAGGTCTGGTTCAATCCCGTTGCTCTTGAGCTCAGTTCGATGGCAAATGGGCCAATCGAAACAAACAAAAGAGAATAAAAGCGCACCGGCCGACCTGACTTACGGGTCATCGGCTCGGAATGTGGCCATTCGTCATCGAGCTGGGATTGCAACTGACTGAGAGCGACTGGACGTATGATGTCATGTCGCATAACAATCTTGCTTTTACCGATACATCATTTTTTCTACTGTCGCACTATTTATTCCACTAATCTCCTATAGTGTGACTCCCACTCTCCAAAAGGCGAAGAACCGATGATCGTTGCCATCGAGTGATGTCCCATGCCGCGGAGTCTCCCGTTTTGGTCTGTGTGCCAACCGCATGGTGGACTTCGCCCTCCCCCGGAAGAGCACCTGGCAACGTGTATTGACACGTGCACTTTGGGCACCTCTTGTGACATCGTGCCAATTATTATTTTATTCAACGGTGTTATGCATGCGATCGCATATATGCGAACGATTACGAACGATTGCGAACGTGGTGTCTTTGGTGGGGGCTGAGATGCTGCAGCAAACGCAGGAGAAGGAATGTAGTTAGACAGCCGGAATTGATGGCTTTTTCCAGAAGATGTTGAGAATCCTGGACTAAGTCATTTGACTAGAGGAGCAGTCAACCTCGCAGTCTGCCTTTGTGAGCTAATACTAGCCCAAGCAGGTATTTAACACTTATTATTGATTGGCTCTATGGTTCTTCCCAACCATTAAGAGCAACGGATATACCCAACTCAATGCGTGCACGGTCTAGCCTGCGAATCTGACAATTTCATCCGTCCAAGGAATAACGGGAGCCGTACGTAGTTACGTCCATGTGGATAAGTGTTAGTGACCTATAAGCTGATAACACACCTTGGATCGTACAACGTAATGTATTTTATTGAGACATTCCACGTTGTTCGCTAGCCTATGTCCCCTCTCACGCCTCTTCAAAGAATTAACTAACGCCAATAGTACTTTGACCAACCGGTGTAAGGAGTACGTATTACAAGGGCGTCTGTGGGCAGTTGAAAAGAATGGGCTCTTTTCTGGTCGTAAATTTATCTTCTACAGCGCATCGAGTCTCATCTGTCAAATGTGGATACAAGACGTGTACACGGAGAACTTGGATAGTGAGCACCTCTGTTACTCTATTGGTAGTCTCAACAAGATTAGTGAACCATTAGAGCACAGAATTGGTACAGGATTCGCTACCCTATCAATTTTTAGCGTCGTCCTCGACGAGGCATTGAAACCTTCATCCCACGTCGGCAGGGTCACATGGCCATTGGCATAGCGGCGGTAATCTTCTTTACACCTAGCATACAGTTCAGGAGCCATTTTGCTCTTAATTCTAACCGGGTTTTTCCCCTCCTTCGCCGATACAGTGGTATCATTCTTTTTCCTCCTGTCTTGCTTACACCACCATGACCCCTGCTGCACGAAGTGCCTAGTCCGCGCCCCTGAGTTTACCCTAATATTACCTACAATATTACTAGCTGATTATGCGGCGTTCACCGGTGGCCAGAAGGTGTGACGTGCATTGTGTGTATGATGACATGGTGTTGCATAGCGTACTGTGAGAACGGGTGGGGTGGGGAGCGTGGTCTTGTACTTGGGTTCTAATTTTGGGTTTGGAAGGTCAGATTGTCGTTGGTGACAGAGCCTCCCCTCTAATTGATCCTCTGCAGCAGGACCGTGAGCAAATCCTTTCTCTAGGACTATAGATCGGATCAAGATACTCAAAGCTAGAAGTGATCATCATTTTACTCGTCTAAATATTTTTTCAGATGCATGGTCGGGCTTTTTTCTGTTGAACCAGAGTCATGGGATATCACTCGGTATCAGTTCTGTCCGAGTGGTAAGGACGTCTTATCCACCAGAAAATATGATCCGGACGCCATATCCACACGACGACTGTTCTATCGAATTTCATAGAAAGAGCGCCCTGCTCAGCAGAAGACTTACACCCCACTCAGCAGTGGCTGCACATGCGACTATAGTCAGACATAAATAAAATGCGGAGAAAGGTTGCGTGGGTGCACCAGTTCTACCGAGTTAAACCAAGAACTAATGAGCAGGCGCAAGGTTTTGTGCCGTTTTCGAACCTATCCTGATATCTAGTGGCAATCAGCTTGCATTAACGGGTACGTTATCTTACCCGTTGCTATAGACTACAGTCTAGAGTTAATTAATGAATAAATCAAAGAAATTAAGGGGTGACCTACGACTGCCACTTCATCCTTGCTGTGCTTAGATTCACTTACTGCAGCAGCCTGCGAGGGACCTGCTTATCACTCTTGTCTTCCACCTGTCCCCGATCCTTGGAGCATTTCTTGATGAGTGGGGCGCTATTCCAAGTTTCCCACGATATCATAGTTTCCAGGTCGATAGGGCGGCTTATACGTATGTACTAGTGGTTAGGACGACCTTCTGCATCAGATAGAACACCACTATTTAAGTCCGATAAGCTTGGTCTGTGAGTATAACCAAACTAACCAAACCGATTGTAGGTAAACAATAATTAAAATGTCTTCGAATGAAACAATACCCGAACCGCTCTACCCACGTTTCTCACCCGCCCCGCCCTACCCACCTCTCTCACCAATAAGCAGCCTCCTGCCTACAACCGCTCATCCCCTCCCAGGTGCCAAACACCAAAATACTGTTCTGCTCTGTTCACCAAGACACTCCGCTGTCCATCAAAGCGTTCTATCATTCTTGAACGGATTAACCGGCTGAAAATGTCGAACCCCCCTTTATTGAGTACCAAACTATATTAACTAGTACAATTCTATCACAATATCGTGGACTTTAGTGCGGAAAATATAAAATGAGGGAGATTTCGACAGATATTAGGCTTCACGTATGTTGCTGATTTGGTATATCCGAAATTCTCTGGCTTTATCGTAGGATGACTGCACGTTTAATTAAGTGCCTCGATGACATCAAGAGAGATTATTGTTTACCGAACAGGACTACTGTTCGTGTTTCTGATTATGTCGATATATCAGACATCGCAAAGATCTTTTAGTGAATGGAATTGCAATTCAATAAATTTACTCCACTGGCTAGCTGATCGCTACATTGGCCAACTTTGTGGATAGGGTGCTCCCTTGGCCGGCAGTGTGTTTTGGAGAATGGAGCAGGGCAGGAGGCAGGGTTAGGTGTGCGAGATACATCATTGGGCATACGTTCGCTGGGGGTTTCATGCTCTGGTTGGCGACTGGCTGGGTTAGGCTGTGGCAGGGGTAATGGTAGAGTGGGTAGCTAGAGGTAGGACAGAAGGGCAGGGCAATAATAGGATCAGGGTAAGATAAGAAAAGGCTCTGAAAATACAGAGTTGCATTCGTAAAGAACTAAGAGGAGATGTGAAGACGGGTTATGTTTATAAATGACCGTTTAATTGAACAGAACGGAAGTCATCAGAGACACAATATTAGAAAATAATATGTAGCATATCAATCTCGAAGGAGCAACTAGACAAGTGGAAGTAGGGCAATTAAAGGTGCGGTCACAGGGGCTAGTGCATCGGAAATTGTGTACGGATATCTCAGGGTGGTGACTTCCATACAGCTCGCGACTACTTCTGACAATAATAAAGGGCCGTAGTTCTGCCACATATGCTAGGGCATGCACAGATATTGATTTCTTCTCGATGCCTCCCTGCACCATTACCCGTTCCATCAGACGATAGAACACTCAATACTCACCCCTTATCATTCCCAACAGGCCGGCATTGCAAGTAATGTGCCTCGAGGCCCTCCTTTGTCCTAAAGACAGATCCACACTGGCAGGTCTTACTGCTCCTCTCCATCTCACTCTCCTTCACCAGATGCCCCCTCCGATGCATTGCTACCTCATTCACATCCACAAACCAATCTCCACAGACCTCGCAGGTAAGCTCACTCATCTTACGCCGCGTCCCCAGCCCGTATGAGTACTCACTCCACTTCTTGCTCATCCCAGACCTCGGCATATAGGCCGCCTTCTCCTTCACCTTCTCCCCCTGCCTCGCCCCATCCTTCTCCTCCTCCTCAACCCCCTTGGCCAGCACCCACGCTCCTGGCCTCGACCTAACCCGCCTTCTCACCGCCGCCGCCGCAACGCTACCAAACTCCTTCCTCACCCGCTCCCGCGCAGCCTCGATGTCCATCTCCAGCGCCTGGTGCTCCTGCTGCTTGATATCGATGCGCACCCTCATGTTTGGATACTCGCGGCTGAAGCGCTCGCCGCATGCGCACCGATAGAGCACGAACGGAGTGTGCATTCTCCCGTTCTTGAAAACCTGGATCCGCGTCCTGAAGGGCTGCGTGCATATGATGCAGGTATACGGCGATGCGCGCTGCTGCTCAGCGCTGCTGTCGCAGTCCGCGCCATCGGCGGAGGGTTGTAAGTCTACTTCAGCGGGCACAGGAGATACATGCGGGAGACGCGGGGCACGCTGGCGCGGGCGTCGTCGCGGCGGCGAGGGTAACGGTGAGTTGGTGGCGGCAGGGCGGTTCAGCATGGCTTGGATCATCTCGAACTGACCCCAGCTGATGGCGGCTTCCATGGCGGTCTGCGCCGGCGGCGCCGCAGTGACAAGGGAGGGCCTGTGGCACGGTTCGTTATCGGCGGCAATCTTGCCGGGGCAGAAGGAGAGGTGGTGCGCTAGGACTGTTGTGGCGTGCGCATGGTCTTGCCCGCATGGGCAGGGGTGGATGATGACGTTAAAACCTTCGAACTCCACGGATGTATGCGCCGTTGTGAAGGGACAGTAGGGACAGGTTGTAGCGGATGAGTGTAGATTGTAGAGTGCTGCCTCGGGGGAGGTTCTGTCTGCTGAGATGAGGCCTTAGTATGGCTGGTAGTTGAGCGTGATGGATGGAGATACCTGGGTCATTGCGGTTGATGAAGGAAGAAGGCTGGACTTGACCGACTGTAGAGGAGGAAGAGTGTAGCTGTGAGCTTGCGTCGAGCGCTGCTGCAGCAGTTGTGCGTAGCTGGGAAGCAGAAGAAGAAGAGCTGGCAGCGCTGTTCTTGGTGAGGGTGCGTTTCTTCGCAAGGCGCGTGGAGGCGCGCGTGGTGTAAGATGGCTGTGTCATTGTGGAATGTAGATATGTGGTGGGAAGGTTCGAGGAATATCGCGGTTGTTTGTTGTTCTTCGTTTTGTGGGGTTTTGTTGGTGGGAAGGGTGGACTACCAAACACGGTGGTGGGGTGGTCTTGCTCTTGGCTGGAGTCTGCTGGCTTTTGTCTGATCTGGGTTCAGCTCGATCACGATGAAGGGGCTGAGATATAAGACGAGATTAAACTAGATTTAGAATGTTTTTCCCTCTTTTTTTCTCGTCAATACACCACTTGAATTTAACAAGCTTATGGGGTGAACAAGACTTTCTATTTTTAATCTTTACATATCCGGGAACTCTACATGTATACATGTATGTAGCCCTTGTTATGAAATGGCTCATGGAAGATGGTCAATAGAGATAATACCTACATGCAGTATCCATGGCCCCTATGATCACACATTGGGATCATGAATGGAAATAAAACCTATATAGCATATTACAATCAAGAACATATCATTCCACCATGGGCATGAAAAGTCACAAACCGCGCCCGAGGACAGAGAAAAAACAAACCCAGAGATGCGGAGTGTATGTACACATACAAAAATGTTTGGGGTTGCATATGATGTGCCGAGAGCATTTTACTAATCGATTGTCATGTCCCTGGGTAGGGTTATAGCACCTTCGAAATTAACGTTTCTGAGCTTTGTAGAGAGACAGCTTAATTAATTAAGGACAATTGCTTTCTGGGCCGTGCTTTCCGGGGCATGCACTCAGACTCTTGCAATCCATCGAACGCGCCATGCGGAGCGCTGTCCAATGAACATGTTCGAGGCAATATCTATCCTAAAGCTATTCAATGCCTGAGCAGAGACACTTTTACTTCCTCTATCATGATCCAATATGTGCTTCCCTCGCTGCCTTATGAGTTAAACAAGAAAAAAAGAATCCCTCGCCGCCTTTCACCGCATGACCCGAGTGATATCCCATGATGCGGAGATGGCAACTAAAATCCCGGAGGCCCGGCCGCGGGTGGGCGCTTTCGTGTATCGGCTGGAGGATGTCAACTCAGGTGTAAACCGATATGCAGGTGTATCTATAGGTTTTAGTGTTCAGCTTAGACCGGGATCAGGGGTAGGGACATGTGCATACATGGTCCGACACTGTACACTACTTCGTTATGAGTTATGACGCTGTGTACAGCTGTTTGGCCAAGTCAAGGCGCATCGAAACAGTGGGATCTGTGCGGAACCAGAAATAATAGGAGACGGGGCTACGCAGAAAACGAAAGCAGAAATTGCCGATTGCAAGAAAGAAGAACATATACAAGTAGGGTCATATCCCTTTCTGCCGGGTCACACAGCCATTCAAACAGGCCGTCTGAGAGGTTGAACAGATAGTATAACCATTGTCCACGACGGTAGATCGTGGGGTGCCTTTTCATACGGTGTGGTGGTGCATGTAATTAATGTTAATCAAAAATAAAAACTTACGGTGTGGTGTTGTCAGGGTTAGGGTTGCTCGTCGAGAAAGTTCCGCCGGGGTTTGCTGGACGTGTTTTCAAAACTGGTCTCCATGCGAGGCAGACAACCAGTTGGAAATAGCGGCTGCAAAACTATTCTAGTCTTTTAAAAGTTATATCCCATGGTTCGGGCCATGGGACAGTCAAATAAAAATCTCAGCTTCTCTGGGCCACCGCACCCATTAGGCTACTACCGTAGATAGGAGCTACTATAACTGGGCTACGTTAGTGTTTGTGGGGCAGGGTGTTCATGATTGTGCAGAAAAAGGTCTCAGCAACGCACCTCTAGAAACAAAATCTCGTGTATGGAGAGTGCAGAGGGTATGTATGTATGTTGGAGCGCGGTACTCTTGGTGAATGTCTAAGGGGCACAATTGCTCCTGTTTGCGTAGCTATCCATAGAGCATTTTGCACTCTTCCCAGTTGTAAACCAATCGCGTCATCCGTGTTCCAGAACACCCCTCTTACCCCCTCACCACTTTCACGAACCTCCCCACCCTACCCCACCAACGAACTACACACTCCACTCACCACCCTCAGTACGCCCACCACGCCGCTCACTCTCTCCACGCTCCCACCACCCGCCACGCCCACCACCGTCACTCCTTCTCCCATCACCACCCAAAGCACCACTAACCCACCACCACAACCATGTCTGCCCGTACCGGCTGCACCACCCACTTTCTAGCCACCGGCGAGTACTGCCCCGTCTGTGAGCTCACCTCCGTCGAGATTGTTCTCTGGTTCGGCCGCTGGACGTGGTCCAACAGCCCCCCCGTCACTGGCGCGGAGTCAGCGCCCGTCATCAAGCTCTGGGACGATGATGTAGGCCGCCGCTGGGGGCGCAGGGCCCCGTGGTGGGGGCGGTTCGGGAAGTGGAGGGGGAAGAATGGGGGAGTCCTGGTCCCGACGGGGTTGGATCCAACGTGGTATTGAGGTTTGAAGAAGGGCGTGAGGAGCAGGCTTGGTCGAGGGGAGGGGGAGTGCAAAGGGGGGCTCATCAACGGATGGTCTCTGTGGAATACGGGGCGGGGCGCGGCGGGGCGGGGTTGGCTGGGAGTGATAGTTCGAAACGTTTAATAATATGCTTACTTTCAGAAATCTCGTTTGTTCATTGTTCTCTGTTTCTACATTCTGGGTGTGCCTGTGATACTCTCGTAACTCTTGCCTCCGCGCAGTGCGGATTCCAGTATGCGCCTCCTGTGGGAATTCTCACCCTTTCAAGCCTGGAATCATGGCACATGGTATCAACCAACGCGGCTGTTCTGATCTGTTTAGCAAGTCGTCGATTTGGCTAGGTGCGCGCAAAGTTCCTCCCTCAAGATTGGTGGATAGGACGATCCTTTCAAGAGGCCTATATTATGATGAATTGGGCGCTTAATACCTCTACTCCAATGATCAAGTACACAGACACGGAGGTTCCGAATCCTATCAGCACCTATCCCTGTCGCGGAAATGCTGGCCCAAGAAAAATAGATTCATATCTGCCGTGGCATTTCTTTAAAAATCTCATTCCTCTGTATAGCGTCGTCAGCGCCGAAGGTTTCTCAGGAAAGCGATGAAGCTATCTTTTTAACTCCAGGGACGCTCCCTTCCATCTCCCCTTTCCCTTTTTCTTTCATGTACAACTGGCTAGCTCAGATATCAGTCCCCCATTCAAGGTCTCCATTGGCCCCCCCGCTATCTGGCCCAAACAGGTTTAACCGAACCGTTTATCTAGGCAGTCAGTGCAGTTTGTGTCTCCCTCAATATATGGCTTGAACCCTAACCCTAACCCTAACTGTGTCTCCCTCAATAGATGGCTTGTGGCTCTAGAAATCTTCAAAACCGGTTATACCCACGGTTTAAGCTGTTTATATAACACATGTTGATGCACCCAAATACCCCAGTTCCTGAGCTTGAACACCACAGTTCCTGGGCTCGAACACCCTGTTTAAGCACATATACAGCTGTTTTTGGGGCTGTGATCACGTTGAGTATGCCAATCTATAAAACCACAGTTTGAATAGTTAAACTAATTCAAATTCTCAAGATCAACAGCTGTTACCGTTGGCACAGTCTAAACGCCTTGATTTAGCGGTCGGTGCGGTTTTGTCTTACACCACAACCGGTTCCTACCATTGGAAACCCTGCACGTCTCGATGGCTGCTGGACTCCAACTTTGCGGTCGGTCCCCTTCTCACGCCTCGACGGGCCCTGCTTAGCATTACTTGGAGAAGTGGAGCCTATCCGAGATATCGAAAGCCGCCTGCTGGGGCGTCCGTCGCCGGTAAATAAGGCCTCCTAGGTGATCGACATGATTTCTGCTAGGCGGCGTGACACACCGACATGCGGGAAGGGGAATCAAACCCAAAGGAGAGGACAACAGGTTCAACTAGTCATGCACTTTACTTGGAGAGTAATTTCATGGTCGGGGGAGCGTTCGCTATTTCTTTCCAGCTAGGCACTGTTATCGCTGCAGGGGGGGCTAGTGACTCCTCATCCTGGGGGCTGAGAATGTATTGATCTCATGGGATTAAGAAGGAAGCAATTAAACACTGCAAGTTTTGTTCAGGTGAAGTGGTATACAAAAGGCTCCTCTATCCTACTGGCTAGGTACTTGATGTACATACGTAAGTAGCCCAATCGACCCGCCCATACAATCCGCCTCTGCCATCGTAATAAACAGTTTTCGAAAGCAGGACAGTAAAAATCTTTATACCCTACTGAGTATCCTACTACGTCGGTTGGTGTGTATGGTTTATTACTCTTGTTCCTATCATGATGTTGGCTACCGAGCTGAAGCAGTGGAGTGACCGTCTATGTCCGACATGGGTATGTAGCTTCGCCCGAATATCATCGATACTCCACGCGCTCATACGACATCCCACAGCACTTCCCGCACCTCGGTCCACTTCTCTGCGGATGATACCTAGCCAGGATCCTACACACAGTATGGTTCCCAGAGCGTCTGCACTCGTAGCACCTGCTCATCCCCCACTAGCTCCTCGGTTTCCGCAGACCTTCCGCAGATCGATATAGGCCCTTCAATATACGACCCCGTGTGCCACTCGGCTTTTTGCCTAGCTGCAGGTGTGCATCGACGAAGCTAGTACAGTCGCCAAGAAAGGTGTCTGGGGGGTAGTGCGCTCCTGTTCTGCGGTGGGTAGGTTTGGCAGTAACTGCAGCACTGCGAGTGGGAGTCGAGTCGGCGGTCTCTACTTGTATACGGTGAGACTCGGGACGATGGCGAGAAGGAGAACTAGGCGTCAAGTCATGACCTCCCTCGCCACCCACCTCACAACCCACACCACGACCACCGGTCACAGGAGATGGAGCCGTATTGCTCCGCAGGAGAGAGGGGAATGCCTGCTCCTCTGATTGCTTTATTGCCAGCACCAGATTCTAATCCTCCTACACCCTGTCGCCACCTTCCTGACCCAGACCGCCATCGTCTTCAGCCAGATCGCCATCTCCCTGAACACACAGTGCAGCAGACCCAAGGCGCAACGCCATATCCCTCTGTGCCGCGGTTCCCGCCGACCAAGCGCCCCCGCCAGCCCCAGCCCCGCCTTCGCACCTGGTGCAGTTCTCCGATATGCCGTGAGCCTCATATCACGCGTAGCAAGGGGCGATGAGAGCCTGGCATGGGGTAGAGGATTGTGGCGGATGGGGGACGCGAGTGTCGTAGGCGGCGTGGTGACTTTTAGTAGCGACCATGGTTGGAGGGTGATTGTGAGTTGAGGTTGCGGTGCCTGGGTAGGGAAGAAGGGCGGTGGTAGTCTCGTTCTGGGCTGCTATTTTATTGTTGCTATTCCAAGACCCTTCTGCGAAGATTGGCAGTCAACTGGGCACATGGACGCTTAGGAAGGGGTTTGGGCCCTGGAGGTGGCTCTGGGATGAAATAGTGGTTTCTAGAGCTTGCTGTAGAAGTCGTTCGTCATGGAGTATCACTCGGTGGGTGGGCTTAGTCACATATAATCACCCGTTGCGCGATGGTCCGAGCCTCGGAGAAAGGTCCTAATACTCATATGAGTGTCGGTATACTAATCCAGACACAATATCTCTATATAAACAAGAGCTTTATATGCTCCCTGTTTTCTTTTTCTTTATCCTTCGTTTAACGCATTAATTGCATGCAGACCGTAGGCAATGGCAATATCACAACCCCAGAACTCCCCCGCTCACCCCTGGCCACGCCAAATAAAAGGCATTCGGAAAGCTGGCACTCATCCGCCGCCGGTATCAAACTAAAGAAAACCAAAGTAGCATGAAAACACAAAACGCACTACTTAACCACAATGTGTGTCTTCTCCCATTCCCCCCGCCCCCGGCCCCACCAGATATCGCCCACCGCACGCTCCTATTTCGCCTTCGTCCGCGCTGCTTATCCAAGTCTGATCGACCGTGATAACCGCGCCCCACTCTTCATATATTCTCTTAGCTCTGATCCGCAGCTGCAGCTCGTGTCTTGTCTTCCGGACCAGAGTGTGTGAGTAGGTAGTACCAAGCCATCCCCTGGGAGTCACATACTCGTTAACCTCGTCCTGATAGTTGTTGATTCGCCAGTGTTGTTGCATGCTCCCTGTTTAATATATACGTCCAGCCAATCGAGAAAGCCACTAGTCTTCCACCCACATTATGGTCTACCACTTGTTTGTTATCTATCTTCACCAGTGGCCTTCTGCAGAACCACGCCGTGGCCGAGAGCGTGGAAGGGGGGCTGTGTCTGTGCTGTGTGCTTCCCAACGAACGCCGGTGGGTGGGGGCGCCCCAGGCAGTGAGAGAAGCCAGTGCTGCAGTGGATGGACATGTGCATGCACGTGCAGGTCTCGGGCTGGTCGGTGTATGCAATAAGATTTCGCCTTGGCGTTTGTTAGAGTATACACCGGACATAAGCGAGTAGGTGCAGGGTGTGCACCTTGAGCACCGAGAACATGCATTGGTTGGATCGAGAATATATGCGCGCCACGCATGGCAACGCAGAAGCGACCAATGATCTTCAGAGTGATGTATGTACCAACAACGGGCTTATCCCACACAGTTGGTAAGATGGAAAGAAGTCCAAGAACATGTGCACATCCGCACTCAGAAAATCTAAACATTAAACTATAAACACAAGAAACAATCACAGGACAGAGCTCGCTCCCCTACTTCAGGTAGACGGCGCATCGGGTTCTCAAAGGGGTCATGCCGGAGTTCAAAAACACCAAGGGTGAGAAAGAGTCCGATCTCGGTGGTTGCAAAAGCCGCGGGATAACTACAACCCTCAAATACCCGCTTGGCCGCCAAGTTGTCCCTCTACCAAAACAGTCGACCAACTACAGGCCGTCGGAAACAAAATCCCCCACAAGCAAGTTCACGCCACACCGTGATCCCACAGTCCACACAGGTATGTAGTACCCAACGGCCACCATCCAGCCCACCCAACCCCCACCGCACGCCTGCCACCCAGCGCTATTACACCGCGGGACGCCGTACTGCCCGCCCCCCTTCAGCCCCAGCCCCGCAAACCCACGGTGCATGGTGTAGGTACCCAACCCTCCAACCACCACTTCCCCCATCGCTCTTTTCGGCCGCCCTGTACCCTGCCTGTCCCCGCCATAACCGCCACCCCGCGCTGTAGAGCCCCCACTCCGCGCGCAGCGCAGGAGCATTGAACACTACGCACTTACAACACCGCGTACATGCACAGCCGTGTTCGAAGTCTCCTGGCACACCTGTGATGATGCCGTTGTGGGCTGTTGGCGCGAATGATTCGTGCTACAGAGGTGGGTGGGTGGGAGAGTCTGGATTGGCGCTGGTGGGGTAGCTAGGGGATATGGAAATCAGATACCGGCCGTGGATATTATGGCACTGGGTCGGAGGTGGATGGTGGGTGGATGGTGGGTGATTGTGGGCCGGGGGCTGTGGCGCCGGGGCATGGTAGGATAGGTTACGGGCTGGTACTGGCAGGTGCGGGGATGGTGGGTAGTCTGCTGTGGAGGTTTACTGGGGGGGGGGTTTGGTGTTGTGTTGTGTATTATTTTTGTGGTCAAGCAGGTATCGACTGGTGGCGGTGAGGTACATGTGATGGTGACAATTGGGTGGAGCCTGCGTTCACGGTGACTAACGGGTATTTTTATTCTGCTAGCTAGCCTGCTGTTGAGGATGTGAGACATGAACGAACAGCTACATGATGGTAAACAGCGAGACAGCGGTGTATATCTATACCCCACGAAGAAACAACCACCACAGAACACATGAAGAAAACGTAGAGACAGACAGACCATACACAAGACCCCAAGCACCGCATTTCCCCGTCCACAACAGCCCCCACCTAGGTCCTCTGCCTACCCACCCACCTTCCCACCCCCTTTCCCCCCCGCCTTCCTCACACCCCACCCCACCACGCATATGACAACTCTGCGCCAGCCCCACGCACCTCCCACACTTCCTCTTCCGCATCCTCACCCACCGGTCCTCGTCCCCAACCAGCACCCTACACGCCACCGGCACCCCATCATTATCCAGCAGCACCGCACAATGCGTGCACCCCCCGCCCGCGCCCACAACGCGCGTGCGCGCACGCTCCCCGCCCAGCGTCAGCATGCCGTCAATGTACTTCCCCTTACACCACGCGTCGGAGCGCCCCAGCACGCGCTTCGCATGCGCAAAGTCCTGAAAGTCGCCGAGCGGCTCGTCACTCGCGTAGAAGCCCTTAGGGCGGAAGGGCGCGGCAGCGGGGGTTGTGGCCGCGGCGGCGGTGGCGGCGGGGGGTTGGGTGCTTTTTCTGGGACTGACGCGGATGGACGCTGCGGCGTGGGCGGGGGGCGCGGACGCGTTGTGCGCTCCTTCTTGCCTGTCGGCGTCGCCGTCACCGTCGTGGAGTATTTGGAGGAGCTTGTGGGCGCGCGGCGTCGGGATGGTTTCCTCAGGCCCCTGCGGGCGGGCGGGGGCCCTCCCGCCGCCGCGATCGACATGCTGATCCTCACCACTGGCGCTGATTGTTGCCGTGCCCGACACCAGCGCCATATCTCTCACCCCGGCAGCGCCCTCCATCACGCGCCGGAACGCCGCCATCGTCATGTCGCGCGTGGCCAGGAATGCGGGCACGGGGTCGGCGGGGAGCGTGAAGATGTGCTTGTCGATGCAAAAGTCCCTCGTGGCGCCGGTGTGGGGCGAGGCGGCGGCAGCAGGCGGCTGCTGGCTGATGCTGAGCCCGCCGGCGACGGTCGACTGTGCGGCGGTGGGGGCCAGGGCGGGGCCAAAGATGAAGCCCAGGTCGCGGGCGCCGGGGGCGCCGGCGGAGACGCCGCGGAAGGAGGCGATGGTCTGGGATCGGGTGGCGTGGAAGGCTTGGAGGGGGTCGGTGGGGGTTGGGAAGGGGAGGCCGTCGACGAGGAGGGTTGTTGTCCCGGTGGTGGTGGCCGTGTCGTCGTCGTGTGAGATGGTGATGGCGGGGGACTTGGCAGGTGCCGTGTCTGCTGGCTGGCCTCCGCGGGTTGGGGGGGCTCGGGTGGCGGAGGCGGGGTTGCGGCGTCCGGTGGGGGCGGGGGGCAGGGTGGTGGTGTGCCGGACGAGGAGGGGGGAGACGACGTTTAGTTGGCCGCGTTTGTGACCGCCGCGTTGGGGCGGCATTGTGGCTGTGGTGAAGATGTGATTGATGGAGTGGAGAGATGGCGATGGTTGTGGAGCGAAGGAGAGCGGGGTTGGAAGAAGAGTGCGGCAATCGACAGATTCTTGTGCTTTCTGCTTTCCCGTCTCTTGGCGGCGGGGAGCAGATGGTGCGTGCGTGCGGACAGCAACACCGACAGCTTGTAGGTTATGGAACGGTGGGCGGCAGGGCAGGGCCATGCCTGCAAACACCCATGCATTGGTACATGGTGTCACTGTGCGGAGCATCATTTCTGATCTCCAGTGATCTAGGCACATGTAGTAACCTCGTACGATAGCTACACTCCTTCTTCCGTGGTGCAGGTCGATGCAATTCTCATCTCAAGCACACTACTGCCACGACAGTCTACAAGCCATCAGACCTACAAAGTGTGGTGTTCAGCCTAGCCACTGTGGCACCCAGCAGAAAGGACCCATTGAACACCACTACAAGAGGCAGCATGTGGGAGTTCTAGCTGCCTCCAGAGCCCCGCTTGATCGAGTCCCAACAAAAGCTGACGAAAAAAGAAGTGTACCTGACCCAAACTCCGCCTCTTTCTCAACGCTTACAGACATTGGATTTAAACACAAACACACACACAACACAGACGGTACACATTACTCCATCTCTGGCTCAGAAGCGGAGATCCTATCACAAGACGGCGTTCCCCATTTTGAATCCGTGCCTACTCCCACCCCCCACCCACCCCGCCATGGTAGAACAGGCCACGACACAAGCCTAACCGTACCGTCCCCAAACCACGAAGCCCAACCTGTACCAACTATACCAACCACCCGTCTCGACGCTTTCACCCGGTTTCACAGTTCCACCCGGTCTCACAGCTTCACCCGTGGTCTTTTGGCCCTGCAGGTAACAACTCTACATGGGCCAGAACAAGGTAACCGGTGAGTAAACCACTGGCAAGATTACAAGTTCTCCCCCCCGCCGCAGTGCTTGTGGCATAGCATATCTACGGGAGCTCCGTGACTTGTTGGCTTCACCAACAGCATGGTACAGTCGTAGTAGTAGGATGACAACTCGTTACGAGATTGGGGGGGAGGGGGTTGGCCGAGATGTTGATGGCTACTGGGGTATTGGTGGTGATCATAGGGTATCACTCGGATGTGCTAATACCCGCCCACCCTCCCACTTGAGGCGGGGTGTTGTCAGTGTGTGCGAGGTTGTGGGCTATAAGTGTAGGGCTGTCTGGACTATATATTCTTGCCTCTGACATGAGGCTTATTTTGCGTGCGAAGGGGTATTTTAAACTGCACTGGTATGGTTTCGGAGGGGGCAGGTGGGCAAGTGATAGATCATGAGTATTATTTAGACAAGTATTACTTTTTTTTTATTAGCCTACTTCATTCAGACCTAGCTAGATATCTGTGCACAGCAGCCCCAACGCGTGCCCAACTCAGCACTACAAAGCGGCAACATCTATTTGCTACTCCTTCGAGATGTAATAGATCCCTTCAAACTCTCCACCCCCACCCCCATCACCCTCCTCCGCACCCCTCTCACCCACCCCGCCGCCCCCAATCTTAACACGCCACCTCTTCCCCCCACGCTCCTCCCCCCACGCTCCTCCCCCTCCACGCCCCAGCGGTCCTTTTCCCGCCACCTCCACCCCCCCCCAGCGCCGCAGTCCCCATCGCAACAGCCAAATCCCTCTCACTGCCCCTCCTCGCAACCACCGCACGATACGCGGCAATAACCTCCCTCCGCAGCACATTGAAACACTCCACCGGATCCGCCGGAACATCCAACCCATACCCATCCACAACGATAGCCGTCGCCTCCACCCGCGACTCCGCCACAGTGTTAGTCGCAGCATCCACCATCCCCGGCCGCACCCCCCCACCGCGCTGTGCAGGCTCTTGGCCACCTCCTTGCACTTCGGCAGCTTTCTCAGCCTTGATACTTGCTGGGGGGGTGTTTCCCTTGGTGGCCCTCTTGGCGGGGAGCTTACTTGCTGCTGCCTCCGGGTTTGCGATTGCGACAGCGGCACGGAGCGCCGCTCTGCGGGCGCGTCTGGTTGTGGGGGGGGAGGCGTCGTCGGCGCTGTCGCACGCGGCGTGGTTGTCGGGCGCGCCTTCGGAGGTGAGGAACTCGTAGTCGCTTCCTAGGCGGTCGTCGTGGGTGGGGTTGGAGGCCTCGGAGGGGGGGGGGGCGGGGGCGGTTGGCTTGGCGGTGTGGCGGGGGGTGGTGGTGGCCGCTTGGGTGAGGGCTCTGCAGCCGGTGGCGCGGCGGGGTGGTTGTGTGCGGGTCGACATTGGGGTAGTTGGGGAGGACGGAGAGAGTCGTGGTGGGTCTTGAAGGGTTTGGGGATGGGGGGGGGGAGTGTTTGGATGATAGGGTAGGGTGGTGGTGTAGGCTAGGCTAGGCCCTCGTTGTCGGTGGTGATGGATGGAGATGGAGATAGTCGTGGTGCAAGGAGTGTGTGCGGGTGGACGTACATGTAGGCGGTACCTATCCTTGGCGCAAGTTTTTGGCACGGGAAGATGTTTACACCCATCGGCGAGGATTGTAGACCGGGATACTACGCCCAACCTCAGTGCCTCAGTAACAAAGCCCAGGCAGACTTGCAAAGAGAAGGAACGGGAGGATCACCCTCAGAGTCTGTTTAGCGTCTACTCCAGTAAATGTACCTACAAATTAAAACTATTTACGCTCCACTCGGGAGGTCGAGAGGCAAGTCGTAATGTCATGAGGTTCCATCATGGATTCTCACTCGACCATGTTCCCAGGGGATTTTGGTGTTCCACTACACGATGCCAAGACACCATAAAAGTTCGCGCAGGTAAACACACGGGTTTAATGAGACTGCAAAGCAACAAAGGTAGTTTATACACCGATAGAACGCTTCTGCTCCCTCTTTGCCCTCATTTATTGAGAGAATATGACTGTGGTTGATGTGTACCTCCGGGCCAAACCACAATTCTTTGAGGATTGGCAGGCCAATAGCCAACTCGAAGTTACTACACTCATTTTTTAGATGACAAGCTGCTCTTATTCACCCAATTGAATAACGTTATGTCAAGGTATATCCATCAAATGTGGTTCGGGGAAAAGCTACATCTACATATAACAATGATGGATCAATCTTTACGACTCACGCAAACGTCAACACTAGGGCCTTGGAGACAAGACCCCACACAATATAATACTCGAGCGCAGAACGCAGTCATATCTGAGATCCCCGATACCACAAGGCACTCTTAACCTCCAATGAAGTTTACATTTCACGAGAACCAAAACAGGATACAAACTTAGCCATGTGCCCTCGCCCCTCAACCTAGGCTCGGGAACAGCATCCGCGTTCAGCTCTATTCCGTCTCTCTTCGAGTCCGCACTTCGTACTCGGGACCAGTACCCAACATCTACCTGTACTCGAAAGTTTTACCTATAACAAACCGGCAATGGCTAGAAAAATTTCACACGGGAATACTGTCAACCCCTCATCCAAATTGTTTAACTATTGTTCTATTGGGTCTGTCATACTCTTTACAAGTCATTTTTTGGAAAAATTTGTTTTTTAATTATCTGAGTTGTGCGCGATACGGTAGACCGGAGAAAAGTCTTGTTACAAAATAATTTTTAGCTTGACCCCATCATTGTGTACCTCAAAGCAGAAATTAAAAAAAGTTAAAACAAAAAAATAAAAAAACATGAACAAAAAAATGTATCGAGTTTACTACTCTTATAGTTTCCAAATTTGTATAATGAATCAATTATAAAAAAAGAAAAAAAAATCATATTTTATGAAGCATATATGTGTTCAATACTTTATCACACCATATATTACTATGCTAGGTGGTCGAGCCGGGACACATGTTTCATATCACTATAGGCATATAAGCCGCTTCTGGCCTTCGGCTGTGTAGGACAATGAAATCATTTAAAAAGGTCCAGAGGTGACAGGTCACCTCCGACTCATTTTGGAAATGTGATATATTGATAATAAAGTGATATATGATAGTTTGGCTAGACTCATTGAGCACTATCGTGTGTCAGAGAGATGTGTCTAAGAGAGAGGATCCATCTCCATCTCCACCTCCACCTCCACCTCCACCTCCACCTCCATATTATGACACCTATGCTAACGTCTATATAGGCTTCTAAATCGACGACTGGTAGGCAGCATATCGATGCCCAAATCGACATCTGCTAAGCAGCATATCGACACGCCTAGCACTGTAACTAGCACCGTACGGAGACCGCAAAGCAGCAGCACCTGACTGCAAGACCTGCATGCAGACTGTGACCGCATCGACTGGAGCGAGAAGATGCGGTGGGCGTGCTGCGTGGACTGAATAAGCGGATGCGCGTTGCTGGTTTCCCCTCTTTTCTTTCACAACACCCTTCGCTTCCTCACTCTTCGCTTCCTCACCCTTTCCCTTCCACAACACCCTTCACTTGCGAGTTCAAATCCAAAGAAAGAAAGTCAAATATTTCGGTTCTTTGCCTTTGATATCCTTCCATCTTAGGAGTACAATTCACAACACCCTTCACTTACCCCTAGCAATACAATCACTTGTTGTTGCCACTGGCAATTCCTGACTCATATACAGCTTCCACTGTTACGTGGGGCCCGTAAGCGAGACAAAAACAGTGGAGGTCCAAGGAACACAGCCGAGGCAGGAGGCCTAGAGGTAGACTCTAAGCGAGCGAAGTATCTTGAAACCCTTTTGGTCGTCGAGACCAAAAGATCGTGTACTATGAACTATAGAGAAATAAAGTATTGGTATTCCTTAAATACAGGAGGTTGCGTGAAGAGAAAAGGAAAGGAAGAAAAACTAGACAGAGAGCGGACACTGGACTCTTTATATAACCGAATAACCCCTGTCCGAACATGACAAATACGATTGCCTAAGGAAACAGATAGAATAACCCATGACTCATCCGTTGACGAGTGCGACCACACTTCCCTTCACTTCACCATCACTTATTCTATTACGTCCCGTGACGCCATAACATCCACAAATCCATGCATATATCCGTCCAAAACAACAATAGCCGACACAGAACTTTAAGCGTCAATGAAATTGCTATCTATATAGCTAGCAGACCCTCTCTCTTGCAGAAAATCAGAGATAATAATATTGATTCTCTTGTCTCTTCTATCAAGAGAGAGTTTATTAATGTTACCGATGGGGTTAACGCTGGCATTTTCCATGATCTTCCTGCCTTCCTCAACCACCCTCAACAAATGAAGGGGCCGAGTACCCATGCAGGGCTAAGGGAAGTGATGAAACAGAGAAAGGATGAGAAGGAAAGAGTTAAAAGAGTTAAAGCTTTGGTCTGTCTCCTGACTCTCAGGAGACTCAAATTTCGTTTTTGTCTCCGGAGAATCTCAGGAGACCCGGGAGACTATTGGGAGATGACAGGGGTATAGTCAAGTTTGCTGATGAGCTTGGTAAACCGAAAGACAAAAGGCTTAAAGTACCACCGATGCTACTTTTAGAAAAACAATATCTCCAACTAGATGTTGCCTAGAACCAAAACATTATTTTTGTCCATTCAGAAACCAAAGAGATTGTTGGGTTGGTGCCTAGGAATTGGATGGTTGAGAATTGCAAAGAGACTCTAGATTGGGTGAATGAGATTATTATGAAAGAATGTGAGATCATAAAATCAATCCGAGTGAGTATTATTTCTGTCAAAAATTTACATTTGTGGTTGCTAATAATCATTATTCCGTTATTGGGTCATGTCACGTAATAGAATGATTGTATGATGGTGTAAAGAGAAATGTGATCGCACGTGTAAACGTATGATTGATGGGGATTGTATGTGTTTCTATTTGGTTCCGTTGTGTTCTATCTGTTTCTTTAAGCGATTGTATTTGTCATACTCGGACAGGGTTTATTCGGTTATATAAAGGGGTCTGCCTGCAGTCTCTGTCTTGACTCTTTCCTTTCCTTTTCTCATCACGCAACCTCTTGCATGTTCCCCCGCGAACGTGTTTTCCTCCTGGGACTGACTTCCCTTGAGAGCCCTCCTCGAAGATAAGTTTCATGGATCGGTTGTAGGGTTTGATTAGTAATGGTTGTTCCGTCGCGTTCTCTTGTGTTCGATGAAAACTCTGTCGATTGCGTGATCATGCGTCGTTAGCGATTAGTCATCGTAGGATTTCCTTTGGTATACTAGGGGGCTCTCCCTCGTTTCGTTCCTGTTTCTCTTCTTCTTTCCTTAAGCAACGTCTTCTACTATTATTGTACTTATTACGCATACCTGGTCGACCCTGGTATACCATACCAGGCCGAGCCACTACTACATCCACGCTGGTTCTAAATACATACGCTGTTACTTCTCTTCTAACGAAGACCGCTGCGCCTCGCTTGACAAACTCGACAGCTACTACTGTCGCACCTCGTACCCTGCGGAACTCTGCACATCGTCGCCCCTTGACAATAAGCTGGATACCCAGAGTTCTAGCATCGCCTACGGGTCGCTAGTTCCCCATGCTATGACACGAGTCTCCCTCTCCCCGCCCCCCCATTCACCGAGTTGATACCCTTACGGGATGCGTCTATCACTTACCAACTCTCGCCAAATCGACGGCCACCGGTAAACAGTCGTTCCCCCCCTCAAGACCGCTCATCGCACGAGCACCACACACGTCGGGTCCGCACACTGTCAGTATCTCTCAGGTTAGCGAGAGCCCTCTGCCAAAGCGCTCGACAGCCCGGAAGGTTTTCGCTTCCCTACGGTCGCGAAAAACATTTCTCAAATTTTTTACCCGAGGTCACTCAAGTGACCTTACCCTTCTTTTCACGGCCCTAGCCAGGCAACACATCCCAACCGAGGCGGCTCCGATCCCCTCACCCCATCAAACTGGTCCCCCGAGACCACCCCCCTCAAACACCACGGTCGGCACTTTCGACATGACCAATTATTTCCTGCCGAACTGGTAGATCCCCACCACTTTTTACTACTTTGCACGGCCCCCAGAGGCCTTCATACCTATCTTGGTCCGCCGAGACCGCCTCAACAACGCGGCTGGCGCTCTCAATTGCGGCAGCTCTTTCACAACCGCGCCGCTGCTGCGCGACAAGCGGACTCGGCATCAGCATTCTAAAACCATTTCGCGCGCCGGCCCGTCGACTTCCCATCCAATGATCCCGCGATCGCGGTATCCCAGCGAGGTTAACGCCATGATGGCCTGCGCTTTCACGCGGTGACACGAGCTTGTGTTCTGGAACCCGCTAAGAGGACCCCATCGTTCAACGGAGTGGAGTGCGGACCTAGATGTCTTTGGAGAAGTGTTTGGTTTTATTCTTACTACGGGAAGGTTTCTTTGTATGTCGCTTAGATTCTGCTTACCTGTACCACGCGTTATTTCACCCCCTCTTCGCGGGTCCCCCATTCATCAGCAAAGAATAGGGTCAATTCTGACGCACCTGGGCGTACCCAGACGCACCCGGCGCCATTGGGCGCACCAGGCGCATGAGAAGTTTTCTTACCTGCATCCATACGCCCCGGCGCAAAACGATATCGTCGCGGAGTCGTCGTTTGCTCAAAAGACGAATTTGTCTTTTAATTAGTCGTCGTCTTTGAAAAGCGAAACGGGTCCGCAGGTAGCTTCTGCCCGGTTAACGGCTTTCGCTAGCGTTTATTCGCTGGCAGAATGAGTCATTTCGGCAATCGGTACATAAGTAGGACAGTAGTTCGCGCCAAATGTCGCGTATATTGATCCACGTGTCTCGTAATTCTATGTACATTTCAGCGCCCCACTTACTCCTGCGGGCACTGCCTTCCTGCGCAGGCTGCCTTCCCGCTGAGCTCCGGCTGAGCTGCCTGCCCAGGCTCCCGCTGAAGTGCCTGCTTGCTGAGCTACCCGAGCTGCCCGGCTGAGCTGCCCGCTGAGCTGCCCATTGAGCTGCCCGCCATTCTGCTGCCTGCCTGCCTCCTGCCCGCTGACCTGCCTGCTACCTGCCTCCTCCTGCCGCTGACCTGCCTCTGCCTGCCCTCCTGCCCTTGACCTCCTGCCTGTGGGTGTCTATTTGGTGCAGTATTGGTGACTGGTAGTGTATCGATTCGCTGCGGGGGTGTCCAAATCGTGCAGTTTGGTGACAGGTAGGTGTCGATTCGCTCTTGAGGGTGTCCATTTGGTGCAGTATTTGGTGACTGGTAGGTGTCCAAATCGTGCAGTGTTGGTGACAGGTAGGTGTCGATTCGCTGCCTGGGGTGTCCGTCGTGTAGTATTTGGTGTGACTGGTAGGTGTCGATTCGCTCTGCCTAGGAAGTGTCCAAATCGTCCAGTATTCGGTGACTGGTAGGTGTCAATTCGCTGCCTGGGGGTGTCCAAATCGTGTAGTATTTGGTGACAGGTAGGTGTCGATTCGCTGCTTGGGGGTGTCCATTTCGTGCAGTATTTGGTGACTGGTAGGTGTCGATTCGCTGCCTGGGGGTGTCCAAATCGTGCAGTATTCGGTGCCTGGTAGGTGTCCAAATCGTCCAGTATTTGGAGCCTGATAGGTGTCGAAATCGTCCAGTATTTGGAGCCTAGTAGGTGTCAGTAAAGGCATCAAAATGCAGAGGAAGGTAAATACGTATCCAGGTGCTGATACATGTAGGAGGTAGGCGTCGATACAGGTAGGAGGCGTCGATACAGGCAGGAGGTAGGTGTCGAAAGAGGTAGGAGGTGAGGTAGGAGGTGAGGTAGGAGGTGAGGTAGGAGGTGAGGTAGGAGGTGAGGTAGGAGGTGAGGTAGGAGGTGAGGTAGGAGGTGGAGGTGGAGGTGGAGGTGGAGGTGGATCCTCACGGTGTGGAGAAAGCGTCAAATCCGACGTCATTAGCTAGCGGTATTAGCATTAGCGCCAGGACTTAGGCAAAATATCACATCCGCGCGACGTCAAAAGACGTTAAAAGACGAGATATCATATTTGAGATGCATACTAGGCGTCAAAAGACGAGATGTCACATTTGGGACGCATACTAGGCGCTGAAAGACGACTTGTCACATTTGGGGGCTCCGGGAAGTGCGGGATGACCAAAAAGGCAGTATTTGAGCGCAAAAGGCGAGTGTTAGTCGCAAAGCGAATCGATGCGTCTGGGCGTCGGTTAAATCTTAGCGGATTAGTTTTTGCTGATGTTTGTGTCGCGGCCATTGAGTCGTTACTGTTTTATCTTTTCCTTTGTCTTTTCCTTTCGTCTTTCGCTTGGGTTAGTCGGTGGAGATTGTAGTTAGGGTAGTCCGGTGCGCGATAAGCCTTTGGCTTCTATGCGAAATAAAATCTCTCTCTCTCTCTTGCATGTTCCCCTCCGGGACGTGTTTTGCTCCTGGGACCGATCTCCCTTGAGAGCCCTCCTCGCCGACGACTTGATATACGAGTCTCTAGAGAGCCTTCGCCGCACTAGATTCCCCATCTTATGACACGAATCTCCCCCTCCCTTCCCCCCCATTCACCGAGTTGATACCCTCACGGGATGCATCTATCTCAAGGGGCGGCGATCGCGAGTATTCCGCAGGGTACGATATGCGACAGTAGTAGCTGTCGAATTAGTTCAGCGAGGTGCAGAGGTCTTCGTTCGAAGAGAAGTAACAGCGTATGTATTTAGAACCCGCGTAGATGTAGTAGTGGCTCAGCCCGGTATGGTATACCAAGGTAGGCCGGATATGTGTAATAAGTACAAGTATAGTAGAAGACGTTGCTTAAGGAAAGAAGAAGAGAAACAGAGACGAAGCGAGGGAGAGCCCCCTAATATACCCAAAGAAATCCCACGATGACTCATACCCAATGACTCATGATCACGCAATCGACAGAGTTTTCACCGAACATAAAGGAACACGATAGAACAACCATTACTAATCCAACTCCTCTACTCCCAACGACTCTACCAAGCGATCCATGAAAATCTATCACTCTAACGGGGCGGGGTACTGGAAACAAGACTAAGGGTAGTCGAGGCGAGGATCGACTCAAAATACGTTCAGGGCAGGACAGGAGATCGGGCTCGGATACCGATCGAACGAAGTATATTGATGACTAACAGGATATAGGAATGGCTCCGCCTAGCGTGATATGCTAGGTGAGACCAACTAGGAATGAATACAAATGAAGACGTTGCGTAAGGAAAGAAGAAGAGAAGAGAAACAGAAACGAAGCGAGGGAGAGCCCTATAATATACTCAAGGAAATCCTCCGCTGACTAATCCCAATGGCTCACGCCGTACAACGGAAATAGAAACCCATAACCAATCCAGATCTTTTCCTTCCGCAATCCGAACCCGAAGCGCCTAGCGCTGACCGTATCCTCCGAGCACCTTCCTAGATCATCCACCTTATCCGACGCAATAGCGATCCTTCACCTAACACTCCGATTCCGCAACGTTCTCGACGGCAGGGCAGGTGGGGGCGGGCGTGCCGCGATAATCACTCACCAAATCTCGCCAAAACGACGGCCACCGCCAGACGGTCGTTTCCCCCCCTCTTTGCTGCTCATTGCACGAGCACCACAGACATTGAGTCCGCACACTGTCAGTAACTCTCTGGTTAAAGAGAGCCCTCTGTTCGACAATGGAAAGTTTACGACTTCCTGACGCAACATTTCTGAAATGTTTTCAGTCATTCGCGTGACCTACCTCTTTACGGCCCTAGCTAGGCAACTGATTCTTAACCAAGGCGGCCCCGATCCCCTCACCACTCCAAACTGGTCCCCCGAGACCACCCCGGAGACCACTACGGTCGGCACTTTCGATTGCGACCACCCATTCCTACCGAGTTGGCAATCCCAACTCATCACTTTCAACCGAGGCGGCTCGCTCCCCTCACCCACACCATACTGGTCCCCCGAGACCACCCCTCAACACCACTGTTGGCACTTTCGGTTCCAACCCACCACTCCTACCGCCATTGCCAAGCAGATCTTTCGGCCACTTGACCTCTTCCACTCGCTTTCACGCTGGCTGTTGCGGTTGGCCTTTCCTGCCTTCCTGCGCGTGGTTTTTCCCAGTCCTATTAAAGTTCGTCCACAGATATGACACCGGGGAAACGTTGGTAATGATGGCGTTTCAGGTTGAACGCCATGTTTAGGATCGTGCTCGCTTATATGTAGTTGACGGAGAAGTTTGGGTCTCATTCTTACTACGGGAAGGTTTCTTTGTTGTCGTTTAGATTCTGCTTACCTGTACCTCACGCTATTTCCCCCGCTTCGTGGGACCCATTCTTGTGTCGTGGCAATTGAGTCATTTGGTATTTATTTTTTTCCTTTGTCTCGCGTTGCTTGGGTTAGTCGGCAGTAGTTGTAGTTCGGGTAGTATAATTGTGCGATACGCTTCCACGTCTATGCAATATAACGTTCTCTCTCACACTCTCTTGTATGTTAAAGAATAGGAAATCTTTATTCCTCTATAGTCCACAGTCCACGATGTTTTGGTCTCATCAACCAAAAGCGTTTTACACTTCATCGCTCCCTTAGAGTTTACCTCTAAGTCTGTTGGTTCGGTTGTGTTCCTTGGAACTCCTCTATTTCGCCTACGGGTCCCACGTAACACACTAAGCTTGAGGATACTGAGAAAATTTGTCAAATGAATTACTCTACTGGGTCTAGAAGCAAAGCCAGTTTCGATTGTGTCAAAAATATCACCTCTCAGAAAAACCGATTCGAAGATTTTGAGCACTTGGGCAGCTATATTTTTGTTTTTTTTGGAATATGTGTAAGGGTAGGTTGCCAAAGCTGATTATTGATGATATCACGGGATTTTGCAATTCTACCCCAATTCCGAGAATGAATTATGCTGCTAAGACAGAGCCGATTCTCAAATTTTGGGAAGCTATACTATTAGGGTGGGGAAAGATGATATTGAGTTTGATTGTGTTCCGATGGCACCTACTTCTGGATTTATGCCATATAATTATTTAAGGTAATAACTTCAGATATTCCGAATACTTATACATTATTTTACTAATTAGTTCTAGGGGTACCCATAATGAAAAAAGCTCTCGCAAGTATACGTTATTCAGGACTACAGCTAGGACCTATGGGTCCGAGGAGGAGGGCCACTTTTTCATTACCGATTATGGAATCAGAGTCCGACAGTCAGCCAACTGTGTTGTGGTATGGAAGCCGACTGACTTTCATGGTCCCGCTTTATCAATCAAAGATCCTACCGATGAGTAATCCACTAGCAATTCCCATCAAATTGGTCTAAGTATTGTGACACCTATCTGATTGGTACAGTTGTGAGAGAAATATCAACAGGATCAGATTACTGCCGAAAATCTTGAGGTTATTTTGGTTGAGTCTGATGGATCCGAGGAAGATTAAATTGATGCTTGCTTTATGATGTATTTTTCTTCATTCTTGTCACAGAAAATCTCCACTCATGTATTAGTAACCGATTGGTATTGTAACTGTTGGTTATTTATTTTTATTCGATTGTACCAAAAATAGCTTTAGAAGAACAAAAAAATTTAAAAAACACTAATATTATAATAATCCTTGAAAACAATAGCTCGGAGTTCAAATTCCATTTGTGTGTATAATATCAGGGAATCATTATAATAATTCTTTAAATAGAACATTACTTGTAGCCTTTCTACCTATAACAGCCTCGGGATCAAAAGTACTTTTGCACATTGTTGGTTCCTAATTCTAGACAGATAAGTATATAACTGACCATGAGCAAACATAGGGTATGAAAATCTAAAACAGCTCGATCCAAGGTTAATCCTTGGCAACTATTGAATGTAGTTGCATAAGCCATTCGTATAGGAAACTGCCTTTGCTGTACTGTCCAAGAACAATATTTCGGCTAGAATTCAAATATTATTCTGGGTAAGCAATAACCTGCACCCCTAGCAATGTTAATATTGTTCGATAATAGCTCAACTTTAACAAATCTCTCATGCAATTGCCAATTACTACCCTCGCATTTTTAACCAAACCTGTCTCAATGGAAAGATTTTGCATAATAGAACAAACACAATTAACATTCAGCTTCAATTCGTGCTCGGAGATTCCAGGATCTCTAAGTAAGGATAAAAAATCCATAATCTCTCCTGATGGTAATGCTGTTCTCGTTGAAATACTGGTAGTGTTGTTTTCTTTGATACAGTTATGGCTATAACATACTCGCTCTGGTTATAATTTAGTACAGATCCATTCAAACTTTCCAAAAACATATGTTACATTCCGAGGATATCAGGGTATCCAGGAAATACTTATTGAAACCATCAACATATGAGTTCAGAGGGTTTAAAAATGATCTTCGACAAATTTCGTAAAAGTCCAACAATATATGGATTGGAAATAAATAATTGGTAATATCCTGACATCAGCAAAAAAAAAAATCGCCATGACGAATTGTACGTACAGACGTACCGATTCGTCTTTTGGGCAAAAGCTGTCGTCTTTCCCGTCAAAATTGGCACTGGTCAAATTCCTGTTTTTTCGGCGTTTTGGACGGCTCGTCTTTTAAAATTGCCGTTTTCGCAGGCGTTACGCGCGTATGTCTTTTGAACAAAAGCTCTATTTCGCAGGAATTTTGATGGGTTATCTTTTGACCAAAAATGCCTATTTTCTTCACTCCTCACGTTCTCGACACATGTAATCCGTTCAACTATATAGCCAATACAAGTTACTAATTATTCTACAAAGTAAATATTCCACCAAGTAAAACTGCCCGTCACTTTGCCTGAGAAGTTGACGAGGAAGCTCTCTCGTCATTCCCCAAAGTAAAGCTCCCCGCCAATCCGCCTGGGAAGGTGACGAGGATGCTCTGCATCCTTGTCAATCTACGATCATCTTCGTCACCCACGAGGTAAAGGTCCAAGTCAAACTGCCTGGGAAGTTGACGAGGATGCCCTCATCACTCCTCGAACTTCAGTTGCTCGTCAAAACGCCTGGGATATTCCTAGTTATCTCACGAGGTAAAGCCAGCCATCAAACCACCTGGAAAGTTGACGAGGACGTGGAGTATCCTCGTGTACTCATGAAACAAAGCTGCCTGTCAAAACTGTCCGGGAAGTTGACGAGGATGCATCCTTATTCCACGAGGTAAAGCTGCCCATAAACCGCCTGAGAAGCTGTCGAGAAAGTCTACTCATTATTCCACGAAGTATAGCTGTCCGCCAAATTGCCTGTGAAATGACAAGGAAGCCTTCTCGTCCACAAAGTCAAGCGGCCCGTCAAATTGGGCGGGAAGATGACGAGGATGCTCTGCATCCTCATTATTCCTCAAAGCAAAGCTGCCAGTCAATCTGGTTGGGAAGTTGACAAAAAAAGTCTCATCATTTTATACAGCATGATTCCCCTATTGAGTAATAATACTCAGTATGGCCAAGATAGATGGCCGGTCAAAACGACAGAAAGATCATAAACTGGGATTATTACCACGGGCTAAAGTGATTCACCCCGGCCGCAGGGCCGATTTGGATTCTTGGCGAATAATCGGCGCATATCGAAGCATATCGGCGCATGAAACGTTTCTCGGCGCTTTACCCGCCCCAAACCCGAGTTGATATGACATTATCGACTGGGATACATGAAGTGTTGAAGTGGTATGAAAATATCACTGAATTGGAACTTTGATTTTATCATCGTCAATTCGACTGTACATTAGGCAAATGTCTGAACAAACACCGATTAATGTCCATCTTCAAATGCCATCCTCCGAAATTTCGTCGTCAGATCCATCAAATCTTGCGTCGTCCAATGACCGTCGTCCGTCTTGTCGTCCGTCATCGTTCGTCTGCGTGAGGTTAGTAAATTGACTCGTAAGTTGCCAGGTCAATTGTAGTGTTGATATACCACCGGCTATTCGTAGGCGCGTCCATGATCTCCATATTCTTTTCTAGCTGTAAGCTTATGCTTTTAATAATTTCCCTCGTCGCTTAGCCTACCTACTGTTACGGGAGATCCGAGTGAGTGGTTGTGAAGGAAGGGCGGTGTGGAGAGACGGCGTAGAAAGGTGTCGAGGGGTGGGGCGCGTGTGCGGCTACGCGAGGGTAGGCGGCGCGCCGAGTGGTGGGCTGGCGGCTACATTTGTTCTCGGCTTTGAGAAGGTGGCCAGCCAATAGTATAGTCTGGCCGATAGTCGGCGTTGTGAGTCAAAGGTATTCGAGATAGAATGTCTTAGATAGAATCTGTGTGAAGGATCGTCGTTTATAAATAGAGGCGGATGCCCGTGAGCTAGAGGGGATCGGAAGCCTTCATCATGTGGCGAGTCGGTCTATCAAATCTTATTGTTTAAAAAGCTGAGAACTATTCTTGTACTATTATCTTTGATATCATTCTGTATCATCTGCACTTCTGGCCACTTTTGGATCCGTCAATTATCGTCGGAGCGTTGTTCCTGTCTTATTTTTCCATTCTTTCTTTGTCACAAAATCTTATCTTCACCCCATTTCCTTTCGGGCTTCCTTTTCCCATCTCTTCTCCTTTCTGTATAAGGTCTTCCACTTTTCAATCTTGTTCCATTGCTTTCCAACTAGAGTTTCCAGCTTTTTTATTACGCCTGGCATGCGCTTCTTTTGTTCCAGTTTTGTTCCCTTTGCTCATGTAGCAGACACAATTGGTCCTACATCCAGAGGTACATCAAATGATTGCACCAGCAGATTCCAAATCAATTCTCAATATGACTGATTATTCAGCAATCATTCTTCATCTTTTCCACTTAACTGAGGAAGTATTCACACAAGCGCATATAGTCACACTTGAACTCCGGGATCTCAGGGTAAAATTTGAAAGTAAAACAGCTATTAGAGCAGATAAGCGGGTTTTATCCAAAACTGAAGTCATTACTGGAGCGGTTATCGTAAGGCTCAAAAACACGTTAACAAAAAGGAAATGCCCCCTTATATTTTAAAAGATAAATAAACAATTAAAAACGAAGAGGAGGCAGGAGAGAGTACAAATCGAAAGGGGTATGTCAACCAAGGAATATTGTACAAGACCTAAAAGAAATGTGACATGTTTTAAATATTTTTGACTAACAGGTTCAACAGAAAGTTCTATACCTAGGTAATATTTTACTTTATACGTAATTATCTATTCTAGTATAATAAAATAAACTCTCTACTTGTCTCTCATTCTTATTATTATCTACATTTATTATTTCTCCTTCTTCAATTAGCTCCTGGTTTGGACTCACTAGTTAAAAAAATTGATTTGGACATTATTATGCACTTGGGATTGGGGAATTGGAAAAGTTGACTTACTTATTTTTTTAACAACTTCTTCTTTCGATTATTATATGATTGTTCAATCTCAGTTCTTATTTCACTCGTACTTTATAACTATCCGCAACATGTAGTAATGTGAGACAATATGCGTTATCTGAGAAATCCAACTTCAGGGTTATATTTGACTTTGTTGTGCTATACCTTACCATTTTACTAATGAATTTGTTTACTTATATTCCCGTAAAAATCATACATCAGAATCCAAGTTCCACATTGGTTATAGTTCTGGCAATAATTTTTTCAATTTCATATCCACATGCACTTTGTTGACAGTAAAAGCAATAGAAACAATTGTGAATAATAACAGTAACATTTTTGCTGAGTTGAGGATATTAACGATTATTTGATAAAACGTAAACCGTTTCTCTATTTCCTGGCATATTAAATCAATGAAAAATTATGAGACGGTTAATAAAAACCTTCACTTCCCCTATTATCAAAATATGATAACTGTTATCAGAATCCTTAAGAGGTTTTTGTTGTGGATTTTGCAAATTTTCAATAACATTGATTTCACTGATATTGTAGAATTTTGCAACCCAAAAAATTCTAATCTTTGTTTAGATATATGTTGATTGCCCAATTGAGGTTTGGCTGTGTAATTATTTGGAGCAGGACAAGTGTTTCATATTTGTTTCAGACTGGTTATAGTACACAGAGGGTGAAACAGTAAAAGATTTGTGAGTATATATTCTGAGACGTAGTATGAACGTAAACTTTTTGATAAAGATAAGCGAATCACGATTCACGATTATCTGATTCGCTCTGATCTGTGGATTTAGTGAAGTTTATAATAATAGAATGGTACTTGTTGAAAAATATTATCTGTCTTATTTCCTGATCTGGTAGAACTTTTAGAGATAGATTGATAGATAGAGTAGTTTGAAAAAGTAAACTTATTACTTCCTATCTAATCATTTTTCGTAGAACATAGAGGCACTGTTCTTTTTAAAAGTAGGAAAGAAACAGGCATATCCAAATTCTGTACGATGGCTTAACAAGAAGGAATTAATATAGTTTTACCCTTTTTATAAATACTAGTAATGCCCCTTATTTGGCTTTATCGAAGATATTGTCGACTCTCGTTATAGTGATAACCGATATCGTGATACTGTTCTTATAAGAATGATGGTTGCTACTTTCCCTTTTTCTGTATAGTATATAAATTATAAATTGTATTGGTATTTTTATATCAATGGTAGTTTTGACATGGTTTACATAAAAGAAACCCAACAGAAATTTGGAAAATCATAAACTAGTCCCATCAACATGTAGGTGATAAAGAAAAAAAAAAACTGCATCTTTTAGAAAAGCAATCATTGAAAGAAGCCGATGATGGATCTGAAACAAAAGCGTCTGAGCAGTGAGAACTGCCGTTGGTTCTTTGAAACTTGTAATGGTCTATCTGGATTGGGAATTAAGCGCGATTGTTTAGCGTTCTGCGGATCTCTTATGTGATCTTTTCTTTCAAATTGTCAACAAAAGGAGGGTGTATCTTAGTTTAAACTAAATATTCTTTTTAAATCTGTATGCATTATCTGAAATTGTGTAACTGGTAATTCAAGAAAAAGGAAAGGGATTTTTTAAATTTATTTATCCAGGTAAATCGGGACTGTTTTTGATAACATCGGATCTATATTAACTGGCTTGTATTGGAGAGGAGACATCTAAATTCTCTGATGGTTGGCTAATAATCTGAAAGAAGAATCATGAAATCAAACAGATTATTCAAAGTGAGGAGGCGAGTGGTGCACTTCGACACCACTGTGTTCTGCCCCTGATGAAATCAATACCATATGTCACTTATTTGAACATTATGACTCACAATAAATGTATAACTTCAATGAAACGGGATGATTCTTCAAAATAAAGCCTGATAGATGGCTCTCTCCGATATAATAGGAGGTGAAAAATCTCGAAATAGTACGCTCGGCACGAGTTCATTGTATTATTCAATTCTCATTTGTAAGCACATGACTCCGGCGTGAGTCACTCTGTTAGGTATTAGTCATGGGATATGACTCAGGACGTATTAGTCATGGCTATGACTCGGGTTTCTATCTGTCATGTTCTCTCTCTCTTGTACTACCTTTCTTTAATATAAATACTGGGGCTTTCCCCCATCAGTTAGTTTCATTATGACGATCAATATATTACATTCTCCTCATACATTTCTCAAGTTATGGTACGGAGGCCAGAAGTTTTCTTTCTTCCATTTTCTTCTGATGCTGTTTTCATTCTTTCATCAAGCGTATTCTGCGTGAAAATTCGCCCATTTCGCATGCAAGCTGGATGAGAACTGCGCGCATTCTGTATGGAGGGGCGCCAGCGTCTACAGAATGTTGATGGTTGTGATTTGTGGAGCATGTCGATTGGAGCGGCCTGCGTCGACCCTGCTGTAACAGCAGCAGAGGAAGCAGCGTCGCGCTGAGCCTGATGGCGAATGAAGACAAGAAGAGACCGAAGACAACATCGAAGAAATACTCGAATGAGATAAGAAAAACAACCTAGCAATAGTGTTCTTATAATCCAACATATAATTTGAAGTACAACTCACCCTCGCACCATCAGAGAACGCAAATCAAATGTGGACACAACTCGAAGACAGATTCGATAAAAAGACAGTCTCATCGCTACACTCCCTCATTGGTAATGTGTTGAATCTACAATATTCTCCCGACTAGTGACTCAAGGAAAATCTAACCGAATTCTCAACTCTTTGGTCACAACTCCTCACTAGAACTAGTAACTCTACGGACAGCACCAAAGACCCACTCGGTTACCACCTCCGACAATTCCCATCCGTTACGGAAGTGAAAGCATCCTTCTTACTCCTCTCACTCAAGCATGAATCTCTCGAAGCGGTCGTTGACAATCTCCAATCCAAGCCTAACGTTACATATGATGAAGTCTACAAAAAGCTCTTGGACCTAGATTCACGCCGAACTCAGATTTCACATACCGGAGAAGCCTACAACATTAGGCGAGGAAACCCAAGAAGCAACAACAATAACAGAGCGGAAAGAAATAGGCCCAGACAAAAGAAGGAACTCACCTGCGCTTGGTCCACCAAGAATGGCGAATATGCAAAAGGCCACACGCACAAAGACTGCCGCATATTTAAAGCTTTCAGAGCCAATGAGAAGCCCGCTGCCTCTGGCAATGTCAATGTCGCGTCCGGTACTGCATTTCACACCAAACTAGACCTCTCTTGGCTCCCGACCTTTCTGGCCTACCAGCTTTCGACGAATCGAACATATTCATCATGCCGATTTCGTTCGACAAATCGACTTCTCAGAGTCACCCTCGGACACAGCAATGGAAGATTACTTTGCCCTAGTTACAGGACCTTCCACTTCCGACCACAAAGCATGGATCTTCGACCTTGGTGCAACCAACCACATGACCGGAACTCTGGTAACCAACCCCGCACATCACTCTGGCACAATCACTGTTGGAGGAGGACGGTAACTAGAGATAACTGGAATTGGCAACGTAACCATCAACGGATCACATGGCCTCATCACTCTTGAGAACGTCTTCCTTGTACCTGAGCTGGGCAATACCAACTTGATGTCTTGGCCATGCATAGCAAGGAAAGGATTTACAACTACGGGAACGGAGAACGGCTTTACCATCTACAACCCGAATGGCAATGAGATCTTGGGATCGCTAACGCAAACAGTACTGGTCTCTACATTTTTGAGACAAAGGAACCATACGCAAACCTCACCACCCCCGCCACATTTTACGATTGGCATCAACGGCTCGGTCATCTCCCCACCTCCTCGCTTTCACCCGCTACGCAACATGGTCGCCGACCCAAAATCCCTGCCAACGACAGGTCACATGGAAACATGCAACACCTGCGAACTTCCCAAATCCACCAAACAATACCTCACCTCTCTCACCACACCACGATCCAAAGCCCCACTAGAACTAATCCATTCAGATCTCAGCGTCAAATTTTCCACTGTTTCTCTTGGAGGATTCAGTTATTACATCACTTTTATAGACGGCTACTCGCGGTGTGCACACCTATATTTCCTTAAAAAGAAATCGGATGCAGCGGAAGCGACGAAGGCCTACATCGCCTATATGGAAAATCAGCTCGATAAACAGGTAAAGAGGTTTAGGAGCGACAACGGCGGCGAGTACATATCAGACACACTAAAACAGTTCTTCATCTCGAAAGGGATGAAACATGAATTCACTGTTCCTTACTCACATGAGTCAAATGGAATCGCAGAACGTTTTAACAAGACTATAGCAACAATGGCACAATCCGCCTTGCTCGACCATACACTCCTCAAGGGACTATGCGCAGAAGCGATCAACGTAATGGTACATGTCAAAAACCGTCTACCAAACGGATCCCTCCTGGATATGATACGATATGAAGCACTTACCGGAAATAAACCCTATATTGTGCACCTCCGATCCTTCGGTGAAACAGTGTTCACAAACATACCTATCGAATCACGACCAGCCGGAACAAAGCTGGAAGCAAGGGCAATAACGGGACGATGTGTTGGATATGGAGACTCGGCTAAAATCTATCGGGTTTATATACCAGAACAAAGGAAAGTTGTACTATCTCGACACTTTCGCTTTAAAGGATTATCGGTAGGGGAAGAAATTACTCCAATCATAACCGAAGCACCCTCACAATCAAAACAAAAAGAGGTCGAGATCAAAATCAAAGAGGAACGCCCTTCAGAACACGCATCCAATGACAATGACAGCGAGCAAGTCTCCTTGTTACGGGCGAACGGCATGTCTTCGTGGAAGAGACTTCGACACAAAGGGGCCCTCGTAGATTGGGTAACATCTAGGGATCTTGGCAGGCTGGGTTTGGCAGGAGATGGACTTGGGACGGGGAACAGGTGAAGGGGACCAGGGGCGATGACGGAACGGGGACGGGACACGGGAGAAGGAGCTGGGTTCCAGGGCTACCCCCTGAATGGCGGGAGATGGAGCTGGGTTCCAGGGCTACCCCCTGGATGGCGGGAGATGGGAGAGCAGGACAAGGGACTCTAAGCCAGACAGGGAGCGATGGCTATATGGAGAGAGTTGGCCGAGGACTGGATCAGGGACTGCTAGATAGGGAGCGATAGCAGGGCGGAGCGGAGGCGGGAGACAGAGGGCGTGAAGACCAGACGAGGCGCGATGGTCATACACAGGGGACGGGGGTGGAACTAGGAGTCCTGCTAGAGATGTAGCGATAACAGGACGGAGGACAGGATGGGGCGGGCTCTAGAGAGAGGCGGAGCCGGGACGCGGAACTAGGACGGGGTCAGGCTCTAGGGGGAGCGGAGCCTGGGCGCGAGCAGAGACGAGACAAGATAGGGCAAGAGACAGGGCGAGGCGGGAGGTCGGAGACGACCATAGATTCTGAAGGGCCTTCCCTGGCGGCGGGAGAAAGAACGAGGTCTGAGGAGCGGCACAAGTTCTGGAGAAAGACTGAATTGAAGCGTACGAGAATTACAAGAAGAAATGACTAGAGAACTAAAAGGAACGCCTCTCGAAGAGAATGGGAGGGCTTTCCCTATATACAAGAATCTTAACGTTGCCGATTAATCCAGACAACGTGACAGGAAACGGAAGAGCGGAAGCGAAAGCGGAGACAGGGAAAGCAGAAGCGAGCGAGCGAGAAATAGGAGCGAGGAAAGAACAGGCGAAGAACGGAGACAGGAAGCGAGAAGACAGAAGAGGAAAACGGGAGCGAAGGGAACACGAAAGGACAAGGATAGCGGAGCATACTCCGACGAGAAACAGAACCGAGACAGAGATTAGGACAGGCTAGGAAAGTACAGGAGTTCAAGGAGACAAGGAAAACGGGACGGGACAGGGCGAGGCGGGGCGAGGCGACAGAGACAGGGGACGGGAGCACAGACTGGAATCGATCGGCGAATACCTCAGCGACATATGAGAAGCTGAGGCTGGACATGGCCTCACGAAGTGCAACGGGAATCGGGATCGTACTAGAGGATCGAGCGCATAAGCCAAGACATGGAAACCTTCACGAGCCATAGGATGTCTTCCAGGTACCAAGCCATCTTCCGATCGTCCGGGTTGAATGGTCCCATGACGATAAGGGTTGACAGGGTAAAGCCAGAGCAGGGAAGAGCCTACAGGAGATCGGGAGTACTAGGACTCAGGAGCGGGGAACTAGGGGCTAAGCGAGGATAGGGGTACAGGATGGGCCTTGACCTAGGAGACAGAGAAAGACGGGATGACAGAACAGGGCTTTCTGCCAGGGACGTGACCCGGCAGAAAGGTACAGGACTTGCAGCCGGGGATAGGACCCGACAGCAAGGGAGCAAGGAAACAGGAAACAGGGAAACAGAGTGAGGAACAGGACAGGAAACGGGGCCAAGGGAACAGGAAACAGAGTCAAGGAAACAGGAACAGGGACAGACTGGAGTCTGCCCGTACGCCGTTACACTCCTACAATAGCGAACAGGCCACTGAATCTGAGGATGATACTGAAGGAACACACGCAAGTAAAGTGGAGGCCAGCTTAACGAGGCCTGCTCCTGAAAGTCACCCGCTTGATGAAAATAACCCAAATACTAACCAAAGACGTAACCCGACAAGGGAACGCAAAGCACCAGTACGATACGGACATTATACAGAGAAAGACAACACCCTCGCAGAACCTAACACCTATCAACAAGCAATAACCAGTCCAGACTCAAAAAAAGGACAACACGCTATGAAAGCAGAGATGAAATCGCTAGCTAGGAACGACACAAGGAAATTGGTAAACACACCAAATCACCGCAAACTTGTGGACTGCAAATGGGTATACAAAATCAAACTCGGGCCTGATCGCAACCCCATTCGGTACAAAGCTCGACTAGTCGCAAAAGGATTCTCTCAGGTACCTGGTCAGGACTTCGATCAAACCTTCGCCCCCGTCACTCGTTACAAATCAATCAGGCTCCTCCTCGAACGCACCTTACAAACCGGTGGCAAATGCGACCAAATGGACGTCACAAGCGCATTTCTATACGGCGAACTCCAGGAAGAAATCTACATGAAATCTCCACCTGGCTAGCATACTCCCGGCAAAGCATGCAAACTCGTTGAATGCATCTACGGCCTGAATCAATCATCAAGGGAATCGTATGCCCGTCTGTCGAAAACGCTAATCAAAATGAGATTCAGAAAAGCAGACTTCAACCCTTGTGTTTTCATACACAAAACAGGGGAAGTTGTCATCGCAATATATGTCGACGACATCTTGATCTTTCATTGATCAGATGAACGCAAGAAAACAGTAAGCCTACAACTCCACGCTGAATTCGAAATGACCGAAGCTGGAGCAGCGAACTGGGCACTCGGAATCCACTTGATCCACACTTCAACCGGCATCATCCTATCACAGGAAGCCTACCTCAAGCATGTACTTATCAAATATGGTTTTGAAGGCTCCAAACCTGTGGCAACTCCCATCGACAATAATGCCTCCCTCCAAAAAGGAACCGAAGAAGAAAGAATTGATGATCCAACTCTATACCAATCAATAATCGGATCACTCATGTACGAGGTAATCGGCACCAGACCGGACCTCACCTACACCGTCACCATGCTATCACAATTTTCCTCCTGTCCCACCAAGGCTCACATGACAGCAGTATATCGCGTCTTACGCTATCTTACGGGAACCCTCAATTGGTCACTCTTCTACGCAAAAACGCCACCAACTGCACTCATCGGCTACAGTGACGCTAGTTACACCTCGGACCTCGACGATCGCCGATCACTCACCGGCCACTGCTTTATGCTAGGGGAAGCTCTTATCTCCTGACGCTCATATAAACAACGATCAGTCGCAACCTCCACCACAGAGGGAGAATACATGGCCCTCTCGGACACCAGCCGTCAACTCATATGGTTGAGGAATGCATGTTACGGGAGATTCGAGTGAGAGGTTGTGAAGGAAGGACGGGTAACCGGAGATGAGCATAAAAAGGTATCGAGGGGGTGGGAGTGCCGTGTGTGACCACACCTGTATCATACTATTAGGCGGCACAGCTCGAGAGTAGTGTGCTGATGACTGTAGGTCGTTCTCCTTTGAGAAGGTGACCAACGTATTAGTATGGTACAACCCGATAGTCGGCATTTGTGAGTCAAAGGTATTACGCGAGATAGAATGTACTAGATAGAATACGGGCCCGGATAAGGGTGCCAATCATGTATAAATAGGAGAGCGGATGCCCGTGAGCTAGAAGGGATCAGAGAGCCTTCAGTATCAGCGAACGGAATCCGATCTCATCAGCAAAAAATTTGGTTCGGTCTGACGTGCTTAGGCGTACCCAGGCGCACCAGGCGCACCAGGCGCATGAGAGGTTTTCTTACCTGCATCCATACGCCCCGGCGCAAAACGATATCGTCGCGGAGTCGTCGTTTGCTCAAAAGACGAGTTCGTCTTTTGAACGAACTACGTCGTCTTTTGACCAAATCAGGTCGTCTTTGTCCCCAAAACGAACACCGGGTCCACACCTACGTACCTTTTGCCCAGTTAACGGCTTTCGCTAGCACATTTCGCTGGCAGAATGAGGTCACTCGGCAATCGGTACATAGACTAGGACACCAGTTCCGCTCAAATGTCACGTTTATTGATCCACATGTCTACGTAGTTCTATGTACATATTTCCTAGGGACCCACCTGCCTCCACCGGCGCCCTACCTACCTCCGCTTACTCCTGCCCCCCCCCCCCTTCCTACCCACTGAGCTCCCCGCTGCGCTGCTAGCCCGCTGAGACCGCCGCTGAGCTGCCTGCCCGCTGAGCTCGCCGCTGACCTGCCTGCCTGCTTTCCTGCCCGCTGAGCTGCCTTCCCGCTGAGCTCGCCGCTGAGCTGCCTGCCCTCCTGCCCGCTGACCTCCCCGCTGCCTGCCTTCCTGCCCGCTGACCTGCCTGTCTGGTAGGTGTCCATTTGGTGCAGTATTCGGTGATTGGTATGTGTCGATTCGCTGCCTGGGGGTGTCCCAATCGTGCAGTATTCGGTGACTGATAGGTGTTGATTCGCTGCCTAGAGGTGTCCATTTGGTGCAGTATTGGTGACTGGTGGGTGTCGATTCGCTGCCTGGGGGTGTCCATTTGGTGCAGTATCCGGTGACAGGTAGGTGTCCAAATCGTGCAGTATTCGGTGACTGGTAGGTGTCGATTCGCTGCCTAGAGGTGTCCATTTGGTGCAGTATTGGTGACCGGTGGGTGTCGATTCGCTGCCTGGAGGTGTCCAAATCGTGCAGTATTTGGTGACTGGTAGGTGTCCAAATCGTGCAGTATTTGGTGACTGGTAGGTGTTGATTCGCTACCTGGGGTGTCTAAATCGTGCAGTATTTGTTGACTTTTAGGTGTCCAAATCGTGCAGTATTCGCTGCCTGGTAGGTGTCGAAATCGTGCAGTATTCGCTGCCTGGTAGGTGTCGAAATCCTCCAGTATTCTTTGACTGGTATGTGTCGATTTTCTTCCTGCAGCGCAGTCAGTAAAGGCGTCAAAAAGCAGAGGAAGGTAAATACGTATCTAGGCGTGGATACAGGCAGGAGGTAGGCGTCGATACTGGCAGGAGGTAGGAGGTGAGGTAGGAGGTGAGGTAGGAGGTGAGGTAGGAGGTGAGGTAGGAGGTGAGGTAGGAGGTGAGGTAGGAGGCGAGGTAGGGGGGTGTATATGTGGAGGTGGAGGTGGATCCTCACGGTGTGGAGAAAGCGTCAAATCCGACGTAATTAGCTAGCGGTATTAGCATTAGCGCCAGTACATAGGCAGAATATCACATCCGCGCGACGTCAAAAGGCGTTAAAAGACGAGATGTCATATTTGAGATGCATACTAGGCGTCAAAAGACGAGATGTCATATTTCGGACGCATACTAGGCGCCGAAAGATGACTTGTCACATTTGGGGGCTCCGGGAAGCGTGGGATGACCAAAAGACGAGTATTTGGGCGCAAAAGACGAGGTTTTGGTCGCAAAAGACGAATCGGTACGTCTGGACGTACGGTTCGTCTTGGCGGTTTGTTTTTTTTGCTGATGCTACAAAATATCATTAGTTTAAATGCTATAGAACTATTTGCTTAGCAGTGCCATATCTTTGATATCCCATTACAATGCAATATACGAATTGGAACGGAAATCTACTATCTCTGTTATTCTTCGTGGCGACAATAACGGCTCTCTTTCTTTAGTTCGCAACCCAGTTTTTCAAAAACGGTTTAAACATATCGATGTTCATTTTCATTTTGTTAGGGAGAAACACGAGGACGGTTTATTTCAACCGGAGTACATTTCTACAAACCACACCGTGGCGGATCTTCCACTAAAGGTTTGGACAAGGGCAAGCATGTTTTATTTTCTTCTACAATTCACTGTGGCTCACAAGGGAAAGTCTCGAAATATTACGCTCGGAACGATTTCATTGTATTAGTCAATTGTTATTTGTAAGCACATGACTCCGGCGTGAGTCACTCTGTTAGGTATCAGTCATGGGATATGACTCAGGACGTATTAGTCATGGCTATGACTCGGGTTTTCTTACTATCATGTTCTTTCACTTGTACTACCTTTCTTTAGTATAAATACTGGGGCTTTCCTCCATCAGTTAGTTTCATTATCACGATCAATATACTACATTCTCCTCATATATTTCTCTAAAAAAAACAATAAGTTCAGAATTAGTGTTGTACAAACTGTTGCGGCCCGACCGTCCCCACTTGCCATGCCATCGAGAACGTTCCGTAATCAAGTTGTTGGGTCAAAGATCGGTATTGAGTGGGATAAGATGGATGAGTTAATAAGGTACTTGGAGAATACGGTCAGTGCTAGGCGGTTTGGGTTAGGATTGTGGAAGGAAAGATCGGGACCGGTTATGGCTTTCAGTTCGGTCTTTTTTTTTTTTTTTTTTTCTTGTTTAACTCATTAATTACACTTTCAGTTCAGTCGTATGGTATGAGTCAGTGGGGATTAGTCGGCGACTGGTTTCTTTCGACATATAGTATTAAAGTTCTCTCTCGCTTCGTTTCTGTTTATCTTCTTTTTTTCTTTCCTTACGCAACGTCTTCATTTGCATTCCGAACACTCGATAAACCTCGCTTCAAAATCTTTTACCATCGCGTATTCCATTCTTATTATTACTTATTCTATCGCTTCGGCTTAACCTGGTATACCATACTAGGCGGAGCCATCTCGCCTCCCCGCGTACGGTCGCGTTTGTTGTCTAAGCGAAAAGAAACCTCACCAAAATGTCCGGCGACAGACACCGCCCTCTTTTCGGAACTGGAACTGGAAGGAAGAGAAATCCTCCTCACACTCCAACCCCAGATAGACATAAACCTGGGATGAGCTCTCAGGTATCTCTCTCCAGCTTCTTTGCGTCGGCACTTCCCCCAGGTACTTCGGCCCCCCCTCGATTTGATGACTCTCGGTCCCAGGCCTCCCGGGCGGACCCCAAGACCAAACTCCCCCCCATCAATGACATGTTCAGAACGATGAGAGCGGCCTAACACACAGCCGCAACTGAAATAAGAGACCTTACCCACGCAGTGAGGCTAGGCAGACACCACACGACCATACAACTGACCACGATCACCAACGAAAACAAGCTGATTAAGGACCAGCTAAAAACACTGCAAGACGCGATGGCTCAGACCCTGTACCCGCTCATCTTAGAGATAGAGGAACAACAAGGCCGTTTTGAGACCAAAATGGCCAAACAGCTAGAGGTATTCCCCACCCTCCTCAGCAGACCCACACCTCCTCCCCCTCCTCCCACCGTGCCTCTTAGGCTACAGGCCCCACCCTGTGCCCCCGCCCGAGCTCAACCCACCCGAGCACAACCCACCCGTGCCCAACCGGGATCACCAGTGCAACAACAGCCGCAACAACAACAACAACAACAACAACAACAACAACACCGACAACAAAAACCCGCCCGCCGATCCTTTGCTAACGTGGCCCAAACGGGCAACCCAAATCAAGACACCTTCCAGCTGGTACAGAGACGGAGGTCTGCAAAGAAAGCAGACCCACTGTTCAAGGCTGATTTCTCAACAGCTAACCAAGAAATCATTGCGGAATGCAGCAAACCCCCTCACCTCACCCTATCCTTAATCCGAACTAAAGTTAACGCCGGAATCCCTGATGCCAAGTGACACTTTATGGCAGCACTAAAAACCCTCAACAACAACATCGTTCTCGAAGCGAAATTCGACACCTCAGCCGAAACCGTGCTCACTTTCAAACACGAAATCAAAGAGATGTTCATAGAGATGAGAATCCACGTGATCAACATTAGGGACAACTCAAAATGGTCAAATTCATAGTACATGGCATCCCGATGACAGTCGCGGACGGAATCAACGCGGGCCAACTAGTCGCCTCAGAAATGAAATGCAACTACGGGGAGAAACTCCAACTCGCCCAGATCCCAAGATGGATCACCTCCTCAGAAAAAAGAACTGGTAAAAAGCACTCCTCAATGATCATCGCCATCCCGGCATCATACACTATGGCCACCATAGGCCTCAAATCCCTCCTACTTTTCGACCGCAAATGCAACCTCGAGACTTATCTCAATATCCGCGAGGACACCCAATGCCGAAATGCCTTGAGTTCGGACACAGGCAAGAACAATGGGCCCACGAGACAGGTTGATGCGGACACTGCGCGGAAGATCATGCGACAGACGACCACCCATGCAAATCCTGCGCTGGAGGAACCAACTGCACCCACTCACCCATCAGATGCCAGAACTGCAAGGGCTTCCATAAAGCAACTGACCGAGCGTGCCCTGAATGCACGAAGGCAATACTACGAGCATCGCTGAGATTCAACGAATCCAGACCCATACTAGAAGCTCTGGCTATGATCCTAGTTGCTCCGGCTACCCAGGCAGTGGTGCCGGCCACAGTGGTTCCGGCCCCCGCAGCTCTCGAGTCAACTATCCAAGTACCCGCAACACCGGCACTGCCGGTGGAAAACGACCATGACATGGGGAATAACTAAGGTTTGTTCGCTCTCCTCTTTTCCTTCCCTCTCTCGTACTCGTCGCCATTTCAGTGCGTCACGCTTTCCATGTCCGCGGTCTCAGGTGCTGCTCTGTACTTATTGGTTACGTTCTTTCTTCTTTTTCCTTTTCTTCCTTTTCTTTTGTTTTGTTTGTCGCTCGCTTTCGTTTTGTGTTCGGGTTAGTGGGCCGAGGTTGTAGTTAGGGTAGTCGGTGCGCGATAAGCGTTTGGCTTCCAAGCGAAATAAAATCTATCTATCAATCTTCATTCGTATTCGAGTCAGACCGCTCGGAGGTTCCCCCCCCCCGTTGATAAACTGGATGCCAGAGTTCTACTTTTGGCTTCCGGTCGGTAGTTCCCCATGTTATGACACGAGCCTCCCTTTCTATTTCCCCCCTCTTCACTGGGTTGATGCTTTCGGGATTGCATCCATCACCGACAAAACCTCGCCAAAACTACGGCCACTCCCAGACGGTCGTTTCCCCCTTTTTTTTGGCTGCTTGTTGCACGAGCACCACACACGTTGGGTCCGCACACTGTCAGTAACTCTCTGGTTAGTGAGAGCCCTCTGCCAAAGCGCTCAACAGCCCGCAAAGTGTAGCTTCCCTATGGTCGCAAAAACATTTCTCAAATTCTTTCCCCGAGGTCACTCACGTGACCTTACCCCTCTTTTTTTTCGGGCCCTAGCGAGGCCACCCACCCATTCTCAACCAACGCGGCCCAATTCCCTCACTACTTCAAATTAGTCCTCCGAGACCACTCCATTCCACAACGACGATCGGCACTTTCGATTGCGACCACCAATTCCTACCGAGTTGACAACCCCAGCTTACCCTGTACATTCTTGCACGGCCCCCCCAGAGGCCTCCATACATAGCGGTCTCTGAGATCACCCTATCAACACCACTGTTGGCAATTTTGATTGCAACCCACTCTTCTACTACCTCACTGCCTGACAAGCAGATGCTCGAGGCACCACTCTTGACCCACCCCCCTCGCTTTCACCCCTAACGCTGTTGCGGTTGGCCTTTCCTGACTTTGTGAGCGTGGTTTCCCAGTCCTGTTAAGATTCGTTCACAAATACGACACCGGGAACGTTGGTAATGATATCTTTTTGATTGAACGCCATGTATAGGATCGTGCTTGCTGATATGTAGTTGACGGCGAAGTTTGGGGTTTTTTCTTACTGCGGGAAGATTTCTTTGTTGTCGCTTCGATTCTGCTTACCTGTACCACTTGTTTCTTTGCGCACTCTTTGAGCGCTTCCACTCTTTGTCTGCGACCTACGAGTCGTATTCTATGGTTTTCTTTTCCTTTGCCTCGCGTTGCTTGGGTCAGTCGGCGGTAGTTGTAGTTAGGGTAGTCGGTGGGCCATAAGCGTTTGGCTTCTATGCGATAATAAAATCTATCTATCTATCTATTTTTATTTGTATTTTGTATCATTCGGTCTCACCTAGCATATCACGCTAGGCAGAACCATTCCTAATATCTTTTAGTTATCAATATATTTTGTTCGATCGGTATCCGAGCTCAATCTCCTATCGTAGTCCCTGAACGTATCTCGAGTCAGTTCTTGCCTCGATACTTCCCGCCTTATCCCTAGTACCCAGCACCTTTAGACAAATGTGCAATGGTAGCGGATCTCATAAGCTGCCACCTTGAATTATCTATAGAGTTAAGAACCTCAAGTGCGTCAAAAATATCACAAGAAACCTTTTACTTGGTGTCTACCCCTTCAACTAGACAGCCTAGATGAAGTATGATATAATGGTACGGTATTTGCATCGATTTGATCATGAAATTAGAGGACAAAAGGTGCTACTATTGATAGATCATTGTTACGTGGGGCCCGTAGGCGAGGCAGAAACAGTGGAGGTCCAAGGAACACAGCCGAGGCGAAGGACTTAGAGGTAAACTCTAAGCGAACAAGGAACCGTAGAACCCTTTTGGCCGATGAGACCAAAAGATCGTAGACTTTAGACTATGGAGGAATAAAGACTTTGTATTCCTTAATAATACAAGAGAGAGAGAGAGACATTTATATTGCTTTAGACGCTAAAAGCGTATCGCACAACTATACTACCCGAACGACAACTTCCACCGGCTAACCCAAGCAACGCGAGACAAAGGAAAAGAAGTAATAGCAAACGACTCAATGGCCGCGACACAATATGGGTCCCACGAAGAGGGGAGGATAGCGAGGTACAGGTGCAGAGACTAAGTGACAAAACAAAGAAACCTTCCTGTCGTGAAATAAACCCCAAACTTCTCCGTCAACTATATATAAGTCGAGCGCGATCCAAACATGGCGTTCAACCTGAAACGGCGCATCATTACCAACGTTTCCCGGTGTCGTATCTGTGGACGAACCTTAACAGGACTGGGAAAAACCACGCGCACGAAGGCAGGAAAGGCCAACCGCAACAGCGTCAGGGGTGAAAGCGAGGGGGGTGGGTCAAGAGTGGTGCCTCGGGAGTCTGCTTGTCGGGCAGCGAGGCGGTTGTATAGTGGTGGGCTGCAGTCGAAAGTGCCAGCTGTGGTGTGTTGAGGGGTGGTCCCGAGGGACCAGTGTAAGAATGGAGGCCTCTGGGGGGGCCGTGCAAGAAGGTAAAGGTGAGCTGGGGACGCCAGCTCGGGTAAAATATGGGTGGTCGCAATCGAAAGTGCCGACCGTGGTGGTTGAGGGGTGGTCTCGGGGGACCAGTATGGAGTGGGTGAGGGGATCGGGGGCCGCCTCAGTTGAAAGTGGTGAGTTGGGGACGCCAACTCGGTTTGGTTTTGGGTGGTCGCAATCGAAAGTGCCGACCGTGGTGGTTGAGGGGGTGGCCTCGGGGGCCAGTTTGATGGGGTGAGGGGATCGGAGCCGCCTCGGTTAAGAATGGGTTGCCTGGCTAGGGCCGTAGAAAAGAGGGGTAAGGTCACGTGGTGACCTCGGTAAATTTGAGAAATGTTTCTCGCGACCGTGAGGCGATAACTTTCGCGCTGTCGGCTTTGGCAGAGGCTCGCTAACCTGAGAGTTACTGACAGTGTGCGGACCCGGCGTGTGTGGTCTTCGTCGATGGCGGCCTTGAGGGAAACGACCGTCTACCGGTGGCCGTCGATTTGGCGGGAGTTGGTGAGTGTTAGGCGCGTCCGTAAGGGTAACAACTCGGTGAATGGGGTGGGAGGGAGACTCGTGTCATGACCGGGAATCTAAGCGCGGCGAAGGCTCTCTAGAGACTCATGTATCCAGCTATCGGCGAGGAGGTCGCCCAAGGGAGGTCGGTCCCAGGGGGGGAAACATCTTCGCGGGGGAAGATGCAAGAGGTTGCGTGAAGAGAAAAGGAAAGGAAGAGAAACTAGACAGAGAGCGAACACAGGGTTCTTTATATAACCGAGTAACCCCTGTCCGAACATGACAAATACAGTCGTTCAAAGAAACAGATAGAACACAACAGAACCTAGTAGAAAACCCTATGACTCATACACTTATGCGTGTGACCACACTTCTCTTCACACCACCGACACAATAATTCCTATGACGCGACGTGACGCCATAACAGATCAGGTCCCCCTCTGAGGCCTAACTCCTGGTAGGCTTGGGCTTGTTCCGATATCGTTTATGAAAGTCTTCGACGAGGTCCGATGAGTGTTCGAGGTCGTCGGGGGGTTGCCAGGAGGGTTCGGGGTAACCTTGGTATCGAACTAAGTACTCCACCCGTCCCCGTCGTTTCCTTGAATCCAATATCGCTTCGACCTCCCATTCCTCCTGTCCTTCAATCTCCACTGGGGTGGAGGTAGTTGCTGTTGCCCTGGCACAGGATCACTTGCGGCCGGTGAGAGTAAGGAGACGTGGAAGACGGGGTGAACCTTCATGGTACGTGGTAGGTTCAATTCGTACGCGTAAGGACTAACAATTCTCTTGATCCGGTAAGGTCCCACGCGTTTCCAATCGAGTTTCTTGGAGGGTCGTTTCGTATTGATGTGCCGGGTAGACAGGAATACCTTGTCCCCTAACAAGTATCGAGGTGCGGGCAAGCGATTGACGTTAGCGGTGTCTTCTGCGATCTTCTGCGCCCGAAACATTTCGTCCTTCAAGAATTCGTAAACGGCCTTCATGTCCCTTGCGATTCCATTTGCTTGATCCTCCGCTGTGGTCTTGCCATGCTCTAAGGGACCGAAGGTCATCCGCGGATGTCGCCCGGTGTTGGCGAAGAATGGTGAGACTTGGGTGGTTTCCGAGGAATGGTTGTTGGCTGCGAATTCTGCCATTGGTAGCATGGACAACCAGTCGTCTTGTTGATACGATACGTAGCTCCGAAGATACTGTTCCATGACGGCATTGAACCGTTCTGTTTGACCATCAGTCTGGGGGTGGAACGCTGTTGAGTATCGCGGTAGAATTTCCAAGCGATCACATAAGGACTGCCAGAATTCAGCTGTGAACTGGGTCCCCCTGTCGGATATTATCGTTTCTGGTAGACCATGTAACTTCCAAACATGTTCTAGGTAGAGTTTGGCTGTCTCCCGGGCGTCGACTTCTTTGGTGGTTGGAATAAGGTGTCTCATCTTTGTCAACCGATCAACCACCATCAGAATTGCATTGAATCCCCCACTTTCCGGCAGGTCCGTAACAAAGTCCATTGACACATCTGTCCATGGTCCATCCGGTATTGGTAGGGGTCGAAGTACCCCATAGGGTGCATTCCGGGGCGTCTTGCTTCGGGTACAGACTTCACAATTTCGAACGTATTGATCAACATATTTCCGCATCTGTGGCCAGTAGTACTCCCGACTCAATAGTTCCAACGTCTTTGCTCTACCTGGATGTCCTGCCGATGGTTTGTCATGATGTTAAGTAATCGTAAGCGGAGGTCACTTTCTTCGATCGTATGGCGTTCGCCGGTATAGGAGTCTGCGTTTCGTCTCGGCGTTAGTGATATTTTCTTGAGTGTTTTACCCGTTCCGCAGTAGCGATAAGACTTTTTTGGAAAACTATCAATCTGGTAAGCATTTGAAAACAACTCCTCCACAGTATGGCGTTCCTTCAGCGGGTTCATTTGATAAAGAGCGTAACAAACAAACTTTGTATCCAAATTTTCTCTCTTTATAACCACTTGGCTTTGGTGGGCCAATCTTTCATCCCCCGCCTTAGGGAGGTCTCCTGGCCTCCTAGTCAATGCATCCGGTTTTCCTCCTTGTTTTCCTGGTCGGTATTGAATAATAAAATCGAAACGTGATAGAAATTCCGACCATCTCGCTTGGCGCCGATTTAGCAACTTAGTCGTCATGAAGTATTCCAAATTCCGGTGGTCTGTTAGGACTTTGATAGGGAACTTGGATCCTTCCAGGTTGTATCTCCAGTGTTCGAAACAACGGATGATCGCTAAAAGTTCCTTATCGTATATCTCATAATTGCATTCGGCCGGAGAGTGTCTTTTTTGGAAGAATGCTGCGGGTGTAATATTCGCCGTCGTCGCGTTGTGAGAAGACCCCTTCCTGACACGTAATCAGAGGCGTCTGTTTCCACCGTACTCTCTCGTTCTGGGTCGTAGTGTCGGAGTATTGGTGCTGTCGTGAATGCAATTTTGAGGTTTCGGAAAGCCTGATCTGCCTCTTCTGACCATTCAAACTTGACACCCCTTTTTATCCACTCTTTCTTCGTGTCATTATTCGTCAATTTCGTTAGAGGCATTGCTATTCTAGAATATCCATCGATAGAAGTTGGCGAATCCGAGGAAACCTTGTACTTCCTTAACGCTTTCCGGTGTTTCCCAATTCATAACTGCCGATATTTTCTCCGGGTCCATTTCGATCCCTTCCGGGGTTAAGATAATCCCAAGGTATTTTGTCGCTGCGTGTAAAATTCACGTTTTCCGGTCGGAGGTGGGCTTTATTGGCGTAGAGTAGATCGAGTATCTTCCGTACGTGTACTTTATGTTCCTCCAGGGTTTCCGAGTAGATTAGAATGTCGTCCAAATAAGCCGTCACAAACTGGTCTAGGTGAGGACGGAGAATGTCGTTGATCCATCTCTGGAACGTCGCCGGCGCATTGGTTAACCCAAAAGGCATTACTTGATACTCGTAGTGTCCGTAACGCGTCCGAAATGCTGTTTTCCATTCGTCTCCTTCAGCTATCCGTATTTGATTGTATCCCCAACGTAGGTCAAGTTTAGTATAGTATTTGGCTTTTGACAGCCTCGCCCAGGTTTCTTCCATCAATGGTAGAGGGTACCGGTCTTTCACTGTAATCTCATTTAACCTCGATAGTCGACACATAACCGTAGGTTCCATCACTCTTTTGACAAGATGGCCGGGAGCTCCGGGAAGTACTATTCGGATTACCCCTCGAGGTAGGTTTTCCTTGATGTATTCCCACAGTGCCTTGAGTTCCGTTTGGGTCATGCTGTACATCGGTTTGAACGGTGGTTGGTTATCTCCCTGTAGTACTATGTGGTGGTCGTAGTTGGTTCGGTGTGGGGGTAGTACCGACGAGTCAGCTTCTTGAAATAGGGGTAGTAGGTCGTGATTTTCTGGGGGTACGATTTGGCGAATGTCAACGGTTGTTTGATCCAGGGCTGAAAGATGAATCAGGTGGGCGCCCTTGTGTAGCTGCTGAACAATCCGTTGAATCGAGGCCGGTGCTTTGCTGAGTTCCGCGAGGTCTATTAGATTCCACTCCGGGGCTGGTATGGATATCCCCCTTGCGACGATTGGTTTCCTTTCGATACAGCAGTGTTCGCAGCAAGTTGGTGAATCGAAAACCAGTTTATTCTTCTTTGGCCTTAGTTTGACATCATGTCGCCGCATCCATGGTATCCCCATTACAATCGGGTAGGATCCCAACTGTGTGACGAAACATGGTGCTTCTTCGCGATGTCCGTGTATATCGAGGTCAAGGTTAACAAAGTGGGTGATTTTTCCTGATCGAATGGGTCGTCCATCGATAACATCGACTCGTCGGGGTATTTTCAGTGGAGTCATAGTAAGCTTATGGTGGCGTACAAAGGATTCGTCTACAAATGCGTATCCGGAAGCTCGGTATCAATGAGAGCAAAGGTGGGTACAAAGTATTTTTATTCTGAGAAAGCCAGAGCAGGTTACTACAAATTGATTCCCATCCATTTCCTCCTCTGATACCGAACAAGTAGAGATCGCATCCTAGAAAAATCCTCAAAGGGTCCCTGGTTTATGCCAGTAGGACAAATCTTTTCGACTCATTGTCCGAGTCCTGTTCCTCCTCCACCCTGATTGCCGCCCCCCGCATGGTATATTTCCTTTGTCCTCCACCCTGTCCCTTAGCCTGGGGGCAGTTCCTCACCAGGTGTCCAACCCCCCCGCAATAAAAACATCTTCCCTCTGTCAGTCGAGCATTTCTTTCCGTAGGAGTGGGGCGACGCCGACCCCCCGATAGTTCCATAGGTGTGTCACCTCCGGGCGCGAACGATGGATGAGTAGGCGCAGGTGATGTTTGGTTCGCAGGAGCAGGAGCAGGAGCAGGAACATAGGGACGCGAAGGTTGGGCTGGAGCCGGTACTGTGCGTTGGGCGACAGGGTTACTGTTGCTGGTGGTAAATGGGTGCCTCTTACCCAGCCTAGCCTTGATCGCGCGTTGCCTGTTGTCCAATCGTTGTAGAAGGGTTGCGCAACCATCAACCGTAGTGGGGGTCTCGTGGTGTACCATCGCCTCCATAAGTTCCGCCGAAATCCCTTCCAGCAAGCACTCAACCCTAGTGATCTGGTCGAAACCTGACTCGGAGGCGTGTCGCTGGAACTCGGCGAAATGTCGGAGAAGGTGCGGTTTCGTTGGCGCATGTCCCTCAAGTTGCGGCGGGCGTGTAGACTCTGTCTGGGTCCCGAAAGCAGTGTCCAGAATCTCGTAGAAAGCGTTCCATGGAGGCAGGTTAATGCCTTCATCGGTGGTGTATCGAGGAACTGGCTGGCTGCAATATCGCCGAGACGACCAAAGGCATACGATAAAGCTTGGACTGTAGGGTTGGGAAGCGATCGGCATTCCCCAATAGCTTGATCCTCATTTGTTGTTTGAAGAGGTGTAGCGAGCCCGGTCCTGGTCGCGCGAAAGACAGCAGGTCGGATAAGCTTTTCAGCGGTGGGTAGTCGTGGAAGTCTCTGACTGGGGGTGCTGCTGGGTCCGGGGCTGTTGGGCTGCAGCTTGTTGGGCTGCAGCTAGGTCCCTCTGGAAGGCCTGCCTTGCCTCCTCTCCTTGTGAATAAGCAGCCTCGAGGTCTTGAGCGTATTGGGATAACGCCGTTCGACATCGTTCCAGGAGGGCGAAAGTTTGGGCGTTGGCATGGTCAGGGTTGTAGACCGGGTACTGTTCGAAGTAGGTCTGTAGTTGTTGCGATAGTTCCACGTAGTCAATGAGGTTCGACATGGTGGGCGTTGGTCTAAAGGCTGTGTTGGTTGGCGTTGGAGACGCAACCTAGTGTTACGTGGGGCCCGTAGGCGAGGCAGAAACAGTGGAGGTCCAAGGAACACAGCCGAGGCGAAGGACTTAGAGGTAAACTCTAAGCGAACAAGGAACCGTAGAACCCTTTTGGCCGATGAGACCAAAAGATCGTAGACTTTAGACTATGGAGGAATAAAGACTTTGTATTCCTTAATAATACAAGAGGTTGCGTGAAGAGAAAAGGAAAGGAAGAGAAACTAGACAGAGAGCGAACACAGGGTTCTTTATATAACCGAGTAACCCCTGTCCGAACATGACAAATACAGTCGTTCAAAGAAACAGATAGAACACAACAGAACCTAGTAGAAAACCCTATGACTCATACACTTATGCGTGCGACCACACTTCTCTTCACACCACCGACACAATAATTCCTATGACGCGACGTGACGCCATAACAATCATATTTGAACTCACGAGTTAGAAGTTAGATTTATTGGAAGTGGAAAATTATTAGAAAACACTACAATTATTGGTCTCCCAGGGAACACTACATCAGTCTGGCAATCTCCCGATCAAGAAATTATACAGGCTTGGAGAACTTATACAAAATGACATAAAATAAGACATCTGCTCCGAAAGTTTGAATAAACACTTGACGAAGGAAAGGTACATTAAGCAACGCTTTTCCAAGCTATCCGTTGGGCTGTGGAGGGATAGAATACGGATCTTGTAATATCAACTACCTTCAACTGTTTTACAAAAAGCACTATCAAATTCTTTGGTGTTATACAACTACAACATGAAGGAGACAACCTTGAACCACCGTTGAACTGAAAAGGGGCAGATATTTAAGCTATCATGAAGGAAATACGACAGGATATCATGTAATTCCTACAAGGGATGAATAATCATTAACTTCTTGGGGATGATATTAACCTTAATGGGTTTTTGAATTCAATTAAAGAACAGGTGAATCAAATAGAGGTAGAAAATACTCGACAGCTACTAGTAATTCTTTATCTAACATCTATATTAGCATAGCATCTTGAACCATTATCTCCCAGTTAATAAGGAGGAGAAACTCATTTGGGAGGAAGCCGATGACCCTGAAAAGCTTGAAGAAATACCTCAGCCCAATAGCAAAGTCACAACACCCATTGCGTTGGAACATCTCAAACAACTGGAGCTTTACTTCTTGCATTCTGAGGACTCTGATTCGGTCTCAGCTGCATTAACTGTGCTAACCAATGCGAGAAGGTTGTTGGATGATAAAAGAAAAGAGTAACCTTCACGGCAACCTCAGCAAAAACTCACAGACTTTTTTGCACCTACCAACCGGGCCTTTCCCCATCCCTAGTAGCTAGTTAGAAATCCCTAATAGCTAGTTAGAAATTTAATTACATTTTGGAAAAAACCTAACCCTGTACTTGTTATAGTGATACTCTCTTTATAAGGATGCCACTTTCTGGTCCTGACCTCATCACTGTTAACGAGAGTCGACTGTAGATGCTTTTCCTTGTTTTCTTTTATTGCTAGGTGTGCTATTTACTCTTCTCATTCGATAAATTACTTTACAGGTACTATAATCTATTTACAAAGCTCTTCATACCCCCTTACAACTCATTCCAGAGACTATTAAGGCGATGATCCCCAGTCTCTCATGCCCTGCAGTCTCCATTCCCCAGGCCTGATCACCAAAGTGATCAGAAAGCATCCCTTCTTGTCTCATGATGCTAGTGATAGGGTCGAATGGGTACTCCACACGTCGAGTCAGCACTCCTTCTCGTCGAACGGTGCCAAAAGGGTCGAACGGGTTCTCCATGGGGGTCGAATGGGTACTCCCCGTCGTCGAACAGGGTCGAACAAGTACCTCACGAGGTTGAACGGGTGTGAAAACGGGTCCCACGTCGTCGAATGAGTGTCAAAACAGCTCCCACGAGGTGGAACGGGTGTCAAAAGAACTCCCACGAGGTCGAATCTGAACGGCCCGGGGCGTCGAACGGGTACTCAAGCTTCATGGTGTCGAATAGTCAAATGTTCACAACCTTTTGGCGTGGCGGTGGCGGTGTCCTGTGTTAGCCCCAATATCAGCGAATCAGGTCTTGCTTTACTGTCCACCAGTCAAAACGGGTTTTTCGTACTTACCGTGCCCACCCTTTACACCGCCTGATTGTCCTTTGTTCATCTTCCGGTATCCCAAGAGACGTCCAGCTTGTTCCAGCCCATTCCGTTCCTTAAGCTGCTACCCGTCGTGGACAAAGAACTGCTTCCTAGCCAGATGTAGCTTATGTAGTAGTGGTCGCCTTCACATATTCGTAGATTGCGCTACATAGCTGCTGCATTACGATTGAACGATTCATGAAGTTGGATGGGAGTCAGGGGCTATCACTCGATTGTGTTGTCCAGCCGGATCAGATTCCAACTTAGCAACAGCGATACCAAGGTGTGTGATAGAACATGCACTATGATAGAGGTCAGTCAGAGAGTATCAGAGGATGGACTACTGTTCGAATATCTGGCACATGTCTCCAGGAGGATAGCACAGCGAGTGATAATCTATGACCACAGTGTCCTTGTCACAGAGCGGTGCTGATCAAAGGATTGGAAATATTCTTGCCGCAACGCTAGTTCACCAGGCAACTGATACCTTTCCGGGAGTGAGCTACCTCCTTGTAGGCGATCGTGGAGTTGTATGAAATACTAAATTGGGCTGGGGGGAGCCAGCGAAAGACTCCGCCTGTAGTGTAGATTGGTAGAATGTGAAATGTGTGAACAGATGTTTTAAAGGATACGTTTTGGGATGCAGATAATCATACTTCTACCTGTTGGCTTTAACATATGCACTTATAAGAAGAGCACGGTAGCCTACTCGAACTCAACATTATCACTTTAGTTTTGGGTATCAGCATGTTCAGATCACATTATCGTCTATGGCTCGGATAGATGTATGGGGAAACATCAACCACCAGCACTCTAAAGAGTTCAGAGCTATCTAAGAAGTGCATTGAGGATAATCCGAAAGCTCCCTTTAGGTGTCCCAAGTCAATAAACCCACAAACTGACCTATCTGTGCAAAGAGACACGGTTATACTACCGAGTCTTCAACAGGAAGACAGCTGCCAAGCAACATGCAATCCGCCCTGCCAGCAGTGCTTTTATCTATACCAATACAGCTACAAGGCTATGGGCTACCCACGGAGTATATACTCAATGGTGGAGTTCTATGTGATCAGAGGTACCTAGTACTGGTTTGCAATTCCGCAGTCAAATAATGATCATGGAGATCCTAGGCTATGTATACTTCCAGTGGTTGATGATGCAGTAAAGGAACCAACGTGTAACCAGTTATGCGTTATGTATGGTCATCGTATGTGCTGGTGCATCACTTCTGATCAATGATTCTTTGTTGACTCGCGCCCACGACCCGCTGAGCAGAAGACTGTAGCAAATGCGATTAAGGGGCCTGTGAGCGACCTTAGATTCCCTCCCCTCCAGTTGTCCCAACCTCGTGTCCGAAACCAACCTCACAACACACCACTCATCACACAGGATCCACTGGAACCGCACGCTCCCGCGGTGATCCCGTCTTCCCCGGTCTGTCTCCCCAGAAACCTCACTCACTGCGCCCCTCCGTAAGAACCATATACAATACTCCTCATCGCCACACGAGACGAGTACAAGCACCCCAAGCTGCATCCCTTGTGCCAGCACACCACAGACGCGCTACTAATAGCACTGCGACTCTTGGTGTAGTGACAGAAGCCATGCCGCATCCCAATTTCACCACCCTCATTATCGAGGGTCACAGATTCACCACACCACACGACCCCCTTCAAGCATTCAACACTACACGCTCTCAGAAAATCGCCTCTTTTCCGCGCTCTACAGGCAGTGACAGCACGGACTAGCTATATGAGCCTCATCTTTGGGGCTGTCACTGATCCATCTATAACTACCACCACTATAGCGGCTACCCCTGCTACAGAGTCAACTATAGGGCGTGTCCTCAACTTTACTTCACCCCCAGCTCTCATCAACGGCGCCACAAGAGCCATCAACATCGAGACCCAGATGTTTACGCTACCCACGGGCCCGGTGGAACCCAGGTGATGACGATTGCTGCTTTCCGAAATGTTGCGAGATGAGCTGCTGGGGAGGTAGGGGGTAAGGACATGGGGTTTGTGTTTGGTACTGCTGCCATAGACGGCGCCGGCGAGAAGGGTCCCAGCCAGGAGAGGCGGAGAAGCGTGCTATCACTCCTCGGGCTCCAGGAGCTGTAGTCTAAGAGCTGGAAATATTACCGCCGGTGGAAAGAGAGCGCTGAATGAGCCTAATGTAGACGCAAACAGCAAGGACAGAGATGGGGAGTACATCTCGCCTGTACTGGCTCACCGCCACCGCTCTTCGAGGATGCTTGCCTCAAGCGCTCCTCCTGCTTCTCCTGCTACTCCCCCCCCCCCCTCCTCTTCCTCCTCATTCTCATTCTCATTCTCATCCTCTTGCTCCTCCTACCCTCCACTACATATTGCACCCCAAGCTCAGTCACCCCACAGGGCCCCAGCTCCCATCCATATTGCTCCAAACCCACATCACAGCAAACCCACGTTACAGAAGGGCACACGCCCAACGAGGCATCCTACGCGATTTCAACAACCCCGAACACGTATGGCGTTTGCTGGGGATGTCCGACGGGTGGCGGAAGGGGGAAGTATTGTGGGTTGACAAAATTAACCGGACGCTGCTGCATTACAACCAAATACTTCAACGTCGCCTTGCAACACAACCATGGCTGGAAACGCCAAGAGATATTATATCTGTGATTCTCTATGCTTGTCTCATCTCGTTTTTGGTATGGGCTTAATCGCGAGTAGGTAATTGAAAGGTTAGTTATTGTAGTTTATAGATCTATTTAGTAACGCAGTGTCCGGTTAATTTTGTCAACTGACAATATGTCGAGTATTTCATCTCACTGGGCGGGCGGCTCGCAGCGACGAGGGAGGTTGTGAGGTAGGGGAAGCGTCTGAACTGTGCTTTGACCCGCGGCGTATATGGCGGGCCTAATGGTGCTATATGTAGGGCGCTGGTGGACTTGGATGCGTATAGCAGGGAGGTGAGGAAAAAGTGTGGGTACTGTTTGCGGGGAGTGTCTGATGTGACGTTAAGGGCGGGTAGTAGGGTCGCTCGGGGGGGTTCGCTGCAAAGTGGGGCAGGATTGCTTTTTTAACGAGAGGTAGATGTTGTGATCGACCTCAAATTGCTTGTTTCTGACTATCTATTTCTACTATGACCTCTCACGAATAAATGTGCTCACATGAAGGATCCCCTACTATTACTGCTGGCCGTTCTTCTCTCCTCGCATCTTGGACACTCCTTTCATCCTAAGAAAGGCGTTAAGAAATGTCATGCACAAATCTTCCCGCCTCATCCCACACCTGAGCGCATGTTACATTATGCCCAATCATACTACACATGAGCTTCGGAACTTTATGGGTCTTTGTACTAAATCGATGTGGTTATCCGACACCTACTGTGAAACGAGTGAGTAGTTGTTGATAAACCTTATGCATTTGCAACTGTGGGATCTGAGCGTTGCCTTCGTGTGGTGTGTATTTTGATTTTGGATGCCAAGGTCGAGTGAGAGATCATGACCAGGGTGTAACGGCTGGGTCTTTTTATTTTGTGGTCAGGAGTTGAATGGCTTTGATTCGCCATTGTGCCGAGGCCTCATAAAACCTACGAAGAACTTTCTTCGGGGGCGCTCGAACACTGAACACTTTTGCTCAAGTACGTGCAGTACTCGTGGTTGTCTAACGCCAAGACCTGTGAACATCCCGCCAGTTTTCGTTCTCTGCAACCCAGCGACAGAACTCCCTTCACCCCACAAAGTCATGAACATCACCGCCAGTACTTACAATGCCAGGCCAACTGACATGGGCGCCTGAACGGGTATCTCAATGGGCCTATAGAAAAGCCTTGACTCGCCGAAGCCAAACCCCCAAGCCCCGGAGGCACAGCGGCGCATCACGAGGAGTCTGAAAAAGTGGATATCACGCACCAGCATCACGAAAGCGTGTGACGCAGTTGGTTGTGGACCTTTAGAATGGAAGGCGGTGAAGAGCGGAGAAGTGAGCTCCGTGCTCATCTTCCAGCGCCAGCTGCAGCGGAGGTGAAATCTGCACTAGGGGTGCTGGCCGAGTGGGTGTGTGTGTGATCACCAAACACACTGCGCCCACAGGTATAGGCTCAGTAGCACCTGGGAAGGTGTGTGGACAGAGGCGCATTGCGTAAACACACAACGCCTGTGTCAAGAGAGGGATGTTTTAACGCTCGCCGCCGGATATATCATCTTAGACGCGGCGAACGGAACGTGGACTGCGGCAAGAGGTACCTCGACGATTCAGGTCAAAGTTAATTGTATAGATGTTCTGACGAATTTAGTGGTGCGGCTTGACACGGTGCGGGGGCAAATCTTGTGGTCGTATTGTGTTAGAGATGGTGGGGCAGCGAGTGATGAAGCTCCTTTTATCAGTAGTGGGTATAAGGCTGGTAATAGCCCTCGAATTTCTTGTCGAAAAAAAGGTCGGCTACAGAGGGGGGGGAAGCTTTCTAAAGTGGAGCGGGCGGTGGCGACAGTTGAGGTAGGAGGCCGGGGGGGAGGATTGCTATTTTAAAATGCAAATTGCGAGGAATTACTCATCAAGCTTCAGCATCTATCTGGGCTCGCAAAGTTACTTATAAAAGAGGTATATACTAACCTGGACCGGAGAGGGTAGCGGCAGCCTGAGAACACATTGGTACTTTCTGTGGTATTGAGCGGGACAAGGGTTCAATAGACCGAACAAGACGTAATAGTCACCGGCATTGAGCACTTAGCCATGAGGACCCTGTTCAACCTGGGACGACCTTTAATTGAATGGGAAACGACTAGTAGGAATCCGGACGTTTCGGTATCGATTATGCACTCGCTCCTTTTTGTGTGGGCTTCTGGTTGATTGACGTGCCTTGAGATTTCTTTTCGTGATCCCGAGAAGAAAAACCAACTCCGGGTTCACAACAGGTTTGGAGTAGTGCAACGCTGATTTGAAGAGAAAAGAAAAATGAAACGAGCGCGGACGAGATTGACGCCAAACAAGCCCCCCCGGCATGCCTATGCTAGCTTATACCTCCGGAATCTGGGTCAAGATGGCCCAGGCAGTGACCGTAGGGTTAGTCGAGACCACCTACACATCACCAACTGTTCTTGCAGTCTTTTATAGTTTGAGGTTCATCCACCGGGTTCACCACTTCCCCTAGCTCTCCCACCCTGAACCCTCCTGTCTACAATCCCCCACATCATTTAATGGGTGACCCATTGTATTCGATGTTCCTCAGGATGATTGCTACTGAGGATAGGTTCAAGCCTCCACTCCCCGTACCGGACCCTCCATATCGTACAAACGCTCTTCCCTCCACTGCAAAGGTTATCATTCCCAAGACACTCGTCATTGGGATCTCTAGCGACAGCTTCACACCATTGTCTAAGAGACCTTGCCTCGCCTCCAAGGTTCTACCAACAGGTTCAATCCTCGACGGAAGTTTGAAGTCAGCTGGAGCTTCTATTAGGGAGAAACAGAATCCGCGTATAGGGTCCATAGCTATGCCTGCAGGGCATGTCCCCAGTGGCAGTGGGATATCAGCTACGGCTAGTGCAATGAAGGAACAGAACAAACCAACTATCATTACATCTACGGTCGGTACAGCTACTGACCCTAGGAGGCTAAAAAAAGCACCAACCTCTACACGTACCGTCAGTGAAGCATCCACCCCTGCATCTACCCTCAACAAAGCTTCTGATCCCAGGTTACAAAGAAGGTTATCCCCCTCCGGAAATACCGTTGGTAAGGCTACGGACCCCAGGAAAAACGTCAAACTGCCATCCTCTGTTGAAATGCCGGTCAAAGCAGAGAGGGTGCTGCACACCCTAGGTATGCCGCCGGAGTTATATGTGTCTAGTAATAATGCTCCACCACCTGCACTAGTAGTTCCAGGAAACACACTCTCACCTGTCAGCCCGGCGGATATGAATTTTGCAAAGAAAGCTCCTGACCTTGCCTCTTGTTCCAGCGGCAATAACGTCAGTAACGGGTTATCTGACTGGAGTCTAGGAGTCTCTGAGTCAATACAACCTAGATCTCTTTATCTTAGCGAGTGTCCCCGCACCCCACTGATCGTGCTTAGTGCATCGGCGAACACCGTAGGCTCGACGGGAGTCGATACAGATCTTTATAGCTCAATACGCCGGGCAGCGGGTAGCAATATTAAAAAGACTCCCACGCCTCCCACGTGTCTCTCTACAGCCCCTATAGCCAGATCCCGCGAAGTAGAAGCCGCGGCACCGACCCTTCCCTCGTTAAACAGAAATCCCACGTCAGCTGTTCTCGGGAGAAGTGATATAACAAATGTCACGACTAACTCCTCTCTTCCGACCCCAGAGCTAACAATGGCTATTACCGGTAAACGTTCTACGGCCGATGCCACCATGAATACTTCTCCTCCGCCCATGGGCGCCACAGGAACCATCGGCATCCAGACCACCCCACCTCAGACGTCAAACGCCGCCACACAGACCGCAGCCTATAAAACCATTTATATTGACGGTAATGCTTTTACTGTGCCCAGTGAGCTAGTGGGATATTTCAATGTTATGCCGCTGAAAACTGTTGTGCCGGGTCCTGTACCTATGGACAGGACATACACGCTGGAGGACCTCCATGTAGTTTGGAGTTGCGCTAGGAAGAGGGCGGCGGGGGAGATGGAGGAGGGGATGGGCAGAGACCTAGAGGTGGAGGAGGGAAGGGTTGTGAAGAGGTGGAGGGTGGAGATCGGAAATGGGAAGGCTGTCGATAGGGGAGATGGGGATGAGGACTTTTATGCGCCGAAGGATTAGTGGCGGGTATCACTCAAGTTCATATCAAAGGTTGCTGCTTTGGAGGAAAAAGAGAGAAATGAAATGTTAATTGGGGGGATGATAATTTGGTTTAAATCATACCCAATTTCGGGGAGGTATAGCCAGTTTGTCCATAACCACTCTGATAGTCCTGTTAATGAGAAAACACCACGAATAATGTCTTAGGATACAGAGGTTTTTCAATACAAGTGATGGACAAGCCAGTTTTGTACAGGAGCGTCGATGGGGAACTGGCCCAACCTTCTTATGCTGGGCTGATGGTCATCCTGGAGGCCCCGCCCCGTGGACAATCAAGGGATGATTTGGCAGTGTACCTCATACGTCTATTCCCGCGTGCCAACTGGAAGAACAATCAGTCTAATCCTTGACGGGCATAAGGCTGGGTTGATGACCATGGCAATGCGAGGAAACGGAGGATAGCAAATAACAGATATTTTATTGATGATGACGAGAGGAAGAGATGCTTGAGCTTCCTGGGCTGTTAAGTACAACTGGAAAAACTCTTGTCTCCACTAGTAATTTGTACTTCCTAGACTGGGTCCCGAAAGTCTCTAGACCTTTTGCTCATATGAGCATGTAGCTGTAACACACCCCAATCAAGATAATACCATGGGACAAAGATCATTTTTTACGTCATCTTTATTTTTTATATTTTATTTTCTTTCTGCCCGCTCTCCGCTTTTCGTTTTGATTTTTAAGCAGGGGGTATACATTTTATTCAGGTGGGAAAAGGAGATAGGATTTATGCAGTCCTTAGACTTGCAAGTGTCTTAAGACCTGTAGCCTTGGCCTTGTCTTGCGTTGCCAAAGGTCTTGAGACTGCCCTAGATCTAGTTTAACCACGAACTCAGTTCAATCACGGAACGTTCCACCAACCGAGCAGTTTGTTCAAGAACCAGGTTGCTATATCTGATGTTTCCGGCTCGCCGCAGACCATTGAAGAATCTCCTGGTTCGCTCGAGAACATTGCCGCTGACCCTGTGTATATACACGTCGGTAAAGCACATTGAAGCTTAGTCAAAAGCTGCGTGTTTTAGGAATCTAGTGCATACGTATTTATTAGTAAGGAGAGTGCAAACAGAGTTTGTTAAACCGCTTTTAAATGTTGCCTCACCGGCAACGTACCCAGGTACTTGGAGCTCTACAGAAACCTGGAGAAGCCTGGTCCTCAATAGCAAGCTGTTCCCCTGCGAACCGGGTTCACACGAAACTAGAATAAGACTCAGCTTTGAGTCAACTCATCTCGTCCCATCACTCTCTAGTCCTAGTCAACACCTAACCATTTTTCTTCATCTACACTTCGTCCCAGAGCACACTCATCTACCGCATCACCCAAACCCTTCCCAATGCAATGGTCCACTCTGAGATAAAGCACGACCCACAGAGCCGCTTGATAGGCGACACCAGTGGGCTCAAACGCGTAGTTCACATAGAATTCGAGGCACCAAACTTTTTCCACTTTGAGCTCTTTAGCGGTGGTGATGAGCCGCTAGCTAAAAGGTATAGCAAGCCCTCCACTGCTGCGGTAGCAGGGCGAGTTCGCCGCGGCGATGGTAAATCAGGGATGACTCCGGGCTCGACATCTTCCGCCGATAAGGTCCCTGCTCGCAGGGATTCACGCAAGGATACCGGCGATATGGCACCTCATCAGTGGCCCGTGATGATGCAGGGTAGATTTGACACATCGTCGCAGAGGTACATGGTCTTCAAGAACACTAACATCCCAGGTACAACAAGCTCTGCACACTCCGTGCAGCCTGTAAAGGTGGGACATCCCCATGGGGCAAAGAAAGCGCCTATAACCATTGATCCCGACCTCCATAGCCATATACGCCGGAAAGCACACGTCACTACTGACGGCACCCCTTCCCCGCCCACAGGGCCCACTGCAGCCGCTATTGCAAGACACCGCACAGTAGATGCGGCAACACAAACACCTCCCTCCCCAGAAAGGGGTTCTACGGGTCCTCCATCAGCTATTATCGCGCGATGCTCCATAGCAAAGGCAAATACCATGACTATCACCTCTTCATCGTCCCCAGTACCCGCAGCAGCTATTAACACCACGCACCCCATGACAGACACCGGCAGAAGCACCGCAGACCTCACGGTTAATTATATTGACGGCTACCCGTTCAATGATCCTACTAAACCGGTGGAGTGCTTTTGTGCAATACAGCAGCGGGTTATTAGGCCATATCGTGCCATTATTTGTGGTAGGTATACGGCACGAAACCAGGCGATGGCGTCATGCGTCTGTAATGTGAGTGTGGTTGCAGAAGTCCTGGATGAGGTAGAAGAGGGGAGGTCGGTGAAGAGATGGCAAGGTGAGGCTGGGGATAATGCTGGTAAGGAAAGTGGAGAGGAAGAGGATTACACTACTCCAAAGGATTAGCGTTAGTGAGGTTTTTGTGGATGTCAGAGATCAAGGAGACATTTTACATGATGCACAGAATTACCTAGATACACGTAGCATAGACGCTGGAATAAACACAGGTATTCAGCCCAGCGAAATCAATTAGCTCGTGCACAGAGTTCAGAAATCATATGACACGAATAATCCCTTCGTTATAAAATGAATAATGTATGCTACCGCCATGCATGCCCCAGGGTATATGTGAGGGGCAATGAGAAGCCTGACTGGAAGTACTCTAAATCTTCATCGTCACGTTAGGAGGGATTACTTGGAAGCTCTGCAGGTATTATTCAGTTTGTAAAAACACCAGGATACCTAGGCCTAGTGCATCTTTCCGTTGAAAGACTATCTGTGGATATTAGTATATGATGAGGTGGATTGTCATATAAATACTTTGAAAATGAGCGAAATCGGGTAGGATATTTTGACACCGCCTTACCTGAGAGGGACTATTAAATCTCGAGCTTTCATCAATTGCGGTGGGTGGTCAAAATTAGATAAATATAGAATTAACACACAAGATATTGACCACTTTTTGAGTAGTGGTGATAACATACTGGTTATCATTATCCGTTTGGTTAATTTCGGCGCTGCGGGTAGAGTGTTCGCTGGTGTTACACGAGCAATAGAGATTCCGAATGATCAAATCTACACTCTCTCCGCGTATATAGCAGGTAACGAGCCAGTCTACTCCCATAGCTTTAAGTTGGCCATCTAAACATCATCCTCACACTCCTATAACATCACCATACATTCCGAAATGTCACCAGCCATCACCCTCCCTAGACGTTTCTTCTCTTCAACTCCCCGTCCCTCATCTTGCGGCACTGATGTGACCCGCAATAACAGACCAAAGGCCCATCACCACCACCACCAGCCCCACGCCTACCCCCAGCACAGAAAACCCATAAGAGAGAGCGGATCGATGTTCCACTCCCATTGACTGCTGCCCATACTCCTCCAGTAAACCACAGGAAATTCATGCAACCGCTCGATGCTAGTTTCATCTCAATTCAGGTCGACGACCATGTCTTGAACTTTCCTATGAGTCTTCCCAAGAGGTATTCCTGGATTTACAAGCAGGCAATTAAATCCTACCGCGCCGTAACCAGCGGTAGTTTAACTCCCAGAGACCTTGCTTTTATTTTTGGCCCCCCGTTACTATCGCACCTTGAAGGTACTGCTGGTGTAGAGGCTGGTGAAGAGAAAGCCGCAAGGTAAATCCAGGAAAATAGGTTTGAACAAAAAGAGCTGGGATACCCTCAGACACAGATCGAATACCATCTAGTTATGAGAAATATCGCGCAGGATCATCACCATGCTTCAATTGCCCTGGCGCTTCTAAACGGAATACAGAAAGCGCCCCACCCCAAACGAGCTATCAGGGTAATCAAGATATCGAAGAAGATGAGGACCCCATCTGCCATTCTAGCCGCGATATCAGACATTCTACTGCTCAAAGCAGGCCATTGCGAGACCATGCTCAGATAGTCCACAAAGCAGGAGTCCAACCACACTCCCACGCCCCTCCCTTTGTTCGCTCGGACCGGCGCCACAGGCCTGTACCAGAATTTGTGGGGGACCTCACCGCTGTCCACGATGCGGAGGTAAGCAAGGGTATGCGTCTGACCTGGGTCATGGGGACGTATGTTGACGGTGAATTGACATTTGGGGGCCAGTATGCGTACGTTAGGCATCTGAGGAAGAAGTGTTGTAATTGTACTGGTGACGGGAAGGCTTGTAGGGTGCTGGAGGGGGGTAGGGATGCGTACATGGTGAGTACGAAGTATGCATATGGGTGGTGTTTGAAAAAGGAATTCTTTGTAATGTGAAGGAAGGCAATTAGGAGGAGGTGCGATGGGTGGCGGGAAACCGCAGAGGGGGAAGGAACTCGGTGTGAGGATATGGAAGAGGGTGGATCGCTTGGTTAGGGTAACTCATGGAACGGCACATTCATTAACATATCTGGATACTGGTAAGGTTCATAGTATACTACAATCGATTTGCAATACAGCGAACCTGTCACAATTCCACCCTGTTAAAATTCCATCCCTACCAAACTGCCAGCGGTTCCAGGAAAGGATACCTTTAGACCTCTAGTAGGTACCTCTCTCTAAATCCTACCCTACCATGATTCCAACAAGATTCGGCAACCACGATGATGGAATTATGATAGGTTCTTCCGTGGTATACATAAATCGAGAGCCCATTTCTAGCCATTCCGCTGCATTACTGCCACGGATCAGGCAGGTTTGCTTTTCTGGTGGTATACATAGCGTATCTAGATATGAGTTAAATAACCAAAAAAAAATATCGTATCTAAATTATATGCTGTTGATAACCCTAACCCACGAAACATTTAGATAGGTGCCGGTTCCACCGCTTTATACAAATTATAAAGAGGGTTCCAAGCATCGAGTTTGTGAATTCTGAGGGTTAGTGTACTAATCATTCTAGAGTTATTCCTACTCTAATGTATATTTGATCCCTACTGCTCAGAAAACCCGTTATAGTTTTCAAAGGGCAGGAACGTAACTCTAGAGCTACTATTTACGGTAAAGGGAAGTATGAGTTCATGTGAATAGGTGTATCGATACCTCTTTCGGAGATCGGGGAAGCCGTCACACCTATCGTGGCAGACCATCGCATGTATTACTGCAAACGAATGGATATCAAATGTCACGGCAGCTCGAATTATTCTCAGATCTCCTATGAGCCGGGGTAACTCAACCCCGTCCTAGCTCCACCATCTTCCGGGAAGCATGTCTATTCAACTACGTGCACAAGTTCATCTCCTCGTCCTGCCTTTATTGCCATTCTCCATCCGCATTTCCCTAACAAGATGAGCCCACCACCCCTTTCCTCAGCTAAAAGCTTGAAATCGTTGGCCCCGGCCCCCGAATCTTCATCGAAACTTCTTCCGAAAGAGGCAGCGAAACCCCAAAGGCAGCTCTCTTCCCGGGCCCCTCATTACACACATGTCCATCCCTCAATACCTACCAGCACTACATCAAATGGCAAACACTAGACATCCCAGCGACCCCATGGAGAGCTTTCGCTTCATCCGCGAGCAGACGCTAGCATCCCAGTGTGTAGTCGTCTGTGGTAGCTCGACTGCGCGAGATCAAACTTTAACCTTCGACATTGCTGTTGCTAGCCCTGGCCCTGGTGCGGGTAGCCGGGGGTCATTTCTACCCAAGCCTGCCCACCTAAACGCTGGTGTTATCACTGGTGATGTCGTGAAAAAGGCGCGCTTCCAGGTTCCTGCTGCGGTTATCAGGTTCCTAGACTCTACTAGCTCGCTCTGTCGATCTAGGCGCAAGCGTACGATGCTTTCTCAACCTGAGCCACACCTTCAGCCTCCCTCTCACGCTACCATTATGTACTCACAACACAGGTGTGTGGTATATAAAGGTGAAGATGGGTTTATAGGCGACCTTCTGAACCCCTATGATGTCGGGAGCAAGACTGGGAGGTCGATCTGTTGGGCAGAGGGGAGATATCTGAACGGCCAAATCTCGCTCGAAGGTGTCTTTGTGAAGACAGCGGTCCAGACTAAGAGGTGCAGCCAGTGTGTTGAGAAAGGGAAGAATAGGATCTGCAGGGTCCTTGTCGAAGGCGGAAAGGATGATCCTTTTACTGGCATGACCGGGAAGTGTGTCCATTGTGCTAACTATTGGCCGAGCTGTAGTTTAGTGCATGCAAAGAAGAAATGACTATGAACCGGGGTGGCCTAGGTTTGGGACTGGAGTCACTGCTGTTTGTTCATACCAACCGGTGTGTCAGTTGACAAAGACAAAGAGAAAATTGTAAGGTATCACCACCTTCTAGTAAATCTACCCCCACTTTCTTTCATCAAACCGGACCTATCTAGCCAGAAACCGTATAGCGAACTGGTCTGACAAAGAATAGGCACATGAGTCTCGACCAAATACTTCTCTGCCGATACCAAGGCACTATCCCCTAAAGACAAAGAAACATATACTAAGGACGAGAAACCTCATTACATTTTAAGTAAACCCATCTCTATCTCCCTCACGATCGAAGGACTTTCTAGGAGTATATGTCGAATTCATCGAGGGTCTTGGCACTAAATGATGACCTCTGATTGACATCCGGTAGATAGGGCTGAGAGGTTGCAAATATCACTTGTTCACCTAGTCCTGGGAGAAACTCTTCTGACGTGAATTAGAAGCTCCAAATGTAGTTTCACATCAGGTCCCCAGCGCTCAGTGATAGTGTATGCCAATACGAACTGCCAATCAAGTTCAGTTAATCCTAGCTAGAGCTAGATATAGTCTTGGTTTTATATTTCTATAGTGTAGAGGCTTCCGAGAGGTAAGTTTGCTTTATAAACTCTCTCCCCGCAGCTATATTAAAACTAGAATAAATTAGAGAATTTACAAGTCTAATATGGTAACTATCGTGCTCGAGCATCTGAATGCACGCTATCACCTCTTTGTACAAAGAATTGAAGATGGAGTATACGATGTGAGTGTACATCAAATCACTTGGCCTATTCGCCTTGAGTAATACCGAAGACTTCGGTATTGTAGGTTAGGGAGTATTAGTCCATGATCGCTAGTAAAGATGAACACCCGACACATGATTTAGGTAACTCAGGCTTGAGAATGTAACAGATAATAATTGTGTTGTAGTTTGAGCGCTCTTTGCATAGTATCGAATAAGATACTTCAGCTACGAACACAGAAATAGTATAACACAGCCCACCCACAAGCACCACCGGGTATAAGCGGAGCATAGCTCGTGCGGCGTCGCCTGTATCACCACGCATATGTTATCGTTCGTTCGGAATGCTCCTGCCTTCAACATTAAAGTTCGACAGCCTTCTATATATACCGAGCTTCTTTATGCTATATAAAGGCTTCATCTCCCCCCCCATATACCCACCCACTTAAGTATACGTACCCTACTAGATTCGTCAAAAGCAAAGTTAGCTGTCGATTTTTCATTCTTCACAATGTCAGGAGACAAGATAATAGAACTCTACAACTCTGCGCCATCGGATTTCCCTATGGTAACTCCCAGAACCACAGACTACACCGCTCCGCAAGTTGGGAATGTCTACGGCACTGACAAACCTAACCTCGCTCTCGTTTTTAGCGAAGCCTGGAAAGAGCTCAGAACATACTTCTCCACGGACCCTGCCGTTCGTGAGCTTGCCCTTTTTCTTTATTGGAGTAGTCAGTCTGCCCTCGAGTCTTCGAATTCGCATCTGGAACTATTCAACATTGATGATGAAGCTTGCGATGCGTCAGACAATACCTCTCCCACTCTTGATGAAAGATGGCCAACCGAGGAGCAACTAGCTTGGGGACATCAGCTCTTTGACAGAGCAAAGGAGAGGTTTCAAACTATGCAGATTCACCGCGCAGCTATTGTCCACTTCATAAATATTGAGGGGCCATGGGCGGATGATCCGGGGATGCAAGCGGATATTTATGAACTGACTTGGAAGATGCTCAAATCAGCTATCTTGAGGTTCAGGGAGATGGGTGTTTTAGAGAGGTCATTGGCGATCTTGGATGAGAGGCACAACGCAGAGCAAGAGGAGTTCTACGACGAGCCTCTGATGACTAGGAGTGTGGATGGGACGGAATATCGCTCTTTTGATGAATTTATAAAGCCACTTAGGAGAACGAAAACCATTTAAGTGGTTCTCCAGTTCCACTAGATCTGTGATTTTATACTTTTAGTTTTTAATTTGTTCTTGTTTCTGGTTTAAGTTATGGAGATTGGGGGAATGGGATTGTCTGAAAAGGGTCGCTCCATTTCATAACCGCCTTTATTTAGCTGCTTTATCAGGCTTAATGCTTCATTTATTCCTGTCAAGTTTAAAAACTTAGAAGATTTTAATCCGAGGCCCCTAGCAAACACGGGGAATATTTCTGTGTGATCATTATTTAAACTGAGTTTTGCATCAAATACATGTAGTCATTAGGCCTCTTAAATAAATAACAAACCGCTCGGTTTTGAAAAGCCCTATATATACCTACATTTAGAATTATACCACACCATTATTTCTCTTAACCGATGACAGATGTAGATTCCCACAATAAGCTAAGGTCTCATATTATACATCGTAGATACTGAGATTATTGTTACAGAAAACTCTTACTAATTGCTACACATCTCGCAATCAGATAAATTTCAAGTTCCGGTGAGATATATCGATTTCTATGTCGGATGTCTCCGCATCATGGTGTATCACTCGATATATGCGGTTAGTATTGTAAAATTAATGCTTATGTTATCCGAGACACTACCTTAATACACTACTCAGTGTTATATAATTGGGGAACATCAAACGGCGGTAAACGAAACGTCGCGAATAATGACACAGGAAATAATACCGCCACATCTACGGCATTAATCGAAAAGTTCAGAAGGGAAATAACTACGTGGCACGATTTATTTTTAATGAACTAGAACTGGCCAAGTTATAAAGGGAGTTTAATAATAACATCACAAAGATATATATCCGATGGTCTTTCTCGGCGGTCTTCAGCTTGTGGTTTTCCTTCTACAAGGGCTCGGAACGTTTCATTTATTTTCCCAGACAGAGGATAATTCAATTATAGAATATTTGGAGCACGCTAGCATCTCTTGGTATCTGGTAAGAGGAGCACTTTACACAACAGATTGAACTCTCATAGCTCATAACCATTATTTTTCCCCTGCGCGCACAAAAACAAGACCATCCCAATTCCCTCTCCAAAGCCGGCCCACCAAAGAATAAAATAAAAAATAAAAAGAAAAAAAGAAACCCAAACCAAAAACAGAAATCCATGTAAACTAAGACTAGAGCTCGGGCTCAGTCACCGGTACCGCCCTATACGTCTCCATAAAACTTTGCATCCTCTTCTTGATCCTCTCTTCCTGTGCTTTCAATGCCTCCGACACTAACATTCTCACCTCCGTGATCCTGGCTTGGCACTCTGGAGGAGATGACTTTGCCCAAGCTTCGCACCCATCAAGATATTCCTTCGCGATGTTGGGATGGCCCTTGATAGCACGTTCGTACATCTTGAAGTGGGCGTCACTCCCGCCGACGCCGTTGAAGCTGCCGTAGATCTTGGTTTCCATGCTGGCGACGATGTCGAGCCAGTGGGCTTCTTGGGCTTGGAATTCGGGACTTTCGAGGCCTGACATATTCGTTGTCGTTGTGGTATGGATTTTCAGGTTTAGGTTGTTGTTGTTAGGGCGTTGTGGGTTAGGTTATGTAGTAGTGTTTATATATGAGTTTTGGTATGTGATGTGGACAGTGAAAGAGGAGCGTGTGAGTTGATATTTTATAGTCGGTGGAAGAGCACCCCCACTTCAAATCTTCCAAGCGCCTCAGATGCTTAAATTTACTGATAATAAATGATCTAAGCCCAACTCAGAGTTTGTTGACATTGCCTTTCGGGGGTGCCAGGAAGAAGTGTATACAATAACATTACTCAAACCGTGTGTACCCCGCGACACAATTTGCGGGGTATTATTGTTTCCAATGTGCTTAGTCTTCCAGACCGGGATTCAGCTTCAATAGGGGCGCGGGATGAGGTGTTATAGTATCACTGAAGTACCTGTGCTCTGTACTATGTCACATCTCTGGCAATTCTAATTTTGTTCTCTTGGGAGTGCACAGGGTTCCAGAATGTGATACAGAAAGGTGTTGATAGGGATATTGTATTGTCTTGGACTACTATATGAAAGAGTATACTCCAGCACTCCAGCTACGCCATTTGAATTGATTCCTTGACAATGTTTTTCGGGAGCTGTTCCACCTTTCTCGGAAGTGGTAACAGGGTGTTTTGGCTCGGACCATGGAAGATGGCAATCAAAAGAATTCTAATGAGCTTATAACCCTGTCAATCAGCCAGAGCTCACTCTCAAATTGTAAATATATACGAAGGATAAATCAAAAATAGGATTTAGATGTATCGTGAACCTACCTAAGCCAAAATAATATCGAGTATGGTTCTGATGGCTCGATGGGCACACACAACACGTTCTACGGACCATGAATGTGTATCTAGCATCTTTCAATCCTGGTCCCAACACCTAATGGCTCATGCCAAGGCAGACTATCTAGGAGCATTCCCTCCAGTACTATCAGAGTAGTAAACACCTGCACCACTCATAAAAGGCGCCTCCTTGGCGGTATTCTCTGCCCTAAACGCCCAGCGCATCAATCAACATAAGCACTATCAACAGCATTCCTCAATTCCGAACTCCCAACACACTCACCCGTCATGTCTTACACTGCAGACCAGCAGGAACGCTCGCACCATTTTGTTCCCTTAGAAAAGCTTACTATGTTCGAGTACAGTTTTAGTACCGGCAGAGATATCCTTACGATGAACTACTGCCACGAAAACTACAGTACTTTTGTAAATGTTTTGCATGATGAACTAGCGGATGGAAAGCAGCTACCGGCTGTGGATCAGTTGATTGGCTTCCTCAACACAGTTTTGGAGACAGGGCTTCAGGTTAAGAAGAACCTTCTTTTTGATAAAGAAACCCTTCCCGCGTTGAGAAGTACCTACCTTGAGAATATTGACCAAATCTCTTTGAATCGCCAATCTACAGATATCGATAGGGCGCTTAGTCAAATGTATCTGATCGAAGCGGGCGTTAGGCAGGAGATAGTTAGTTTAGGTAATCATGTGTAAGGGGTGCAGGTGCTCTTTTCCGTTTTACTTCATTCATTCATTGCATGGAGTGGAGGAGGTGCTTGGTATTATAGGTTATAAAACTCTTCCTCCTGTTGTCCTCTCCATGATCAGTCCTTTATTCCGCAATTTCTTGTGAGGGGTGAGCCAGATTTTTTAGCGTGTATATAATCATTGAGTTAATAAAAACCTTTCAAAACCCCTTTGGAATCTACGCTAGAATCACGTTGAAAAGGAGTTCTCAGCATTGATGCAATAGAACGGTCACTGCAGCTGTGAAAGATGCGATTAACATTTGAAGCTGCGTCCTCGAACCAGACAGCTTTATTATAATTAGCCCGTGTGTGGCAGCGCCGGGCCATTAAATGTGGCTGTTGATGTAATTAAGAACAAGACAAGGAAAGAGAACAGATAGCGAAATCGAAGATAATCCTAGAATTTCTTGTGAAAATAGATCACTCAAGATGCCATACCGTTCAAAACTCTAAAAACGAAATGATCGCATGAGAAGGGAGCGGAACTCCGGTTGTGTTAAACAATAAAAAGAAAAGAGCGGAACTCTGGTAATTGGGAAGTGTTTTGTGACCGCTCGTCGAGAATAGCGGGTTACCGTAAAAACTCTCAATACCATGGATGTAGGAAAAGAGGTAGTCTCTAGGTCATAACGCTTGATCTATGTTTATCACTTCCTATCTTTCCTCCGAGGGTATTTCAACCCCCCCCCAGGTCGTAGTATGTATCTGAGGATCAACTTTCAAGATCTGCCAAGATAACAAGGCACAGAGACATGTGGGGGGAGTTAGATTCATAGCGAGAGGCTCCGCACTATAGTCAGTCGGGTATGCGTGCATAGAATGTAGGGTGGGGTCAAGGTTGAGGTCCGTACTGAAGAACTGAACGGCGACAAAACGTAATAGTGCTGGTTATTTTTAAATTATAGGGCGAGGTTTTAATGTAGTAAAAGATTAAGAGGGATCATAATAGTCCTTATAAGAGATTTGTTATCTAACACCTCCATCAGTATGGTTGAACTAAATAGATAAGTTAAACAGGAAAAGTAAGAGGTATCGCGGAATCACAATCTATCACTCGAATATCGCATCCAACTGGAGAAGTTTCTCGATCTGAGTTCCTGCAAACCCCAACCCCTTGACCTGTTTTCTTTCCAACTCTGGTGCCGCATGCTGTATATTGGAGACAGGGAAAAGCTGCCCATCCTAGGTCGGTCAGCACAGGTTGGGGGTGGGACCACCGAAGGGAACGTATCCAGCGGGTGGCTTGAAGGGAAGATCTTGCTACTTGATATTGATACCACGCCTATTCCTCAGGGAGCAAAAGTAGACTAAGTCAATTAGTGTCACCCAAAGTTTACTGGTTACCAAGAATGCCTAAGAGTGGCTTCGAAGGCATCGGATGCCAAGAGTATAACGCCAAAGATTGCGGCTCGGACATGGAAGGTCAAGATTCTCAGTACCTCTTTAGCAAAGAGGGAAAAATTGAAAATGATACGAAATCTAGGAGAAAACCAGAGAGGTCGAAGCCATTGATTGGAGGGAAATCGCCGCAACGAACCATCGCAGATTAGTAGACTTCTTTCCGACCCGTTCAAAACCATTTCCATGAAGGTAGCTGACATTTTGTTAATGTGACCATGACTAATATTATCTTAGTGCCGGTACCTGTAGACGATGTTGTACTTCTGAAAGATGTCGAAGGGCTGAGGGTTGCTATAGACAAGTAGCATCAGCTCTTCACCGAAGTTATAGGAGGCAGCTGGTAACGTATCGATAGAGAATAAGACGGAGGTGTATCCTACTGCTTCTTGATTCCTGGCAGTGAGAATACTGCAGAAAGGACGTGCTTGCACGTGGCATAACGGCACCCCCGTTGGGGAGACTGGTGTAACGATACACATGTCGCTAGATATTACCCTCGCAGCAAGGAAACGTTCCTTTTCGCCTCTATCCCGCAGGTGTCATCACCCGCTATATTCTTGAGACCCGAGATGCGTGGGGTAGGTGCTTTCAGGTACTATTAGTTAACCTCCAAGTCCTGATTGTAGGTCGCGAGGCGAAGGGTACATAACCTAGCGACTGCACACCCATTATAATCATGCCATACCTCGAAGCATTGATACGGTATATTTCAATTTATTCTTAGGGGGTGGACAAAGGGAGATGAAATGCAGAAAGCGACTCTTCTCTCTCACCCGCACTCCCGCATTCCGGTGGAACGTAGCTCGGTGTTCCCCAAAACTTTGCAACTGTAACGAACATGTAGTCACAAGAATAGCAAACGAAATGGAGCCACTCTTCCCCCTGCTTAGGGAGCTTGGCCGGCTACTTTATGTATCCAGGTGTCAAAAGGCGTTGGGTAAGGAGCAATACATGTATCTACATATATAGGTCTGTGTTCATCCCCAGCGCTATAAGCCGAGCTGCTGCTCGTTTGGTCGGATCCATCATTCCTTTCATCATTTTTCCCCCCCACGAGCAATGGAGAGAAAGAGGCAGAACACCCCCCCAGCGGCCGATCGGCTTTGTTTCAAAACTCTCTATAAGTTAGCATAGGAAGATAATTCTCTTCGGGTTTTGGATCTGAGCAAGTCAAACCACACCAAAATGTCAACTTTCACTGCAATGATTGGAGTGAAAGTAAATTCCCAATATTTTTGAGAAGTTATCGTAACAGAAATATAGCTTCAAAATCATTATATGTTTTTTTGAAGGTTTATCGTCTTAATTTGATAAAGTAGTAAATTATTTAGGTTTCCCACGGTAATAGAATCACGGTTTTTGGTGAAGCAACCAACCTCATGCCCTTTAGAATTTTGTCGCTCAATAATACAACCACGAATGGGCATCAGGATTATTTCTATAAAGCATCATGAGCATGTCTACAAGTCCATAGAAGCTGAAGCTATTTCTTGGTTTTGAGAATCTTTGAAAAAAAAGGTAGTCCCGAATTTAGGCGATAACAGGCAGGTGTCCTGTTACTACATGTATGTAGTTTATTACCTCTGAGATTCATTAATTCTAAATCGACCTCTTAAAAGACTTGGCAGTCTGAATCTCATAACCTTCATTCTGACAGGCCTCCCGGGAATGATTTCGACAAGGGACGAAACGTTTTGTGCGGCATATTCCGCTGCCGACAAAGCCGACAAAGCTAAGCGAGAGGCGGGATGCAGGGGGTGGCCCCAGACTGATGAATCCCTACGCAAACCTTCTCTTGACGACTTGTTGATCCCATGCGACGTCTGGAGAATTAATAGAATGAGATACAGGAAGTGGTGCTGTTGATTATCTCTGGAAACCATATGCCGGGTTTTTTGTTTCATTCTTTACCCCAAGGTGCCTGGATACATAAAATTACATTTCTTGTATCATTCATAAGCTAAAGGATATTACTTTAAGGTAAAGAGATGTTACTTAGCTCTCAACCATGATAAAATTATGTCATAGATACCAATTAAATGGGTCTCTTCTATTTTTAGCACTACCATTACCGAACCCATGTCACCTTCACCGCGAGTTTCACATTTACCCCGAAACTGGAGAATATCTGAAATCATCTCCCTCCCTCATGGTTATGCTTTCTCGCCAATTCAAATACGAGATGACTGACAGCGAGACATTCCATCCTATTCCCGAGGCTTGTCTTGGCGCGGTACGATAAATTGGCTATCACACCAAAAAAACAGCACTTTGGTGTAAATGGCCCTAGCCAATTTATCGAGCACCACCAGAATTACATAGAGGAATTGGCCATCTCCGCCCAGGGATTATCTCTAACACGATTTGCTGACGGGTATCGATCAGCATTAGAAGTATCCGTTTGTAGCAAGTTTGATCTGTATTTTCGGTATTGGGTTACGTCGCCTGGAGCGTTTGTACATTTACTTTGTCTTGGTAATGACCGGTACATACATATGCAGATGCAGGCGCATGCTGCTACTTTTGGTGTGGTTTTCTTCGAGAACGGTTTGTGGGGATTATTCTGCTGAAAGCATCAGAAAACGGTCCATAGGACTATCACATATACCCGAGATCTTCGGACGAAAAAAGTGCACCTTATGGCTGAGTCGATAAAGGTCATCCCGAGAATTCTTACATTCCACGTTTCTAGCACTTGTCTAAAATCTGATTCTACTAAGAATAACATACATCACCTACAGTCACCCCCGGGTGTACTGAGTGCGAGTGAAACAAGTTCGGGCTTTGGGGTAATCTGCTTCCTTACACTGGCAGATGACTGTACGAGAACTGCGCCAACCCGTCTCTCATCAAACATCAGCCTCCTCTCTCCCACCACACCATCCACTTCTAATCCATCGCCGTTTAGCCGCATATGCCAAGACGCCTGGCTATAAACACCGTCCACTTCCAACACACTCATCATCTCCTCCTTTTCTCCTGCCTCTGGATCACTTACACCACACCGCACCGCACCGCACCATAGTCCATACACAATGCAGCTCATCAACACACTATCTCTCTTTCTTCTCCCATTAGCTACCAGCTTCTCTGGCGTCTCCGCCAATTGGCTCTACGCGTAAGCCCTTTACGTCCCCTCCACCTGACACAGCCACAGCTAACACCTCCGAAAACAGCCGCCAGGAAACCAATATAACGATGTCCTCAACAAACACCACAATCACCACAAACAGCACGCTCGGCTACAATAACAGCACCGCCATCTGCGACGACCCGGGCATGCGCGCCGACTGCTGCGATGTTTATCCCGACGCCTTGAACTGTCCTGTCGGCCCGACGCTCGAGAATACAAGTACCTATGATGCTGGGGCTGGCGTGGTGGATGACCATAGTGGGGGCACTATTCCGGAGGAGGAGGGGGCGGCTGTAGGAAGGAAGGTGGATATCACAGTAGTGGCCGGTGTGGTGATGGTTGTGGGTGCTGGGCTGGGGGCCTGGCTCTAGGATAGCGGGCGGAAGTTAGAGGTACGGTGATGTCGGGAGGCTTTTGTACCGTGTATTTTCTTCTATTGTGGCTCCTATGGTGTAATGATGGGGGCTTTATCTCGTAGCTCCTAATACCACTGGTCTGTTCTTTTCGTGGACTAATATAAGTATCCATGCGTAATCCTACGGTTCACAATCGTCAGTTCCGGGCTCTATTTGAATTAATGCTTAACTTTCATAATGTGGAGTCATGTCAAGAACGTCTCCGGCCTGGTATTCGCTAGTGTGATATGTGAATCTTTCTTGATATTACTTGCTATATAAACACTGATACCAAACCGGACGCTACACTGCTTAAAAGGGAAGAATTTATGTACGAAGGTTCATAACCGTTTTGATGATTAGACATGGATATCTATTTATGGGGGTGAAAACTAATAGACCTTGCTCTCTAGAGTATTTCATCTGTTCATAATGAACCAGCTGCCGTGAAATGAACATAGACAAAAGTGCAAACAAGGAGAATAATTATATATCCCGTCTGACCTATGAAACAGGAAGCCCTGGCTCGGGGGTTCGCCTTCTACTCTGTCTGAATCATGCTCTAGTAGTTAATACCTGAATGGTCTACGACTCGCTTGGACAAGATTCTACCTCCTAGCTGTCCGGGGTACGGTAGTATCGTTGGTTATAAAAATTAAGCAGGCGCAATTACTTGGCCGGCAGCGCCACAAGCCTTGATGACCAACAACACTGCAAAAGCCGATGGCCTCTCCCCGTTCGGGAGGCCAGGCTAGTCTGAATATTTATCAATCAGACACATCCCTCTCTCAGTATCATATACATAACACAATCTTGTGTCTCGGCTGCTGTCGCAACTGATGATCGACACGAGACTCGTAGCCCTGAGACCTTTTTGGAGGCTTAGTGTTGAGACTTGAGGGGACGGCCCTGGGACAGGACGGGGGGGGTGTCGAGGGTTTTTTCGATGTGCATCGAGACCTCGGGGAGACATTCTGATGACCCAAAGCGAGGGCGCTTCTTTCTCCTTGGGCTTTCTCATACCTAGATTTCTCCATGCGCAGTGTTTGAGGAAATAGGGTGCGCATTTTAGCCCCAAATTCTATCTACCATGTCTTGCCGAGAACTTCCGGAAGTGAAGAGTAAACTGGGTTTGGGTTATATGGTCTCGAAGCTTCCAACATCATGATTGGGCAAAACAAGACGAAACAAGACCTGGATCGACCTCGTCTAGCTATAAATAGTTGTCTCATGCCCATGATTATATATATTTGTTGTCGCCGAATTCTGGCAAGGACAGGTACGAGTGATGTCAAGATAAACAGAAAGGCGTGTCAGAAAAGTACTATAGACAAAGCCTCCACTGTGGCAGGAGGTAAAGAATGAATTAGCTAAACGTGGGTGTCTGATAGCGCCCAGGGTTAGGGTTCCGGCTCCATGGTATCTGATTTTTTAGATTCCGTGACAACGCGGAAGATCGAATGTGTTGTTTGCGTACAATCTGCTAATTGGATTACTACCACACGTAAAGAAAAGATATCCTTAATCCCTCTTCACTCACTAGGGTATTAATCCTGTAGAGGGGCATCCCAGGCCTGCGGGGTCTAGAAGCCTAGGTCGCATTTTTCTTTTTTTTGTTTAACTCATGATAGTTAGTTACATGCGCATATAGGTATGCAAGTTCAATTTCTTGTAAGTCACTCTCACGAAACCCCCCCAACCAGCTCTCATCACACTTCCCCGGCTCTTTTAGAGCGATAAGAGAACTGAAGAAAATGGGATAAAAAGATTTAAGCAAAACACACCCTCTAAAGTAATGCAAAGTACAGACACGGTGCAAAAGTGTTCGTGAGCAATCCGGTTTCTGAGTGAGACATATATTTCTCCATTTTTAACCATGGCGGATCAACAAAACAGCTTCGGGGAAGACTTTACCACTGACTGGTCCCCGGAATCAAGGAAGAACATTGATGAGGTAACTCCTTTATATTTAGTCACGAACTACATGTAGTATATACATGTATATTATATTTTCTTGCCTCGAACCTCAACGCCACTAACATCAACTGAGATTAATACTGAATTACGAATACATTTGCGGAGTGGCTGTATCTCTTGACAGTTTAGTTATCCTTCTTGTTATCTCTCAACTCGCCCCATCCTAACCTAGGTCGTGGGTTTTATTATCCTTAAATTGCAACCGTGATGTGTGCTTTCGGATTAGGTTCTATCCGTACCACGGACAATAAGACTGGTGTCCCAATCCAGCCCCCTGTACCAGGGATATGAAACTGCTTAAACTGCTAGTATCGGGGGATAGTAAAATATTAATTGTTTCCTAAATACCAATCCGAGACGAAAATAAAAGCAATGGAGTGGTTATACATTCTGTACATTATGCCGTCGGGGATGTAGTCTAGAAATCTATGTAGTTTGTCTGATGAAGGCTGTGGACTTTCATATTAGAAAGATTGGGTAGTCCTCTGTAGCCGACCTTGCACTGGAGTCGCTACGGCTGGGCCGCTATTGATTTACTTATAAGTGATATCACTCTCCTCCAAGACAGATATGTGCTGGCAATACAAGTATATGTATCTTTGACCGTTTTGGGGACATGTAAATTATTTCTTTCAGCAAATGAGGTTTTAGACTATCTCTGCTCTATATTAACGTATTTCACCGTGTACCCGTGTATCACCGTGTACCCGTGTATCACCGTGTACACGCGCCACAGGTTTCAGGTTTATACGCATACCCAAGATTCGGCTTGGGACCAGTGTCATGATATACAGAGCTGATATTTGAAGGTCCTTTGGGTTGAATCGATGTCCGCAACCTAATTTCGCTAATCTACTACCCAGATTCTTGTTCTCATAACCCCTAAGCTCATACAATGCAATAAACACATATATCTCAAATACCGGGATGAGATGAGTGCAATCATACGCAAATGTGCTTAGATATGATATATATTTGTATGTTACTGGCATTTGGGGACCCTTTGCAACAATACCATACAATAGGTAGTTCATTGAATTTAGTCCGGCGAGCACCTGAGAGTGGCTGAGACGTTGCACGGGTACGTGGTGATAAACGGGTACAGGGTGAAATACGTTACCACCTGATTGATCGAAATCATAGATCTCGTTCTATAAAAGTATTCTGCCACATGACACGTAATATTAATCTGCGCTTTCGAGAGGTATAATGCCAGCTGAAACTTATCAAGGCAGTCTTAACCATAGCATTATAAAGCTGGGACCCTGGGTTCTAGCTAAAATTCCTTCGGGTGGGTTAGGGTTACCGCGCAGGAAGCTCGATTTTGAGGTTCACAAAATCAAGGCATAGAAAACTCCGAAATCCCCTAATAACATTTCTTTACTTTTTGCGGTTACTTGTAAAAAGACCACATATCTGCATCCCATCTCTCAGAGTTCCGGGACACGAAAGAAAAAGATACACCTAACCAGGTCTACCCTGGTTCCTATTCTCCTCATCGATCCTCTCAATGTGCATTTCCATCTGCCTCCTGCGCATCCGAGCCACAAGCCGTGCCTCGGACGAATAGTCTCTTGTAGTGGTATCGCCGTACTGCGGCAAGATGTTAGACGGAATCCTGGGAGCTGGGTAGGGTGCACGCTGAGTAGACCAGGAGTGGGTACGTCTGGTGCTGGTGAGACCGGTGGTGTGGCCCCGCGCGCGCGGGAATGTCATTGCTAGGGGTGTTAATAAGATTTGATATAGAGAAGGAGAGAAGGAGCAGGGGGTGCAGCAGCAGATAGCGTATGATTGGGAGTGATGACTTACAACGGCTGTCCCTTGTTGGATGGGCATATTGTCCATCGCGACGAATACCGTGAGAGGATTGAAGAAGGTTGTACATGTTGGCTGTACTTTATCTGTCAACACTTCCTGGAACCAATAATGATCTCTAGAGCATCCGGAGATGATTGATTGCAAAGAAAAATGTATAATAACTTACTTGGCTCATGATCGTCGAGATCGAGAACGATAGGGTCGCGGGCCGTGTTGCCGGGGGTTTGAGGATTGTGTTTCCGTACCGGAGCTGTTCATTTAACATATCAGACACCTGAATCTAGTGCTCAAAGGAAAAAGAGGACTTGCTGTTTTGCATAGTATTATCACTGAATAAAATGGTATTACTGCTGAGCGTGGTGTTGTCAACCGGGTTGTTCATGGCAATTCCCTTCTCATTTTCCATGCCATTCTGGATTGTGAAGCTTTTGGGAGCTGTAGGTAACATGGTAAGGTTAGGGTGGGCATGGGTGAAGAAATTCCCAACGTGGAAGAGCTTACACTGAGTCTGCACTAATCCCGGAATATAAGGATCATCAGCGGGCGCGGAGGCTGCTAATACTGTGGATCAGCGACGCCTCCAGGTCATAGAACAGAAATGAACGTCAGAATCCCAACTCACCACTGCCAGGAGGGGGACCAAGCCCTTGATTTGAACATGCCATAGCTTCGTCCAGGATGGCTTCAATCTCACTTTCAGTAAGCTCAAGGTTGGCACTTCCTATACGTGAATTTTAGCTCCGTGAGAGGTTATCTATCATCAGACGGAGTATATACCGTACAGCCCAAGATTCTCAGTGTCAGCAGGATCGAAAGGGAGATGGAGGGCTATATGTGTTTTTTTTAGTCCTGCCGTTCACGGATCACCCTAGGCATATATTTCTGGATGCATACCAGTATTGCTCCAGTTGTTACTAAGGCTGTCGAGGCCATCAGTGGCATTTCCACCAGAATGGTCAAGGAGATTGAAGGAAAGGTTGGCTGGCTCTTTACAGCGCTACGATTAGATTTTAATTCATTTAGAGTCGGAGGGAGGAACCCACCAAATCCCTTGGCACTCGAATCAGCTCCCAGATTATAATTATTTCCCTGTTCAGTGACAAGAGGAGGAGCAGCAAGAGAAGGAGGCTCGACGGCTGGAACCATATTGGAAATATGATCAATTGATACACGGGGCTGGTGATCTTGAGCTCCAGTTGACCCCATTCCCAGCGTGCAGTGGGATCGATCTCCGATAGAGAACAAGGACAAAGTGTCTGGATCTGGGGTACAATGTGTTAGATGAGATATTCCCAGTATGTATAGGACACAGTCAAAGCTTACTGTCTGCATCGGGATGCTGTTCGTCGAGATAACCCAGTAAAACCTGAAGCCCTTTGTCTGGTTCTGCAGTGGGTACAGGCTCACCTTGGACGGAGTCGAGGAATGACCAGCTCAGACCTTCTAGCATTGGGTGCACCGGTACATCTTCAGTGGGGACAGCGGGTAGATGGGCTTGATAAGGTGAGTGAACTAAAATGAAATCCAGATGAGTGAATATAGAGACTGACCATTCAAAGTTGTAGCCTGGCTCTCCCCAGTACCTTCGACGGTCTCATCGGAGACAACAGCCGGCGGAGATAAAATCCTCTCCTCCGTATAAGCCGAACTCATTAGAGCCCTCGGAGACGCCATCATAAAAAGGAGCGCTGCAAGTGATGAGTGAAGGGCGTGGAAAGCGAGGAGCGGGAGGCTGGGTTCTCACCATCGCGGGCTGCACGAATCCCTTCTCTGGCGGTCTCACTTTCAGATTCCACATTGTCGAGATCAACGAGAATACGAGAAAGCGTGGAGATCTTCTCAAAAAGCTCTTTGCGGCCGTCGGGACTCCCCATCGTGAGATACAAGGACAGCTTTGTGGTGAGTGATGACCGGAAGAGAAGAACTACTGATGGATATAATAGCCAGGATTTGGGGCGAAGCCCCCCTTGATCGCGATATCCCACCCACAGTTCTCATGGGATCTGTGCTAACTCTGTAAAGAAGTGCCTTACTATTACTATTGCTGCATTCCATAGAATGTGAATGGGCAGAGATATTGGTGGCGTAATACACCCAATCTTCCCTTGAGTAGCGACATAAGGTTATTTTAATCCTTTCGTTTTGAATAGATTTTGTTGTACTGGGTAGTTGTTGCCTCTAATTTCAAGTGCATGGCTGCAGTCGATATATCAAAGAATTATTTCTCATCCTAAGTGGGAAGAGGTGGCTCTAGCACCAGAGAGCCCCACACTAGCTGTTGACCATTCAACCTAGATCTCCTGCTCTTTGCGTAGTCGGGCACTTTGCCAGGGTAAAATTTAGAATTATGCTCCTGCTTTTGTCTCCTGGTAATGTCTTGGTGATCGAGAGCTCCAGCCCTCGAAGGGGACGGAATGTGGCCCTATATAATCCCATCTCCTCCGTCGTTTTAGCCAATTCAGATGAAAACTTTGTATTTTGTTTCATCGCTTCCCTTTCATTGCGGCATCCCAGACATATATCATGAGATCAAGCCCGTCGAGAGTAAGATGTGCCAAGCCGGAATTATCTTATTTTGGGATTTATATCTTGCGCATTATTCCGGTGGTCGATGGGACTTGAATCTGAAATCTTCTTTCCTGCGCCAGATGTGTATGTCCTCGAGCTTCTCTCAAACCTATGGCAAGAACCTCCATAATAGAACTCATAGGATCATCTATCCCGATTTGATTGTATTTATCCGGGAACCGTATGGGTGGAGAAGGAGATATTGTCGGATCTGGTGGAACAGGTGCCAGCTGCCCCGGGCATGCTTTTAAAGTAGGGGAAACACAAATTGCGAATGACCGAGACAGGTGAGAGTTATAAGAGAGGTAGCCGCTTCTTCGTAGAAGATAGTCTCACCTGGGAAGCTTCATTTTTTGGTTCTCTTGTTGGTCGACGTGTGGGTCTGGCATTGACAGGTATACAGTGGTCGTCAAAGGTATGAACACATCGTTAATGTTTGCTCGAGAGAGCGGATGTTTCTAGTTGGGGCGTTTCTCAATACTTGCCGCTTTGAAAATGAGTTATCCTCAATAGCTCAGAGGGTGATGTTGACAGAGGCGGGAAAGGAAGGATGAAAGAACTTAAGACTCGACGTACAGCTAAGCTTTTGTAGCGTTGTGTTTCTGTCTACGTGTGAGTAATCTCGCTGGTGACACCTCGCTCAGGAGGGGCCGTTGCTGGAAACACTGGTGTTACGTGGCCTAGCCTGGAGATTCTAAGACGCAAGGCAACTCTACTCAAACAACTACCTGTACCTCCGTTGCTCCTTTATTCTTGACTGCGAGAGAATTACAGACGTGGTTTCCTCACTTCCCATCTCGACACCCTTTCGCATTGCGATACCTAGCCTCCACATTCCCTCCGTCCACCCCAGCTTCAAGATCTCTACGCTGACGTGCAGCCCTCCTCCGCCCCCAACCACTCTCCATGTCCGCCAATATCACTCTCGCCTTCACCACCTTGTTCCACGCTGTTTCAACCATCAACCACTGCGCTTCTTCCGCCTTTGTCACTCCCGCCAGCATCTCACACAGTGATTCACGTCTGGTTTCGTCTTCAAGGATCACCAGGTCGGCGGTGAGCTTTGTTTGGAGGCTGTTCAGAGCTGTCCAGAGAGTGAGGAGGGGACCACACGCCTTGAGGGAGTCAAGGAGGTTGGCGCTCATGACGCTGTATGTCGGTGGCATAGCTGTGAGGACGTTTTCTGTGGAGGCGAGTTAGATGGAGATGGAGGAGGAGGGTAACGAAGACATACGGTATGATAGTTTGATGACTGTTGTGGTTTGGCTTTATGGTGAGTCAAAGATTCGAAAGAAATATGCGATGGGATTTGAAGGTTGTGCTGAACATAGTGCTAGAAGTAGCTAACGTGAAAGGCGCCATAGATGATGGCTGGGTTGACATATCAATGTATTGAATCACTTCTTCACCTCCGGAGTCCGCAACACTGGCAATGCATATCCCGTTGGAGTTGAAAATAATTTACAATGAATGTCCTATATAGTATCACTTTAGTAAGAACAATTGTCCAGGTATGAAGAAGTTTATCGTTCTGAACGGAGGAATACTGATCATGAACGTTGGGCCAGGATCCCCCCGCTCTTCTATCTGTACCTGGAGTTGGCCCTGTCGAGGCAAATTAAAGATAAATGCTTATGATACCAATTCCCGGATATCTGGAAAGACAGAGGAAAGCGTCGAATCTCTTTGGGGTACATACATTCGTAGCTCTTTGGCTGAGAGTATCGACTAAAACCCTAACCCTATCGAAGTGTAATCATTTGCCAGGCGTTCAATAATAGTTCCCCTCTCTCCATATTCCCATAGAAGCTTACTAAAACAGGGTTTCCATTTGCGTGGCGTTTTCGGCTATCGTGCGAAGCCCTCCAACTATTCTCAGGTAGCACGAGTATCATATACGAGGAGGTTTCAAAGTTCTATCGAGGCGCCTTCTCGCCAGCACTGTCATGGTCTGAGCTCAAGGTTCAACGCCATTATCCTCTAGGAGAGTTCGTTCCAGGAGAGTAAAAAGGGGCAAGGGCTCCAGTTGAAAAGGACACCCCACCTCTAGGCAATTGAGGTGTATAATAAATCACGAATCTTTCACGGGTACTCCAAGCAAGGGGAGACTGTCTTCGAGACTCTTTGCCCATTCAGACCATTCTTCTCGAAGCAAGGACACAAGGATAGTCTCCTTCGTGGATCATAACCGGGAATTTCTGAGGAAAGGAATATTGAATCTAAGCTTCAAAAAATGTTTATGGGTGGAGAGGTGTGAATGACGCGCTCAACATACTTGGGCGGGCGCTTATTACAGCTAAATGTAGAGGAATATTTAAATCAAGTAGTATGGTCACCGAGTTAAAGTACGTCTAGTAGAGGATGATTGGCCCTATTCTTATTTAATTTGAACGCAAACAAATTTAAAGGATTGCCAGAGGCTCATTAGTAGTATTCCTCCACCACAATCATGGCCCAGATGATGTCCTCGGCAATGCTCTTTCGGTGAGTCTCCATCTACGGCCTCCCTATTCTCGCCCATATTCCCTCCACCGCACCTCCTTCAGTATTCCCCTTATTCAGTGTTCACCTTAACCTTACTACCACCTCTCTCACAGCCACAAGCTCAGCATGGATCTCTATAATCGCTAAATTAAGGCGACGGCGAGGGCTAAGCCGGGAGTGAGCAGTGACTAATAGTCGGTGCGGGGATGGCCATATACATCATTGGGGAAGAGGGAAATGTCCCGCAGCATGGTATTATCCTCCGGGAGGCCAAAGTGTCAATCGGGAGCGTCCTTTGGGCGGATTGGTAAGGGAGGACGGGAATCGGCTGAACGAAAGAGATTTCGACACAGGTTGTAACAATTTGTTAGTGAGGGTAAGGCAATACAAAGTTGTGGAAGACAATATTTTAGCCATTGCCATTGTGTGTGAGAAATCCACTCTGTGTGTGTGATACTTAAAGTGTTGTAGAGATTATGAGAAATTGGAGAACTATCGAGTGATATTCTATGATTCTTACACGCAATGCAACCCCCTTTTTTTTTGTGTTTAACTCATCAATTACATGCAGACCGTCGTCGATGGTAAGATCGCACTGCCCCACAACTGTCCGTCCTCAACTACCGCCTCGTACAAGTACCCGTACTAACAGTCACAGCTCGCACCAAAAAAGCCAACAGAAAACAGAACACAATAGCACAACAGGTTAGCTCGTAACAAAGTAAAATGGAACCCCAGTTGATAAATATGATTGTGATTATCGAGAAATCTGTGCCGACAGAGATAGGTACAGGAGCAAACGCCATCATATCTCACTTATTTGACACTTACTGCGACATGTCATAGGTTGGAAATGGTCTGATGACGGTTCGCCAAATTGGTCCCCTCTTTCATAATTACTCTGGTAACGGTTAGTCTCCACTGGTTGAAGCTCGTTCATCTTTTGTATGTTAATATTCCAGAAGATGAGAACCTTAGGAGTTACAATAAAAGCAACTAATAACTGGAACGGCAATCATTTGTTTGACTATCGAGCCTGTAGATTAGTTACGCTAGTGTATTTCTACTCTAACAAATCAACCTACTGTAACCGCGGTGAACCGAAAGAACCGTTCCCTCCGGCCCCACCACTTCACTCTTGGAATTTCCCCCCCAGCGCCACCCACTCCATCTTCGCCTTCTCCAACTTCTCAAGGATCACCATGCAACGGTCGTTGACCTCGTTAGCGGCCTCGGCAGCAGCAACAACCCTGTCGAGGAGGTTCTCTACCTTGCTGGCGTAGTCCTCCAAAAGAGAGGGGAGAAATCCAGGGTTCTGGTTAGCCGAGGGATCGTCAATGCTGAGAGCAAGGCTGGGACTGAGGCGAAAGTCGTACTCCTTATGAAGGCGCTCGTGGATTAAGTGAAGATCCGTCCAGTGGGCTTGAAGTTCGCTGTATGTTCTGTGCAGCGAGAGGTACTTTATGAGGGCTGCTTCGAGCATGGACCCCGGGGGAGCGGCACATGGCGTCTTGGGCACCTGGGAGGCTGTCATCTGGTAACTATGGGGCTTTGTCAGTTACCAGATCGCAATGAACATTGGTGGTCGGTCGGATAAAGGGTGAGAAAACAGAGGGACTTACGCTACCATCGTTTGTTACTTGAAGGCTTGTGGGGTCTTGGGACTTTGGGGGTTTTCGGACTGGTAGAAATGTTCTCGAGAAAGTTTGTGCGGATTCAATTATGTTCCTAAAAGCCAAGCCCGGCATGTCAGTTCTAAGACAGCAATAGGACTGCTCGGAGGACCAATCATCTCGTAACTGTTCTCAGTCAACACGGAGGAACGTCATAAAGCTCCTGCGGAACATAAGGGCGACCACTCGCATAAAGGTCCCATAATGAATCACGCGCGTGTGAGCATATTGAGTACCCAGAATATAAGAGATCCATGATATCTAACTGGGCAATCTTCCCTCCTACTTTAAACTTCTACACAAGGTAATGTTCTATAGAGTGGGTGGGTTTCACTGGTTGAGATGGCTTGACTAGTGCGAGTGATTACTTATGATTCACCCCTCGGGATTTTTTAATTACATACCCCCCACGGGATAAACTCTAGGATCTATGTATTGAACAATCGTGATATAAGAAATTTATTTGATGCAAGAGTCGAATAAGAAACGGTAGGTGTTAGAGAAGTAAACTGAAATTCAACATCAAGCGACAATGTGCGCAAACATCATGGGTAGAGATATTATCGCCATAGAAGAAAGTCTGCATGCAACTAATTAAACAAAAGAGAAAGAAGATCTTGAATATTCCTGCAGGACAGTTCGACTGCAAATGGTAATTATCCTCCGTAACTGAATAACCGCAAATTCATTGTCTTTTCCAGGTTACCTCCGCGTATCTTTGAGCCTTTTTCTTCCGGCCTTTGTGCGTGGCCTTCTGGCCGTGGGGTGCGCATGATACCCTCTCCACCGAAGCATTAACTGATATTTGCCGTTCCCTGATTGATATTTGTTCATTGAACCCATAACACGACTACGGGCACGGAGGTCTTCGTGAGATCGGCTTTCGGTCATGGTTGTCGTTTCGCTCCATCAGCACAAGAGGAGTATGGAGACAAATAACGCCTATTTAAACTGTAAATCTCTTTGGTGCTAGTTGATATGCGCTGTGCTTGCTTTTGTCGCACACCCCACATACGACATCGACCGTCTGGGTTATGGCTGGTGTGGAGTATTTCGTTCTCAGAACTAGGTATTCTTGTGGTCGTGGATGGGGGGATGGGGCACCAAAAGGGATATAGATCCACATCTAGATGTTAAGCAGCTCTAAGTGCAATCTAACCTATAGCTGGTCATTAGTGGGTAAAATGGAAGTACTGTCGCTGGGGGTTTGCAAGGCCTGACGCATTTCCATCCAGCATACCCGCGTACAGGTGACTTAAAGAGAGGGTTTTGTGCAGCACTCGTTGTTATTCGCATTACCGATAGAAATAGAGAAGTGTGGGGAACTATCTGAAAATCTAACATTAGTTTAGAAACCACCGACAATAACAACCCTTTCAACAACCCAACACCATCACCCCCTACTTACAAAACGAATTCCACCCCCAATATGGCTCTCAACTTTATAGGGAACACCGTCTACATCGTCACCACTGTGACTGCTATGAGCTGTAAATACGTTATTAGTCGCCTTCTCTAGATTCTACTGTTGATCGATTTCCACCAAGACAACCGCCCAACGCAGTAGAAATCCTATAGGAAGTAGTTGGAACGTTATCGTAAAGTTCAATTCGAGCTTTGGAGAGCGGCCTACGCATCCATCACATGAAGCGGCCCCACAGAATTTCGAGTGTCCGTAAAGGTAGAAGCCCTGACAGAGAAAGAAGTGACGCTAAGGGGCCTGGTCAAAATGCTCTCGGATAACTACCAGGATAACCGAAAAAACTGGTGTTCTTAAGAAGGAAGAGCAAAATCTGTCCAAAGAGATAGCGGCGGTCAGCCTATAGAGGCAGCAATTACAACCCTTACCTGGTATTAAATCGGAGGGGTGAGACGTTGAAGAGAGGTCGGAGGCGTTCGGTCTGTCGGTGCTATAGACAAAGAGAGGATCCTGTGAAAAGTATCACTGCGAAGGTGAAGGGAACTTCGTATGTTATTTTACTATCCATAATATAATGTGAGTGCGACAGACATGTAATACTTTCGGAACTTCAAATCGCACCTCTTACCCGCATGTCCCTGTTCAAAGCACAGCCACAGAACGTACTTACATAACTGAAAACAGAGAAAGCAAGTACTCTATGAAACACACGCTCAGCACACAACCACAACATACATCAACAAGCCTATGCCGGGGAAACAACATTCTGTCAAGATGGATTACGAACCCATATCATTGCTCGCCTCAACCTCTGAGAACACATTTTCCGATCCTTCCCTACCATCCCCCGGATCTACTATATTATCAGACGCCTGATGGAGATTCGAAGATTGATTGTCGTTCACTAAGACCAGTTACCAACGCGCTGGGCTACCTACGAAGAGCATCTCAGGGACGAACGTAGCGCAAGGTCGAACTGACCCTTAGAATCATGCGGGAAGCGCGATGAGGCCAACTCTATGGCTTTTTCCTCATAAAAACACCTAATAAACTAACCACGAATGAAGCGAGTCTTGAGGGACTTATTCAGATGTTGCATGACAGCTATGGTGGGTGGGAGCAAAGGTTACCTTGGCACTGAAGGATGAGCGGGCTTGATTGAAGAACTCGAGGCACACAGGATCGGCGAATGTTGATGGATGAACTCGAGGCACACAAGATCATAGGGGAATTTCGTGGACTTTCTAAGTCCGGAATCACGTGGAAGGCTTAGGTATCTATAAGGAAGGTTGACGGATCAGAGGTGACGATGGATGGCCTCGATGTGCCGGGCAAGACCTTCCAGCTGGAATAATGATTCAAAGGATTATTACAAAGCTTTAAAGGTAAGGCTAGAGTCGAAACTACTGGAAATAAATACAATTCCTTCATTCCGCTATGTTCCATGATTTAAGCAAGGTTTAGGGAAGGTGGTAGTCCTATCAATCATTTTACAGCTGGGGCTAAGATGACAACAATGCCTAACAGCAGGAACGAACGCATGAAGCGGAGTGGATTGCTGGATTATGGCCCTTGGACCTGAATATCTTCACTCGCTGACAGGTACTAAGATCGATGTATATATACATGAGAATGCAAAGCCGATCACCTGGCGGTCTACACATGACGTACCACCAGCCTATCCATCCGGGTGCAACTATAAAATTGGAATTAGGTGCGGAGAGGGGCTGGGTCAATGAAGGAACCGAGTACCTTTTCAGATTGACATCCATTTACTAGTTGCTTATACATACATGTATATTTCCATTATGCTACCTTCAAGCTTACATTCCCCACGCTAGGCAAAGGTCAACAGCCAAGGTTCCATCACTAAATTGAACAAGCAAACAATCAACGAAGTAAGATATTATCCATCACCAGTTGCATGCTCACTTTATCACATGTTTATCACATTCTATGTCCATTCCCCTTTCTATGAACAGCACACCAGCAATAGGTCGCTGATAAAGATAGTTCTGGTTACATTGAAAGGTGCTACATACCTCAGCGCAGAAAATTCCAACGCTTCTGCTAAAGCCTATCCCGAAAGAAAATTTGGATCCTTCACCAGTATTCATCACAGCTCCGCCCCAAGATCTCTTAGCTAACAACCTCAAGGCACACTCCTTTGATCCTTTTAATCAACCATAATTATCCCACCCCTCCATCTCTCAAAATGATGTACCCTGAGCTCCGTCTCATCGTGATTGCTGGCTTGAGGCGTCGGATCCCACTCATGCTCGATGAAGGACAGCGTCTCGATAAAGAATATGAACAAGTCTGCACAGCTTTGGACTCGGGCTACTACAATTTCGGTGATGAGGTCTTCCGCTTCGATGAGGACGAAAAGCGCGTGCTGCAGGAAATCGACATGCTCGCCAAGAAGAAGCGGATTCACCAGGCAAGGCTGGACCTCCTGGATGATCTAAGGGATGCCCGCCAGCAGTTAAGGGAGCTCCTTAGTAAGCCAGTCGGGAGACTTTGGGGGTGTTAGAGGTTTTTTCTTTTTTCTTTCATCTTGAGAGGCTTATGAAGTCATAAAAAGTAAGCGGCTGGATGGAGAGCAATGGTGTTTGCATGTTATAATGAGGGTTGTATTTTCTGAAATATACCTCGGGAAAAGACCTGGATAAGGTCAGGTGAAAAGCTGTTGATTAGATAGTAATCACAAACTTCGTTTGCAAGCATAAGTCTTTGATCCAAATATTGTTATGGCCTTAACAGCGCCAACATTTTCTGTCCGGTTTATGCCCCGCTAATATTGCTAGAAGAGGATTCCACATCTTTAAAACATGATTTACACAATTCCCACACCCACACCAGTGCTGGCAAGTATGTCAAAGAATGGCATTAAGAAGGAGTTTCTACCCATGGGAAGCTCATCTATAATCGATGCCTTCGGATATCTGTCGTCGAAGTATTTAAGTTTTAAAATCTTGTTATTGGAGATTTGATCCTATTCATCTAACTGAGCGCAAATTACAGTATGAAAGCAAAGAAATAAAGCCCATGCCACGACCTTAGCACTCCCTTCAACGCTTGAGCTCCTCCACCTCCGACTCCTCCTTTTCCTCCTCAACGATAGTGGGTAGGCACCTGCCAACTGCATATAGCTCCTGCCTGCGGAGATGGCGACGATACTGGTCAAGGCTAGCAACGGTATTGGCGGGGTCCTCAGAATTGGACGGGCTTTGGAATGAGCTAAAATCCTCGTCATCGTGGTGGACGAGAGGAAGGTTGGTGATGTAATCGTCGTCAATCTCGAGCTCGTAGCTGCTGATGTCGCAGGCGCCGTCGGCGTTGTCGTACTCTTGGATGAGGCGTGCGACCTCGGTGTCGTCGTGGGTGGTGGGATGGGTTTCATGGGTAGTGCACTCCTGACAGGTTTATTAGCACAGAGTTCGAACCTTTTGCTTGTGGGGGGTATTGTACAGTAGCACTGCTTGTTGTGGAAGACCCATTAGCCACATGTGTGGCTGTGGGTCTGGCAGCACCCTCAGCGCCAGACTTCTCGGAGGATGACATTTCAAAGGAAATGTGATAATAGAGAAGCTTCTTGGTTTGAATGTAAAGACTGTGGGTTCTGGAATCGAAAAGATTGCTGGAGTGTGGTTGAAGGAATGTGGAGAAAGGCTGTGGCTTAGGTCTTTCTTTTTATTTTTGTCGTGTACCCAGGTGAGGGGTGAGGTGCGGAATTTTCACTATGTGTCGTGGAAACAGATGAGGGGTGAGGTCCGGACCGATTAGGAAAACAAAGGCATACACACACATCACACATATATAAATTGCATACTCCTGGTTGCATCTTGGCCATTCTCTGGCTTTCACCCCGCCTATATGTTGAACGTTTTAAATTACGGGTGGTATGAGCTCAGAGATTCCGGTGTCCCTGTTGCAGGTCGGTTCTATTAGACTTGATAATTTCTTAGATTATGCGCATGAAAAATTTGGTTAGGGCGTTTTTCTATTGACAGTGGTAATTTTTAACCATTGATATTGGTTTTCATCATTTAGTGGTTTTTACAAAAATTCTCATTAATTCAGTACCCCAACACCGGAATGCTACATATCATTTCCATCGCACTCGCGGTGTCTTCTTTTGTGGAAACTCGAAGCTAGAGAACAGAATGAAATCCCTTCTACCGGAATTTTCCCGAAAACCTCTGTCTTCGTTTATAAAAACAGGAAGTGTTGATTTAAAAATACCAGCTATATATTACTACGGGTTGCGTGATTTTGTTTTCTTGTGTGGTCGTTGGGTGTTGTCCTACCCATTAGATCGTCAACAAAACCCAGACCCACCAAGAAAACACAAATTTTCTCTGGCTTTACAAGATCTTGTTATCTTTCTCATCAAGTGACAGGTCTGCCAGACAAATTCAACCCTATATTACGGTGGTTCAGCAATTGACGGGTTAATGGATAGTGCTCTCGCCCATAGTACTGTATATTCTTTTTGGTTGGAAGGAAACTCGAGTGATATTTTGTGATGCTCTGGAGCAAGCGCTAGTACCCCTGTCAATTCATATCAGGATTCCAGGTTTTACTACCGTTTGAGCTTTATTTTTGGAGGGACAGCCGCAACTTGCTCCCACGCCGGTTTTCCAAAGGAGCCTCAATGTAAAAGTGAGTTATTAATCCCTGTCACTTAGGGCGAGTGAGAATCTGTGAGCCTTAGGATCGGATGTGTTGGGTTTTTTTTTTGATCCATTGATTAGATTAGAATGTATGGAAAACTGAGAACCAAAATGCGGAGCTCATCCTTTCATAATATTGAACAACAGTATATATGGTAACACGTAACAAAGAGGACGGCAAGATACAAGAATATAGTTTCTCTCCAGACTCACCAACAGTTTGAAGGCCTGCCTTATGAACAACCACTTCATCTAGTTGCCTCTGACGTAGCGCTGGGTGATGTATCCCGGTCCACACGCATTGCCTAGATGGGGTGTGTAGATGTCCAGCGACGATGTCGTGCCGGGACAACTACACCCATCATATAATTCCTGTAATGAGACATGTTGAAAAGCGCAATGAAAACAATAAATTATTATTCTTCTTTCTGCTCTTATTTAACTCAATAATGACATATAGGAATTATTTTGCTTATGATACAAATTGAAGAGATGATGATCACATGTCTTTGCTAAAGCTTACACAGATTACACGATTATGGAGGTGAATACGCCCGTCAACTGTAGGTGAGGTTGTTTCACGGGACCAGAGGTAAGGACAACATTGCTAGTAGAGCTGGAAGAGGGTTCTAGTAAAACGAAGGGTTAGCTGATCAGTTTGATTTCCCTGCTTCGTTGTTCTTTCATAACTTCTTATCCGTTAGGATATTTAATTATTCCCTTTCTCTCCGCTTCTGTCTTTGTTTACTTCGGCTTATGTTAGTCACTAATAGGGGATAGCCATCAGTTTCCATAGTGAGCAATCCCTCTTTTCATCGGATCCTCCTTCGTTATCATATCCATATATAGATTACCTTAAGTAAAGCAAAATATACCATGGGCATTCACTCATACGAACACACTCTCCGATTATAATTTGCCCTAATCTGGCAGTAAGTAGTATAATGAAGATCCAATTGTTTGACTTCTACGCCAACAGCGCAGCTCCTAACTTGTACAAGATGTTTACGTATAGTACCTGGCATATTGATCAATATTCGGGGTAAGGACATAAAATCTCCCCTCTCTATCGGAATCAGCGATCAACTTTGGGCACCCAACAGGTTCCATCAATCTCGGGGCCCTGGGATCAATCCACCTAGTGTAAAGGCGGCGGGTTCTGATCCATCTCTGCATCCTCCAGATGATGTCTTCGAGTTCATCCACCACACGCGATAAGCACCCAAAATAGTCCCAATCTACCATCTTACGGTCCTCGTGGCAGGCATCGATGTAGGCTGCGAGATCCACAATAGCCTTGGCGTGGTCATTGATTTAATGGATGAGGGTAAGGGTCAACGGGCCTAACTCCTCTCCAAGGTCGCCTTGGGCGAACAGGCGAGGATTGTTGATACGACGTCTCCCGAGCGGACTGACTGGGGGGGATGAGGTCGGAGAAGATAAGAGAGGGTTGGAGTGAAACTCGGCTCTGGTGGGGGAGCTGTTCGGAAACAGAATGATGTTGTCTGCGGCGTGGGTTAGTGAATGAATCTAAGTTGTCAATTGACATTTGTGATAGAAATACCTCTGGCACTGGCCATGGTGAATGGCGGGGTGGTTGTTATTGCTTGTGTTTGCCTGTGTGAGAGGAGGTGTTTGGGAGAAGACAATATGGAACAGACAAGGATAGGAGCCTTTGAATATCCTTTCGGGGTTAGTGACCCCTTCGGATTTCGCACTCTGTGTACCCCTGTGAAATAAACCAAGCAGTTTTCTACTATCACTAGGTGTATAATTAGGTATGATAAGTAGGCAGGTATGACAAACGGGGCCTTTGTCAACACCAAATCAGCCTCACTGGAAGTTTAATGATATTCTTTCTGCTGCATCAGTAATATATGTTGACAAAATCCAATTGCTTTTTCATGAAGACAGTGAGAATGTATATCCCACTGAGCCCATGCACAGAAGTATTGCTTCCTATTTTATTTGATCGGCGAGGTCTAGGTACCTGTAAAGTCGGTGATGGGACGCATATCATGCTGAAACCTTCATACTTCATAATTTATCAGTATATATACGTGGCTAGTCTAAGTATTGGAAGTCACAAACTGCTTGATAAACATATCTAAACGGCCTATTTAGTCTTCCCATTTCGGCGTCTTCTTTACCATTAGAACCTTAACGGGGTTTGTAATTTATCTATTTGGTCCAGCTAGCTCCTCCGGGACATACTTCAAGAGGAAGAAAACATTGTATTCCAATCGACTGGTGTTAGAATGACTAGGTAGTAGAGGTTGAGTATGAGTAACTGCATGAAATATATGTAGGCTCTCAGAGTCCTCAAAAGTAGATACACATTGGGGACCCAGATGTGAAGAGCGGGTCAGGCTATCTATCTATACTCCAGAGGTGAAGGCTGGAGGACTCCGAGAGCAGGGACGAGTTCAAATGTACCTGTTCCAGATACAGCGGTATTGAAGCACTATGTAAGTCGCCCTAGAAAATCATAAGTGTCACCTCGAGTCTTTTATATAATTGAGCTATGAAGGTGGTGAGCAAGAGAGGGCTTGAGAAGGTGTGGAGAGGTCACGCATACACGCGTATAACGCATTTATGACTGGCCTAGTTGGAGTGAACTATAGCAGTAGTATGTCCTGGTGACAGGCAGCGGTCCCTGGAACCTCTATACAACGGAAGACATAACCCGCGAGAGACCCCCTCACTTCATGGTAAAAACACTCTATACCGCGGGGATATTGATATAGTATAGCCTCCGTGTGGCTCTATCACTGAGAGACTTGCTCGCTATCTCGGGACGATTCAGAAAACTGCACTTTGAGAGTTAGAATGATAATGACTTATGGATACATGTTGTGGCAGTGTTCGGTCTCATTCAACATTTCAAATCATGAAAACTGAGCGTTGTGAAAAACCACAACTTATTACTCAAGGGATTCAAACCAGTTATGGATTATACAAAATAATGCCGACCTACAGAGCACAGATGCAAATTCTGTCTTAGCTCTCTGACTACAATCACACCGGAAAGATACAATGTACATGTATGTCCACGTCACAAGTGCTTACCCATGATTAGATGTATGTATACACATGGCCATACTGATATATATGTGTGTGGCGTGAAATTCGAATCATAGATAGCTATAAATTCTGTCCCCTCCTTTCTTCTGTTCTCTCTTCCTTTCTCCTCCTACCACCTACTCTATCATCAATCGACGAAGAGCTTTGATTTACATCCATCAAAAAAAATTATAAAAACTTTCTTTTCATCTTAATAGTCCAGCCCCTAATTTTTAGGATGTCACCTTCAACCACACCCGGTGAAGGTACCGCTGGTACTGCCAATACTGACCAGATTCTTGGAGGAACACCCATCGTGGACTCGCCCGAATCTATTAATTCAGTAAGTTGATATCTGAGAGTTTACTCAGATAGAAATACTAACCTGACAGATTCCAACCACTTCAGCGGATTCAATTCCATCCCCCAATACCATGGATCAGTCTTCTAGCAGGACGCGTGGACCTACCCATACTAACAGTATTGGGCCGTTGCTTATCGGGAGTCATCTCGCCTCTGGAGCATTCGGTGACCTTCAAATACCCCTCCTTGGTAACCGCCTGGCCATCCAAGACATCAATATTGCCACTTCTACTACTACCGCCGATGTCCGCAACTTGCAGCGTCGCTTGGCCACTGTCAAATTGATCCAAGATGCTGCCCGTGTAAGTATCTCTCTTCCAATTATTAAGATAACTGTTAATTGTCTAGACTTTTACGAGGTCACCTCTCAGCTATGATGGTTACTCGCCTCAGAGTCAGTCTGGCATTTCTTCAGATGAGGGGTCAGAGCTCCATGACTCCATACAGAGATGGAACCACTTTGATACCGCTGCGATGGTAACATTAGCCGATTCTTATTTTTGTTTGGCAAATCGCTAACAGCACATATCATGAAGGTTGGGGAGATTATGCGTGCTACAGCTGAAATTGACACCCTCAACTCAGCACTTCTGGCTATGAGGATGACTGGCGTAATCGCTTCTGTCAGTATTACAGATTTAAAACTATAGCTTCGAGCTTAGCTGATATATATATTAAAGATGCCCAACCCTACACAGATTAGTAATGCCGTCAGTGCGGCGGCATTTATGGATGCAGTTGGATTGGTTGCTGTAGACATTGGTGCCTTCCAAGGCACATATGTATGCCTCCCGTTTCCTTTCCTATCCATTTTCATTCATGTTACCTCCACCCTACCCATAGATTCGACTTACTTCCACCCATGAACCCGACTTGCTTCCTACCAGCATTTTAAGTCTCTTCTGTATAGGATACTCCTCTCCCCCTCCGAACAGTAATTTCCTTGTTTTGACTGTTTGTTCTTCTTGCATTATTCTTCTGATCTGGCATTTTTATTGTCAGCCTGCTGCATTCCTCGCATCTTTCTAACATTGACTGAGCTTTGTCAGGGTGCGCACCATACGGTCATGCGTTCGAGTGGTGTTGTTCAAACTATTCCCGCCAGTCACCTGAACTCTGTGAACCCGATGGCCTCCATGGTTGCAGCCAATATGGCGAATACTACTATCTCTACGGCCGCCTCTATTCAAGTTACGCCCAGTGGCCCACCAACCGTCGGTCTCTCGGCTGCACAGCTCAATGAGCTCAACAGGCTTCATAACGCTATGGTGGCAGTACTCTCCACCACTGTTAGTAACTTCCGCAATGTCCCACCAACCCCGCCAAACTCCCTATCAACATTTTCCACTCCTCCATCGAGAAATGCTACCCCGTCGCCCTCCGAGTCCTCCTCAGGCAACTCGGAGGGGTCCTTATTCTCAGGATCACGCCCCAATACCCCTGTTAACTCCATTGTGGATCTTGACGCTGAGCTAATGGCTAGTCTTGAAGGCCTCCCCCCAATGGTCTGCGTGCTTATACTCGAACTTGTTGTTGAACATAACTTGTGGTCTAAGATAAGCGCTGAGATCGCTTGTTCTCGCGCAGGATATAACCAGTTGCCAGAATGGGAGGGCAGAGCTAACGATAGAGCAAGCATGAGGGACGAAGTTTGGGAGAAACAGGAGGAATTTCTCGAGCTTGCCAGGGGTCGCGTCCGGTGTGCCCAAGAGGAACTGTTGAAGGAGGACGGTGAGGACCAGTGGGTTAGTTGGCAGAGGGACTACTACATGACGCCTATTTGAGTCCTCTGTCCTTGGCGGGAACTCTCTGTGGTTCCCGAAGGCTGCTTATGGGATTTCCTGTTGTGGACAAGGAGTCGTTAAAACACATGACCTCGGATCTGGGACTTATTAGTTAGCTAAAAGTGATTTTAATTCAAATACATTGCTGTAATACATACGTACCATCATTCGGGCTTATATCTTGAAAACCTGTCTTGCATTTACTCGACACCTAACCTTGCCTCGTGCCTCGTTCCACTGCCAACTATTAGATATGCTATGATATCATCTAGCTCACTTAATTCTATGTACTGTTGCCTTTCTCTATTACTCCGTGATTTCCAGTGAACGTCCTGCGTCCTAATAGCGAGAAGATATGAAATAGTTCCCAGTGAAACTGTTCTAGCAGCCACAAAATGTCAACAATCCCAACCTTCCACTCAATATTACGATACGTAATATCCTACACTAATGACAACATTTAATTAGTCACTCAATTAATTAAACCCAAAACAATTGATAACTTAAACAAAAAGAAAGGATTGCACCCGAAACGTCCCAGCTTGTGACTGCAGCCGAACGTGCCAGTTGCAACCACAAATATATGTACAGCATATGTACAGCGACTCATCAAAAGTGTGACGTATCCGGCTCAAGTTAGGGATCAAAGTGCCAATTGAAGTGTTAGAAACCTCAATACCGGAACAGTCAATGGTGGCCAAAGCCAATCTTAGAAATTCACCGTTTATGTTTTCTATCGCTCACTAGATAGATTATACAGATAAACTTTAGTTTCTCAATCTGACCGTGAATTCAGATAAACCACATTACACACGGGCCAACTTTGATGTGAATCACAAACACTTTTAAGGAGAGTCTATACTAGCTGGCTAGGCCCTGGGTTAAAATGTGGACATTTCTATATTCATATCTCAGTGTTGTCGCATGAAGTCTAAATTATATCTCTGTTTAAGCATGTGCGAAAAGACTGCACCTCGATACCCTAATCATTTGATCGGCGAATTGGAGGACATGTACACCTGATGTTACTTGGAATTTGACCTGAAGTATTTTCGCAAAGTTGGCATGATATCTCATCTTCGCCGTAGATACCAACCTAGGCAACGCTGCATTCATAACTAGGTCCCGGGGGTGGCGGGCACACTTAAAGCACAATCTATAGTCTCCGCTCCTAGTTTAATTGGAATATATGAATTCCAAGACATACTTAGCAGAGCGTATTTGCCAATCGTTCATTTGAAGAATTTACAAATTCTGGAGCTCTGAAATGGCAATCAGGCGGTGTAAATTTTGAATTTCAGTGCAGCAGCGTGCTGTGAGTTATACCAGGAGATTCACAGATACCCAGTGATATTACTACCGAAGGTAGTAAAGTGGGAAATTAATTTGCAGTTTCAACACTTTACTTTACAGATAGTGTGATGAATAGTCTGATTTCCAGGGCTTGTTCTGTCATACCGCTAACTAGATCTATTCGGCCATTGAGGGGAACTGTCAATTTTGCTTCACGAAGCTGCGGGTATTGAGTGTCAGTAGTTGAAATTGAGCGCTGGCATGTCACTCTAATGAAATGTATTGGGTGTTTGATGCGGCAAGTGGTGATGTTCGACTATGTACGGGTGCCGGACAGGTAACTTTTATCACTTATCATCTCTTACCTTATCGTGTCTGATATAAAGTAGATCTTATCTAATCTTATCATGATGGGGGACCTCAGGTTCCATGAAATATACTAACTAGCTAGTGGGCCCACGATTGCGTGCTGATATGGGGAGATTATGTGAAGGGTATAGGAAGGGTCATAGAAGGTGACTTGACAGTAAAAGGCATGGAATGAGATTTCGGTTTATTATTGAGTAAGAGCTGTTCATTAGCGTTAGGCCGCGAAAACAAACGATCTTACCAAGGGATATGCGTGTGGGCAGCATACCGTAATGATTGAGTAAGTAATGAAACGCGAACTAGCGGAAGGTCACTTGCGCAGCTCAGTTATCCGATTTCGATCATCTGAACGGCGGCATAAGCTTTTATTATCCAAATTGAGCTTGCAGGATTGTAAACTGAAGTGCCTAGAATCCCATGCTTGTAGCATCAAGCTCTGGAATCTACTCATTCATTGCTGATAACATAACAGCTAAGATCGCATAGCCGAGGGAGTTCACCGGTAATCTGAGTTGAAAATAGAGCTATAGCAAGATACTGGTATAGTCTCGGGGCTCGATTGGCCTTGCAAGGAGTATATATTGTAACAGGTACTGAGGAAGGTGCTCGGTGCATTTCACACCCCGGAGACCAACACCAGCAAAGTAATGGTAGTCTACTCTGGGTATACCAAGCTCGCTGCGGAGATATTCAGTATACACGATTCAAGGTTTGATCTGGGGTTTGTCAATGAGTCTCTGAGTAAAGGGTTTTACCAGCAACTCGGAGCGGTTCTCAGGTACGTGCTCAGCAGAATTGAAACGAATCAAACAGAAATACAGCAGATTGCAATGTATGAGGAAGAACCTTTAAAGTAGTAAAGGGCCATGAGCTCGTTCCACAGGCTAATACCATGTTGATATCAGGGGTCACATATCTCGGATCTTTATCAGCGATGTAGCCTACAATGCAAGACGGGGTTGTGGGGTTAATCCAGTAATTTGAGGATGTTCATCCCTTAAAATCAAAATCACTGTCTTTAAAAAAATATGAAGACACTAGTTATGGGCGTGCTAATTGTTGATTGTGCTCAATCATCGCTGTGCATGTGTTATATTCCTTGATATTATCAATTCCATTGTTGAATTTATTGTTGTAAAAGCTAGACTTGGTTCTATTCTATGTTCTATGTCTACTATTGCACTGGGGGTAATTACCTATAATTGTAACAGTAAAGAGAGAGCCTTCGCTCTCTTCCCTTTGTCTTACGTAATAAGAAAGTACTAGTTGTACAATGCATTCTTCGCTGTTCAGTGAGGTTCTTTCGACGGATCTCAGAAAACAGCAATATGATTGGAAATCGTTTTACGATAAAACGCAATAGGGGGTTGGTTTAAATCATAAAGGCTAGGTAAAAAAGTAAAAACAACAGTATATATTCAAGCCGACTATAGCTAAGGAATAAGTGTTCTTCCTATCTTCCGGTATAATTGGTTTGGAAACTTCCACAAAATGATCACCCACACCCACCATCACCCATCCCCTTAGAAGACAACTCAGTGGCGGAGGGAAAGAAGGTCCATACTTCAAGTGGCCAACGACGTGCCTTTCGTCCCAACGTGGAGAGAAGCACAGCGGGAATAGAAAAACGCCTGTACCAAACGTCTTAACTAGCAACCACGACAATCGAAACCCAGCGTGGAGGAAAGGCTGCACCGCCTGTAAGGGTCTGTGTCTACGGGTAAAAAGAGGAAAACAACTTACAAATTACTTTGCCATTGTAAAGCGATGACATGGAAAATATCACTTTCGCCCAAGATCCTCAGCACCTCCGCGATCAACAAGTCCCCTCCTTTAAATCTTCCTTCCACATGCACAGGACGGCGCGACCACACGCTGCGTTTGTCCAACTGTCTTTAACCAGGCCTTCCCTAGCAATCTTCCTATGACTCTTGAGCCCCGCGATTTTTCTATTCCCAACCCTCAACCTCGCTCGCAACTCTAAAATCGTGCGAATGAATTCCGCCTCTACACGGCTTTTGCCTTGTCGATCATCGCGGGCGAGTCGAAGAAAACGGCCGTAATCCCCCCGCCCGAGGTTCTTGCAAAATCGCATGTACACCAGTTCAAGCATTTTGACCATTCCCTGAGCCTTGTCGATATTACTATCAAGCCTACGGAGCGTATGGGTAATGATAGCGATTTTTCCAAATGTGCGTTCGGTGGAGGTGGAGTGGGACATTTTCTGGTGGAGATTGTTAGTATGGTATCTCATGTAGCGAAGGGTCTCAATTACCGGAGGCCTCTTGAGATTACTTGGATGTCGGTCTAAAATTGTTGTTGAGATGAGTGAAGTTGCCATTGATGGGGAAGTGGCTATCGGCTTAAATATCATTGGGCTGAGAATTTTTGTCGTGACGCCAACGGAACGTGCCGGTTTGACAAATAGGGACAAGGGCGGTAGGAAAAATCCGCGGAAGTGTGGTTGGAGAACATTGTGAGCTCAGTGTACGGTCATATCTATTTATATCCTCTTTACCATTAAATTAACAACTATCAAATACCGTAAGCCACACAGATTGCCAGGAATACCGAGCATCGGCCTCTTGGAATCACTAGGGCTACCAGTACTACTGCTATGCAATTCCTGCACGCGCTTACCACTAGTTTACCGCGAGTGCTGGGGGAGTCGGGAAAGTCAGGGATTCGCGGAGCCCTATTTTGTACAGGTTTTCTAAACAGAATATTACGACTAGCACATCAGCATGCGCGACAGCACTGGTACAGAGATACCTGTACTGTTCAAGGTATAGATATCCCTCCCCCAAGGGTTTCTAAGAATAGAAAGTGATTCACGTACTAAACACACCATGAGAATAGCTTACATCGACAAATCGGGCCGTGGGTATACGATCCATAAATAGTCAAAACCACCATTGACGAAATAGGAGCTGTACCAATCTTTAGGTCGAATGGTTCAATTTCAATGAATCTTTTGCGTGTTTTGGTCCCAGGTCAGCGGGCCACTGGTAAAACAATTCCCACTGTGTTTTCGCCGCTGGACAGCAGCCGTATATCTGAGCTTGCAATATCCTACAACCAGTCAATATATCACGTGGATATGTCCTTCATTCAAGGATTCTTTGCTGCCGTGGGATTGTAAAGGTTTACATGGGCGATTGAAAATGGACTCATGAGTTTCATAGCTAGAGCTAGGTGGATATCTCTCTATCGTCCTCCTTTATCTGTGTTCTGCAAATCTGCGGAATGCAATTCCAAAACCTACGGTAAGTAAAGAAACATATATCCCTTGCTCGGGAATTTGGAGGGCCTTCGGTCGCACTGGAGAAAGCAGCCTCTAATTCGGCCGAGCTTGAATGCAGCTTTTCAGTTCATTTGCACCTGGAAGCTATGGTAGGTGGCCGGGTGACGATACAGTTGTACTTCCCACGTCGGGAACTAATTCTCCGTCTGTTTCAGAGACTCAGCAGCTGAGCGGAAAGGAGGGGTTAAATATTTAATTAGTAGGGCCAATATCTACTTATCTCAGACTATGTTTATTACGAACACTTCCCTAATTAACTGCTCTAACCACTGCCTAGAGATCTATTTACCGTCAGGATCGGGTAAGGTTTCGACAATAGTGGCACTTGTTGCAGAGGGACCCCAAGTCCAGGTTTGTGGCTTTGTTTTTCTAGTTGGACTTTACTATATAAATAAACATCAATCTGGACTGCGTAGCCGTCGTGCTATCACGAGCATTGAGTGAATTACTGGAATTTATGTTCAATGGAGATAGCATTTGCTATTTAGAGTGATCTACGAAATGATATATCAAAAAAGATGTAGTATGCAAGTGCAAAATGCTAGAACATCGAGGAAATGCAACTCTTTATTTGTCAGTAGAGTTAGTTAAATGTCCTATTCGCCGTCTCCATTCCACTTTCAGTGCAGACCACATTTATCTTAATCCTCATCTTGGAACGGCAGCCTTGTCGTAAGCACATCCTGCCTTAAGTGAAAGATATCTATCTGCAAAGACTTGACCTTAGCGCGTAAGGCCGTCACTTCCCCCAACCCCTCCCTCATCTCATGTCGTAGGCTCCGAATTTCCCCCCAAATATCATGCTGAACCTGCTCGCTCCATTTCTTGCTCTCCTCCGCAGCCCGAATGCTACTCAACTCGTTGTACGCCATTGCCATATTTCCAAACATGACGTTCATCCGGAGCTGGAGATCGCTCTGGAGCGTTCTATGAGATTGAACCTCCTCACTCATCTCGTGACCACTGTTCATTCTGTCGGCGGCAATGTTGAAGCCAAGCTTAATGAGAGCCTCATCGTTCCTGACGAGCTGTCTGTGGATAAACTCGACTGAGCATCCAAGGTCCAGGATCTGGTCTTGAATGTCATTTATTCGCCGAACAGGGACGGCAGCTTGTACCGTCGGTGGGGCAGGTTGGGCGGGCGCCTGGAGAGACCACATCGTTTTGCGCTTAGTCTTGATACGTGAAGGTTGATTGGAGATAGACTAATCTCGTTCTGGTATGGGTGACGATAATGTATAACCTCTAGAGCTGGGCGGAGAGGGTTCCATTTAAATACTACGTGGTGTGGAATCACAGACCACAAACATCGTTCGGAATTGAGATAAGGGCGAGGCGCGTCCCTGCACAATCATAAAAATTGTCATTGTCACATTCATGCATCGTTCCAGTATTTCAAACGTTTCTACCGAACCCGCCAATAGCGGACCAGTGCTTTCATTGCATACATCTATACAGTACGTTGAAGATGGCATGATGTCGGTGGATTTGTTTGTGTTGAGAAAGGTAAGTACATGTAGTACAGGTGGTTTCTTTTTTTCTTTTCTTTGTTTAACTCATCATATATTCTTCGGTTATAATGAGTTTAGACTGCCAGCCCGAGCCAGGATAGAGATGATGCTGGTGAGGTCTTTTACGCTTTATGGCATATGTCGCCTCACTCTCTCCACCGTGCTTTCTTCCACAAGGCATTGCGACTTGTCAAAAATAATGGCACGCTACCGGATTCAGCTGAATACTTTCTCAATCACAATCGGCTACAAACAGACAATAGATATGGCAAATGACGACAAGGGATATAACAAACATTCAAAATATCCTCATCCAGCATCGCGGTCCGTTGGTGGCAGGGTTTAGTAGTCTATCGGTATAGTCTTCATTCCCATTACATCCCATTATCTCTGATACCTAGCAAGACAAGCTGCTCTAGACCTCCTTGCCGTGCATACCTATACGCACTCGCTCCTCAGAACAAGCTGGGTTTTTTGAACTTGATCGAAGTAGATTCCGGCATGGTTTCGGCTTGGGCAAAGGCTTTATTCGAATATAGTAGGCCACAGCGTGCATCGACAGGTACATATCCACAGCTACGACGGTACTGGGCTTGGGAACCGCGAGTAGGTATATATCCGATCGATTTCCTTTGACTGTGAATATATATGGTTACTAAAAGTAATTGGCGAAACAAAGCCCAGTGCCCCCAACGATTCTGCGTTTGTCATATCAAACTTGTTTTCAAGGTCCGTTCAAGGGACAGGCTAGCTCAGTATTGTCCTCTAACTGTTGGGTTCAATTCCGGTTTGGCTTTGGCGGAGACGGTGCTGGGTACAGCTAGCACTCCTCATACAAAGAAAGGAGATGCTAAAGGAAACCCTAACCCTGTCACCTTTGATTACCTAGAGTTTGCCAAGACCTGAGGATGTTTCTGCATAACCCGGTTACTCTCTAGAATCACTACCGATGGACAGATAGTACTGTGTTTGGCTCCTGGGGCCCTTCGCAACCACATATTGAGGAAGGTTTCTGCCAAGGCGCACCCTGGTGTCAGTAAGTGCAAAGGAGAACTACATCGGGGGTCTGACAATTACGCAGTGCAAATAGAGTCTACGGATAACATTATTATACATGTCTGACATGCTTTACTCCTTTCATTTGGAAAGAATTGGATTTTTGAGAGGAACCTCTACAGCGTTTTTTTGGTGGGGCAAGCAATCATTCTACTGTTTTATCGATTCATATGAACTTCTTTTATTGCCCCCCCCCAAGCTGCTAACGTATCCACACTGAGAGGTATAAGCGACTGCGTAGGGAATTTTTAGTTATTTTAGTTACACAAATGGCCTCTTGAACTCCGTCGCAACCTCCTAACTATTGACGATCTCCTTCTCCGCCTTTTCCTCACGCTGCTCCTGTTCCAACTCCAGCTCCTTCCTAGTCTGGACGCCCTCAAGGTACCCGAGATACGAGCAATTCAGGTCCAGGACCTTGTCGAGATACTCCTTCTTGAGCAGGAGATTCTGGAGATCGATGGACCAAGGCACGAGCAATGGCAGCGTACTAGTGGAGAGATCGTAGCCGTGCGCGGTGAGCTGTCTCTGCACAGAGTTCGTCTCAACGAGGGTGGTGAGCAGCTTGTTGTTTACGTTGTGGATCCACAATTTGAGCTCCTCGACCGTGACGGCGAGTGAACTCGTCGCGAGGGGAGGAGGGGTGTCGGAGGCCATTTGCTCGTATTCCTGGTGGGTGACCAGCACATCGGCGTCTTGCGACATGATCGGCTGCAGGGTAGTGGGTTTATTTGCGAGGACGCTTGGGGGGGGTTCGTGGAGGATTTGGAAATGGTCCTGGTGCTTGGTTAGCGGTTTGAATAACTGCTCAGATATAGGGACGGGCGCCAAGCCCGGATATCTTCACCGTAGAATGCGTGATTAACCAGGTGTACAGGCTCCCAATTGGAATTTAGCACCTTTGAATGGGGTGAAAGGTTAATCTGGGTTGGCGAGTCATGCGACTCTGGGGTCATTTGGAGCTGAATAATCTTATATAGTTTAGGCTCCTGAATGTGATTTTATCTCATTCAATGATAACACGAGACGCCGAGACCGCATGAGAGCTTCCGAGACCCCATCTCGTCTTGTTCTCTGTTTTGTCTGAGTCTTGAAAGCCTCGAGAGACAATGATCTAGTGTTACCAACGTTTGGGAAGCTCTCACTCTGTGACCGCGGGGCAGGGAAAGCACTGGAATTATGCTAATTAATGCGCATGAAGGTCAACCTTTTCTTAATGGGCTGGAGAGTTTTCTTACGTAGGAAAGAATATCAAACGCTCAAATGACCCATCTTGGGGCCTCCGGGGCTGCTCTTGCCTTGTTGGTATCCAAGGCTACTCTCGGCTTGGAGAAGGTCTTGAGGGTTACTATTGTTTGTGTTTATCGTCTTGCTATTACAGGTTGTGCTCTGATATAAGTGACACGGAGAGGGGTGACTGGTTGGTTGCTATGGTGCGGTTGTGTTGCCCTTTACCGCTCGGAATGGAAGATGCATTTGCTTAATGTCATCGAGTCACAAAAACGCTGGAAAATATCGGGGCGCCCGTGCACATCTCCTCAACCATAGATTATAGCAGTGGGAGTGAGGAATTGGTGGGAACATTGGTAGAAACAGTTGACCGATAGAGCACGACATGACACAGAGAATAATACATGGCATTAACACTAAGATAACCCATAAGGAAGTAGCATCGTGGTTTACGAGCCAGCATAGCAGGGGACATGATTGTTTTGATTGATAGCCTCATATGCGGTCACGATGTAAATAAATACACCTCTATCACTGATGTCTATCTACTTGTAGTGAAAATAGAATGAAAACTTGATTTTTTAGCTGAGGAGATGTGATGTTTATTCTTTGCTCTAAAACTAGGAGATGAAAAGCAGGTCGTCTTTTTGCAGTTTGACAATGCCTCCACTGCAAGAAGAAAGATTTGTACACGACGGCAGGGGGGGTTCATCGATGTCTGAAGAGTATTTCTCGCCAGTAATCATCTGCCAACCAAGGTTAGAAAAGTAACAAGACTGGACACTAGACACACTATGGCCCAATAAACACACTCTGGGGGAACTCACCTTCAACCATAGCCGTTCACTGCTACCCGACAGCCATTTCAACGCCTACCCTGTGCCCTGCTCCTAAGGCGCCTCCCCCCCCCCTCCGCCGCCGCCTCCTCCGCCTCCTCCCTCTCCACCCTCGCCCTCTCCTCCACCAGCACCCTCGCCTCCTCCAGCAGCCTCTCCATCTCCACCCTATCCGCCTCCGCCGCCGCCACCCTCTCCTCCTCCTTCCTCTGCGCCTCCCTCAGCGCCCTGCTCTGCAGCTTCAGCATCAGCTTGTTGCGCTCAAGATAATACTTGTACCGCGTCATCTCGTTGATCAGCGCCGCGATCTCCTCCGTGAGGAGTAGCCGCGCGTCCAGCCGCTCCGCCCGCCAGTCGTAGCCAAGCCCGACGAGGAGATTGCGCGTCCGCGCGAGCTTGCGCGTGGCGTCGGCGGTTGAGGTGGTGTAGATGGTGATGTTGCGCTGGCGCGCGGCGATCAGGCCGGCGGCGTGCGCGGCGGGGCTGATGTATAGTGGGCAGCGGTCGGCGGGGATGCCGGCCCCGCGGGTCGGGCGTGGGGTGGTGCCCGCGGGGGGTGGGGATGGTGCGGGGGCGGGGCCGGCGAAGAAGGAGATGCCGATAGGGCGGGTGGGGCGGTGGACATTGTGGGGAAGGTCGGGGGGTTGGGTTGGGGGGAGGATGGTGGGGGTGTTCGTGGGGGTGCTGTGGGGGTGTTCGCGGTGTATTTGTAGGGTGCGCTGGGGAAAGGCGCTTTGGGAATTGATGTAACTCTTGGCGTGCGTGCGTTTCTTGGCTCTCGTGAATACCTCGAATTTTCAACATGGATACCTGCATAGGAAGTGTCGGGGAGCTTTGTACATGCAGTTGTAGTAGTTGGATGGGGGGTGAAATGGTTCATAGGCCGGCACTGGCAATCTTCTATGGGTAAGTCGTGGGTCAGGGCCTACTTCACAGTTGGATATGTGCGTGAAATAGGAGAAAACAAACAGTGTACCATGGGTGAGGAAAGCGTTAATGCTTCTTTTGGAATACGTGCCGGATGGTAGGCTAAACTGATGAACTATCCTATACAAAATATGCAATATTCTCCAAAACAGGTCACTTCACAAAGGGTAATTACAGGCCGAGCTCGCTCCTCCAACGGTTCTGAGCCTTATATTGAGGATATCTGCGACTGCGCAGGATACACCAATGGTAAGGAGAATATCGGCGCTGTAGCTGAGGAATAGGCGCTACCTGACCAACCCCCCCACCGTGATATCACAATAACCTGCCAACAGCACCCCGTGGTGTATGTAGTCAGGAAGGAGGGAATTCAGACCCACGATTTGCAGCAATATCATTCTTCCAGCTCAATGGAGTGTGCATGGTGGGTGGCCACTCCTCCAGCAGTACAACAGCTTGGTCAGTCGTAGCAACCTCGCAGCACAGGCCATGCCAGTGCTCTTGTCCCATGGAGTATTGGAAAACTACATGACTGCGCGGACATCAAGAGGGCCAGGACTTGCACCCCTTCCCACACACCCCCACACTGCTCCGTCCCGCTGCTCCCTGCCTCGGCGCACAGGGTGCAGAACCTCAGCTGGCGTGCGGGAGGCGGCGCTATAAAAGCCTCCACGACGGGTGTGACATCTTTTTCATAACCACCACCTAACACTCAACACGAGCCTTCTCAGCAGCAGCACGGTCAGACACGAACGCCGCGTTTTGCATCGCCTTGCTTAGAGCTGTCTCGACGCGCAGAGATACACGTGACTGCGAAAGCGGCCAACAGAGGCCTAAAAGCACTCACGCACCGCCACCCCCCTGCGCTGCTGCTTGTCACACCACCACACCACAAGCCCAATGTCGCCCCCCGCCACCCAACCCACCCCCTCCACGCTGTCCACCCTCTCCACCCTCTCCACCCCCTCCACCGCCTCCCACCCCGGCACCCCAACCCCCCTCGCCGCCCCCACAACCTTCCACCCAATCCCCTACTCCGCCCTCACAACGCCCGAAAAGCACCTCCTCACAACCCACGCCCGCCTCCACCGCCTCCACACGGGCACGCGCCTCCCCCCCGCCGCCCTCGCAGCCTGGTTCGCTGCGCGCCACGCTGGCCGCCTCCCCCCCGCGGCGGCACTCGCACGCCTCACCGTCCTGCGGCGGCGCAGGCGCATCAGCGCCGAGCTCGCGGCCGGCGCATGGGCGTTCATTGTTTCTTCTGTGGAGCGGACGGGGGCGCGGCCGGCGCCCGGCGCGGTGGTGGCGTGGCTGGCGGCGCGCGAGGGGCGTAGGCGGCGGTGGGTCGATGTCAGGAGGGTGCTGGGGCGGTGGGAGAAGGGTGTGATGGAGGGGTTGGCGGCGCTGAGTGATAGTGGGGGGGAGGGGGAGGAGGGGCTGCTGGCGGGGGTGGAGGCGGTGGTGTTGCAGAGGGTGGGGGTGGGGCTGGAGGCGTGGTGTAGGGGTGCGGAGGAGGCGGGGGTGGGCGTGAGTGAGAGGGCGCTGGGGGAGAGGGCGGGGGTGCTGCTGGCGGAGTTGGACGCAGGTTTGTCGGTGCTGGGTCAGAGCGGCTTGGTTGAAGGGGGCGTGCTGACTGGGTGTGGGGGTAGAGATGAGGTTCCCGACCGGGTGGGTCACGGGGTGGCGTATCAGGCATGGAATCCGCACCGCTGACGAGAGGCGGGACTTGGAGCGTCCTGTGGCTGGCGGCTCCGCTCTGCCAGAAAACGCGGTATGTGTGGGTCGTATTGGCAAATTGTTGTTCTAGTTCATAGTTACTGACATGACCCCGTCAATGAAGCCCTCCACTCCTGCCGCCGCAGGCAACGAGCCTTCTATCGCCCACCACGGGGATGCGAGCCACAGCGGCCGTCCCGACCTCGGCTCGGAGAGCCCGGGCGGCGAGAGGAAGATGGTCCCGGGCGATCGCGAGTTGCCGATTTGGGTGGAGTAGTGGGCTGGGTGGCGATCTGAGAGGACTGGGACTGGGTGGAGGGCGTTGTGGTGGGTGAGGGGCGGTTAGTAGCTCGTACGCGGTGCTTTTGCGGTGTTGTTTTTCGGTCTTGTTGGTGCTTTCCTATCTCTGCTGGTGGGAGTCGGTGCTGTATACGCGCTGGATGGCGGCGGTGTGGGAGATTTGGATAGATAGCTGCGTGAGAGAGTAGAGGAAATAGGCAAACAAACATCTGCTACCTCTGCGTGTTTTCGACGGCTTCCGTCCCGTGCTGGCACTTCAGAAGACCCCTTTTGTACACAGGTGTTGAATCGCGCCGAGACGCAGCCAGGTTGAACGGACTGTAACGTGTAACCGCCCACCAGCTGGTACCTGACCAGGGGAGCGCATACACCATCAATGAGATACTAGAACATCACGACTACATACGCTACGTAGATGGAATGCCTTGATAGTTGAGAGAGACTCTACATACCAGCCCACATCCAAACCACATCCGTATACAGCATTGGGATCGGGGTTATACACAGCTCTGTACCTAACCCGAAAACGTGCAAGAAATCATTACCCTATGGTGTAACTATGTTCGGCACCCATTCGGGGCCTTGCATGGATTGGTAATGTGTATACCACACGTCACTATACATACATATTGATTCCCAGCGACTGGGGCTGCGGACTCGATAGTTCATTCGCCGCGCAAACACGAGAATAGCTAGGATAAGTGTCGTAGGATTAGATACCCTGTTCCGTATGCATACCTTGGCACAGCACCGCAGCGATGGTTAGCGCTGCTTTTGCTGCTTTGGCAATCCAACATGCAGTGTTTATATCATCTGTTTCATGACGATGCCATGCGCAGACCGCGGCGTAGGTGGTTTCAAGTGGAATACACCATTGTCTTATCCCCCCTACCCCTGCCGTCATGGCGGATCACTCGCACAGCGAGTGACAAGTGGTGACTGCGGCAATGGCGTTGACCGCGGCGGCCAACTGCCCGTGTACACTTTTTTCGCCCCTTCAAACCTGTATCTGCAGCAGCTCATGGGGTGTAGCTGTGGCTGAGCCGGTGCGGACAGCGGCTGGTGGTGGTGGGCTTTGCTTCTTGTTTGGGGCGGTGCCTCGACTGTGGGGATGGAGGTGTTTTGGCTCACTGTGGGTGTGTCCTGCTGCTGGCTGGGGCTGGCGGTGGAGATGGGTATGTGTGCTGTGCTGTGGGTGGCTGTGGTGGAGGGGGGGGTGCTCGTTCATTATGTTTCTTGGGGGGCAGAGCATCGGGGCGGAAGGGACAATGTCACCGCCCGTGCTGGACTGGGTTCCAGAGGTGCGAGGGATCACAGGCGGCGAGTATGGAGAGAGCTTTATTTCTATCCAGGAAGAAATCTATGCCCCTCTTGTGCCCGTGAAGCATCGTTGTCGTTCCACCAGAGACATGCCCAGGTGTGTCTGGAACGGGGTGTGGTACTCGGGGTGTGAATGTTGCTCGACCGCAAACCCCACCAACTACCGCTGACCGACACACACGGCTCTTGCACCAACCAACATCAATCATCTCCTCCATCGATATCATCATCAACCACAACACATCTTTCTACTCCCCACCCACGAATCAGCTCCACTTCAAGTACCCACTACTTATAAAACGCTACTCGTGATCTACGACCATCTTGGTAAATCCCCCCCCCTATCCTGCCTGCGCACACCCATCACTAACAACCACCCCCCTCCAGCCACACCCCCTACCACCATGAAGCGCCGCCACCCCCTCCCCGCCGCTCCACCCGCCGCAAGCGCCCCCACCGGCCCCATCTCCATCGCCGTCCACGCGCCCCCGCCCCGCCCCCTCCCCGCCCCATCATCACCCACCACCCCCCACCGCCCACCACCACCACCACCACCACAACAGCCCCACAGCAACCCTTCTACCTCCCCGCCACCGCAAAATCCGACCTCTACACCTTCTTCCGCGCCGACTACGCGCGCACCGGCTTCCGCCCCACGCCCGCGCAGCTCGCCGCCTGGTTCGCATACACGCACGGCGGCCAGCAGCTGCCGCACGCGGTTGTGGCAGCGGTTGTGGGCGGCGGCGGCGTGGCGGGGAGGGGTGTCCGCGTGGGTGTGAATATGGCGGTGCGCATACGCGAGTGGGCGCTGGCGCGGAAGGAGGTGGTGGGGTGTGTGCCGATGCTGGGGGAGTGCATGGAGTGGATGCAGAGGGTGGGGATGGTGATGCGGGGGGATGTGGATGTGGAGGGGTGCTGCGCGGGGTGGTGGACGAGGAGGAGGAGGGGTGGGGTGGGGAGGTGGCGCAGCGGTGGGTGGTGCTGGATGGGATGGGTGCTGATGCGGCGGCGGGGAGGGGAGGAGGAGGGTGGGGAGGGAGCGGGGGGAGGGGGTGGTGCTCCTGAAGGAGGTGGAGTGGCGCAGTTGCTTAACGCTGCCGGCGGCGAGGTGTGGGAGTCACGAGGCGGCCATGGCCGCGCGGGGACTGGCAAACACAACGGGCGTCACGGGCGGGTGGCGCGACAGCGAGCGCGGGGAGAGCTGGGACGGGAGCGTGTATGGCAGTGGAGACACAGAGGGGGGCGGGAGCGACGGCAGCAGCGAGGAGACAGAGGACGAGGAGACCGAGCCAGAGGACGAGAAGATCCGTTCCTCGAGAAGGAATACACGTTTCTCTACCTCTACCACACAGGCCATCTGCTTCAGTCGCAGCAGCACACACTCCGATCGAGAACAAACATGCAGCCCGCCGGTGAGGAGAACAAGGAGCAGCGTGAAGATTGAGCGCGCTTCTAGCCGTCACAGATATCGCACGAGGGGCAAAGCCACATTCAAGACCGAGCCTGCCATTACCACGTGTACTCGTTCTGCAACCTCGCGATCCTGCACCGTCCCCCGTGCAGCCAGACACACAAGGCTAAAACAAGAGCTCAAGCGCACCACCAGAAACTCAAACCCGGGACACATGGCCATGGCACCGGCACTGACGAAGCAGTACACACTCCGCAGCCGCCGCTCGCAGACGTTCGTGACAAAGTCTGACGACGAGAGTGGCGACGGCTGTAGCGAGGACGACGCGGACGACGAAGATGAAGATGAAGACGGGAGTGGAAGCAGTGAGGGGGATGAGGGCGGGGAGAGTGAAGACTCGATGGAGGATACGATTGTCATTGCGCGGCCGCCCGTGTTTGCGTCGCTGGGTGAGGGCGGAGGTACAGGTGCAGGTACAGGTGCAGGTGGAGGGGCATTTGGTGCCGGTACGGGCGGGGCTGGATGTGGTGCTTCATGTGAAGAAGATGAAGACGGGTCGGAAGAAGAGCACAGCGAGGAACAAGAGGAACATACATCCTACTTCCCCGGCACGGGTATGCATGAAGATGCCATACCGGATGACCAAGACGCAGCCATGAACAACCCCGCCAGCTCGCTCCCGGACGCGCCGTTAACAATGGAGGAGGAAGGTAGTAGCCAGGACACGATGGCTCGTGTCCGCACCGCGCCGCAGCCCACCCCGCATGCCACTGAAAGTGTGAGTGGCGAGAGTGGCCTTGATGGTGGAATAGACGTCGCTGCTGCTAATGGCACTGTGAGAAGCAGCACGCTCTCGGGGAATGACATGGACGACGATATAGGCTCCACGCACAGATTGCAACCCTCTCCTCAGGTCCAGCCGTTGCTCGTCGAGCCTCGCTATGCCTTGCCGCCGCTGCCGGACGAGGATGCAGATGCGGATGCTGACCGCGATGCCCAGGCGACTGCAGCACGTGGTGGGCGGTATGACCGTGTTGTGCCAGACTCGGAGGCAGATACGTCTGACGCTTGGACCGCTATGGATATTTGCGGGGAGTGGGAAGACGGGCATTTCGCTGCGCCGCGGATAGTGGTAATGCGAGCTTTTGAGCACGTAGCCCCTCTATCGCCCGGGCATCAACCTCCCGGCACACCAGGGCATCCCAACGCCAGCAGCAGCGGTACCCCGCCTGCTCTGGGTAATGCGGGGAGAGAGTCAACACTACAAAGAGGGAGTGCGCGGTCTATCACAAATGCGCCCCGACCTGCCGCCAGTGCTGCTGCTGGGTCAGCTTACGAGGACGAGGGCGAGTGGAGCAACATGGGCGAGACCATGGTGTCAGAGGGGGGGCTGTCCCCCGCTGACGAAGTGCCTACAGGATCTCTAGAAGGGTATGCCGCGGCTGGCGGCGGCGGCGATGCTGAAGAAACTGAGACCGAGATTGCCTGGGACCTGCAGGGCGATGCAACGGTGTCGGAGGGATGGTGGCCTGCTGCTGTGCCAGAGGAACATAGTGCAGGCTTGAGCGGTGAATGGGTGTTGTACACCAGCCCTAATAGCACTCCCACAGACGACACAAGGGGCGGGGGGAGTATAGACGATGAGGAAGAGGAAGAGGAAAAAGCCGGAAGCGGGGACGACAGCGTGGGGGATGTCCGTGCGGCGGAGATGAGAGCAAATGCGTTTGTTGACATTGCGATGCAGAGAGCACACAGGAGCTCTACCGGGAGCTATATCACCGCCAGAGACATTTCACCCGACGGTGAGGACCATGTCTCCGCTGCAGACGGGCAGTGTCTACTGCAGCAAGGGGAGGACAGACTCGCAGAGGGCGCCGACAGGAGGTCTGTCCCCGTCGACACCGCCCCCGGCGACGACGACGGCGACGAGATCCTCACGCGCTGGCGAAAGCGCAAGCGCGCGCTACGCCACCCTTCTACCCGCAGCAACAGCAGCGGCAGCGGTGGGTCCGGTGGGTCATTACATTGGAGGGGGGCCTTGCATGGCTCTGACACCGCCGCTGAGGCCGCGATAGAGAGCCCGACTTGGCACCACTTTACAGGGGATTCACAGGAGAAGGAGAAGCTGGGTGGGACGGGGGAGGAGGCGCCGCAGTGGGAGGGGCAGTGGCAGTGGCCATGTACCGGGCTGCAGCCGGCGCAAGGTGATCCGTGGAATGGTGGGATCGAGGGGCAGCGGGAGCCGATTGTGGAGCGGCAGGCTTATATGGATGGATTGCGAATGGGCATGGTGGATGGGGAGGGGGAGGGGGATGGGGAGGACTCGCGTGAGAGCGGGGCCGGCGCGCTGGATGCACGGCTGTGGGAGTGGTATGGTAGTGTGACTGGGACGGTGACGGTGCGGGAGTTGGAGGTGAGGGTTGAGAGGATCGTGGGGGGTATGTCTTTTTCCTTTTTCCACTTTTTTACTTGGTTGTGGTTTTTCGTTTTGTGGGGAGTGGGTGGGGCTGATAGTAGTGTGCTGTGTGTACAGGAAGGCACTTACCGCATGGCTGGCTGCAGGGGTGGGTGGTGCGGCGCGGTGTGAGTGTGAGAGAGGAGAGGGGGAGGTCGCTGGTATGTTTGAGTGCGCGGAGCGGCGGTGGACTGGTGGGATGTGCTGATGCTGTGGTGGTTTGTAGGAGTATCCGATCTGCTTGGATGATGATGAGGAGTAGGGCGGCGTCTCGGTATGGTAGTTTGCAGGTGGTGTGGGCGACTGTTTGGACAGTCTTTTGAGCGGGGGGAACTATGGGGTGATGAGTGTGTGTGTTGGGGATAGTGGTGGGTGGCGGTGATTGGCTTTCCTCTTGGGCCTCTGGTTTTGTCGTCGGTGACGGTGGGGATCGGGGGTGTGCGGTGTAAGTAATGATATACCCTCTTCTTTTTTGTGCCTGGATTTCTTAGTTTTGCGTTCCTACTGTCCTTTCATATTTCATCTCTCGGTTTGGATTTTGGCTTGGCTTCGGTCTTGGTTCGTTATCAGCTCGTCTCTTGGGCGCGGTATGCTGGCGGGCATGTATACTGCTGTGGGGATGGGGGTGTGTGGTGATGTTAGGTTGGCCGGCGGCAGTGGTGTAGCAAGGGGAAGCCGGGTATACTTCTGGCATGGTTGGAGGATGAAGAGGGGGGGGAGGGGGGTTGTTACTTTGCTCTTGAGTCGGTGGGAGTGAGGGTGGTGTGGCATGGCATTAGACGTCCAGCCCACTCTATAGCTATCTGCCTTAGCAAATAGTGTGAGTCACTTGTTGTCCATACTCGGGTTTTACGGACTCGTGGGATCAGGGGCTTGTATCCACTACCAAGCTGGCTGGATTGGCGTTGCGGATGTGTATGCAGCTTTGAGTATTGGAGGTATACACCTGGCAGTAAGGTTTCTGTGGCGCTATACACCGCAAGAACATATGCATACCTACAACTAATACGAGACGATTCCCGGGCGTGTCATTTCATCACTATCATGAAACATTGGCAATAGCACCACTGGTGAAATGGGCTAGCTCCTTACCAGCTGCTCCTTTCAATCCAATATATATATACCCCCGGTTACACAGGATACACCTCCCGAATGGTCCTTTTTACTCTCTTCCCTGTATCAGTGTAGACATATATACACACGCTATCACGGTCTTAGCCTATCCCTATCTCTTCTACGATATGGTTTCCCACTGGCTAGCATATGCATTGTGCGCAGAGTCGGGTTGTCCTGCTTGTGCTGGAAGAGTCAGATGTATATCTCGATCTTACTTGATGGATCGAATTGATAAGCTGGTTTACTCATGGGATGTACATGTTCTACAACCCGGTTCACACCATTGATTTGGCTGGTGATGATAATGAAATAAAACAGGAATAAGGAGAGGATACGTGTACTGTCTCTGCAATCACTGCGAAGGTGGCACACCGTTGATGTGTACATTACTTGCATAATACTACATGAGTAATCACAGAAATATATGAATATCACAATGACTACATAGCAGAACTCAAAAAGAATAAGCACAAACGTAACCAAACGAACATATCCAATATAGCCTCTCGCCCTACCCAGTAGACTCACGACCACGGCAACCCGGACAGTGTTCGCGACGGGGCAGTCCGTCCGTTTCCAGCCTCAGTTCGAAACAGACCGAACAAGACGCCCATCCTTGGAGGTAGTCCGGGACGGAGAATACCCAGAAGGCTGAAGACCGAAGAGGCCGGTTATGGCCGTAGAGTGCTGGGCATTAATTAAACAAATGTAAAGTGTGTGAGGTTTGAATTCTCAACAGTATGAAGATAGATGTGATTATGAATGACTACCCATCATAATTTTAGCGATGAACATTAGTACCTGGATATGTGTGCATACTCCGGACATGACTGCATATGATTGCGGGGAACGGCCGTTGCGCGGCCGCGGAGAGCGAGTGACAGCGGGTGACTGCGAGTACTGATACATCGGCAATGTCGGCAGTAAATCGATCAGTAGAGGAATAAGTAAATGCACGGATAAAGGGCTCGGTGGATGTGGCAGGAAAGCCTTCAGTAAACAAATAGATGCATCATACAGTGGGGTGGTCTCCCACACAGTGTCCCCATTTGTTATGGGATATCAAAGATATGGCAATGCTAAGCAATAGTTCTGTAGCGTTTAAACTGAAGTAATATTGTAGATCGGATTCCGCTCGCTGATGATAGAAGAAGTCTCCTCAGCTCACGGTCCTCCGCTCTCCTATTGATACATGATTGCCAACCCTATGCGGGTTCGTATTCTATCTAGTACATTCTGTCTCGCGTAATACCTTTGACTCACAAATGCCGGCTATCGGGTTGCACTTATACTATTACGTTGGTCACCTTCTCAAAGGGGAACGGCCTGCAGCCGTCAGCACACCACTCTCGAGGTGTGCCGCCTAATAGTCTTCGTGCAGGTGTGGTCGCACACGGCGCCCCCCACCCACTCGATACGTGTTACGAACCACATCGTGACACGAACAAACCACACCGCTACACGAAGGCATGAGTTATCGGAGGATCTGGAAAGTTCTGTTGAATTAGTAATCGCGGGGTTCTCTCTTAATATATATATAAATGCTCGTTAAAGTATACTCATCGTCTCTCTCTTTCTTGACCATTTCACATGACATCAGTTTATTCTTTTGGGTTATTGCTTTTGGGGATTTCGCGACGTCTGGCGTCTTTCTTCTACAAAGTGCGTTGCACCGTCCATGCTGCTTTGTCGTAACATCACTCTTCTTATGTGGCGCGCTGTAAACACCCCTCGCTGCCCTCCGCCGGTTAAACGTACCGACCGCTGCTATCTCCGTCCTCGTACGGACCACTACCTCTGCCTTCGTTCAGACCATCGTCGCCATCCTCTCCTCTGTCCTCGTACAGACCTACGTCCCTACCTTCGGGTATACTACTGCTGCTCCCCTTGTCCTCGCGCAAGGCCTACGTCTTCCCTCGGGAACCCTAACCATGTCCCTCAACCCCTCAGCCTCTACCTCCCCCATGGTTCTTTACAATACCTTTCTATGCTTGTCTCTGGTTTCCCGTCCTTCCTTTACAACCCCTCCTTTTGACCTCCCGTAACACCATTTTGGCATTTCCCGGGAGCAGAGTTTCTCTCTGTGCCCAAATTCGAGACAGCTCCTGGACTGAGTCTCTTCACGAATATTGTTGAAGGCTTCGAGGGTATAGTGCTGTAGAATAGAAGGACGGATCCCAGTCTCAATATCTGGAGGATTAAGGAGCCTGGGAAAACAATGATTATAGAGAACTAGCAATTTCCGATTCTTTTTCCCGGGTTGGAGATCAATCTAGTGATTCGTGCTGGGATGAGTTTCTCACCGTAGTTATTTCTGATTTCGGACGCAACCAGCTATCCTGCCTCGTATCCATCACCGATAATTGTCAGGATTCTGTGTAAGAGGAACTTTAATCATTTAAAGTTTACTCTAACGTTGAGGACATCGATTCTCATCTAGGAAAGTGCTTGTTGTTTTTAGTATTTATAGGCTATTGCTGTCTCAGTTGAGCTGTCGAATTTGGCTTCCAATATAATTTTATTATTATTTCTTTTCCTAGCATTGATAAAGTGACATGTAGCGTCTGGGATGATGGCGTTAATGTTCATTCAGATTTTGCTCGGGTGCGCAAGGGCCAGGACGTGGTATTCAACAATAATTTCCATTTTTACTTTCATAAATTTGGGATTGAAAAGCGGATCGGCTTTTACACATTGCCTTTTTCTTTCCACAACTTGGAATTTGGCTAGACCTGGTCGGCTGCCGTAGTTACAATGGTGCAGTTTCCGGATTTCCCTCCGCACATGTTACGGGTGAACGGCGTGGCTTCGTGGAAAGGACTTCGACAGGAAGGGGCCCTCGTAGATTGGGTAACATCTAGGGATCTTGGCAGGCTGGGTTCAGCAGGAGATGGACTCGGGGGGGGGAACTGGTGGAGGGAGCCGGGGACGGGACGGGACGGGAAGCGGGAGACAGAGCTGGGTTCTGGGGCTACCCCCCAGATGGCGGAAGACGGGTGAGCAGGACAAGGGACTCTAAAGCCAGACAGGGAGCGATGGCTATATGGGAAGAGTTGGCCGAGGACTTGATCAGGGACTGCTAGGTAGGGAGGGATACCTGGGCGGAGCGGAGGCGGGAGACAGGGGGCGTGAAGACCAGACGAGGCGCAATGGTCATACACGGGGGACTGGGTGAAACTAGGAGTCCTACCAGAGAAGGCGCGATGGCAGGACGAAGACAGGGGCAGGACGGGGCGGGCTCCAGAGAGAGGCGGAGCCGGGACGCGGAGCAAGGGACGGAACAAGCCAGGGTCAAGCTCTAGGGAAAGTGGAGCCTGGACGCAAGCAGAGGCGGGACAAGACAGGACAAGAGACAGAGCGAAGCGGGAGGTCAAAGATGACCATAGATTCTGAAGGGCCTTCCCCTAGGCGAAAGCGCAGGGGAAGGGACGAGGTCTACGAGGGGAACGCTTCCTAAGTTCTGGAGAAAGACTGAATTGAAGCGTACATAGATTGAGATACAAAAAGAAAATGACTAGAGAACTAAAAGGAAAGCCCCTCGAAGAGAATGGGAGGGCTTCCCTATATACAAGAATCATAACCTTGCTGATTAATCCAGACAACGTGACAGGAACGGGAAGACGGAACGAGAAAACAGAGACAGGGAAAGCAGGAGCGAGAACAATAACGAGAAACAGGAACGAGGAAAGAACAGGCAAAGAAGGGAGACAGGAACGCACGATAAAACATGAACGGAGAACAGAAGCGAAGGGAACACGAAAGGACAAGGATAGCGGAGCGTACTCCGACGAGAAACAGAACCGAGACAGAGACTAGGACAGGCTAGGAAAATACAGGAGTTCAAGGAGACAAGAAAACGGGACGGGACAGGGCGAGGCGGAGCGAGGCGACAGAGACAGGGGACGGAAGCACAGACTGGAATCGATCGGCGAATACCTCAGCGACATGTGAGATGCTGAGGCTGGACATGGCCTCACGAAGTACAACGGGGATCGGGATTGTACTAGAGGATCGAGGCATAGCCAAGACATAGGAAACCTTCACGAGCCATAGGATGTGCTTCCAGGTACCAAAGCCATCTTCCGATACGTCCGGGTTGAATGGTCCCGCGACGATAAGAGTTGACAGGGGTAAAGCCAGAGCAGGAAAGAGCCTACAGGGGATCGGGAGTACTAGGACTCAGGAGCGGGGAGACTAGGGGCTAAACGAGGATAGGGGTACAGGATGGGTCTTGACCTAGGAGATAGGGGAAGACAGAATAACAGAACAGGGCTTTCTGCCAGGGATGTGACCCGGCAGAAAGGTACAGGACTTGAAGTCGGGGATGTGACCCGACAGCAAGGAAACAGGAAAACAGGAAACAGAACGAGGAACAGAACAGGAAACTGGACCAAGGGAACAGGAAACAGAGCCAAGGGAACAGGAACAAGGACAGACTGTAGTCTGCCCGTACACCGTTACAGCACACTGGTTGAGGTCCTCTCGGAGGTGGTTGGGCAGGGAGTCCTGGTGGGAATATGCTCCGGCCTGCCTGAAATGCTGCTGGGGTGGGGGCTGATGCTGGGGTCCTTTGGGCAAGGGGTCTCTGTTCTAGTGTCTCAAGGGGCGGCGATAGCGAGTATTCCGCAGGGTACAGTGGGTGACAGTAGTAGCTGTCGAGTTATTGTAAGTGAAATGCAAAGATCTTCGTTAGAAGAGAAGTAACAGCGTATGTATTTGTAACCAGCGTAAATATATAAAGATGGCTCAGCCTAGCGTGATATGCTAGGTGAGGATAGACGTTTGTAATAGATACAATGTAGTAGAAGATGTTGCTTAAGGAAAGAAGAAGAGAAACAGAGACGAAGGGAGGGAGAGTCCTCTAATATACCGAAGAAATCTTACGATGACTAATCCCCAATGACTCACAATCACGGAATCGACAGAGTTTTCACCAAAGGTAAAGGAACCCGACAGAACAACCATTACTAATCCAACTCCTCCATTCCCAACGACTCTACCAACCGATCCATGAAATAGTGGGGGTTGGGGTTGGTGTTGAGATTAAGGTTTCTGTTGAGATCGTTACTGCGGTATCTGTGCCTGTGCTTGTTGGACCGTGCTGATGAGAATATTGATTGTTGAGCGCATCCTGGTGATCATTATTTTTTGCGCTTTAGTTTGGTTTTGAAGCGTTGGGACTGTCTTCCTGATTTCTGTAGTTTCCTCTTTAACATTTCCGAATCTGTCAGAGGGGGAATCAAGGTGGACAACTGCGTGTCCGTGTGTCTATGAGATGTAAATGAGATAGGCCCGGATGTGGGTGAGGTGGGGGCGACTCTTGGGTATATGTAGTTGGCTCTGGGCTCATAATTGTTGACGTAATGCGGGTGCTATGCGAAGATGGACATGAAACCATCTTTCTGTTGGATTTGGTCTGGGATGATTGGTGCGTAGGCTTCGGTTTGGATTTGCAAGAGGGTGGCGGAGGAAGAGGCGCAGTACCTCGGGTTTAGAAACATAGCCTGAATTGAGGTTTGCAATATGGTGGAATGTTCCTATCTATTTGGGTTATAGAGGCAGTAGCGGATAGATTTCTCTTCCTTATTTCAGGAGGTCAAGACTTGAAGATTTTTACTTGAAGCCAATTTGATGAGTTTTTTGTTTCCCCTAACACAACAACAACGCCACCGTGTCATGAAGAGTTGAGATGGCTCCGCCTGGTATGGTATATTAGGTTAGACTGTTAAGCGAGAAGAAAGTAAAGTAAAATAAAGTTTGCGATACTATAAAGTCTTTGAAGTGAGGTTTACGGAGCATTCGGGAAAGTACAAAAGACGTTGCGTAAGGAAAGACAAGGAGAACAGAAATAGGAACAAAGCAAAAGAAAGCCCAATAATATACCCAAGAAAATCCTACAATGACTAATCTCAAATGACTCACACCTCGCGACCAAATAGAAATCAATAACCGATCCTGATTCCTCCTTCCACACTTCTAACCTGACACCTCTAGTACTGCCTGCATTTTCTGAACTCCTTCTCCTTCCATTCATCCTATCAAACAGGATTCCGATTCTTCATCTAACAACACAATTCCATAATGTTCTCAACGGCATAGCAAGTGGGTGCGGTACAGCCGTCCTACTGACTTTGCTTCACTACTTAAAATATGGGCAAACTTCACATTGGATACACACTATAACATTAATATATACTCAGGGGTAACATACTGTTAAGATCCTCCAAAACCTATAAGATTAATGATTTTATATTCTGAAGATAAAGTAAATCCATTGGCTTCAATTACGATGACTTTATCTATGTTCCTTGCTATTACTCAAAGATTTAATGCTTACCAAACCTAGCGAGTTGTTCATCAAACAATCGTAGTTCAGTATTACTCTTCCATACACCATTCTTACTCTCAAATGTAAATTCAAAATCTCGCTGAGTGGGGACAGCGAACTCAACAATTCCACTGCATCCTGAGGAATAGATAATTGTTTTCTGTCAAGAACCTTCGCTTCCAGTGCCAACAAGGACATAATTTTGGGATATTGAACATCTTTACTGGCGTTAATGCAGTTGTCATTATACTTGATATTTGACTTCTCCATTGTGGTTAACATACTAGAAAGTACGCAGACTACAATAGAGTCGGTAAAGACCTCAATATGTAGAGGTAATCAAATTCTTGTTCTGATGTTGAAAGAGTTAAAAGCTAAGTTTGTAAAGAGGCAGGAGTTAAGTATCCATAAACTCAGAACGAAAGTATTGGTACAAGCAAGTGGGGGCTCAAGGTTCAAATTGTTGTACAGGTGGGATTGGATCTTCCAGTGCTTTAGAAAACGTAAAATCTGCTATCATTAGATAGTAGAATTGGGATTAAGTATGTAATATTACAGAATATCAAATATGACTGTATCGCGGCACTACCGTCCTCACCTGTCATGTAATCGAAATCATTGCAGAATTGGGTGGTGAAGTGAAGGATCGCTATCATGTTGGTTAGAATGGGTGGGTTAGGAAGGTGCTCAGAGGAAAGAGTTTGGGCTAGGCGCTTCGGGTTAGGATTGCGGAAGGAAAGATCGGGATCGGTTATGGATTTCTATCTCGGTTGCATGTCATGAGTCATTAGGATTAGTCATCGGAGGATTTCCTTGGGTATATCAGAGGGCTCTCCCTCACTCCGTTTCTGTTTCTCTTCTCTTCTTCTTTTAGTATGCAACGTATTCATTTGTATTCAATATTTATCAGTTTTACCTGGTGTGTCATACCAGGCGGAGCCATTCTGTTAGTTCAAATTATATTTTGTTTAAGCGGTATCCAAGCCCGATCTCCTGTCCCGTTTTGAACGTATCCCGAGTCGATCCTCGCCCCGTTAGAGAATGATGTTGAATGACGTTAAAAGATTTCAAATTACAAGATGTCAAATTTGGGAGGTATTTTTGATTGTGAAGAATAATGAATTAAATTGAGGATGCATGCTTCACAAAAAAGAATGTTGTGTCACAGTTTGTTGTTTTGGGACATGCCGAAAGACACAAAGTCAAATGTTATGCCTAGCGATGAAACATGGGGTTTTGGTTGCAGATGATCATGAATTTGCAAGTGTGGCGAAACTAGTTTAGCTAAATGAAATGCGACAGTTTGTTGATTTCATGTCAGCAAAATTATATAATTAATATACTACAGCTGAATCCCAACAGTAGCATGCTGTTGGAAATAAAAAAGGGCAACTCACTATCGGAAATGTATTGTACGCAAGACTGTCCTGGTACTGGCTGACTCAAAGCTGACCCAGTGATAATTTAAGATTGTATTCAAGGGGTTTATGCAGCAGGCATATGGCCATACAATCTTTTGGTAGTTCGTGATAAACTACTTCTACCAGAACTTATAATTGCATCTACAAACGAAATGGAAGTTGCGCCTAAAGATCCAAGTCAACTGACCACCTATAATCTACTCTCCTCTTGTCCCAAAACTCCTACAACACCTCGCTCGATACATACTCACCATGTTGAAGAACTGTCATTGAAAACAATCAATTTCAGCAATCCCCAACCTATCAGATAATGGACTTTCTTTAACAAACTCAAAAAACAAACTCAAAATCAGGTGGAAAAGGGGGCAGCAAGAGCAGCTATGCATGAAGCGGGTTAGAAGCATATTTGTAATGAAATAAAAGATGTTACTAGTACACAAGAAAAACCGGGAAGTGTACACTTCAAATATCACATTTATTCAATAATATTCATCTACTAACAATTTATTATCACTGTTATTACAATTAGCGAAAACTAAATACAAATTTGGCATGTATTTTAGAAAAACGGGAGGATTTGTTGAAATTAAAACAAAAAAGAGATAAAGCGGATTAGAAATCTAATTCAAAGAAAGGCCAAATATGGTTGGAATTGCGAGTCACAATGATTTCGGAATTTTTGCCTCTGGCAATAACTAAAATCCAGTTGTAAGATCCGAGAGGTCATAAAATATTGATTAAGAAATTGTTTTTAAATCGTGGTATCAATAGAATATACGAGTCAGAGTCCAGATATAATAAATTGATGGTACTGAATTTCATCATACTTTAATCATTTGCATCTCATTACGTCATTTTATCCGCAGACAATTTGTTTAACTTTTCATCTGAAAAGTTCCCTTCTGCTCTCAGGTTTCTTACAATCTAAAGCTATGCCCCTTTCTGAATGAAGTTCTCTAGGGTTCCAATATCTCCATTCTGCAGAACTACTTTTCTCCTTTTGTCTTTTTGCATCTTATTTTCCAAACATCAACATTTAAAATAAATAAAATAACTTAAATAAGAATAAAAATATCCGTGGGCTTACTATTTCTTATTTTCCTGATAGTATCTCTAGCCTCTTGATGTTTTGGATATTTGGCAATAGTATGGAAATAGAGGAGATATTCCAACAATTCTATGTGGGTCTGGTCGGTAGTTGAAATCTTAGAAATAGGCAGGGCAATTTTGGAATTTTTTCGGGTGCACTTGCAAGCAGTATACTAGGTATTCTGTGTAGGGTCTAATGGCCTTTCAGCTATCTAATTCTTTCCAGATTTTCATTTGACTCTGGCAGTATTTGTAAAGCCATGAGGTACCTCAGGAGTGTTTGGTATTGATTGATGGGGGAGGCAATGTTGGGTGAATTTGAAGTGGACTACTATATTAGCGGGTCTGAACTGTGTCTTAATATACATATGTACTCGCACGTCAATGAAGTATTTGCCTGATGAGTAATCAATGTGCGCAAGTTGTGAAAAAAAGGATCATGAGCCCGTTGAACAGCCAATATCGACAAAAAACACCTCTTAAGTCGCCCAAAGCCAAAGATACTTTGCGTGACACCTTGCAATAGTTAGAGTGAAATGTTTGTACTATAATTGTGTCACGTTGACTGATTTGAAACTAAATCTCTCTCCTATATAGATGGTGCCCCCGCACTCTTCCCATGGTTGGGCTACAGACCCTATGAAGGCAGGTGCGGTACTAATCATACAGAAGGAAGGAGTATCATACTCTGGAACCGAAAGAGTGACTGGGGTGAAGAAGAGTACCGCTATCAATATTGTGCATGGGGCTAAATCGAGAGTGGGGAAAAATACGAAACTTGAAAACCTTTTAAGTAAGAAGAATATAGAACCAAAACCCAAGAGTGTCCAACCCGCAACCATTTGAGAACGGGGTAGACGCTACCTTATCTGTCTAGTAGAGCATCTAGAGAATCTTCGAGCAAAATTGTCTGAAATTGCCAATATTTCTGACTCGCAGATCAGCTGAGAGACCTTTAGAAAAATTCTTAAGGAAAATGGTTTATGCTGGCGGAAACCTAGTTGGAAACCAATTTTGACAAAAGAGCAAAAAAAACGAAGACTCAAATGGTGCAACGCCCACAGTGTTTTGGGATATCAAAGATATGGCACTGCTAAGCAATAGTTCTATGGCGTTTAAACTGATGATATTTCGTAGATCGGATTTTGCTCGCTGATACTGAAGGTGTTATGGGATATCAAAGATATGGCACTGCTAAGCAATAATTCTGTAGCGTTTAAACTGATAATATTTCGTGGATCGGATTCCGCTCGTTTATACTGAAGGCTCTCTGATCCCCGCTAGCTCACGGGCATCCACTCTCCTATTTATACATGATTGGCACCCTTTTCCGGGCCCGTATTCTATCTAGTACATTGTATCTCACGTAATCCCTCTGACTCACAAATGCCGGTTATCGGGTTGCGCTAGACTATTACGTTGGTCACCTTCTCAAAGAAGAACGGTCTGCAGCTGTCAGCACACCACTCTCGAGGTGTGCCGCCTAATAGTGTGATGCAGGTGTGGTGGCACACGGCGCCCCCACCCCCTCGATACCTTTCTATGCTCGTCTCCGGTTACCCGTCCTTCCTTCACAACCTTTCACTCAAATGTCCCGTAACACCACCCCAGAGAAAAGAGGCAAGGAACACTCCGCAATGATCATTGCACTTCCGGGATCCTACACAATGGACACCCTAGGCCTCAGAAGCCTCCTCCTTTTTGGCCGACGATGCACCCTTGAAACCTACTTCAACATCCGCGAAGATACCCAATGCCGAAACTGCTTGGAATTCGAGCACAGACTAGAACAATGCTCTCACGAAACAGGCCGATGTGCGCACCTTGCCGGAGATCACGTAACGGACGACCACCTCTGCCAATCCTGCGCTGGGCAAGTCAAATGCACCCATTCACCCATCAGGTGTTATAACTGCAAAGGGTTCCATAAAGCAAACGATCGAGCGTGCCCAGAGCGCGCAAAGGCAACACTAAAAGCATCACTGAGATTCAACGAATCCAGACCCATACTAGCAGCCCCCGCTCTCATCAACGTGGCCCCGGCGAACCCGGCCCCAGTGGTGGCAGCCCCAGAAGCCACGTCCACCCCAGCTCCAACCATCCAAATTCTAGCAACACCGGCACTGGCTCCGGTACCGGCGGAAAATGATCACGACATGAGAAATAATTAGCTTTGTTAAGTCGGTTATCTTCCTTTCTTTCTTGCTTTCTTTCTTTCTTTCTGTACTGCGGGAAGGTTTCTCGGTGGTAACTTAGATTCTGCTTACCTGTACCACTTGTTTTTTGTGCACTCTTTGAGCGCTTCCACGCTTTATCTGCGAGTCGTATCCCATAATTTTCTTTTTTTTCCTTTTCCTTTGTCTCACGTTGCTTGGGTTAGTCGGCGGTAGTTGTAGTTAGGGTAGTCGGGGTGTGATAAGCTTTACGCCTCTATGCAATATAAAATCTATGTATCTATTTTCTGTATTTTACACATTACAACGTTTGTTCACGCATAGCATATCACGGTAGGTAAAACCACCTTGTACCCATGCTGGTTATCAATATATATGCCGTTACTCCTCTTCTTTACAAAAACCATTACACCTTGCTTGACTAACTTGACAGCTACTACTGTCGCACATCGTACCCTGCCGAATACTCGCCATCACCACCCCTTGAGAGTGATTGGTACAGATACAGAAAACAAATCCTCCGCCCCAAATTATACCCCTTTTACCATAAGATTAGAGCTCAAAAAGGTTCAGCAACGTTAATGGAGGACGGCACTGGCCCATACAGCAATCATCTACTGGAGGAAGAGGGATTGAAAGAAGGTATTGTTAAGGAGGAATGGTCAAGCTCATCCCCAGACCTAAACCCTATTCAAATTATATGGAATACAATGAAGGACAATCTTTCTACTCAAATACCTAAGGTTACTAAGACCATAGAGATCATGTCTGTTCTCGCTGAGGAGTAAGAGGCGATACCTCAAGAAAAAATTGATTCCCTAATAGGTAGTATGCCAAAGAGGGTCACAGCATATATTAAGGATAAAGGAGGCTGTTTATAGACTATCCTCCTGTATCTAGTGAATACTTAGGTTTTATTCTTTTCCTTTTATCTCTTAATTTGGTTGCGTGGTTGGGGTTTTTGGTGGGTATTCGGGGGTTGCGACATCGTGCCGGGGAAATACATAGTTGACGTGCGAGTACAGGTAATGCCGCTTTGATCGTGCAAGCAACCAACCTGGCAATTACTCTGGAAACTACACTACCACAGCGCGACACCCACCACCAGACATGATCCGCTGTCAGCGGGTGAGCCACTACTTATTAGTATTAATTGGGTGAGGGGTTAAAATGCTAGGAAGATAGGGTACCTTGGGACAAAAATAGAAATGTATGGAAGTGGTGTGGGTAACCCGTGCACAAACATACTTGTATTATACTACTAGTGGGCACGATTTGAAAGTGGTGCAGGCAGCGGTAGGCCACAACTTTCAGAGGTAGATAGAAACAATAGTATGGAACATCCTGATGGCTGGCATTTACTGATAAGGCGGATTACGAATTGGGAAAGGAATAGACGGAAAATAAGCCCTTATACTCATTTTTCAATTTATGAATAGAGGAGCGTATTTCTGCCAGTTGATTTAGTGTTCTCTTGACATCACCAAGTGGAATCCGGTCTACAATATTATATTGCTTAAAATCCACAGAACTTAGCATTACCATATTTTTGACATCCCATTCCACCACCTTCAAAAATCCGTTGTGGTGTAATTGTTAGCATCAGTCGCCCTCACCGACTCAATTCCCCGCAACGGAAAATTCACAAGTAGACACAACTGGAA